>OY728123.1:1472281927-1473508427 GCA_963277665.1 Viscum album
GACATAAATTAGTTTTTAAAACAAATATAATATTATTAATTGTTATTTAATTCCTAAAAATCTAAGGTTCGGCCAAATGACTTAGATAAGGATATATATATTAATAATAAACAACTTGGGGTTCGTTTGGCTTGTTATGGTAGGTTTATTAACCATATAGTGTAAGAAAACAAAAAGACACGGTAAAAGTTAAATTATTTAACTTAGAGTTAAATCTAATTGATAAGGTTAAAATAATAACCTAAACTTTTCTAAATCCTATTATATGAGAGGATTTCGACCCATACCCACTTTATCTTAGAAATAAGACCCTTTGGAACCATTATAAACCGAATTTGACCTTAATATAAAATAATATTTTGAGATTTTCCTAAGGTGCCCCTCTCCTCCCTTACAAAAGGGCACCTCCTCCCTCTCCTCCTCACACCAATTTGAGCATTCAAGCTCGGCCAACCCCTGCAAAAATCTCTTCTACACTTCCCTAGTATCATCCTAGAGGTCCTGGTCTTCTTCAAAGACCATCCTTAGTTCTTTAAGTGGAGGTTAAGTGAAGGCGCGTCAAAAAGAGGTAATATCCATTACCGATCTTTTTCAATTTCTTTCTTCTTCAACTTCTTCTTCTTTAGTTGTTTCATGATAAAGTAATAACATCAGTATTTATTATATACTTATATGTTATTATAAATATGAAACAACTCTAATTAACCTTCTATCCATCCTACGGAAAAAGGAAATCACCGCGCGTGCGTACGTACGGAATACCGTCTCCACGCCGAGGTGTAATCTATTTTCCGCCACCACCTTAATTGGATGGTTATAATGGTGTAATTAGTAACTATATATGATTATTATAAAGTGATATTGATACTGAAATATTATACATACACTTCAACAGAATTCCAAAACCATGGGAACGATATCATCGCTCGTGCGTACGTACGGACTACCGTCTCCACGACGCGATGAGATTCATTATCCATGTTAACCATTACAGAATGATTATAAAGTATATATAATGAATAATAATGAAATATATGACATGGTAAATCTACTGGATTTATGTATATATATATTTATGTCATCTACTTAATTCCACTCAATTCAATAAGGAAACGAAAACAACGTTAATGCGTATGTACGACCTACCGTCTCCATGAACGGTGTATTTCATTCCATTTATCGATCCATTATATATATGTATATTCTGAATATATATTATATAAATCATGTTTTATATTCTTGAATTAATTAATCATGATCTAAGTAATCATATTAATAATTACAAGTTAAAACACGAATGACAAATGAGACGATTTTACCCAAAACGCTACTTTAACATGAATTTACAAAAGAACGGGCAATATAAAGTCATAAGTGAACCATATATGATATAATAACAATTAATATGATTCTTTAATAAGTAAATGACATTATTTAAATCATTATACAGGTGGTTCGGACACTTACAAAGCAAATCGGACCTAAGGTAAGGGAAATATCACAATCTCATTTTTATCCGAGATTGTTTATACTTTGAAATTTACTGGGGTTTATTTTATCATCCACATCCATGTTTCCTCAATATGTAATATTATTTCCATACACCTACAATTTTTTAAATCCAATTTTACCCTTTGGTGAGTTTTTAGTAAAAGATATGAAAGGAATATTTTGTCGTTTTTCGTACGTGGTATTTTTGACTTTTTCGACAAAAGTACGAGAAGAATGTTTTTTTAACTTATACGGCATGAATGGATTTTTAAAACATTATTTCCAAGAAGCTTCCTTTACAAGTTTTCAAGTTTATTTTTAATCAAATTCTTTTATTTTATAATTGTATGACATGTTTAGAAAGGAAAAGTATTTTTGAAGTAGAAAGGATATTTTCCTCAAGAATGGAGTTCAAGTGTTTTATCAAAATTATTTTCCATCTAAGAAAATAAAGGGTTTTGTTTCTATCCCTATTATTACATTGATTTGATCATGTTGTGATGGAATTATATTTATGAATTCCTTTATCTTATATGAATTGTTTTATGATGTCACGATGTTTAAGATTCCCATTTTTATTACATGGGTTATGAAATGATGTATGATTTATGATTTTGTGGCACACATAAGAATGGTATCATTATGAGATTGGTGGGACCTATATCTCCCTCCAATGCATTGGGTAATGATTTTATATCTCATGAGATAGACATGGCTGGAACGATAGGTTATACCGGTTCAGTGAAACAGGACTGAAACGAGGGTGACTCGGTTCAGAAATGGACTTTGTCCACTAAGATAGTCTTGGCAATGAGTCTTGACTAATAAGAAATGATTCTCTATGATTATGTGTGTATGCCAAAAAGTTTCATGTTTTAAGTTATGATTATTGGGATTTCATTTCACTACTATGATTTATCTCATGTTATGAAATTATGATCCCTTTTGCAGGTTAAGATTTCCAAAATGTTATGTTCTTATGAATATGATGTTATTGATATTTCTTTTGTTTACCATTACTGAGCATTTGATCTCACCCTTTTGTATGTTTTATTTCCCCAGGTCAGGAAGAAGGTTATTAAGTAGAATATGTCAAAAAGGGACTCTAGATATGATGAAATAAATGGGAGGCAAAGTAGATGCTTTATGAACCAGTTGTTTATGTTTCACAGTTTCCAAAGACACTAAACTATTACGGTCCTTGTGTGTGTATTTTTGTTATGTAATAAGTATTCTGAAAAAGTAATGTAATGTCCATGTACGTCAGGCTTCGGGTCTCTTCACAATCCCTTCTTATATTGTTTCATACTGAATCTCTTTAGTATCTAGTCAGTATATGAATTTTGAGTTAGTCTGAGCAGCATCTTGGATCGGTCATGAATGATCTTGATCCCTGGGATGTAGGATAATTCACCTAATTCCTTTATGGAGAAACACTTATTTTAGTAGTCCTTCATAGACTTTAAGAATGGTATGTTGTTTCCAATGAGTGATATGTCATCAAAAAATACTACTGGGATAACAACTGCATTCCCACTAAACCACTTGTATACACATGGATCACATTCATTCTTAATGAAACTAAATTATTTCATAGATTCATTGAATCCAATGTTCCATGACCAAGATGTTTTCTTCAATCCATAAATGGATCTATGCAACTTGAAAATCTTTTTGGCATCACCTAGAGTCACAAGTCCTTCTGGTTGTGTTATATAGACATCTTCCTGAAGGTTCTCATTAAGGAAATTTGTTTTGACATCCATCTAAAAAATTTCATAGTCATAGTAAGCTACTATAGAAAGTAGAATTTTGATGGATTTAAACATGGTAACTAGTGAAATGGTTTCATCATAGTCAATTCCTTGACATTATTTAAACCCTTTATCCACTAGTCTTACTTTATAGGTATTTACTTTACCTTCCATTTCTAGTTTTCTCTTGAATACCTATTTTCACTCTATAGGATTTACATCAACCGGCACATTGATCAGAATCCAAACTTGGTTCTGATACATGGAATCCATTTCAAAATTCATGGATTCTTGTCAACTTTCAGTTTCTGAGCTCTCTACTACCTCTATGTAAGAGAGAGGTTCATTATTATTAACCAATAATGATTCACTATCTTTAGTGACTAAAAAACCATATCTCTTTGATTCTATTACCTCTCTAGTGCTTCCATTTAGTACTTATGTTCTGAGAACTACTTCTTCCATGGGAACCTATGGAATCTGTTTATGTACCAACTCTTGTGTATCTTGAACATAAACTTCATCAAAGTTAATCTTGCTCCCACTATCCTTTTTTAGGATGTGCACCCTCTCAAGAAAGATAGCTTTTTTGTCAACAGTCACTTTCTTGACCGAGGGTTGTATAGGTAGTATACATTTGTTTCCTTAGGATATCCTATAAACATACACTTTGTGCCTTGTGGAGCTTATTTTTTTCTTGATAATGCCTTAATAAATGTCTCACAACCCCGTACATGTATATGTGACAAAATGGGTTTCTTTATACCCCATAACTCGAAGGGATTCTGTTTTCCATTTTAGTTAGTACTCAATTTAATGTATATACTACAATTTGTAATGCATATACCCAAAATGATAAGGGAAGATTTTCATGACTCATCATCAGTCTTACCATGTCTAACAAGGCATGATTCCTCCTTTCACTGACACCATTCCATTGTGTTGTGTAAGGTGGAGTGAGTTGAGTTGGAATCTCAAACTCCCATATAAATTCAATAAACTCTCGGTTAAGATATTCACTACCTCAATCCTATCAAATCTTTTTTATCTTCTTTCAAAGTTGATTCTCTAATTCATTCTTTAATTCTTGGAATTTTTCATAGGATTGGACTTATACCTCATCAAGTAGACATATTCATATCTATTCAAGTTGTTAGTAAATGTTATGATGTAATAATATCCACCTTTAAATACTACTATAAATGGTCCATACACATCATTGTGTACCAATCCTAAAATCTATGTGGCCCTTTCACCTTGTCTGCTGAATGGTGGTTTGGTCATTTTTCCTTGTAAAAAATCATGATATCTTTCAAGTGGTTTTAGCTCAGAAGAGTCTAAATAACCATCTTGATAGCTCTTTGTCAAACGTTTCTCATTTACATGACCAAGATAGTGATGTCACGGTTGGGTGTTATATGAGTCATGTGAATATGATTCGTTATCTATTATCAATACTTGGTTTTCATAATTTAATACATAAATATCATTATTTAAATGTTTTATACCATAACATATGTTGTCTTTATAAAAGAAACAACTTTTATTTCCAAATTTGAAAATAAACTCAACTGCATCTAGGCACGATACAAAACAATCTCTTAAAACCAATATCGTTCTTGTTAGAAATAAAAGATGGTGGTCTCTGATGGCTAGAGCAGTCAGCCTCACACCATTAGCAGCTCGCAAATCCACCTCTTCTCTAGAAATATTTCAGAATCTAATTTGTTCCTACATTTGGATACAAATGTGAGCATAAAAAGATGCATCCAGTATCTAATGTGTAGATATTGAAAGATTACACTCGATAACGAATTCACATTTAGGTTCCACATGCATCTGGGTGTAGTTATTCTTCTTGTGGCCATGTTTCCCACATGAAAAACATAATTCCTCTTTTTCTTTTCCCTACCACTAGATATTTTTCTTTTTAGAAGGATGGTGCTTAGGAGCTCTAAACGTTTTGTGAGTCGTAGGCCCATTCACCTTGTTCTTCCTTTTCTTATTCACTATAAGGACTGTGGGTTTATCATGCCTCATATCCTTATCCACTTGAAAAATCAGAGTAAGAAGTTCTGAAATAATCTTCTCATTATTTATCAAGTTATAATTAACAATAAAATTGGAGAAGGTCTTGGGTAGTGAGGAAAGTATGAGATTTGTGCGCAACTCATCCAAGAATTTAATCTTTAAGATTTATAATTCTTCAATGTAGTCAATAATCTTGACTACATGAGGTCCATATGACATCAAATCTTCAATCTTAGTTGTAAATAGAGCATTGGAGATCTCATATTTCACTTCTCTCACCTTCTCTTAATAGATATCTCGAAGGTGAGATATCATTCTATACACATACATGTCCTCATATTACTTAAAAATCTCATTGGTCATGGATGATAGCATGAAACACTAAACATTTGTAGTAATGTTCAAATATTTCTCATAGAGAGTCAACTCTTCCTCACAAGCCTCATTACCAGGCACATTAGCAATAGGTTCTTCTGGCACATATATTTTCCTTTCATGGCACAGGATAACATGTAAGCACATTTTCCACTCTTGTAAATTTGTTCAGGTGAGAAGGTTATCCTTCTCAAGTATGGATCAAAATGATATGTTTGAAGTATTTTTTATTGTTTTTTCTACAAATAAAATTAATATATTTTTAGTACTTTATTTGATAAAATTTAGACAAACAAATAAATATTATATTTATTAATCTGTTATTATTTTATAAAAGTCCAATAGCCCTGACCATTGGCTTTGGAATATCCTATTTCTTGGACATTCTAGTGTAAATGATCCATATTTCCCTTATCATCACCCTGACTTAAACTGATGAAGCAATTTTAATGGTTTTAGGTAGGCATTTCAAATGTCAACTGCATTAACTCACAGTTTCTTGATCTGTTGAGTGGACTCCCCAATACTGAAATTATTAAATTAGATTTCCTCAACTTTTTACTCTTAGTTACACCAATTCCTACATTGGAAGCCAACCCTTTATGTGAAATAAGTTAATTCAACCCAAAACTTCAAGTTAGAATTCCCCGATAATTGAAATCACACCAACTTTGGCTGGTCAAGCACTTTGAACTATGATTTGATTTTAACTGTAGTGGAAGGTTGTATCAACATAATATATATAATTGAGGGATTTTATCTTTATGTGTAAATTTCCAATTATTATCTTTATTACATGATTTTTTATATTAATTATATTTAATTAAGTGATTAACCATGTCTTAAATAATATTTACACATAAACCAATTTATTTTAGTTCTATCTTGAATTCTTGTTAATTCATTAATTCATGTGATCATGGAAAAACATCCATAATAAAATAACCATGAAACTTGACAGAAATAAAATAATAAAGTGGTGTGATCATGATATTTTACTAATTTTTAGTTTATTTATAATATGATAAATTAACTGTTTACCTAGGGGAAAACACCTTGAGCCATTTATGGTTTGTGTTGTAGCTTTCCACTTTCCACCTATGTATCTCTCTTGGATTGGTTTCGCTTCGACTCTAAACTGGAACCGCCACCACTAGCTTGGGATCTCTTTTCATTACATATGTTTTTACTCACATGAAGGTGATAGGAACCAAATGATTGGTTAAGGGGTTTACATAAAAAACCATGGGCATAAAGGGCCTTACATTATGAGATGATAGATGAAACATAGGAAAACAATTTAATTTAATAATAAATTAAATGAAACCAATCACATACAATGATCTGGTCTAGGATCATGATCATCCACATGTATGCAATGAATTACGCATTTAATAAAATTAGCATTCAATTCTAATCATTATTATTTAAGATAAATCACACTCAAATTAATTAATTATTTTCTTTAATTAATCAATTATTTTATCTAAATTCTCATTTGAATTTTCTTGAGATTATCATCCATCATAATTTTAAACAAATTAAATAAATTTATTTGAAACTAACTATGAATAAAAATGTACCTTGAAGGTAACACAGTGAGCACCCGTCCAAACTACCCAACGTGTATTATACTTGTATACTATTTACTCTTATGACATGTGGAATACACGACTTATCACGTAATTTCATGGCGTGTACAATCAACTTAATGACCACACAAAACACATGGTATTTACATCAGGTGTTATGCTTCAATACACGTAAAGTAATAATTGTAATAATACTTATGCACGATATGAAAATCCAAACATTACACAAAAATTAATTAGACATTTATATATATATATATATATATATATATATAACTCATCACATAGCATTGTACTATCAACTTAATGACCACATAGAACACATGTTGATAAGGTTTGCACAATATATTAGATTAATTTTTTCAATTATGTGTAATTTGGAAAAAGTACATGATGTGTAAATTGGAGCTACACAACATATATTTTTCTCATCATATATCCATGGTACACGCCTAGGGACTCGGTATGTAACCGTGTCATAGAAAATGTTGGAGTACATGACGTGTGCATGGACTGCACAGCGTGTGGTCTCCAAGTTACATAGCCACCAGTCATGTAGGTTGTGTAAGAGAATACATGGATCGTCTATGACTAAGGTACTACATGTTGTGTACTAAAGTTACATGGAATGTACTCTGACTGACCGTGTGTCTAGCTAGCTCAGTCAACGCTCGGTGTATAATTAAATTCACTACGTGTAATAAATGCACATGACTTGAATTAATTTCGAATTAATTCTTGGTGCATTAAACACTAGTACACGGCGTGTGCCTCTGGGTTACACAGCGTATACTCTCGTGTTATCTGGACAAACTCTTTTTCACCTCCTAATGAGATCTTCGAATTTATTTCATTCATAAAATTAATTGATTTAATTATATTTATGAGAAATGAAAAAGGAAGAAAGCAGATCTCATACTTCGTATTAAAGAATGATTAAAATGGAATTGAAAACCAATAAAAAATGAGTAAATCAATCAACTATCTTTAAATAATTATAAATAATTATGTGAACACTCTAATACCACTTGAAAGTTATAGGTGGAATCATCGAATGGGTCATATCCAACTTTTCTTTTTGTCGTGATCGATGATTAATCTGAGATTTACACAATGATGAATGTTGTGGTAAACGGAATTAAATCAAAGAATATTGACAATAGATAAATGCCAGAACCAAAGCGCAGGATCGTTACATGTTATTTATAATTAATTTAAGAAAATAAAGATTTACCTTGTGTGAAATTGTTTATTCGTTGATGAATCTGATAACAGATCTAAGTCATATTATCGTTACATTGTAGGAATCAAAAATAGATTTCCTCTAGCAATGATTCACACGTGACCCACAAATCTCCAAACATCATCATAGGAATATCCGAGTTCTAGCACGGTAGATCCTATCACTTATGTCGTTCACCTTTGATCGCCCTGAGAATCACTTTCAAAGGATTCTCCTTGATCTCTCTAGACTCCAGAGTGGATGATGGAGGAAGATCACTCTTCGTTCTTGAGAGTGTTCTGGGAGAGGGATCTCTCTAGGGCTTGAGTGGATTCTCCTTGGATGTCGTTGTGCACAACACAAATGATTTGAATTTGTCAATAAAATAATATAATTTAGTTTATATATGGCAGGGTTAGAATAAAAAATTGCACAAGTGCCCTTTATTATTTATTTAATTCTAGAGGAACCCCATGTCTATAATAATATTATTATTATTGTTTGTTGACATGCATTAAAATCATGAATTAAAATTAAATATTATTTAATCAAATAATATTCAATATATATTATTTCTCACCAGACCTATAAACTCATTATTTCATTCCTTCACAATATTTATCGGGCATTGAATAATGACTATTTGTTTAATAAATAAATATCACTGCATTTTTCATCAATAAATAAATAAATATTATATTCACTAAATGGAAAATAAATATTTATTAAATATTCTAATCACATAATATTATCTTGAATAGTAGGTGATGAAATATATGTGATCAAATGAACATTAATAATTATTAAACCATGTGCGGTAATGATATTTATTCAACTTGTTAAATAATAAATAATATGTTTTTATTTAACTGAAATTCTGAATACACTAAGAGTGTGGCCCTTTATGCCTCTTTCTCAATAGAAATAAAAGCATCCTAAAGTCCAAGTTTAGAATTTAGAACACGTCAAGGCACTCATAGAAGTTAATGCAGCAATGAAATAATACCTCCTACAGACACTTACTATGTAATATAATATCTTTATCATGGTATCTCTAATCAAGCAGGTTGTATGCTGGTGTCATCAACCTATGTGTTTGATATCTATTTATTTAACTTTTTGGAAATAGAACTTTCCTATAAAACAAAATGGTCATGGATTTATTTAGGTTATATCATTTCTATCAAATGACCTAAGATATCAACTTTCATTAAAGAACGGAATGGACAAATCTTTTCTTGCATTATTCATTAATGAAATATTATTCATGATGCACACAATATATCCTACCTCACTGTAAACATATGTTGTCATGGTTTTTATCAATACATCAAAATTCTAGGCTTATAACACTCATTCATAATAATCATAAAGTATAATAATCAATACATGCATCTGCAGATAGGAACATCCAATGACACGTAAATATGGATTTCATACCGGTGGGTCTCGTTCTTATAATATCCTACACTAGATATTACCAAGAGCGTACACCATGTGAATGTGCTTCAAAGTCCCATGAGTCTTCACCTCTAATAGTCTGTATCACTTATTTATCTCAAATGATTTCATTCGGTTATAGAACATATATTTAAAAATATTATTTTGACACTTCTAAGTTCTCATCATAACGGGAAACTATTATGATCTTTTAGTGTGATAGCTAATTTTATAACATTATCAAATACTATATTACACATAAGAACAATCATTATATGATAAAGAGTTTTATTAATATTCAAAACAATGAGTATAGATTATCATAAAGTACACAAAATTTGGTTCTATGGTACCAACTCAAACAAAGAGACTATATGTTTCGATTTTATTTATGAAAGTAGGTATGGAATTTGAAAGAACATTTTGTTTAAAAAAATATTTGAGATGAAATTTAGATTGATAAAACTTAAAAAAACCTATATATTTTGTATTGGAGAAAAGTGAACAATTGTTAAAATTTTATAAATCACTGATATTAAATAATAAATTATAATATTTATTTACTTACCAATATGAGAAATAATTCTACCCATGTTTTATATTGGCTTATTAGAAAATAATGATTGAGATTTTTTATTAGGGAAAAACAATGAGGAGTTGAAGAATCGTATTTCAAGATATAGATAAAAATAAAAAAAAATTGGGATAATGAAAAAGTATTCAAGATCTATATAATATTACAGTGGAAAAAATTATGAGAATTGTTATTGAAAATTTAAGATAGATACGAAGTGTGAAATTGTTATTGAGGAGTACAAAATGGGAAAAATTAGAGAGAAATAATATAACATCATGAATATTTGATAAAGGAGAAAATATAGAAACAATTTTCACAACATATAATTCAAATATGCTTTATCTCTATCAATTTTTTTTTTTTTTGAATTTATTGTAAGTGAAATGATCCCCATACTATTCACATTAGTTAACTCCATATTATTGTAATCAATACTGAGACTTTATTTTAGTGAACAACATATTGTGCTATCTATAATGTAGATTAACTAATAAATTTTAAATAAACCAAGAAAAAATGGTTTGTATTATAAAAACGAAGAATAAAACAGAGAGAAATTGATTATCGGAAAATGGGGAGAAAATATAAGAGAGGGAGATGGAAATTTTATTAGAAATGTTTTCACAACAATATCTCTCACTCATATGTTAAAAACAAAGGGGGTTTGCACTGCCCATATATAGGCAGCCCCATCCGTTGAAATTAGCAACTGCATTCAGAGGCTGCCTAACATCCATAAGATGTATATTATCCTTCTCAACTACTACAAGGCTAGTTAGATATCGAAAAGTAATAGAATCTATAACAGAAGAAAATGTCTCCTCATAATCAATTCCAGGTATCTAAGAAAAACCTTGTGTGACAAGATGAGAATTGTATCTTACAATCTCATTTTCTCATTACGCTTAAGCACAAAAACCCATTTATGTCCAATAGGCATCACAGCTTCTGGTTTCGGCATGATATGTCCAAAAACCTTTCGCATATTAAGTGAATTTAATTCAACTTGCATTGTGTCTTTCCATTTATTCCAATTGGGTCATTTTTTACATTCCATAACAGACCTTGGTTTAAGGTTTTCATTTTCTATATCACGTGACATAGAATATGAAAATATTTCATCAATATTTTCCACAATACTTTGATTCTACATATCACCTGTAGTGGTATAATTAATAGAGATTTCATTATTTTCAAAATCTTTAGGGTTTTCTATATCCTATGAATTATCTTTATTATTCTCATCATATATTTCTTTAAGAACACTTAAATTACATGTTTCTTCTAGAACACACACCTCCATAATGGAGTTTTCAATTATACACATCTCTTTTCTTTTTCAAGTATTTCTATCCTTAGATTCAATTGGTATTCCACGCTTCACACATGTTTTTTAGATTTCTGTAAAATCATTATGTAATTGTGTCTTCAAAACATCAATTCTAGTCAGTGCATTTATAGTTGGTACATGTGATTTAGTCACTCCCTTTTAATCAGTAAATACATCAGGTAATTTATTTATTATTTCTTGAAAATATAAAATATTTTTCATTTCCATCTCACACTATCGGGTGGGAGGATCGAGAAAAGATAATGTTTTTACATTCCAAGAAATCTCTTTTCTTTGTTTCTTTTCTCCCCCTAATGTTGGGAATACTTCTTTATTAAAGTTACAATCAGCAAAAAATGTTGTAAATACATCACTGATTTGTGGTTCAAGATACTTGATGATGGATGCACTACTGGAAAATAGGTCTATACCCACGGTTTTTTGCAAAACCGTGGGTATAGGGATAGTAGGTGAACCTATACCCACGGTTGTGCCAAAAACCGTGGGTATAGTTTTCTTTTAAGACCTATACCCACGGTTTTAGAGAAAACCATGGGTATAGGGTATTTTTCGAAGACCTATACCGACGGTTCTTGAAAACCATCGGTATTGCGGTTTTTTTTTTGAAGACCTATACCCACGGTTCTCCAGAACCGTGGGTATAGCTTTCCCGCGTTATAGCGGGGGGAAAAATTAGGCGGGAAACGGTAAAATTTGGCGGGTAGACATTTTTTAAAATATTAATATATATATATATACAGATATATGTATTTATAACAGATAAACATTCCAGGTTGGTTGGTCCATTGGGGGTATCTCCGCGAATCTCAGCGCAAGTCATGTGTTTGAAACCGTGCGGGTGATTTTTTTGAATTTAAATACGCCATATGAATATATATACGTAGATATATAAGTACATAAAAGATAACTTTTTTAGTTTGGTTGGTAGCGCGGTCGCAATGCTTTCGTGAAACCCCAGATCAAAAACCCATGGGTGCTTTTTTTGAATTTAAAATGCAATATTAATATAAATATGCAGATATATGAATATATGAAAAATAATATCGCAGCTCCGTTGGTTGCGTGGTAGCGGTGCTTGTGGTCGGTTATGTGTTCGAATCCTGGCGGGTCCTTTTTTCGAATTTAAATACGTAATATTAATATATATACGTAGATAGATGTATATTTTATAGAAAGAAAACTCAGCTCAGTTGGTTTCAGCGCTGAGTCCTTGTGTGCGGCGCGGGTTCAAAGTCCTCCACCAGCCATTTTTTAAAATTAAATTTCCCACGGTTTTCAAACCATGGGGAAAGTGGACTACCACGCTGTAAAACAGCGGTTTGGTGTGTCACACACCTATACCCATGGTTCCACCAAACCGTGGGTATAGGTAAATACCCCTATCCCAACGCCGTTCTATCCCATGGTTCCCAAAACCGTGGGTATAGACTATACCCACGGTTTTGGGGGCTATACCCACGATTTTGAACCGTGGGTATAGGTCATTTTTTCAGTAGTGATGAGGATTCATATCCTACATATATTCTCAACCTCCTTTGAGGTCTCATCTTTGTACGTTGCGGGAGAGAAATTGGTACATATACTGCACAACCAAAGATTCTTTAGTGGGAGATGTCAGGCTCTTGGACAAAAGTTGATTGGAGTAGAGAGTGCTTATGATATGCACTTGGTCTTATATGAATTAATGTCGAGGCATGCAATATTTCATAACCCCATGCGAATATCGACAATATTGTTCTCATTATTAATGATCTAGTAATAAGTTGGAGGTATTTTTTCAGTGATTCAGCTAAACCATTTTGTGTATGCACATGAGCAATTGGATGATCCATAGTGATCCTCATTGTCATACAACAATCATTGAAAGTTTGAGAGGTAAACTCTCCAGCATTATCAAGCCTTGCTTTCTTGATGACATAATCAGATAATTATACTCTCAATTTAATTATTTGAGCAAGAAAATGTGAAAATGAAACATTACGTGTTGAGAGCAAACATACGTGTAACCATCTACTAGATGCGTCAATTAATACCATAAAATAATTAAATGGCATGAATGATGGATGAATTGGTCCACATATATCTCCTTGAATTTGTTCAAGAAAGGTTGGCATTTTAGCCTTAATTTTAGCCAGATATGGTCTCACAATCAATTTTCCAAGCGAATAAGTCTCGCATGAAAATTTTTTTAGTGGAGAGATCTGTTGGACCTTTATTGAATGTCTATGATAACATTCAATTATTTTTCACATCATTCCTAAACTAAGATGACCTAATTGGTCATGCCATAAATTAACAATTTGTGGTTCATTCTTTAATACAATATGTGTTTCGATTTCACTTACATATGTATAATGAAATCCATATGATAATTTTTTGTAGTTTCTCTAGTACATGACTCTTACCAGACTTATTAATAGTAATGCACATGTACTTTTTAGTTCTATCTAATATAGTTTGAGTATCATACTCATGATGGTACATACGATTGAAACTTAACAAGTTTCTTTTGGACTTTGGGGAAAACAACGCATCTATTATAGAAAATTACGTCCCACTGGGTAAAGAAAAACCCACTTCAACAGTACCTTCTATCAGATCTACAGGACCTGATATAGTATTCATAATTGGTCTTGTTGATTTAATATCAGAAAAATATTTTTTATTTTTAAGAATTGTGTGCATTGTTCCACTATCTGATATGAAAATATTTGTCTCATTTAAGCAATTCATTTCAATGCTTCAAAGTAAAGATAATAATATTATAAGAAACATCTTGTGAAATTCAAATAATAAAACATCCAAAATATAAAGCATACATAACAAAAACGGAATATCATATATCATAATGACTATAATTTTTTTGAATTATTTCCAGCTATCATCTCATCAAATTCAAAAGTAAAATCACCCGCTTTGAGGTAAGTGAAATCGTCATTTGATGGCTCGTGATTCTCAGTAAAATTCAACTTATTTTCTTTCCCTTTATAGGATGTCTCAGAAAAGTGTGGTTCATTCTTCTTTACTTCAAGAGATGCTTTATAGATCTTACAAAGATGCTCTGGGGTTCAGAAAACTTGAGACCAATGTCCCTTAAAACCACACTTGTAGTAGGAATCTTCAAGATTCCTTGAAGTGTTTGAGCTGATATTTCTTTGATTATGATATTCACTTCGATCATGCCCATGGTTAGAACCACATCCTCGACTGTGTCTGCCTCCAAAACCACATACACCATGAGAATCATTTCTCTAACTTCTTCTGTGATTATTTTCATGAAATATAGCATTTGCTTCAGGAAATTCTATTGTTGAAGCAGTAGGACGAGACTGATGGGTTTTAATCAAAATCTCAATGTTCTTTTTTGCTACAAGTAATGATGATATGAGATCATAATATTTTATATATCCTCACAAATGATATTGTTGTTGTAGGGTGATATGAGATGCATGAAATGTCGTATATGTCTTTTCATGCATATCTTCATATATACTCCCAATACCACAATACTTTAGCTGTGATATAATTTTATACATGGAAGAATCGTAATCACCAACTCTTTTATAGTTTTGGAAGCATAAAGTGTTCCATTCACCATGGGTCGCTAGAAGAACAACCTCTTTGATGATCATACCTCTCTTTCAAACTCTTCTAGAACTTACATGGATTCTTTATATGAGGTATTCACATTTCAAACTATTGTCGAGATGTTTTTTGAGGAAGATCATCTCCTTTAATTTATTTTGGAGGATTTGTAAATTATTTTCTTTAATTGTTTCTGTGAGATCCATCGATTCAATATGCATTTCAACATCCATTTTTCATGGCATGTAAGTACTTTTGGTAATATCAAGAGTGGAGAATTTGAGTTTTGTGAGATTTGACATGATGATACCTAGAAAGAAAAAAACTATTATTATTCAAAATAAGAATACAACGATAATTTAAATTTGGGTTTAAGAAAATAAAATGGTATCAAAAACATTAAAATCATGTTAATATTATTATTTAATATTTTATATATATATCCCACTTTAATCGGTTAATAAATCTTTCACATGTGGGTTTGAAATAAATAAATCAATACATCACATTACTTGTTTAAAACTTTCTTGTGTATACTTATTTATTAAATAGACCATCCAATCACGCGATGCAAAATAAATAAATTTAAAACGTCTAAACAGGCAACAACCCAACCTTTATGGTGGTAATTAAATAAACCACATAAAGTTTCTAATCTGACGGTAAATAAATAATATTCTATAAATAAATGCCTCATGGGCGCAACCTATAGGTTGCGCTCTGTGGTGGTGTTTCGAGAGGTCTCGATTTCAAGCCTCCCCACGTGCAATTAGTTGGGATTTTTTTCCCCTTCCTTGAATGATGTAGAAAAAAAATCTATAAATAATTAGAACTTTCCAACTAGGTGATGAAAATTAAGGTTTAAGATTAAAAGAATAAATAATTATAACTTTCCAATCAGACGGTGATAATAAAAATAAAAACATACATTCTTCCCTTTTGAAGGTATATATAAAAACGAAAAATAAAATAAAGAGAAATTGAGTATCAGAAAAAAAGAAAAAAAATATAATAGAGAAAAAAAATTATTAGAATGTTTCCACAGCAGTATATCTTTCTCATATGTTGAAAACAAAGGGGGGTTGTCTTACCCATTTATAGACAGTGCAACGATGGAAAGGATTGGTGGGGGTGGGTAGTACACCCAGTTGAAATCACTAGGTGCCTAACAGTTTGTGTATTATTATTTTTTCCTAACAATCTCATTATAAATTTAGAAAATTATTTTTAAATGGAAAATGATAAATAAAAATAATAAATTGTAATTCAATAGACAATGATTAAAAAAAAGATTTGACCTTTCATTTTCCAACGGTGATGGGAAAAAGGACCAGATTACAATTAGGGGTGTCATTTTGGCCTGGTGGCCCAAAAGCCTGAGAGGCCCGGCCCAAAAGCCCGAGCGGCCCAGCTCGACAAAGCTCGCATCGGGCCAGGTTGGGCTCGGGCCATAGGTTCTTCAGGATGGGCCTAGTCCTGTCCAAGAAGGCCCGCAGGCCGGGCCGGGCCGGCCCGAAAAAGCCTACCCTGCTAGCCCATACGAAGCTCGACCCGCTGTAAAAAAATATAACGAGAAGCTGCTGGTAGAGAGATTCGATCCCCCTACCACAGGATTCCAAGGTTGCGCCTGTTATATTCTCACCAGACTATATATATATATATATATATATATATATATATATCAACGATATACATGTGTGTATATATATATATCCTTATATATACATATAACTATTATTATATATAATTATAATGTGTGTGTGTGTGTGTACAACGATATATAATTATATATATATAATATTGTATATATATAAAAAAATTCATTAATAATATATATCAATTAAGTGTGTCTTTTAAAAATCCATTAATAATATATATATATATATATATATATCTGTGTGTGTGTGTGATTTAATATAATATCTACTATATCTACTAAACCTGGGTGTTCCCATGCTGATGTGTCACCCTAGAATTAAGCCACGTCACCAGAATTTCATACCAAATTACCATTTTACCTACTGCCTTCATCCCAAACACCCTACATGCCCTTCTAAAATTGACTACCACCGACTCCTTACCGCCAAAAAACTACGCACATAGGGTTACCCTCTTCCAGCTTATTCCTCCCGCAGCTCGCCTATGATGACGGCCTTACCAACACCCATCTACCCGCCTAGGGTTTCCATATTCCAGCGCCTTCCACGAACAATTATACATTGACATCCATCGTCTCCTTCCTGGGATAGTCTGAATTTATTGTCCTTATAATCCACGCTTCTCCATCATCTTCCTCCCGCCTTAATCTCATTCTACTGCAGTTTCATCTGATACTAAGGTTAGAATTCCACTCATTGTCTCAACCAATTATTCTTCAACGTGGAGTAGTGGATTCTGACTTCTACCACTTCTCTGGAGATAAGGGGTTTCCGATTTCTTCTACTGCATCGCCATCTACCGCAATCGTCTTCTACACCTACAACTACCAAAACTGGCAACCCTATTCCACTCTATCGGTTGATGGTGGGCTAATGGTTGTTGTGAAAAACTTACACACAATCCCTTCCTTTGAATGTTTGTACAGCTACATACTTGCGGCTGAATATAACTCCGTAAAGGTAACAATTTTTTTATTGTCACCCAAACTATGCAACCTACAATATTCAAGTGACTATGTATTTTACATTACCCAGGAACCGCATGAGGAATTTCTCCTGACAACGAATCATCTTCTTATTTTCAGAAATACTGCTCCTGAAATTAACACTATGAGTATACATTGGATTATATTGGAACACATACCTCTTCCTGAATTGACGTTATAGTATATTTTATCACCTCTAACTGAACTGTTCTGAGAAAAATGTTTTGAACAACTACAAGTATAGGATATCTATTTACCATATACATAATACTATATTTCAACTGCTTTAGTTAATACAATATTATTGAACTGCAAACTAATTAGTAACATAAATACTTCCATTTACCACAGTCTCGGGTTTCCAAAACACTGGAAGTTAACATACAGGTCTCATATGCCTATCAAATTTTATTCAATACTTAAATTCCAATAACTGTTACCTACAGCTTCCACTAAATCCTACATGTAGATTTCATTTTTAACTTCTTAACAGCTACATAAAGCTATGCACATACATATTTAGCCATTTTCATGTATGTATTCACAATTTATACTACGTTTTATTCACTGCTCACTTTGCATAAAAATAATACAATGCATGCCTTGACATTTATATATAAAGATATACAACTAAAAAATGCATTCCCTGACAACCTCTACAGATGCAATGTTGCAAAGAAGAGTGCTACCGAATGAACAACGCAATTGTGAGTTTAATATTACCTTCATTTTAGACTTATTTATGTTATAAATTTTTTCCATTATTTGTATAAGCTACTGTTGTCACACTTACAATGTCAACATCTACTAGAAATCCCTCAATGACATATACAAATCTCTCTCCTCCTCTAACAAGTGAACTGCATTCTACAAATGGCGGTGCAGATGGAGTCACACACATGCCACTAACACCATTGTCTATCAATGGTCTGTTCTATTTACATTACAGTATCTAAATCCCTACATTTTTTAATACTTTACATACTAACTTAAGTTCTTCCTCTTTAACTACTTCATCTATAGTTCAACAATAATCTGAAGCAAGGAGAACATTTATCACAAAATCAAACAAGTGAAAGAAAACATCGAATGCCTTCAAATAGTCTCTTATTCCTTTCTGTAAGTATGATGACAATTATCTGCAAAGACCACATTGTACACCACACAACCAAGCAACTCATCATCTAACTATTTCCTTGACACTTTCGGTAGCGATCATGACTGATGAAAACATGCATTTCCCGTCAACCTCTTGAGATACAAGGTTTCAAAGAAGACTGCTAATGAAGGAATGACACAATTGTGAGTTCACTATTACCTTCATTTGAGACTTCTTTATGTTACAGAATATTTCCATTATTTTTATAACCTACTACTGTCACACTAATATTGTCAACATCAATTGGAAATCCCTCAATGACATCTACAAATGGCGGTGCAAATGGAGTCACACGCACGCCATTAAGACCACTATCTATCAATGGTCTGTTCTATTTACATTTTAGTATCTAAATCCCTAAATTTCTAAATACTATACATACTAACATAAGGTATTCCTCTTTAACTACTTCGTCTGCAGTGCAATAACAATCTGTAGGAAGGACATCATTTATCGCAGGAGCAAACAAGCAAAATCAAAGAACGGATGCCCTCATACAATCTCCTATTCCTTATTGTAAGTATGATGACACATATCTACAAAAACCACACTGTATGCCACACAACTGAGAAATTCTTCATCTAACCATTTCCTTGACACTTTCGGTAGCAATCATGACTGACGATACCAATATGTCGGATTCATCACCAGCCTCCTCGACTATGTAAGCACAAGTCCTACAATTAGATTTTACTATGACCGTTAAGGGATCTTCATTGATTATGATTTACGCTACCAATTGTTACAGATTTAGTCTACCTAATAACGGGGACTATAATACTATATCATGTACAGGTTCAACGTCATTTTTAACACAACTATACAGCATCACACACACACACACTTCAATTAACACACATTTTAGTTATAATACTATTTTATACAAATACTATCAGACCATAGGCAACAACTGTTTCATCGAGAAGCATCACATTATAACAATTCAGATACAAATGACTGCATCAACGGTGACGTCCAGCGTACAGAAAACTATAAAGGTATGTTGAAAAATATTATTACATACTAACAACAATCAGTTCTAAATTATTTAATGTGATATTCGTAATAATCAGATGGTTACTGCAGGAAACTCTGTAAAACAATAGTTTTCGGATAACACAGGTTAGTCTACTTAATGATTCATCATTACTGTTATAATAACACGGGGGACAAATACCCTGTACTGCCTCTACTTTTTAAATACCATCTGCTACATTTCTTTTTATTTTCACTCAGGATATTCAGATATTAGAGACCCTTCTTACGTCTTTCAATACTATCATGCTTTAATGTGGTTATATGAAAGAAACAAAAAATGTAGCAACTGAAAAAACCAATGTTTTGCTGCATGTTGTGCTATGGGAAAGATTTCATTGAACTTAATACCACCTTGTCCGCAGTACCTAAAAATGTTTCTCTTCAATTAAAGTTCCACAACAAACAGAACATTCCAAGAAAACATGAATATTTACAACTCCATGTTTGTGTTCACTTCAATGGGTGGGAAGATTGATATGTCTATCAACAAGGGTTGAGATCCATGTATATTAGATTGAATGGACAGAACTACCATCATATAGGAATTTTATATCCACCAGAAGGTCACCCACCAAGATTCTCACAACTATACATGTATGAAACTGTACATGATTTTCAAAATAGGGTTCTCAAGTTTAGGTATCACTAAACCTATCTGTTATGGACTAATTTGTCAATGTGGCCTATTTCTGTACAAACATAACTACTACCTGCAACTCGGAAAACCAGAATTTCCAAACTCATATTGACTACAAGATAGTCGATAACCTGCAAAAAATGCTTCATGATAACAATTATTTAGCTCGACAATTAAGAAGTGCAAGGGATTTTCTTCAACGTCGGGAGGTGCCAAATTTGAAACTACGTCTATTGAAAAGAAGAGAAACAAATCCCAATACATATAACTTACCAAATAATTCTGAGATTGCAATGCTTATTGTTGGTGATGTTGAAGATCTCAACCAAGAGCGTGATATAATCATTCATACCAAAACTGGTGATTTTCAAAGAATTGATGAGCAGCACCCACTGTATCTTCTATTACAATATCCCTTGATTTTTACAGGTGGCAGTGATGGATATGTTGACAACATTCTGCATCGCCCAACTCCTTTCACAACAAGTCCAAAATTAAGGAAGGTTACTATGAGAGAGTACTTCTCCTTCCACTTGCTTCGTGAAAATCACGCCTCAACGCTACTGCATTCAAGAAGACTGTTGCAACAGTTTGTTGTCGATGCTTATACGATGATAGAGTCTCAGAGACTATCATTCATTTGCTTTAATCAAAAGAGAATGAGGGTAGATCTATACAATGGATTTCAAGATGCATTTCTAAGAGGCGACCGAGAAGGTTCTTCATGCGACAAACATATCATTTTACCTTCAACCTTTACTGGTGGTCCAAGGTATATGATCCATAATTACCAAGATGCAATATCTATTTGTAATTGGGTAGGGTATCCATATTTTTTTCTAACCTTTACATATAACCCAATGTGGCCTGAGATCACTCAGTATCTTAGACATAAGAATCTTCATCCAGTAGAATCCCCTCAAATACTATCTCGAGTTTTCAATATTAAGCTTGAAAATTAATGAAAGATTTAAGAGAAGGTTGTTTCTTTGGAAAATCAAGGGCAAGTAACCATCTATCTATATACTTCAAATATATTTATCAATACTATTTTCAATTGTATCATCACTTACTAACTATAACACTTTTCTTTCCATTTAGTTGTTCGAATCGTAGAGTTTCAGAAATGTGACTTGCCTCGTGTGCACATCTTATTATTTCTATGCCGTGAAAACAAAGTGAACACTCCAACAGCTATAAACAAGTATGTCTGTGCTGAAATCCTGGATAAATTTGCATACCCGAGGCTGCATAAAGTTGTCAAATGTTTTATACTCCACGACCATTGCGGTGCTGCGAAAAATTATTCACCTTGTATGAAACATGGTAAATGTGCAAAAAAAATTCCAAAAAAGTTTGCTAAAAATACAATAGTTGATGATGATAGTTATGTCATTTATCAGAGAAGGTATGAAAAAAATATTGTTCTGAAAAATAACGTTCCTTTGGATAATCTTTATGTAGTACCATACAATCTAGTATTGCTATTAAAGTATCATGCTCATCTCAACATTGAAGTTTGTAATCAGTCGTCTTCAATCAAATACTTGTTTAAGTATATTAGCAAGGGAAATGATCGTGTAACAGCATCACTCTATGAAGGGAACACTCGTCACAGAATAATGTAGATGAGATAAAAATGTATTATGACTGTCGATACATATCTCCTTGTGAGGAATATTGGAGGATTTTTTCATATGATATCCATTACAGATATCCACCAGTTGAGAGGTTACATTTCCATTTTCCAGAATAGAATTGTGTGATTTTTTCAGACAACGATAAAATTGAAGATGTATTAAATCATAGAAACATTTCTCAGTCAATTTTGACCTCTTGGTTTGAAGCAAATATTAGATACCCAGAAGGAAGAGGTTTAACTTTTGCAGAGTACCCTACTAGATTTGTGTTCCACTCTCAAGACAAAAAATGGTGTCCCCGGAAACAAGGAATCTGTATTGGAAGACTATACTATGTGCCTCAAACCACTGGCGAACTCTACTACTTGAGGACACTTCTAACAAAAATCAAAGGTGCAACTTCATATGAGTATATCAGGACTGTAAACAGCATCACTCATGGTACATTTAGAGAGGCATGTTCTGCTATGGGACTACTGATAGATGATAGAGAGTTTGTTGAAGCTATAAAAGAAGTCTCAGCTTGGGGAATGGGACAACATGTATGCAGATTGTTCGCAAGCATGTTAATCTGCAATAACATATCTCGCCCCGATATTGTCTGGGCTGAAACCAAAGACATACTATTAGAAGAAATTTTATATATATAGAGAAGGACCCAAAAAATTCCAGGTGCACATTTTCTCATGTACCTTCTTTATTGGTCTCAATTTATGTCTGGCCAACGTCTTATTATTACTACTCGCTAGTATTTATAACATTGTAATAAAGAAAAAATGTTGCAGTTTTTCTACCATAAACTATATACTTCCCATTAAATCTACAACATCTTACTCTACTGATGTATTTACTATATTGTAGTACACAAAAATCCCTCCCATTAAGTATATTACAATACTTACTTCAAACAACATTTATGTTCACATTTGAATAATAATTGAATTTGTTTATTTTGTTATGTAATCCTTCTTAAAAATTCACCGCAGTTCTTCACATAACTGTTCAGTCCGCACTTTATGTCTTCGAATATTTTAATCTGTACAAGTATTCCACATTTTCATACATTAGTTAAACACATAACACTTCTAACTACATTGTACTTGCAATCATTGTACATATTTCTCTCATATAACTTCATTTATATTTAATATAATGCAGTACAATAAAATTTACAGCATTTCTGTTCAAATATAAATACAATAATACTTCGTTCATTTTAATCTATACTATTCTGTACAAAAAAATCCATAGTTTCATATATCATTTATTCACATTACATTGCCAACTATACTATACTAGCTATCAGATTGTGATATACTTATCGGTTCTAGCATTAATGACAATATTGCAGTACAATACAGGCCCACCATTAATAATAAGATGGTAATACTAAATGGATGAGTTTCAATTATTCTGTAATCCTCTATAAAATTATAAAGCAGTTTCATATATCAATTATTATTACCTGCAAACTGGACCCTACTTATAGTAATTAGTAATAACTGCAATATTCTTAGCTGTTATGAAATTAACTATATTGTAGTAGAAAAATGTCTCACTATTTCTATTCAAATAATACTAATAGCTATTTTGTCCATAATAGAACCATGTATCGGTTTAATAATTCCTAATAATGCAGACTACAACACATAAATACTACTGGTTTCTCTCTATATATTTCACCTTCCACTGTAGTTCTTATGTTTAATTTATTGTAAACTGTTGTAATGACTTTGTTAATGCTATTTCGTACTGCTATTTAACAATATTCCACAACATTGTATATTTGACAATCACAAATCACCAGATACATATGTATGCTTTGAGAGAGATAGACCGCATTTTATAGAGCAATGGAAGAGCACTTCAGTTATATCCTCCTATGCCACTTCCAGATTCATATTTTGATGCCACTCCAAATCTTTTAGTTGCAGAAGAATTGAATTAAAATAAAGAATCACTTCTACAAGAGTACAACAGTTTACATAGTATGCTTACAGATGAACAGAAAGAGGTGATGTCTATCATTCTCTCTTCACTATCTAGCTATTCGGGGGGGGTTCTTCTTCTTGCATGGTTATGGAGGCACAGGTAAAACCTTCATCTGGAGAGTACTAACATCATTGTTGCGAGCACAGGGCACGATTGTACTTGCAGTTTCATCGAGTGGAATAGCTTCACTACTGCTTCCTGGTGGACGAACATCACATTCTAAATTCCGTATTCTAATCTCCATTACTGAACATTCAGTTTGAAATATTCAGCAGGGAAGTGACGTAGCGGAACTTTTGCAATTGACTAAGCTCATCATTTGGGATGAGGCATCTATGATTTATAAGTTTTGTTTTGAGGCTTTAGACCGAACTCTTAGGGACATTATGACTGTCAAAAATAATAATGCTCAGAATTTGTCGTTTGGTGGATTGACAGTTGTCTTGGGAGGAGATTTTAGGCAAATACTACCTGTTATACCAGGAGGAAACAGAAATGACATTGTCTATGCAAGTGTTAAGTCATCGTATCTTTGGAAACACTGTCGGGTGTTATCTCTTACAAAAAACATGAGATTGCATTGTACTACTAGCAGTCATGATGCATTTGTGTTACATGATTTTGCTAAATGGACCTTAAATATTGGTGAAGTTCGAATTGGAGAGCCTAACGATGGTGAAGCACTTATTCAAATTCCGTCAGCATTTCTTCTTACCGAGAGCGATAATGCCATGGCTGCAATCATCAACCATACATACCCGGGTTTCTGTAGCAAACATGGAGACCAAACCTATCTGAAAGACCGTGCAATTTTAGCTCCAACCTGTGATGTCGTACAAGAAGTAAATGAATATATGCTGACCCTCACTGGCTCTGAAAACAAAGATTACTTCAGCTCAGACTCTGTTTGCAATGCAAGTTATGATACAGACAGACCAGAAAATATTTACACATCTGCCATGTTAAATGGTATAAATGTCTCTGGGTTATCTGCCCACAAAATTACACTTCAACTTGGTGTTCCGATTATGTTACTACGAAATTTAGACCAATCTGTTGATTTGTGTAATGG
The DNA here is from genome assembly GCA_963277665.1 of Viscum album. NCBI lineage: Eukaryota > Viridiplantae > Streptophyta > Magnoliopsida > Santalales > Viscaceae > Viscum > Viscum album. Next base: position 1,472,307,528 of record OY728123.1, read on the forward strand.
AACTCGTATGATAGTAACACAATCGGCTGAACATTTCATTGGGGCCAAAGTTTTAAATGGATGTCATTCGGGATATTCTGCGTTCATTCCAAGATTAACTATGACTCACTGTGATGGTAGATGGCCATTCAAACTACAAAGAAGACAATATCCTTTGACGGTTTCTTATGCGATAACTATTAATAAAAGTCAGGGTCAATCATTGTCTTTAGTTGGGCTTTATCTTCGCAAACCAGTGTTCTCTCATGGTCAATTATATGTTGCAGTGTCTAGGGTCACATCAGCTACTGGATTGAAAATTGTAGTTGACGGTAACACTAATGAGTCCTCAAATTACACAGAAAATATTGTGTACAAGGAAATATTTTATAATTTGTCTTAGGTATCATTTAAAATGATTTTTATATACTCTATTCTGCTCTGGAAAATGATTATGTTTACTATCGTGGCTTATTTACCTGCTTAATATGTTTTATTTGAACACTGGATGATTATGTAGAGTAACAAATATGTCACGCTCAATAACCATGCTGAATGAGATTAGCCCAGATGACGATGAAACACTACGAATACAAGTTCATGTCTTGAACATGTGGTTCAATTCGTCTTCTAAATACGCTAATGAAGTCGTTGCTATTGATCTCATACTATGCGACATTCAGGTGACTTTTTGTTACAACAAGTCATTATAGATTATTTTCATTGTTTCTCACCTACGCTCTGAACATGTGTGTGTGTGTGTGTGTACTTTCATCATTCCCTGTAATCTGTATTGTTTCCTCATTAGCCAACATTTTAACATAATGTATGTAGGGAACCAAGATTCAATGCACCATTATGAATCGTCAGCTTATCTCTAAGTACAAACAACTGTTGGGTGAGGGACTATGTTATATTGTACAAAACTTCCAAATATCTTCAAACCAAGGAAGTTACCTCGGAACTAGACAGTCGTGTCGAATCATGTTCACATCCACGATGTTTGTTCGTCCGTGTGAAGTACAACTACCTCTTTTTAGTTTTCATTTTACTTCATTCAATGACATCATTCAGGAAAAAGTCCCAGAAGAACATATAATAGGTACATGTGGTTAATACCACATAATTACAATTCAATTTACCAAGTTATGTTAAATTAATCTGTACAATGTATTTTAATTCAGCCTTATGTTATTCATAGTAACTTTGTATCTGTGTACTATGTTTTAGAACTAATTGGAGTTCTACGTTACTCACATCCAATGCAATCAATGGGTACTTCCAACCACAGGATGCAGACTATTTTAGAAGATGGAAGGTCCTTTTTTGTTGACTAATTGCATTAGATTACTGTAACATAGAACATTTACTCATTCTGTCACTTTGTTTCCCTACAGAGGGTTGACAGTTACTTGCAGCTTATGGGGTAATTTTGCATTTGAAATGTCGCGTTACATGGAAAACAACAGAGTCCCCACTACCATATTGATATTACGGCTCGTCCGGGTGAAGAGATTGACGGGTATGGTTTCTATCTACAATTAATAATCTCAATCTTTCTACTATGTGTTTTCAATATGTCGCTTCAACATAAAATTATATAATGCTGACTTCAAACTGCTTTCAGCCTTTGTTCTTGTCACAACAACTGTTAATGCAACAAAGATTCTTTACAACCACAACCTTCCAGTAGTTGACAACTTCAGAAGCAGGTATCATTGGAACAACCTTTACTTGTGTAGTACAATAATTTACTTCTCTGTATGTCATAAATGTACTACCCACAAGTTCTTACTGTTTAATTCCATGTATGTTGTTCTGCTTTTATCAGGCTTGGGGTGATAATAGCATCACCATTACATACTCCATCACCAACAACTCTCAACCAAACAACAGAAATACTATATTGGAATAACAAGAAATCCATTTTAGATGTGAAAACCTGTCAACAGGTCAGCAATATACCCTTATTTTTCAATTGTGATTATGCAATATTATTAACTGTTCACTACTGTCCTGTAATAAATTATATATTTATATGTAATTAATCTACTGCAGGCTACAAGGTGCTTAATTGCGGCTACAGTTCAGAAAATTCAAAGCACCCACAACTAGTTCTATAAATCATGTTAGTCGTGCATGAAGAAAGTGCAGATTATAGATGGAAGCATTTGTTGCATGTCCTGCAACTCCTCACCTACTAGCATTATTCCGAGGTGAGAATGTATTCAATGCTGCCTAAATTTCTTTTTATCATTATGATACACCCCCGGTTCAGCTACACAGTCCAAATGAGACTGAAACTGTAGTCATAATAACAATTGCAACAGGTTTAGAGTTCAGCTATTGGTTACGGACAAGACAGACTCTTTTTCAGTGGTGTTATTTGAAAAACAAGTCATGAAATACATACAAAAAACAGCTGCGCAACTAAGAGTGGCTTTGATACAGGTAAATCCAAGTCCTTATATCTTATCATTATAAAAATTTGAAATACTTTAATTAACACTGCCAATGGATTTTTTTTATTAGGATGATGACGAGTTTGGTTTCCCTCGGGAATTGAACTACTTCAAAACCAGGAAATTTCTGTTAGCAATTGAGGTGACAGATTACAATATTAAGAATCGTCATCGTCCATCTGAGCAAAATAGTTACAAAGTGGTTTATATGAATGATAATGACAACTACATCAACCTCTTTACTGACGGCTTAGAACATAAACATGTCAGTCTGTATTTATTTCACATTATCTCTAAAAACAACAACTCAGAATACTTTACATTTTTCTTCAATAATATACAGGCTGATCAAAGCAGTGGGTCTTCTACAGTAAGCAGTGTCGTACATTATATGCAGGTAACTGTCTTTCAATTTCTTTCGTATGTCTTTCTAACAATGGATATCATTTTACTAATATATTCCTTTTCACATTTCCTTATATGATCATCAAATAGTTGGGTCTTCTCCTGGTACTTTAAACATTGACATAGGATTAGATACTACACCCTTGAACATGTGTTCTACTCGGGTATATATATGTTATTTTTCCTTACTGCTAAATTATTTCCATTACTATAAGAACACATGGCATTAATGTAAAGTATTCTGATTTTTAAATATTTTAAAATCAAACATTTATTTCAAACTACATCTGTGTGCTGATAAAAAACACTCTATTGTTTAAGCTCTGCTCTGATTTTCAATGATTTCAACTGTTGTAGTTTATAGGTTCAAATTATTCTAACAAAAACCTCTATGTAGAAAAATATGCCGCGTTGTTTTGATATTGAGGATGGTGTGCAAGATAATGTCCAGACATCTCCAGACAGCGTGCCTACAACATGTCAATCTATTGAATTACAGACCATGCCGAAGGGATATATAAACAGGAAAACCGAAAAAACAGACTGAAATCTCATATTGGAAACAGAAGGTAAACATACTTCTTCACTGATCAAATTCTTCTCATTATTGTGTTCATAATTAATATGTGTAGTACAATGTGTATTACATTTGATACAGTAGAGACCGTTCATTTTAAATATTTTCTGCTACTCATTCAGTATTTTGATATGATTACTATATAGTGTGTCATTGAAGAGACAATTGCACCATGAGGATATCCGGTTTTCAACCAATACAATGTTCTTTTTAAAATTTAGCATACAGTACAAACATTAACGACTGCAAACCTAACTGCATTTCTTATTCCTCTTTGTATCCTATACAGACAGACACTATTACTATGTCTACTAAAACAGTCGGTTTTTCTATATGCACAGTTTGGTCGTTCATTTAGAGCATGTTTCAGTTTTTGGTCCAACTATTTTGTTAAACTTTTAGGATGTACAAAATGCTTTCGGTAACAGCTATTCCTAATATTTGTTTCGGTGATCAGAAAAATTAATATACATGATTGTTATTTATTTCATGGTTTGTAATTTTTAATTTTTACATTCTTCATATTAGAGGTACTAAAACAACCACCCCGACTTTTAAACGATTTTGGGTTTATGTATCATGTACCTTTCCAACGACATTTTTTACATTCCTCATTTTTGAGGTACAGTAAAATACCACCCTGTTTTAAACGATTTAGCGTTTTTTTCTGGTACCTTTAATTACAAAAAACACCCTCTTTATCTATTCATTGCTATGTATTTATGTTTATAATTATACTTTTATCTGCAGGTTGCATTACCTGTACGATAAAGAACATGAAGACATATTGCAACCAGAATATGCTCCTGCAGACTTTGTAACTTCAATTACTTGCAACACTTCAGACATGAAGTTAAACAAATTTTGTGCAATTAGAACATTGCCCTTTTTAGCTCTGGATTCAAATGAATACACTGTGTTGTTCACATTTTAAATTATTAGAATGACTCATACAATGATTGTGTCTTTCAGTTTTAATTACACTTCATGCATTACTTTGTATGACATGAATGTTAATGCAATAAAATAAGTAGTTTATGCTATAGACCGACTATGTCCCATAAGCAATCGACTATTGTTCCATTATACTTTCCCAATACTTTGTCACTTGGGATTTATAAAGTTTACTATTATTATGTACCAGTTACAAATAGTATTGTCATTAGTAAACATCATTAATTCTATATGTCGTGAGTACACACGGGCGAATACTAGTATATATACAAACAAAACTATTAATATATATATATATATATCAATGATTCAATATTATATATATATATATATATAATAACTTGTATATTAATAAAAAAAAATAACACTCACCTAACGATGTTCGTGCACATCCTTCAACCTCATTAATTTTTTTAAGTATGTTGCGGCTTGCATATATTATACATACTATACGTATATAAATCTATTTAGAAAAAAAAATTAATCTGCCCACTACGGCTCACCCCTTAATATATATTTATATATATCAATCATTTAACATTATATATATATAATAACTTGTTATATATTAACAAAAAAATAACACTCACCCAATGATATTCGCATACATCCCAACCTCGTTTTTTTTTAAATATGATGAAACTAGAATATTATATATGATGTTGATGCACGCGCCCCACCTGATTAATTTTTTAAGTATGATGCAACTTGTTTACATTATATATAAATCTATTTAGAAAAAAAATTAACCCATCATTGGCGATGCACCTCCCAACCCCTATTTTTTTTTTTACAATTTTCTCATATTATATATATATATATATACACACACACAATAACTCATTATATATTAACAAAAAATAACTATCCACCCAATGATATTCGCACACCCCCCAACCTCATTAATTTTTTTTAAATATGATGAAACTTGCATATATTATATATAATATATATACATATATAAATCTATTTAAAAAATTAATTCACACAGTGTTGTTCACACCCCAATCTCATTATTTATTCACACATAATATATATAGATTCACATATATAAATTTGTTTAGAAAAAAAAAAATATCCTCCCACAATAAAATGTAAATAAAATATAAAATAAATGCTCTTACAAAAAAAATGTTTAACGTTTAATAAAAACACATGTAAAAAACATGCTTTTAAAAAAGATTAAAAATTGTTTACAAAAATGTTTTCAATTAAACAAACTTAAAAATACCTTTCATAAACATGTTAAAAAAATAAATGTAAAAAACATTTTAAATAAATGATAAAAAAACGTTTAAATAACAACGCTATAAATCCACCCACTGGTGCGCACCCCCCAATTCCCCATTAATTTTTTTTTTCAATTTGCACATAATATATATAAATTAACACATATATAAATTTATTTTTAAAAAAATAACATATTCACCCACTGTAAAATGTTAATAAAAAAATGTTTTTACATAAAACATGTTAAATGTTTAAACAAAATATATGTAGAAAACATGTATTCAAAAAAATATTTTAAAATAAACCTTTAATAATAAATGTAAAAATTGTTTTAAACAAATGTTAAAAAATGGTTTAAATAAAAATGTTTAAAAAAAAATTCTTAAAACAAACATTTAAATTAATTTTTTTAGACAAACACTTAAAAAACTTTTTACATTAATTCTTTTTAAAAAAAGTTAAATGTTTTAAAAAAATACTTGTAAAAAGCATACGTTTAAAAAAAACATTTTAAATTGATCATTTAAAGATAAATGTAAAAAAAATGTTTTAAACAGATGCTAAAAAACAATTTAAATAAAAATGTTTAAATAAAAAAAAATTAACAAACGCTTAAAAAAATTATAAATAAGTTAAAAAATGCTTTAAATAAATGTTAAAAAATGTTTAAATAACAATGTTTTAAACTCACTCACTGTTACGCATCCCCCAACCCCTCATTAATTTTTTTTTACAATTTGCACATAATATATATAGATTCAGATATATAAATATATTTAGACAAAAAAACACTTTCACCCACTGTAAAATGTTAATAGAAAATAAAATAAATGTTTTTATAAAAAACATGTTAAACATTTTAAAAAAAATACATTTAAAAAACATGCGTTTAAAAATAAATATAAAAAACATTTTAAATAAATGTTAAAAAAAAGTTTTAAAACAAACAATTATTTTGAAAATAATAAAAGCCCACCACGGTCCGACTTGAAAAAGTCCGACCCGACCCGATGGTTTGAGCCGGCCTCGAGCCGCCTCATGAGGTTGTTCGGACCGACCCAGCCCGACCCGAATAGTGGTCAGTGGCCCGATTTTTTGCAAGGCAAGCCCAGCCCGACCCAACCCGGGCCGAAATTACACCCTTAATTACAATGAGTACATACCGTCATAAAGAGGATCAAAAGCAGCATAATCAACCTCAGAAAGGTCAGGATCAAAAGCAGCATCATCAACGTCAGAAAGGTCAGAATCATCATCCCTGAATTCAAAATATTAGTAGAACGGGTGTGAGTTCTACCATAAACATCAACCATTTCCTATTTGATCGAAGGGCTGGGTTTGATTCCAAGGTTGAATAGTTCTTGCTGCTGCCCTTTAATCCTATGCTTCCTGCTTTGAGGGGCTGGGCTGCCAGCAACATTCTCAGATCTTGCCTCCCCCAAAAGGTGGAAACAATTCAAAGTGGCCGTCCGAGAGCTCACTGGAACCTCACCCTTCCAGGACCACCTCATCTAGTTGATGTTGTTCATTGAGGATTGAGAACACCTGGAACCTCTTACCTTCCCTAGCCCATGAACAGATGGCAGGGGCATCTAAAGTCCCAAACCCACCACTGCCTTCCACACATGCCCCGCCATGAACAATGGCTGAACGGGGGTGCACTGGCAGAGGATAGAGTCAGCCCGCCCAAGGGAGCACGGTTCATTGAGGCCCTACGAGCAGGCAAGGAGATGGCCAGGGAAAGGTCATCAGAACAGGGACACCAATAGGAGAACACTGATCAACATGGGAATCCATGACAGGGGACTGAGGGTCGGGGGACTGAGGAGCCCCTGCCTCAGCCTGGAAACGCCCTGATGACCTTCACGACCACAAGAGGAGCAAAAACCTACAACATTTTTATAAAGATTGCACTGCCAAAAGCTCCCCTCCCCTCAACCATAAGCCGGATTCACCTAGGAAGGGGCTAAGAGAGATCAAATTCGACACAAATGCGAGCAAAACCATCCTTTCTCAAGCACAATATAAGATCATCGATGTGCGTGAAACAACCAATCTCACCCATACCCTTGAGGATAGCTGGATTCTGGAAAAGGAGATGCAAGCCAGGCAGGTGGATTCACAGTGCAGAGCGCTTGTGATCACGCCCTTTGTTGAAGTCCGTTGACCATCGAAAGTGGTAGAACCGTCAAGCGGTGCAAACTCGAACATCCAATGACAAAGCTAGGGCAAAATCAGAGTCTGAGGTGAGGTGGACACAAAGATGGAGGTGGTCCAGCACACCGACCTACGCCGGAGAATGCCCAGCCCAACCATCATCGATGAAATCCGCGAATCATTCCGGTGAGGCACGATCCGAGACAAACCTGGAAACAAGGGTCTGTGAGTGAAACGAAGCCGCCACTTGGAACTCGGAAACTGGAATGCCGGAGGTAGGAGACCCCTTGAACGACATCGCTGCTTTAGGGGTGAGGCGGATCGGGGGAATCGGAGGTGCAAACAGAGAGGAAACCCTGGGGGAATGTGCTCTCGGCATATCCAAAGAATAGGAGAGCGGAATGTTTGTTGGCTCAGGCATGGGTTCCAATTGGACCGTCCTGGACGACGCCGAGGCGGCGGCAGTCGGGGGCCGACGGAAACCCTAGGTGAAGCTCCCCCGAGGAGATCCCCGTGAGCTTGTTTCCTCTAATATCCCCACTTGGTATATGATATGAAGTAAAAAATAACATTTCCGTTCCCATCATTTCCAAAACCTCTTTCAAGGGAATTATCTTAAATGATTACTAGAAAATTGACCTGTTATGCCCCTAAACCAATGAGTGGTTTTAACCCCTCTTAATATTTTGGTTTTCGTTTAGAAGACTTTTTAAGGATGCGCTAAACCGTTGATTCTTCATATCATTGCGTTAATAATCACATTAGAATGAAACTTCATAATTTTGATATTTGTTCTTAATTCAATAATTAAGTGTAAACAATGTTTGATTTTGTAGGCATATGTTCTAATTCAAATACACATTTTATTCACATTAAATGGAATTATACTTCTATTTTTCAATAATGGTCATGACGAAAAAGGTTGTTACTTGACATTTATTAAATGATACATGTATGACATGAGAATATATCCCCATGAAAACATGTGACATGATTTTTGGCCACTTGTTGTTCTACAAAATTAATGTTTTTATAATATTGTTGACTTATTTATGAAAAAAAAATGCAACAAAATCTAATTAATTTATATGGTCAATAAAATTCAATTGAAGATTCTCAATTGTTGATGTATAGGGAAATATAAGATGCATGCAAATATGATCTCATCCATCAACACATGTGTAATGTGTGGCAAACAACCATGCAATGGGTAGTGACAATTTGATCACCCTCATATATATGTTGTATTGTCAAGAACATATGAGGACCGATGTTGTAGAGTATATGTGTTTCGGTTGGAGGAGTGATGAGCTCAAGTTCAAGTCGATCTCTAGGTAGAACAAAAGATAGACAATATATTACATGCAAGGGAGTTAACATGATATTTTCCATGATTTTAAGATAATGAAACATAGTTATCAAATAAATAAAGCAAAATTATTATTTTAAGGATTATGAACACACACACACACATGTTTTATTAACTGAAGTAGATAGATTAAATGTCACCTGATATGAGTTAGATATGAGTTATACAAGAAGATTTATGCAAGATCATATAGGATCTTTCATGCCACGCAGTTTTATGTAAATGACATTTTTATTAAGAATTCATGTAAGGATGACTGATGCCTATTAACTAGGTATTAAACAATATCTGACCTCATTAAGTAGGGTTAGAGTTGTGAATAATTGAGTTTTTATAGGATTAGGATAGTGAATTCAAACCCTAATAATACTTGTGGGTTAGGGTTGAATAGATGGGGGTACCTGAACACAATTAAATTAATTATTACTAATGTATACACTTTTTTTTAAAAAAAAAATAGTATCATTTTAAAATTTGTTTACTTATTTTGATTTGAACTTAAATTAGATTGAAAAATGAATTCTGAATTAAAATTTGATTAGATTAATTGTTATTAATTCATTAATTACTAGTTTATAGCACAGTGAAATGGATGACAGCATATTATTTTGAAGTCATCAACTTCTTGGAAAAAAACCCCAACACTTTCGCCAAATCATCATATCCTGTGGAGTCATTCACCGAAGTACTAATTTTGAAATGTCCGTTCAAAATTTGCACAGATTCGAGGAGTGGGATTTCTTTTTGATATTTTGCTACCATGGAACGTGGAATATGAGTTCCAACATTCCCATTTTTTAAAATATTTATTTAATTATTTATCACATCACTTAGATTTATTTTAATATATATATATATATATATATATATATATATATATATATATTATTTATTAATAAATCCATTTTTAATTTTTTTATCCAATTAATTTAAATAGTTTCGAAAAATTTATTTATAGATATTTTGAGAAAATAATTAAGATTTTTTTATGATAATAAGCATATAAATATTTAGTGTAATACACATATATTATAAAATAAAAACATAGTGTCTTGGTTTTAATATTTATTAATGATACGCGATAATAAAAATAATGTAAAAACTAAAATACATCACATTAATAATTTATTTAGTTTTATTTCATATTATTAAATAATAAAATAAATTTAAATATGATATAATTATTAATTTTATTATATTAATAACCATATAACTAATTATTATAATATTTATATATTATTTTTATAATAATTTCTTATTTTTTCTCTTTGACTATTCATTTATTAATATTTATTTCTATATATGAAAAAAGTTATTTATATACTTTAATTTATTATAATTTATTTACCAGACTTGTTAAACCATGTAATTATATTTTGTTATTTTATGATTTCTGAAAAAATAAAATTTTATAGTAATAAGCATATAATTGGTCCAAAGTTTGTTTTTATTTTTATGTATTTTTATGCATTTCTAATTAAATATCACTTTAAATAACAATATCGGTTTTAATTTAATTTAATTATACATTATTAAATAACTAGAGAAAATCAAATTTAATTTATTTATCAATTTTATTAAATTTGGAAATATATAAGAAAAAGAAATGTATAAAGGATTTTTTTAAAGTTATTTTTACTATTTTTATAAGCATTTAAATAATATACTCAGATTTGGAATCCTTTACAATAATAAATTATAAAAGCAAGGGAATGGTGTGCCAAACCAACACAAAATCATCACCCTCGCCACTAAAACAAGCTAGATGGTGTGCAAGTTAGTTCCCCAACCTCCTAATAAAAGAAAAGTGACAAACATCAAAACAAATTGCAATACTCAAAATATCTTCCACAACCAGACCAAACAAAGAAAAATCCTCCCCACTAGAATAAATAAAATTAATCAAGGTCTTACAATTTGACTCAATGATTATAGCCTTATACCAATTTGATAATTTAAAACTCGTCCCACCAATAATTTCTTTAGCCTTCGTAGCCTATGGGCTCTAAATGGAAATAATCATTTTATTATTTGAAGCCACAAAACTTCTATTTTCATTCTTAGGAACTCCACCTGAACCCACTTTAGATTATCCAAATATTACTGCATCAGTATCCAATTTTAGAAAACTTTTACTTGATGGCATCTAACATCCATCCATCCAGACACCACCATCATGGATGGAGTCCAAACTTTTTGATCTCCAGCATTTAAGAAACCCCATCCTACACTGAAACCAAACATCCTATGGAATAATTTTCCCAATAAAATAACAATCACACAACATCATCCTAAAAAACCATGTAAGAATACAAGCCTCTATGACAACCTTGCCACAATTATCTGAAATCCATCTTAGGATAATATATTTTTCATTAGATATCTAATCAAGTGTTGGGAAAATACATTTTCTCCTTTTATTCCAAACAATCTATTCTCTTACACACATAAAAACTTTAGGCTTAGTCGATTATATACTATCATGACATTGAGGGAAAGCCTCATCCCACACAATTTATCTCCTAAAAAAATATTTTAAAGGAAGAATACCTTTACAAACATTCAATCGAAAAAGTCTAACCTTCAGAGGAAGATCAATATGCTAGACACTCTGCTAAATGTGTTTAGTTGGGATAAGGTTAAACTTTTTCACTACCCTATATCCTGAACAAATAATATAAATCCAATTTATTGATAATACCCTTGAATCAATATCCCTGGTCCTATTTCCCTCCTAACAAGAGTGTTGTTGTAATCATTGTTGTTTAGGAGGAGGCACTACATAGTACTAGGTAGGTTTATGGATTGGAGAAGGCATCAATATACACTGCTTTGAGAGTAATGGTCACAATCTCCATTATACTAGATTTCTTCCCCTATCCTAATGAATTTAGTCTATACTTATTTTTAGAATGTAAAATGGAATCCTCCACGTGTTTTGATAAGGTTGAAAACTCCTAAAAACCACCAAGGTACTTCGTATGGATGATTAGTGTTTTCAATTAATCACTGAGATAATCTATACGTATCTCCAAAAACTTCTCTTAAAGAATTTTCATATTTAGTGAATAAGTTTGAATATCCTTTGTGATTTTTTTATTTTTACAATGTTTTTTTCTTAAAACTAACTTTTTGTGAAAGAATATTTTTTTAAATCTGGTGAAAGATTGTTTGTTGAGAATTTTCTGAGGATACAGTTAAAGAATGTGTTTTTTAAAGTTGGCGATCAGATGCTCGATCATACGATCCATCGATCTCAGTCCATCGTATTGAGTTTTTTTTTGAAAAGTTAGAAGTTGTTGAAAAGAAAAAAGGTTGAAGGTTGTTGGGCTCAAAGAGTTGGAAAATCTTAAAACTTCCAAAATAAGTCAGAAGATGCTTTGTTGTTCTTTCAAGTTCCTAAAACATTATGAAGAAGTCATGATACAAACTGAAGATTGAAGAAGAAAAGAGAAATGAGAATTTATGGTGTTTTAAAAAATCGAAGTGTTCTGGATGCAACTCATTGGACCGAGAAGAACCAGATGTAGAAGTTATCAGAATACTAGAAGTATCAATTTGATGAAGTTTGAAGAAATACAAAGTTGTTGATTGGATATGGTTCATCAGATGTAGGGCACCAAATGCACCTGATCGATCACAAATCAAATGGCCTTGTAGTTTCTAAGTTTTGAGTTGTTGTGATGTTGCACATGTGAAATAAGTTTGAATATTGATTCACTACAAAAGTTGATTAGATGAAGAATTTGCTGAACAATAAAATAGTTCAAGTTTTCTATCAGATATATCTGATCATATAGGAGGTAGTTGTTGAGTTTATATAAATGGAGTCTTGATCAAAGGAATCAGAAACTGATTAATCAAACAATCTAATTGACATCAATTCATTGGATATACTGTTGATACTAATCCATTAGACGAGATACAGATACTGATCCATCAGATGACAATTTGATATTGATCCATCAGATGGACATTTGATACTAATCTATCAAATGAGTAGTTGATTCTGATACCTCATTGGTTACAGAGCTCCATCAGACACTGAGTGATCAAATGCATATGAGTGAACAAAGCCTTCAGACAAAGAAAATTCTAGAAATGCTAGAGTTGCTACTAAAGTTGTTGAAGGCATTTTAAGTCCTTAACAGTTACAACAATACAACCAACCTTTTTCGGAAGGCTTGAAGCATTAATGTGAGAAATCTTTTTTTATTTGTTTTCAGTGGTTTAAGTTGTTTATATTTCAATTGAGTCAAGAGAACCAGAATGATCAATAAAGTTTTGGACTGAGATATTCCAAACTTTTAATTTCCAGATAGAGCATTTGCAAAGTGAGTTATTGGTTGAATTGGATTTCAATTGGGTCAAGAGGATTTGATAGATGAAGTATTTTTTGGATCATCACTTCTAGACTTATGTTTTTATATTCAATAAGAGTTGTGAAGATTCGAGAAATTTCAAGAAGACACCAGAAGAGATGATAAGGTTTGAAGTGGTTGAAATGAAACTCAAATGAACATGAATTTTGGAGATTTGGAATTTGGGTGAGCGGGAAAATATTTTAGTTTCCCACCTTTACTATTCTAGGAGCACCTATAAATAGAGGTGCAAAGTGCAACAGTACATGACTTTTTTCACCCATGCATAAAACCTATTACTCTAAAGAATTGGTGTCAGAATTGTGTTTGCCAACCGAAGTTGTTTTGAGTTGAAGAAGAGTTTTTGGACATGGTATTATGATCAAAAGAATGGACTGAGCTATGTTCAGATTATTGAACATAGAGAATTGGGCTGAGGGAATTGGTCAGAGTTTTGAGAAGTGCAGTTTGGTTATTCATGATTATTAGAAAGGTTTGGAACAATGCGGATTAAGAAAATGGCTTTTAGTTTGAGGCTATTGGATATAGGCCATTGGACACTGAAAAATCAGACAGAGGGAGATCAGACTGAGATTCCAGACAGACCATTAGTGGAGCAGTTTGAAAAAAGTTACATATTTTGTTATGGCTCAAATTGTGTAAGAATTTTTTTGGTAAACTAAGGGGAGTTAGTATAATCACTCCTATCGGGGGATAAAATGTGTCTAATAAGAGTTGACATAAGTTCTATTCACTTCTTCATAATAGTGAATTTCCATAGACCCGCAGGAGTGGCTATGAAAAAGATGTAGGTTCTCACACTGAGGCCAAACCTTATAAATCGTGTGTGCCTTGTTTACTTTTCTATTTCTACATGCACTTGAGTTTTCTAAAAGGTTGATAAGGAAGAAACTATAAAAAGTTTCAGGGGTCAAATTTACTAAAGTTGAATTTTTGAAAAAGGAAACAACTAATTCAACCCCCTTTCAGTTGATATTTGATCCTTTAGAACTTAAATTGGCATCAAAGTGAATGTTACCTTATTGAATCCTTATCATGGATAATCTCAATACTGTCAAAAGTAGAGGAATTCCTAAATTTGATGATAAAAATTATCATGGATGGAAATCAGGATGATTCCATATCTTCCATCACTTGGTTTGGAAGTTGTTGATGCTACTACAACTGGGTTTCCACCCACTACGAAAGATGCCCTGATGACTTTTTCTAATAAGAGAAATATCAAAGTTGATGGAAAATCTAGAAATTCTATTCTTATGTCTCTGTCATAAAATTTTTATATGAAGGTGATAGGCCTCAAAACTGAAAAGAGTATATAAGACAAGCTTGAAAGTATTTTTGAAGGAAATAATATAGTGAAGGAAGAAAAGCTACAAATATGGAGTAACAAGTTTTAAGATATAAAAATAAGAGATGAAGAAACTATTGATGAGTACTTTAGTAGAGTAAATAGAGTTGTTTACAACATCAGAGGCTTCAGAGATCTCCTAAAAGATTCTATAATTGTGAATAAACTCATGAGAAACTTTCCAAACAAGTTTGATTTTAAAATTTATTCTTTAGAAGATCAAGATTATTTATTACTTGATGAATTGAATAAATTTATTATTGCTTATGAAATGAGAAAATCTACAGCGTTCAAAAATAATATGAAAGATGAATGGATTTTGAAGTTATGAGAAAGATGAAAATTCAAGATATTGATCCTTGTGATTTCAAAGATAAGGAGGATGATGAGTTTAATGAAAAATTAATGTATCTTATCTATAATAACTATCTAAGAAGAGGAAATTATGGAGGAAAACTTCCTCTCAAATGTTTTGACTGTGGTAGAATCAAACATTTTCTATGAATTTTCCCAAAAATAAAGTTGGTGAGTTTTAAGAACATTTTAATAAAAAACCTCAGTGGAATAAGTTTGATAAAACTTCTAATAAAGAAAATAAGTATATTGGTGGAAATAAAAAGTTCAATGGAAATAAAAGAAGTATGCTGAGTAAGAAAGCTGAATCTGACTCAACTGATAATAAAATCTCTGAGGATGAAAGTTCAGAAAAGTTCATAACATTCATTGAAAAAGTTGAGAAAACAGAAGATTCATCAAATATTGAAGAAGGATGAGGTGAAGAATATTATAGAGAGTATTTGTCATGATCCATCCTAGAGGGACCCATGACGTGACTACCCCAATCCCACCTCCGATAGTCCAGGGGCTAGAGACTAGCATTGAGTAGGTATATCCCAAAATTATAGGCATTTTCCTAAGTACCTGTACACACACACACATCTACAAGCCCTAAATGTTGAAAAGTAAGAACACAAAGTAAACAGTGCATGCATACACTAAGATACCAACCAAAGAGTATGCCAGTAGGAAACTGGAAAGTAAATAGGGCCATAATTCAATCCCACCAAAAAATTAGTTTGTTAAAGTGAATACACATGTTCCTGAAACTCATCCGTAGAAAACCCTACCTGAAGGGTAGGTGTAAGACAGCTGTCTGAAGCCATAGGATCACACCATGTCTGTCTGAACACTCTCAGAACCACCTGGTCCTAGTACACCTATAACTTCATTAAATCATCAATCATATGCACAAGACATGACACATGCGGGAAAAGCCTGTACAGGAGTGAGTAAAACAATACTCAGTAGGACACCCTAAAAACTCAAAGGAACAACACTAAGAAATACATGAAGTAGACCACAAAGTAAACACGCAATGTATACCACAAAGGAAAGACACAAAGTATACCACAAAGGAAACACATGAAGTGGATTCATCTCACACAGGTATAAGTCTATAGCATAAAAAGTAGGATTATTAGACGTAGTCCACAGATCACCCAGTATCGATAACACATAGAGTATCGATAACACACAGAGTGTTGGTAACACATGGAGTGTCAATAACACAAGAATTTTTGATAACACATGGAGTGTTGATAACACACAAAGTGTCGATAAGTCATGCAACCCCCAAGTCATGTAGTCATCAAGTCACAGACAACCGTTGGATTTCGCTTGTAGTGCACTTGTATTGGGAGAACAACAACTCACTCAGAGTACCTCAAAAGGAATGTCTCATATCAAGGGTCCCAATTACATAAACAGCTCATCAAATGAAAACATGGTTTGAAAGTTACGGTTGTTTTACTGAAAAGGTCCAACCTAGGTCTGGTCTGGGTCTGGTCTAGGTCTGATCCAACTCGGTCCGGTTGACCCAACCTGACCCTATCTGATTTGGCCCGACATGAACTAGTCTATCCCGTTGAGCTTGGCCCGTTGGGATTACTGGACCCGGCCCACTAGGCCACTGGGTCCAGCCTGCTGGGCCGCAAGAGCGGCCCATCTCCTCCAGTCCGACCCACCACATGTAGGCTGGTTCACTGTACCACACGCATGCCTCTATGATGATGTTGTGTCAAGCCTCATTCCACACAATGGGCCCACCACACTTCCTACCGCACAACCTCACTTCTGAGGGTTCCTCTGACGTGGCACCGAGCCATGTCCTAATGCACTATCGCGTACACGGTCAATGCTGTGGCCTCCTGCCGCAGCCCATTACGCCAGCCCCAACACGGCCTCCTGCTGTGCTCCAACTCCCCCACCAGCCTCTCCCTCATGCTCCCCCTAGATTGACCCCGTCCGGCCGCCACTGCAACGACGAACCGCTGTCCTGCCCTCACGCTCCTCCTAGACCAAAACGCACTACTCATCCACTATCAAGCCCCTATAGTTTCATGGGGGTGTCAGATATTAGATCTTGGGTTTTTTCACCATTAATCAAAGAGGAAACAATCAATCATCTCTTACAATCATGAAGAACATAAAGAAGGCGGAGAACAAGGGAAAAAGGAGAAGCACAAAAGCACTTGAAGGACAGATCTTGGCCTTTATTTGTGTCGACCTTGATTCATCCTTGTTAGAGGGATCATGAAGAACAAAGAAATCACATAGATATAACTCCCATTTAAACCCCCATAAGATAAATTCCACCCCGCAAGTGATCGAAATGCATATCAACCTATTCATGGGTTGGTCTGCATTCGTTGTCAAAATTTAAAAATGTTGAAGGAATCACCAAGAAACAACACCCTACCTAGACTTTGGATCAGTGGTTTATGAATGGAAAAACTGCATCATTGTCATTCATCGATCCGTCGATCTCTGATCAAAGATACGATCTATAATCCATCATCACCGATTATCGATCCGCTGACATTCATTGGAGAGAGATCCTTCTCTGCTTATTAGAGAAATTCTAGGGTTATGATGATAACCCTGAATTCTTTGACAAAGTTAATTTAAAAAAAGAAACCCTTTATGCGTCGCAAAAAAATATTTTTATTAAATATTTTATTACCGATACGTCCAAAAACTAACTTTTTCATCTGGCCTACGCCGAACAATGTTAGGCCCTGCCTAAGGTAAAGTTGTTGTTCTGAATGTAATGGAGCTCTCATATTTCTGATCCAAGCATCTGTTTAGAAGTTATTCTAGTTTAAAGAAAAACCTCCCATGCGCTTTATTAAAAGATTAACATTTTTCAATGAATTGTTCCAACTACATCGGGGTTAGTAATCTCACGCCGTCTCTACGCCTGGTCTCAGAATTTTCCCAATTAATTTATAAAAATAAAACCAGAGAAAATAAAAGTCATTAAATTCTTCTCATCTTAGGGATTTATTTCCTTGAAATCCAAAACAAGGGCTAATCAACAAAAAGGTGTGGGTACTAAGTACGAATATGAGCATCCCACTCCCAAGTGCTCTCTTGGAGATTCCTGTGATGCCACCAAACATGCAACCGAGGAATCAACCACCCATGAAGGATCCTCTCATATCTATCCTCGATCTCCACCGAGTACTCCACAAAAGTCACCCCCTCATCAATGTCCACCTCTCCCAAGTTGATGAGGTGTTATGGATCATGAATTCACCTCTTCAGTTGTGACATAGGGAAGAAATCATGTACCCAATACTGTTGCGGGGGTAGAGCTAGGCGGTACGCCACCTCACAAACTCTACTCAAAATCTAAAAAGGTATGATGTATCTCAGAGATAAATTTCCACCGCTATCAAATATCCGTAATCTCCATTGAGGTGAGACCCGAAGGAACACATGGTCTCCCTCATCGAACTCCAAGGGCCTCCATCTCATGTCAGCACATGTATTATTTCAGATCTGTGTAGTCCTTGTCTGCTCCTAGATAATCTGCACCTTCTCGGTGGTAGCCCGAACCAACTCAGGACCCATGAGTGCTGACTCTCTTGGGTCAGTCTAGCAAAGTGGCGACCTATAAGGTCACCCATACAAGGCCTCGAATGGTTCTATAAAGATGGTGGAATGAAACCTATTGTGTTATGAAAACTCCACCATAGATATGTGATCCTCCTAGCTGTGGAAAAAATATAGGATGCAAGGACATAACATGTCCTCTAGAACCTGAATGGTTCACTCATTCTGATCATCCATCTGTGAGAGAAACGTTTTTCTCAAGTGCAGCTGAGTCCCAAATACCTCCTGCAATCCCTCCAAAACCAGGATGTAAATCAAGCATCACAGTTTGAGACTATTTTCAATGGAACTCCATGGAGTCGAACTATCTTCTACACATAGAGGAATCCCAATATCTTTACTGAACTCTGCTCCCAAATAGCTAGGAAGTGGGATGACTTTTTGATTTGGTCAACGATCACCAGATGGTATCATGTCCCCTGGATGTACATGGTAAACCCACCATAAAGTTGATCAATATATCATTCCTCTTACACTCTAGAACCTCAAGGGGTTGTTTTAAACCTACTGGAACCTAGTGTTTGGCCTTTACTTACTAACAAGTGAGGCATCGAGAGACAAACTCTTCAACTCCCTTCTTCATTCTCGGCCACCAGAACTGACATCAGAGGTCCTAGTACATATTCTCCACACTTGGGATGTACCACCAAATGGGATGTATGGAACTTATTTAAAACCTCCCTCTGATACCACTCTGTCATGACCCATTCTAGAGGGGCCCATGCCATGACTACACCAAGCTCTCCTTCGATAGACCAGGGGCTGGTGACTAGCACCGAGTAGGCATATCCCAAAATGAGAGGCATTTGCGTAAGTACCTGTACACATACAGACATCTCCAAGCCCTAAATGTTTGAAGGTAAAAACAAAAAATAAATAGTGTATGAATACACTAAGATACCCACCACAAAGTATGAAAATAGGAAACTATAAAGTAAACAAGGTCATAATACAAGCCCACCAAAAGAAGGAGTCTGCCAAAAGTGAATACAAAAGTTCATGAAACTTATTTATAGGAAAACCTACATGAAGGGTAGGTGTAAGAAAACTGTCTGAAGCTGTAAGAGCACACCTCGTCTATCCGAACACTTTAAGTTCCACCTAGTCCTGGTCTACCTAGAACTCTATAAAAACATCGATCTTCTGCACAAGACACGACATGTGCAAGAAAAACCTGTGTAGGGGTGAGTAAAAAAATGCTCAGTATGACACCCCAAAACCTAAAAGGAACAACGCTAAGAAATAAATGAATTAACCATAAAGGAAACAAAAAAATTATAACATAAAGGAAACACACAAATTATACCAAAAAAGAAACACATGAAGTATAGTCACCTCACACAGGTATAAGTCTAAAGCACGAAAAGCAGGATTATCAGACGTAGTCCATAGAACACCTAGTATCAGTAACACATGGAGTGTCTATAACACACAGAGTGTATATAACACACGGAGTGTTGATAACACATAGTGTCGATAAAATACGGAGATTCGATAACACACAAAGTGTCGATAACACAAGGAGTGTTGATAACACACAGAGTGTCGATAACACACAAAGTGTCGATAACACACGGAGTGTTGATAACAAATTGAGTGTCAATAATACATGGTGTATTGATAACACACACAGTGTTGATAAGTCATACAACCCCTAAGTCATGTAGTTATCAAGTCACAGCCAGCCGCAAGATTCCACTCGTAATGCACTTGTACCAGGAGAACCTACTCCTCAAGCCATTAGGCCATATTCCAAATTCTATAACAACTCACTTAGAGTACCTCAAAATTATTATCTCATCGAAAGGGGTCCCAATGCCACAAATGGATAGTAAAACATACACATAGTTTAAAAGTTATGGCCATTTTATTGAAAAGGCCTGACCTGGGTCCAGTCCAACCCACCGAACCCGACCCAACCCACAGGATGACACGAACCGGTTGGATGACCTGCATTAACCTAATATGGTCTGGTCCGGCCCAAACTGGTCCAACCTAAATTGGTCCAGCCCGTTGGAGTGGCCTAGCTCCTCCAGTCTGGTCCACCGCACCACCTGCCCTGTGGGTTCCTCTAACGTGGCACTGAGCTGCATCCCAGCTCACCGCTGTATACGCGGTTAACGCTGTGACCACATGTTGTGCCCCCCTAGTCCTCGCCGAAACCTCCTTCTGTGAACCCCACCCATCAGCAATGTCGACCCCGATGTGGCCTCCTACCGTGCTCCACCTCTGTCGGCCGCCTCGCCAGCGACCTCACCCTCACGCTCCACCTGGACCGACCCCACCGGGCTGCGTTTGACTGCTGCTACTGATTGGTGCATCGGTGGACTACCATCCTTCCCTTGCACTCCTCCTAGACTAAAAAGTGGTATGATTCCACCGTCGCACCTCCACGGTATCATGGGGGTGTCAGATATTCAGTCTTAGGTTGTTGCGCCATGAATTAAAGGTGCAACAATCAATCCTCTCATACAATTACGAATAATGCAAAGAATGAGGGAAAAAGGAGAAGAACAAAATCACTCAACAGATGGATCTTGGCCTTTTTTCGCATCGACCTCGATTCTTACTTGTTAGAGGGATCATGAAGAAAGAAGCAATCAAATAGATCTAACTACCATTTAAATCCCCACAAACAACTCCCATCTCGCAAGAGATCGAACCATAGATCAACATGTTCGTGGGTTGGTCCACGTTCATCATTGAATTTAAAAATGGGGTATAAATCACTAAGAAACAACACCCTACCTAGATTTTGGATTGGTCATTGATGAAGGGAGAATCTACGTCATCATCATTCATCGATCTGTCGATCTTCGATCCAAGATCCGATCTCCAATCCATCGTCTCCGATTCTTGATTTGCTGGTGTTCATTAGAGATACCTCCTCCTTTTTTATTAGAGGAATTATAGGGTTTTGATGATAACCCTAAATTCTATGAAAAAGTTCATTTAAAAAAAACCCTTGTTGTGTCACAATAAAATATTTTTATTAAATACTTTATTACTAGTACGTCCAAAAACTAAAATTTTCATTTGGACCATGCCGGATAATGTTAGGCCTCACCTAAGGTAAAGTTTCTATTCTGAATGCAACGATGCCCTCAGATTTCTGATTCAGAAACCCATTTAGAATTATTCCAGTTTAAAGAAAAACCACCCACGTGCTTTATTAAAATCGTAACATTTTTCAATGAATTGTTCCAGGCACACTGGGCCTCGAAATCCCATGCCGTCTCAGAGCCTGGTCTCTAAATTTTCCCAATTAATTTATAAAAATAAAACCAGAGAAAATACAATTCATTATAGTATCATATCAGATCCGAACATGTTGCATGTATTGACAAAAATAGAACTCTCAAGAAAGAAATCAGAACGTTGAATAAATATTGTAGAAAATTTGTTGAAGGAAGATAATATATAGTTAAACAGGAAGAATAATAAATCTAGGAGATATTAAGTTACAAAATGAGAATTTCTAAATAGGTAAATATGATTGAATATCTCATTAAAAAGTTGGCAGCTAAGAAAGATGAAGTTAACGAGTCTTAATCAAAAATCCTTGAAGCTAAAAGTAAATCAATAAAGTTGAATTAAAATTTTAGTAAGGATTAAGAAGTAAAATATAAATCAACTAAAGCTCTAAAAAAACCCCACTCTAAGAATCAGGTGAAATATACACCCATAAACTAAAAATTTTATCTGATTTTTCTAACATTTCAAGTGTGAAGAAAAGTGTTGGGAAATATTGGACTGAAAATGGATGTTAAAAACCTATCACATCTATAAAAATTGAAAATTATTCTCAAAGGAAAGTTATCACAAGACCATAGGTAACCAAATTAGAAGGATATCATGAACCTTGACAATCTTATTACAGGGAAATATAATTATTCTATAGAAAAACAAGATTTGATGGGTTCTGTTGGAATTGTGTAATTTATGGGAATATATCTTACAACTGTTGGCATAACATGTCTCTTCCAAGAAAGATATTTTAATAGAGTGGAACATATGGAGGAAGCAGAATGAGTAACTTTTATAAAACAAAGAATGTTGGAAAACTAAAATCTCAAGACGATATAACACTTCTAATTGATTTTTTTTTAATATCTTGAAGATGTTTTTAGAATATGTGATTAGGCTGGAAATCATGCCAAAGAATGTATGAAAAATATTCTGGGTAAAAGTTATTCTTCCAAAAAATAAAAGGAAGATGGAAAGAAGAAGTTTGAGGAAAGAAATGTTGTTGTTGAGACAACCCTTAAAGAAAGTAAAAAAGAAAAAATAATGGATACTTGAT
This sequence comes from Viscum album, assembly GCA_963277665.1. NCBI lineage: Eukaryota > Viridiplantae > Streptophyta > Magnoliopsida > Santalales > Viscaceae > Viscum > Viscum album. Next base: position 1,472,330,651 of record OY728123.1, read on the forward strand.
AGTGTTTTTTCATCACACATGATCGGTGATTTTAAAATCTTAAAAGATGTTGAAACTTATGATAAAGGAGTTGTTACTTTCAAGAATGATAGTTCCTTAAAAATCATAGAATTTGGAACAACTGAAATTGAATAAGAAAAGTTGAAATCTAAAGAAGTTCTATTTTTTGATGGGGTAAAATATAAATTACTTACTTTAAGTCAACTTTGTGATGATGGAAAATGTGTTATTTTCAGAAAATATTCTTGTATCATCAGAAGTGTAGAAGATGGAAAAGTTGTTATGAGAGGACAAATAACTAGTAGAAATCTCTTTCAAATAGAATAACTTTACAACTCTTGTTACTTGAGTGCTAACGATGAGAATAATTTGTGGAACCATGAACTTAGGAATCTTGGATATAAAAAATGTGAATAAACTTTTTAAAGTTGATGTTGTTCAAAATTTACCATAATTGAAAAGAATATAAGAATATTTTTTTTATAACTTGTTAGAAAGGGAAAATTATTAATAAAATTCATAAGAAAGTTGAGATTCTCTCTACATGACCTCTTGAACTTATTTATTCCAATTTATGTGGTTCGAATAGATATCAATTAATAAAGGGAGTTTTTTAATTTATCACTATTATTGATGATTTCACTCGGATGACCAAAATCATGTTTATGAAACACAAGTTAGAGGCTGTTGAAATGTTCAGATTTTTTAAAAAATATGTTGAGAGAGAAATGTGGGTTTATATAAAGAATTTGAGAATAGATAACAGTGAAGAGTTCACATGAAATACTTTTGAATCTTATTTGGGAAATCATAGAATTAAACATCAGTATAGTGATCCCTACACCCCCATAATAAAATGGAGTAGCATAAAAGAAAAATAGAAGTTTAGTGGAAATGGGAAGAAACATGTTAGTAGAATAAAAAATTTCAAAGCTCTACTGGAGAGAAGCTATTAGTACTATTTTACATATACAAAATAGATGTTTTATAGGGCTGTAATCCAAAATTACTTCTTAAAAAACGTGGTATAACAAAAAACCTTCATTTAAGTACATCAAATTTTTTAGAAGTCCATTTTTACTAAAAAACAATCCGAGTCTTGGAAAATTTGATGAGAAAGTTGAAGAAGCAATTCTCATGGGATATTTATCCAATGGAAGAAGTTAAAAATATTGGAAAAAATGTTTACAAAAGATAGTGGATTCTTATGATGTGAAAGTTATTGAAAATATGAATTCCTTAACAATGAATGTTAAAAAGGTTGAGGAAGACAAACTAAAGATTTATAGAAAAAGTAAAATTAATTAAAAACAAAATTATAAAGATTCATAAGAATCCTGTGATGAGTAAAGTGAAGTTAGAAGAGAAAATTTGAGATTTTATACTTTACATAAACATGTGAAACTTAAAATATTCTTGGGAATAATTAATTTTTGGTTTAGAAAAAAATAAATATGAGATTATAAAATTTGACAATACTCGTTTCAGAAATTGAACCAGAATTAGTTTTAGAAGTAGTTGAATACAAAGAATAGGTTAATATAATGAGTGAAGAGTTGGATCAGATTGAGAAAAACAAAACTTGGGAACATCTTCCATGTCTATAAAACAAAAATGTTATTGGAACAAAACGGTTATACAAAAAAAGTTGAATGAACATGTAGAAGTTTCAAGAAACAAAGTAAGACATATTTTTAAAGGTTATGAACATGTGGAAGGTGTGGATTTTGAATAAACCTTTTCCCCCATTACAAGATTTAAAACTATTAGAATGTTTCTAGAAGTGGATTCTCATTAAAATTACAAAATTTATTAGATGGATGTAAAGTCAAAATTTTTGAATGGTGTGATTAAAGAAGAAGTTTATATTGAGAAACTTTGTGGGATTATACTTAATAATTTTGGAAGCAAGGTTTGTAAATTTAATAAAACCTTTTATAGGTTAAAACAATCCCTACATGATTGGTATTCAAAACTTTCCAAGTGTTTGAGAATGTTGATTCTTTATAAAGGAAATGTTTATAACAACTTATATGTGAAAGATGTTAACTCTATCACCCTAATTGTAATTGTTTATATTGATTATATAATTTTCATTGAGGATGAATAAAAATTTTGTAAAGAATTTTCTGAGGAAATGAAGAAGAATTTCAAAATGTCACTACTGGGATAATTAACTTTCTTATTGGGATTACAAGTTTACAAAATAAAAAATAAATAATTTTATCTCAAGAAAAGTATGATAGGTAATTTTTAAAGAATTTTTTTATGAAAGAATCTAATGAATTTTATACTTCTATTTAAGTAAGAATAAAGTTGAGTAGACATGAAATCAAAAAAGTGCGAGTTAGAAATATTTTCAAAAGATGATAGAAATCTTTCTTTTTCTCACGACCTCAAGACCTGATATTGTTTATGCTGAAACTTTTTGTGATAGATATCAAAGTGATCTGAAATAATATAATACATTGAAAGTAAAGAGAATACCAAGATTTGTTAAAGGAGAAAATTCACATGGGATATTGTATAAAATAACTTGTGATATGAACTTTCATGGTAATAATGTTGCTGATTAGGCTAAAGATTGTAATGACAGAAAATATACTTTTTAAGGAACATTTTTCTTGGGAGAATGTTGTGTGAGTTGACATAGTAAGAAACAAAGTTCAGAAACTTTGATCACAAAGGAATTAGAATTTGTTTTTTCTGTACAAGCTTGTACTAAAATGTTATTGATGAATGTTCAGTTGGAAGATTTGAAAGTCGATGTTTTCAAACCATTAAAGAAAATTTGTGATAATTAGAGTGCAATTGATCTTTCTAAAAATCCTATCCAACACTCAAGATCAAATAATATTTATATTAAGTTTCACTTTATAAGATATTTTTTTGAGATTTTGTGATGGAATATGTTTCAACCAAATATCAAATTTCTATCATTTTTACAAAATCTATGCAAAGGAAGATATTTTTAGAATTAGGGATGAAAATTAATGTTCAGACTCCACTAAAGTATTCCTAAACATCTTAATGAATAATCCTTCATCATGCTTTGGATTATGTTGAAAAATGGAGAGAATATATATGACTTTATCCTATAATGGGTCAATAAGTAATTTTCTCACTTAATTGAGTCTGAATCTATAGTTATCATGAAATGGGGGAGAGAAAGAAAAGTGAGAGGAAAAGATAAAAGTGAGGGAGAGTTTATCATAACATGGACATAAAATTTATTTTCATTTATTAATATAATTACTTAAAAACATTATTTTATCTAGTAGTGTGGTATCAAGACACTCTCTTTTGAGAAAGGCTATGTTTTGATAAAAGTTGATAAAATTGATTTGTTTACAAAATGTGTTGTGAAAAAGTCTGAGTGTTTAAAAATGATGCGTTGAAAAAGTTGTTAATGATATTTTTCAAAAAATAAAAAGGGGGAGATTAAATATCCTTTGTGATGTTTTTTTAAAATTTTTGTTTTTATTGACAAATAACTTTTTTGTAAAAGAATGTTTTTGTAAATCAGGTGAAAGATGTGTTTCCAAAAGTTTATAACCTATTTTTTGAGAAGTTGCTGAGAATCCAGTTAAATAATGTGTTTTGAAAAGTTGGAAATCAGATACTTGAACGAACGATCCATTAATATCAGGTCATTAGATTGAGTTTTTATTGAAAATTCAGAAGTTATTTAAATGAAGAAGGTTGAAGGTTATTGGACTCGAAGATTTGGGAAGTCATAGAAATTCCAAAATAAGTTAGATGATGCTTTTCTATTATTTCACGTTTCTAAAACATCATAAATAATTCATGATACAACCTGGAGTTTGAAGAGAAAAAGAGAAATGTGAATTTATGGTGTTTCCAAAAAATGAAGTGTTTTGAATATAGCTCATCGGACCTAGAATAACCAGATGAAAAAGTCTTATAAGACTAGGTGTATCAATTTTCTGAAGTTTGAAGAAATGAAAAGTTTCTGATCGGACGTGGTTCATTGGATACTGGGAACTAGACACACCTGATCAGTCATGAATCAACTGGCCTTGCAGTTTCTAAGTTTCAAGTTATTATGGTGTTGAACATGTGAAAGTTTTTTGAAGAGGTTCAAAATTTTTAAGAAGTTTAAAGATTTATTCACCATAGAAGTTGATCGGATGAAGAATTTATTAAATGATAAAATATTTTTATTTTTACATCAAATAGATCTGATCGGATAAGAGGCGGTTTCTAAGTTTATACAAAGGGAGTCTTGATCAAAGGCATCAGTCGTCAATGGATCATATGTGTTTATTGACACCAATTCATTGGATGATCTATTACTACTGATCCATCATACGAGATGCAGATATTGATCCATCATATGAGTATTTGATATCAATCAAACGGATGAGCATTTGACACTGATTCATCATATGAGCAATTGATGTTGATACATCATTAGATGAAGAGTTCCATTGGACACTGAGTGATCAGATGTAGATGAGTGAATAGAGCCTCCATAAAAAGAAAATGCTAGAAATGATGGAGTTTCTAGTAAAGTTGTTGAAGGCATTCAAAGTCTTTATAATTTTCAACAATATAGTCAACCATTTTCAGATGGCTTGAAGCATCGAAGTGAGAAATATTTTGTTTTATTTGTTTTAGGTGGTTTAAGTTGTTTATATTTCAATTGAGTCAAGAGAATTAGAATGATCAAATTTTTTTTGTATTGATATGTTCCAGACTTTTAGTTTCTAGATATTTTATTTACAAATTGAGATATTGGTTAAATTGGTTTTCAATTGGGTCCAGAGGATCTGACAGATGAAAAATTTCCCAGATCATCATTTATGGGACAATGTTTTGATATTTGAGAAGAGTTGTAGAGATTCAATAAGTATTGAGAAGACACCATAAGATACAATATGGTTTGAAGTGGTCAAAATAAAACTTAAATGAATATGAATTTTGGATATTTGGAATTTGGGTAAGTGGTAAAATATTTAAATTTCCTACCTTTACTATTCTGGGAGCACCTATAAATAGAGGTGAAAAGTACAATGGTACTTAAAATAGTTCAACCATGCATAAAAGATGTTAATTTGAAAAATTTATGTTAAAATTGAGTTTTATAACTAGATTTTTTTCAAGTTGAAGAAGATTTTATGGACAGAGTATTATGATCATAAAATTAGACTGACCTAAGTTTAGATTAACAGGCAGAGAGAATCGAATTGAGGGAATCAATCTAATTTTTGAGAAGTGTAGTTTGGTTATTATGGAAGGTCAAAAATGTTTGGAACAATGAATATTGAGAAAAGGGATTTCATTATGAGGTTATCAGACAATGGAAAATCATATATAGTCATATCAGACTGAGATTCTGTACAAGCCTTCAGTGGAACAGTTTGAACAAAGTTACATATTTTTTTGTGTATCAAATATTGTAATAATTTTTTTTGTAAAGTGATAAGATTTATTATAATCATTCATATAGGGAGATAAAAGGTGTCTAATAGGAGTTGACATAATTTGTATTCACTTATTCATAATAGTAAATTTCTATAGACCCATAGAAGTGGCTATGATAAGGATGTAGGTTATCACATTGAGGCATAACCTTATAAATATTGTGTTCTCTATTTAATTTTCTATTTCTGCATAAACTTGAGTTTTATAAAAGGTTTATAAGGAATAAAATCTAATAAATTATAGGGGTTAAATTTAATAAATTTGAAATTTGTAAAAAGGAAACAACTGATTCAACCCCCTTCTTAGTTGTTATTCAATCATTTGAAACTTCAAAGTTAAAACTTTACACCAGGAAATAAATTCCAAAACTATCTTATTTTCATGTTGTTTTCAATTTGAGATGTCAAGGACCACTGTCTTCCTCAACATGCAACTAAACTGATAAATGAATTGTTTTAAAATTTCTTACCAATTGGTAACAGACCTAGATGTTAGGTAGTTTTATGAGAATAATTCTAGTACTTCCATGGTTTATATATAGAAATTGAGATTTATTTCCTTATATTTCTTGGGTATTCCCATCATGGGGCTGTATAAAGATGAAAAATACACGAGGTGATACTGTAAATCTATCATTCCATTAAATATTGAGAATATAGGATTCCTAAAGTTGGGTAGGTGATGATTCAAATCCATATACTCAAGATATGAATTCTTCTTTGATTGGAATGGTTTGCATCTCTCTTACATGAATTATATTTAATCAGTAAGGAACTTAATAGAGTCAAGGATATCTAGTTGGACTATCACCGATGATGGTACCCTAGTGGAGGTAGTGGGAAGAACCAGATAGGGTTGGATCACCTATGTCTACTGCTAATAACTATCATGAGTTAGTATGAGGTACCTCATTTGAAATGGTGGTTATTGTTTCCCTAGGGGAGATAATTCATGATAGTCCATGATCATTGGGGATAGATATACAGGTTTTACAGACCCCGAGTTAGCTGGATGACTAGACCATGACCTTCCTAATTGAGTGGTGCCTTCATATTGAGGGTGATTCACCAGAGGATATATATTTTTCTTTTCTTGGGAGTTGCACTCAATAGGTATATTTACTCTAAGTATTTCAATGTTGAGCTACCTCATCTTTTATAACACAATTTCATGTTTGGAAATTTACTCTTTAGCATAAATGGGATTAGCTTCTTCAGGTTGTTGGTGAGTTATTGATATAGCTACACCCTTCCTTTTATCTTCAAATAAATCTTTCTAAGTAGGCAGTGGTTTGATGATCATAGGGCTCTACAATCACGGTCTTTCCTTTTATTTTGAGTTCACACACCTTCTTCACATATTTCAGAGTGTACTACATTTCAAACAGGAGGCTCCTCATCATGTTTATCTATATTTATGTCATGTTCTATATTATCTTTAGGGTTAAAATTAATAACATTCACCAATGTGAATTGTACATCAAGGACCGTATCTTCTTCTGTATTAGGATAGTATGAGGATTTTTCATCCACTGAATATATTTTGAGGGACATATCATGAAACTCATTTATACCCATTTTTATAGATGATTGTATTTATTTGTGCCCCTTTTGAGGTTTCTCTTTCCATCCTTAATGATCCCTAGAGGTAGTTTATGGAAGGTAACCTAGAGGGAGTCCCTTATAGATTTAATTGAATGCACTATCAATAAAGGAGATAAATCATAAAGTTGAAGTAACTGTAAGCGTATTTGTTCCAAAGTTGGTCCCAATCTAGAAAATATTGGATTTTTTAGAGGATTGGAAGGTTATAATGACCCCATCCATTTGGTTTGGAGTTGATTATACTCTTCCACCATCACGCCTTACCCGACCATGGATTCTATGGTTATGGGGGTAGCGGTTCTTGTTGAAATTTCCCCTTCCTTGTGGGTTGGGGATTCTCCTATACTACCACTGAGGGAGATATTATCACAGTTATCTTATCCTTTAAAGCATCCATCCTATAATGAGTTAGATGTGGTTCCTTTTTAGGTTGATAACTTCTCAATATCAAGTATTATTTTTCAATTTCATTTTTCATTTTTCTCAAACATAATATCCACTTGACCTTCTTGGTAGCCTAATACAAGAGCCTATTTATGGTGCTCCATTATAGAGTACATAGTTTCTAGGATTTAGTAATGGTGATACTTTGTTGGATATAACAATTTTCATATATAAAATTAAGTCCAAATACATATCCTAAATCAATGACAATGAAATTTAATCTTTTAAATGAACCTTATTGGTTGATAAGTGGAGTAAAATATAGGGCATCAAATATTCCCACCATCTGATACACATATAAAGAGGTGTATTAACAATTATCTAGAAAATAATTCTAAAACTTCTAATTCAAACATGTTAGAGACACTAAATATATTCCCCGAATCTAGAATTCAATCCACTAAGAAGGTGTCTAGGTTGGCCTAGTGTCCAATCTCATCTATCATCTTCAGATTGTTGAAGTACTCTTACTAAGGCATATATCTAATCTTTAGATGATAGAGAATAACCTATATGTTATATTGAATATAGGTAATGTATTCATATTTTAGTGCCTCTAGGATTCCATAATTGGGAGTGGCCATGGGCTAGAACATAATTTTTATTCCATCCTTGACCAACTCTTTCCAAAAGACGAAAGATTTCACTTCATCCTCTATGAGATTTTCTTCGACAAGATTCAGCTATACATGTCATTTCTCCTATGATCTCTAAATACGTGTACAATTATTCATAGCGATCTCAATCACATATAAGAGTATATGGTCCAAGGTTGGAACATATAATTATAGTCACATTAGACTACCATTTGACAGGGAGGAGATATCACTAATTGATATAGATCCACCTTGTGTATCTGGCCTTAGTTTCTCGAGTTCCTCTCAAAATGAGTGAAACTTCAATGTAGCTTCAACATAGAAGGAATTTTAATCCAAAAGTATAAGTCATTAAAGGGAGGTCCTTTATAATGAGAACCATGGATAAAGCCTCCATGATTGATCTTTTATTCACAATATTTGGTTGGACGTCCAATCTGGTTCAACGTTCTGTCACAAGGAGGACCTCTGCAACATAAAACCTAGGGAGGAACACTAGGGTAGTTGTCTTGGTTTCCACGGGTAGGCCTTCCATGGTTATTGATTATTGATGAGTTATAAATGAGAGGACCAAATTGTCGATTGATCTTCATGATTCAAGGAGGACCTTTGCAACTAGAATCACATGGAGAATTGACACGACCTGACCCACTAGGGCCCTCATAGCTAGAAGTAAGCCAAGTGTGCCACCATAAGATTGTCTATAATAGGAAAGAGGACAATGAATAGCACTGAGTAGTCATATCACACGTATGGTAGGCCTTATCTTAATGTACTAGTATACATGAACGCATCTCAACATCCATCAAGTAATGTAGTATAATAAAAAACTGGTAGAAACATAATGCATGAAGAAACCACCAATATCCCATAAAAATGTATGAATGCATGTAACCAAATTATAAAAGGAAAAAATATAGACCCACCAACTATAAATGGAGTCTAAAATGAAAACCAAGGGTAATTGTCTCCAAAAGTAACCTCCACACACCAACTGTCTGTGCTACCAAGTACAGCTATACTTCACCCATTCCTAGTCCACCTATGACTCCATCAAATGGAATGTCTTCTATATAAGATACAAAACATGGTGGTATAACCCAAGAAGGTGTGAGTATATACATTCCCAGTAGAACACCCCAAAATCACCAAATATAAAGGATCGAGGGAGAGTCAGCTCAGAATCACAATGAAAAGGAGGGTAAACAAGGAATATAACCTAGATATGCTCATATGAAGAATGCAAGGCACAAAGTATGGTATCTATATCCACAACCAGCCCTAGAATTTTGAATATTGTTCAAAATATCTAAACCATCTAATCCTTCAACCCACATAATCTATCTATACCAATAATGGAGGATCATGTACCCCAATACCATAGGGGGAACTAACCCTTGAGGAGGATCCAATGCCCCTAGACATGTAGAGTGGGACTTGACCCCAGTGGAGGATGTCACACCTCTAGAAGTATAGAGGAATACCTAAGTCTATTGGAGGATCTAATTCCCTATCTAAGATTTCTGGACAAGGGGGATTTTATACCCCATAGATAGAGGATCCCTCACCCTATATGGTGGGGCAAGGATGAGGGGGGGGGGGGGTACCTAGACCCTATCAGATCCATAGGAAGAATATCATATACCCCAATACCATGGGGGTGGTGAACTAATCCTACATAGGGATAGTAATAGGTTACCACACCCTAATGACTCTCTGTATAGGGATGGGTTGCTACTTACTAAGAGTATCTTAAAGACACACCTGATTTTTGAATGCCGATGGTCAATAAATCTCACTTCACATTAGTACCCACCTATGTCTCTAGAAGTAATTCAATCATCATGTTCCACATGTAATTATAATCATAAGGGACACTAGAAACGATTAATATTATGCTAAAGGAAAGTACATGATGTGTTCAATACGGTACATGGAGTTTCACCCTAAGTCTATGTTATGGGTGTGTAATTTCTTCCCACATGGTGTGTCATTCTCCATACCCATGAAATATCAGTGTCATGCATGAATTATAGAGGTCATACTTATAACTTGGGCATGTGTCATTTTTCCCAAGTCATGTACTCTAGAAAGTACATGAGGCGTGAACTATCACACATAGTGTGTGTGATCACATGGGTTTCTGAGTGTGTATACTAATTCTTGCGAAGTTTAGACAGCTGAGGACCACATGGTTCCTAGGAATGTACTCTAACACACGTTGAGCTGAAGATCACGGGTCACATGACATATCAATAACATACATGGCTATGTGATATTTATCTCCTTCAAAACCCTAGCCATAGTTCCAATAAAACTACATGACATGTGTTCTTCAAATATACACACTGTGTACTTGGATTTCCTCTAGTTTTTTAGATCTTCATACATATTCTAGATTTCATGATGTTTCTATTGAAATTGCCTATGATATCACATGATATGCTGCCCAAAATGCTATTCGAAGATCCTACATCATCATAAAATGGTTTTCTAATCACTGCTCATTGGAATCATGATCCCCATTGAAGAAAATCACCCCATGAATCTTGATTCCTAAAAACCATCATCCCTAATCATACCTTAGGTCTTTGTGATCCGCATTGATCCTCCACTATTTCACAATCCATGATTTTGAATCTGTAATAATAATCCATGGAACCCAAATAATGATCACAAAATCAAAAGGGTTTATGGAATTGGTCAAGTCACCAGTCAACCGAATATTGGTGACAAACACACAAAGAATGGAGAGTAAAATCTAACAAACAAAAAATTAAGGAATTGATATTGGCTGTATTTGGCTTAGTCAACATTAATAGATGGAAATCAAGGAATCAAGGTAGGATTTTTAGTAATTAATAGACAAATTAATAATTCCAATTCTAGGAATAAAAACATAACTATCATTGGTCATACAATGATGAATAATAGATTAATTTCCACGGGAGTAATCCATGTTGATAATAGTATTAACAATGAGGAAAAATATAACAAATAAAAATCCCCTCCTCATTATTAGATTGATAGCTGAAGAAGAACATATCTGATGAAATTATCATAAGTGAAGAACATTCTCATTTGTGATTCCATTGATGAATTCACAGAACTCTAATCATCAATTCAGGATCCCACAGTCATTCGCCAATGTGCTCCACCACAAGAATCCTCTCAAATATCTACTTTTAAATAGATAACCCAAGATATGGTCCATAATACCAATTAAATATAGGTTGTCTAGGGATGGGTAATTAATTTGATAAAATATTTATTAAATAATTTAATTACCAATTAATCTACCCATGACTGCACTCTATCGAAACGTACGATGAAAACAAAACTTATGTCACACCAAGGGTAAAACAAACATTACATATTTGATGGTGTTCTTATTTTTCCCATTTGATACTTTGTTCGGGAGATATTCCATTATTTATTAAATAATGCACATGCATGATATATTACATTTGATATTTTTAATATATCAAAACTGAGGCTCCACAGGGCTTGGAAATCCATTCCAAATCTACGTCTAATTTCAAAAATATTATTGAAATATTTTTAAAGTTCTAACAATAAAATTGGATTTATTAAACTCTACACACCATTGATTATTTTTGTACTAAAATGAAAAAAATCACTCAAATAAGTGTGGGTACTGAGCTTTTATCTAGTTCTCTCACTCTTATGCACTCTTATAGAGACTCCCATGCTACCAATATACAAAAACAAGGGGAATCACTCACCCATGGAGGATTGTATCTTATCGAACCTTGATCACTACAAGGTAATCCATGAAGGTAGTTCCGTCCTCAATGTCCATCCCACCCCAGTCAATAATGTGTGATGGATCGTACGCGTTGCTCCTTACCTGTGACATATGGAAGTTTCATGAACCTAGTCTAACTAAGGAGGTAAATCTAAATGGTATTCCACATCACTAAACCTATATAGTATCTAGAAAAGGATGATGAATCTCAAAGACAAATTTCCTCCCAAGACAAATATCTACAATCCTCATAGAGGTGAGACCTTCTGGAACACATGGTCTCCCTTATTGTACTCTAAAGGCTTCCATAGATAGTCCATATAGGACTTTTGATGGATCTGGGGAGTCCTTATCCACTATTGGATAATCTTCACCTTCTATATTATCTCTCACACCATCTTTGGTCCCATAAGTGTTAAATTGTTTAACTATGACCGTCACAAGGGTGACCTATGGGGTCTCTCATAAAAATACTCAAAAGGTTCCATTCCAATAATGAAGTGGTTACTATTGTTGTATACAAACTACACCAAGGGTAGGTGATCCTCCCACCTCCCACCAAAATCAAACATGCAAGCATGAAGCATACCCCACATAACCCGAATGATATACTCAATTTGGCCATCCATCTAGGGGTCGAATGTCATGATTATCTATAACTAAGTCCTAAAGGATTCCTATAATCCTATCCAAAACTAGGATGTGGAGAGAGAATCACGATATAAAACAATAATTGAGGTAACTCCATGAATATATATAATCTCTTGCACACAAAAGCATCCTAATCTCTCCACTAAACTCTACTCTCAGATAGTAAGTAAGTGGGTTGACTTAGTGAGACGATTAATGATCACCTATATAGCATCACGACCTATCAAAGATCATGGTAGTACTATCAAAAAGTATATGGATATACCATCCCACTTATACTCAATCACCTCAAGGGGTTGATATAAACCCATTGGAACCTAGTGCTCCACCTTCACCATCCGGTAGGTGTGAAATCAAGAGACAAAATCAACCATACAACTATTTATCCCCATCCACCAAAACTAATTCCAAAGATCCTGATACATCTTTTTCACTCCAGGATATACCACTAAGGGGGATTTATGGAACTCTCTTAGTACCTCCTCTCATATTGATACTAGTATCATCATTCATATTTATAAGAAGATGACATGCTCTCCACCTTCAAAATATCTATGAGGAACATGTCTCATGAATATCTGGTCATGAAAAACCTCAAAGTATACATCTCCAAGATGTGCATCTCTAAAGTGAAGAATAAGTGAAGAGGTCTTAACCATCAATTAGAGGTATATCGCTCTTCCCTCATCCATAAAGGACAACTAAAATAAGTCCAACTTATTTGATGCCTCACCCAATAGATGTAAATAATATTTCTTACCAAGTATATCTTCCATAACATTCCTTTTCCTGGGAGTGCATACAATCTCTAAGTAATAGTCATTTAAAAAAGTCATCCATCGCCTTTATCTCAGTTTGAGATCCCTATGAGATAAGATATACCTGATAATATTATGATTAGAATAGATGATTAATCTCTATCCTAGAAGGTAGTGTCACTAAGTCTTTAGGGAAAACACCACTACTACCAGATACAAACCATGCGTTGTATAGTTCTTCTCATGGGGTATTAGCTATCTGGATCCATAATCAATTACCTCCTTTATATTTATTAATACACATCCAATACCATCTCTAGAGGAATCATAGAGCAACAGACACTCAATACCCCCCATTAGTCTTAATATGGAGGTTGTCATCGATATCTGCTGCAACTTCACAAAATCCTACTAGCATTTCTCTATCCACATGAAAGGATGACTATTACTGATTAGGATATTCAAGGGTTCCATGATCCTAGAAAAACTAGGCATGAATCTTTGATAATAACTTGTAAATACAAGGAATATTTACACCTATGTCACACTCTTGGGTGGCTCCCAGGCATGCACTGCCATGATCTTTTTTGGGTCCAAAACCACTCCTTCCTCTGAGATGAGATGTCCTAATAAGTGGAACTCTCAAATCCAGAACTAAATATATAATATATTCCTATATAACTAGTTCTCCCAGAGTATATACAACACCATCCTCAAGTATCTTGAATGATATTCCTCTAATGCCGAGTATATGAGGATTTCATCAATCAATACAGTCATGAATCAGTTTATTAAAGATTGAAGATATGATTCATGAGCCCCATAAACACTACTAGGGAATTATACATTTAGAAGGGAATAACTAAGTAATCATAATGATCATAGGAACATAAAAATTCTGTCTTTAGTATGTCTTCATACCATATGCAAATTTGAAGATAACCCTACCCAAGTTCAATCTTTGAGAACCACTTCTCTCCTTTTAGATAGTCAAATAGGTCATTGATCCTAATGAGTGAATATTTATTCTTTATAGTCACCTAATTCAGGTTATGATAATCTAAAAATAGACTCAAGCTCCTACCCATATTTTGGGTGAACAATATTAGGGATTCCCATGGGGACACACTAGTTCCGATGAATCTTTTCCTCTGCATGTCATCAAACTATAACCTCATCTCTCACAACTCTAAAGGGGCCATAAGATATGATACTAAAGATATCCGAGCTATCCTATAGTGCAATTCAATGGAGAAATTGATCTCAAAAGAGGGTGTTAAACTTGAAACTTCCTCAAAGAAGGCATCCTCATACTCCTGTATAACTGTTGTAAACTGTAGTCTCATAGCATCCACTACTCTTAGGATTATACTAACTAATTTATGGGATATCAGCTGTAACCTACTACACATGATTTTAGATTTATTTTCCTAGAATTCCTTATTGACAATGAATTAAATAATTCCCCTTTGTCTCAAAGATACCACACCCTCCACTAGTAATAGTAAATCTAAGCATAAATGACACACAACTAGTTCATTTTAAGAATGAAATCATATGGTATCATCACAACTATAAAGAGATCACATGTGAAGCTCTCTCATATGAGATTTAGGTAACACTATCAATAGATAAGTGTGATCATAAAATATCCTTTAATAGGTGTCTCTATTCATAAGGGTTGAATTAGAGGCTCCGTTAAGATCTAAAGATCTTGAATAAGGAATTCATTGAGGAAAGAAATGATTTCTCTTTTTTCTATAAAAAACGAGGCTAAGGTATGGAATAAAAAAATTGTAAATACCCAAAGATTGATGTGCATGGAAATTACATTACTTTTGCGGAATACTTAATACATGACAAAAACAGATGCCCAAAGATCGTATTAGTTTAGTGTCTTTGGAAACTCGGAACGTAATCTTATAATCATGGTGAAAGATCTTCAACATCTCCCATAAAGATCTTCCCATTTTGATTTTCTTACCTAAAAACTTTCTTTATATCCTGGGGAAAAGAAAACATAAAAAGGTTGATCTCAAAAGCTCAGTAAGGGTAAACATAGAGAACATAAAACAATCCATAAATATTTGAATGAAAAAACTTGAACATAAAATCTAAACATAAAAATCTTGAGCAAAGACATAAATCTTGGAAGTACGTAAGAAATATATCATAATGGATCATCAATCATGATAAAATATGATGGGAATAAAGCATGTAATTGTGGAAACCATTAAGCACATGTTCTGATTTCCATAGTAGCCAAGGCATTACTGCCATGACCATCTTAGTGGACAAACTCCCTTTCTGAATCGAGTTCACTCCTTGTTTCAGTCCTGTAACACTGAACCGGATTAACTTACCATTCCAGCCATGTCTATCTCATGAGATATAAATCTTTACCCAATGCATTGGAGGGAGATATAGGTCCCACCCATCTCATAATGAAACCATTATTATGTGTTCCACAAAATCATAAACCATACATCATAGCATAACCCATGTAATAAAAATGGGATTCTTAAACGTCATGCCATCATAACATAATCCATATAAGATAAAAAGACATCATAAAAATATTTTCATCATAACATAATCCGATCAATGTAAAAATAGGGATAGAAACAGAACCCTATATTATCTTAGATGGAAAATAATTTTGATAAAATGCTTGAACTCCATTCTTGAGGAAAATATCCTTTCTACTTAAAAATCATTTTCTTTTCACAAAATACCATGAAATTTTAAAAGAAAAGGATTTTTTTGAAAATAGTTGTGAAATATTGTAGAGTAAGATTTATGAAAATAAGGCATTATGAAACCGTAAAAATCCATTCATGCCATATAAGTTAAAAATAACATTCTCCTCGTACTTTTGTCAGAAAAGTCAAAAAGTACCTCGTATGGTAAAAAAAAGAAATATTCCTTACATACCATGTAGTAAAAGTAAAAATTGGGTAAAAATGATTTTAAACATACATGAAACCATTTTTAGAAAATAGGGACATTAATGATAAATATAACCCCAGTAAATACTAAAGAATAAACAATCTCGGATAAAAATGAGATTGGAAAAGTTATCCCTTACCTTATGTCCAATATGCTTAATATGTATCCTAACCTCCTGTATAATGATTTAAATAATGTCATTGAATTATTATAGAATCATATTCATTTTTATGATATCATATATAGTTTACTTATGACTTTATATTACCCGTTCTTTTGTAAATTCGATGTAAAAGCAGCGATTTGGGTAAAATCGTTTCATTTATTGTACGTGTTTTGACTTGTTGTTCTTGATATTATTACTTATATACTGATTTACTTAATTATAGAATTCAAAACATGATTTATATATAATATATTTTCAGTATATACATATATATATATATGATAGATCGATAAATGGAATGAAATACACCGTTCATGGAGACGGTAAGCCGTACGTATGCATGAACGCTATTTTCGTTTCCTTATTGAATAGAATGGAATTAAGTAGATGAAATACATATATATATATATAAATAAATAAAATATAATTATTATTTCATATATTTTATTATTATTCATTATATATACTTTATAATCATTTATGAATGGTTAACATGGATAATGAATCTCATCGCGTCGTGGAGACGGTAGTCCGTACGTACGCACGAGCGATGATATCATTCTCGTGATCGTGGAATTGTATTGAAGTGTATGTATAATATTTTAGAATAAATATCACTTTACAATAATCATATATAGTTATTTATTTACACCATTATACCCATCCAAGTAAGGTGGGGGTTGAAAACAGATTACACCACGACGTGGAGACGGTATTCCGTACGTACGCACGTGCTGTGATTTCGTTTTCCGTAGGATGGATAGAAGGTGAAATAGGGTTGTTTCATATTTATAATAAAATATCAGTATATAATTAATACTGATGTTATTACTTTATAATGAGACAACTGAAGAAGAATAAGTAGAAGAAGAAAGAAACTTGTGAGAATCGGAAGAAGAGATTACCTCTTCTTCGACGCACCTCCTTTAAGCTTCCTCTTAAGGAAGTAGAGTTGGTCTTTTGAGAAGAATAAAACCTAAAGAATGTTTCTAGGTAAGTGGAGAAGAGAAATGGGTAGGGGTTGGACGATATTAAAGGCTCAAAAGGGTGTGAAGAGAAGAGGGAAGGGGTGCCCTTTTTATAAGGGAGGAGAGGGGCACCTTTGGAAAAACTTAAAATATTATTTTATAATAAAGTCATATTAGGTTTATAATAGCTCAAAATTGATTTATTTAGAAGATAAAGTGAGTATGGGTCGAAATCCTCTCAACCAATAGGTTTTAGACAAGTTTAGGTTACTATTTTAACCTTATCTTTTAGATTTAACTCTAAGTTAAATAATTTAACTTTTACCGTGTCTTCTTGTTTTCTTACACTATATGGTTAATAAACTTACTATAACGAGACAAACGATCCAAAAGTGGTTCATTATTAATATATATAACCTTATCTAAGTCATTTGGATGAACCTTAGATTTTTAGGAATATAATAACAATTAATAATATAATATTTGTTTTAAAAAAACTATTTTATGTCAATTTTGACACTATTTGGTAATTGATTTTTGTGAAAATCATAACAGCATGATTAGTTCGAAAAAAGTTAATTAAATAAATACTAACATGTCATATTAATCTAGAAAATTAGTGGAATTTATAAAAAGTCTCAAATTACTTTTATCTGGGTATTTATAATATCAATTATTTTAATATTTCATTATTTAGGTAATTACTGCATCACCATTGTGTCATAAATAACTTAAATTATTTAATGTCTAAAAATTATAAATAAAATACCATTAGGTAGGAAATATTTTTAGATTTCTAATGAATATTTATAGTCGAATTTATCTTATTTACAACCCTATATTAAAAATGTTTTAGTTATTAAACTTTGATTTTAACTATTTTAACTCTTCTTTAAATAAAATAATATTAAATGTCCTAATCTAATCCAAGTGAACCTAAATGGTCATATTTTATTCCTAAGGTTGTTTTTGGTCGAATTAAACTTATCCAATAGAATTAGGACATGTGTTAGGGTAATAATAATATCATTTTTACCCTTAATTACCCTATTTAATTTTAACAGTGGTAAATAAAAGTAAAAAGTTACTATTCACTAAAAATTATTTTTATCTTATTGAACCACATTTTACTCCTTGATATTAACCGTGTCTGTCGGATTTTCGAAATTCCACTCACAGAAGCGGTAAAATTAAGTTTTATTAAAATTTTCAAATTCTCCTAGGAAGTGGGTAAAAGACGGTGAAAGGTTCAATAAAATTTTAATATATCTAAAATTATTATAAAATGACTCAAATGAATTACATTGAACTTATATAGGTATTATGTATCAATTTTGACCTAAAATAAATTTAAATAAAATAAATAATTATTTAAATAAAAAGTCGGTTTTTAAATAGTAACCCAGTATTTTCACTATTCATCAAAAATTGAAAGTTTTCAGAAAAATACCAAAAATTCACCCTAGGCTAATTTCGATATTCCAAATCCAAAAATGAATTCCATTTTGAAAGATAAAATTTATAAAATTTCAAAAAGTGGGTATTACTATTCATAACATCTAGTTCATAATAATACTATAATAATATCTCATTTAGTGAAACTCGGTATCGCATACTACACACGCTATCGAGGAAGGTCTTGATTGCGTGTAATGCAAGCCAAGTCAGGGCTGCGTGTAGTGAAAGCTCCGTTTGGAGTTGTGTATAACATAATCAAAACTTATTTCATTTATACATTAAACAAAATCTATACTTAATGTTGCGTAGAATAATTTCCACAAAACAAACTTGAAATTGTGTGTAACACGAGCCAAGAATAGTGTTGCGTATATTGCAAGCTAATTCGGCGTTGTGTATAGCACAAGCTAATTTTGGTGTAGTGTACAACACAAGACATCAATGAAATTAAAAAGAATAATTCTCATAAAATCTCGGGTTGTTACATTCTACCCCCCTTAAAATGAATTTGTCCCTCGAAATTTGTCGGGGTTTTAAATTGTTTACTACTTGAAATTTTCTTTAATAGAAACCCACATCATAAAAAGAAATACTAAAGCTTAATTTTAAAAACTAATGTATGAAACCTAACGGTTGCCCAAATTAACTTATCCCTGGGTTTCCACATAGGAGAACATAGGTGAAAATATGGATATAGAAGAGAAATCTAACTGTCAAGTTCTGATAGAGAGTGGTAGAGAACATGGCTATGAAAAATCCAACAATCACAAAGCCATAAATTTGTGATGATCTAAGGTACCATTTGATTCATCAGATATGAGAGTACTAGAACAACATTTTTGGTTTCCAAGATCATTTCCCTAACATTGATGAACTTTTACATAAAGAGAAATACTTACTTGATTCTAGTGTAATATAATTGTTGGTCATACCATGAACAATTTCCACTTCATCTCTATTTAAAGAAATGAAGCTGAATTTTTCATTCATGAAGTGTTAGAAGATCATGCGATAGAATGATAAGTCATTCCATCTGTTTCTATCACAAAAAGGTTATCATAAGTTATTAAATATACATAAGTCCATCTATGGTGATATTAATCATATATGATTCCAACAATGGACTTATACTTCATCTATCATACCACTTAATAAAATAAAACTAGTTTCTACTAACCAGGGACTTCCTGTAGGCCAGTGGTATGCGATAAAGGCCTGTCGCACTTCATTTGTGGGTTCGATTCTCACAGTCTTGTCCAATGCGACGGGTTGTCACCCGTCCTGTAGGTTATCCTTTTTCTAAAACTACATTATTATAACATTCCATAAATAATATCGAAAAAATTTCCAGCCTTAAACAATTCTATCTGATGTCCAACTTAATCCATTCCAACCTTTAAGCTTATCGAAAATACTTCTGTCCAATCTTA
Source organism: Viscum album (assembly GCA_963277665.1). Lineage (NCBI taxonomy): Eukaryota > Viridiplantae > Streptophyta > Magnoliopsida > Santalales > Viscaceae > Viscum > Viscum album. The sequence goes on from OY728123.1 coordinate 1,472,350,892, forward strand.
TAGTATAAAGAAAATGATTACTAGAAATGTCATCAACCAAGAATGTGAATACCATCATTTATCCCCCATATAAGATATATCTTGTTGGTCACATTCCAAACATGTGAATACCTTAATAATGTATTCTCTTGAAAAATGAATACCCATTGAACCTTAGTGAAAACATGAATGCTGTCAAAAGTTAACTCTTTCCACATACCAAAATCCCAAAATTTGTATATACTCAAACCATGATATCACAGTGTCCTTATATCAGCCATGAGCTCATCAATATTATAAAACATATCATTATCTCCTAATCCCTTCATTATGCGCATATCATCTACTTTCCAAAAATATATGAATTAACCTTTAATGGTTACCGGTACCATTCAACATATACTTTCAAATACTTTAGAAAAAACAATAGTGTAACAATCCTTATATGTGTCTTTATTCCATAGTACCATTAAATTACCTATACAACATAACTCTTGATAAACATACAATCATTCTACTACCTTCTTAAACCACTGACTGAGCTTCGTCATTTCTTTCATCTCATATATCATTTGTAGTCTCTTCATCATCATCAACAAAAATACTACCCATATGACCATGCTGATTCTCTTCATGAGATTTTCTCTTAGGGCATTGGTTTGCATAATACCCATACATTCCACATTTAAAACATTTAACCATTGTTTATGTCTTAGAAATACCATTATCCTTGTCCATGGTGTTAATTGAACCTTTTCCTTTACAATTACTGGCTTTGTGTCCTTCTTTTCTACACCCAAAGCATCTTCCGGTTCCTTTGAAACATTCTCCCTGATGCCTCTTCCCACCTGATTTACATGAGGGTAATTGAACTTTCCTTCCTCTATGATCATCATGAAACTCCATCTTTATCTTATTAGCTGAGTCGGGATACTTACCAAAGTTGATATTATTGATCATATTATGAGATTGCTGATTATACATAATAACGATGTTCGGACTTCCAAATCCAATTTCATTTGGTTGCTCATGAAGAATATCATTCCATTGTCCATCATATCCTCCATTATCGTGAATCTTCCTATTTCCAGCCATTTTCTAAAACCCAAAAAGAATAGTGTGAGTGGAAAAAATCATGCTAGGAAAACAACATAATAAAGGGGGAGTACCTTCAATATATAACACCTTAGGTTTAATTCTAATATCATTACCGTAATTCCAGGATTATAACCTATACATATACTTAACCTTAGAGACATCCCTAGACATACCTTATAAATATCTCTAGGGATCTCACTAAAGTTCTCGCATCCTAGTTTCCAAAGGTTAACTAAACCTTCACTCTGATACCAACTGTAAAGACCCAAAACTTGATGTACATGGACATTACATTACTTTTGCAGAATACTTAATACATGAAAAAACTAGATTCCCAAAGATCATATTAGTTTAGTGTCTTTGGAAACTCGGAACGTAATATTCTAATCATGGTGAAAGATCTTCAACATCTCCCATAAATATCTTCCCCTTTTGGTTTTCTTACCTAAAACCTTTCTTTATATCCTGGGGAAAAGAAAACATAAAAAGGGTGAGCCCAAATTCTCAGTAAGGGTAAACATAGAGAACATAAAACAATCCACAAACATTTGAATGCAAAAACTTGAACAAAAAATCTAAACATCAAAATATTGAGCAAAGACATAAATCTTGGAAGTACGTAAGGCATATATCATAATGGATCATCAATAATGATAAAATAGCATGGGAATAAAGCATGTAATTGTGTCAACCATTAAGAATGTGTTCTGATTTCCATAGTAGCCAAGACATTACTGCCATGACCATCTTAGTGGACAAAGTCCCTTTCTGAATCGAGTTCACTCCTCGTTTCAGTCCTGTAACACTGAACCAGATTAACTTACCATTCCAGCCATCTCTATCTCATGAGATATAAATCTTTACCCAATGCATTGTAGGGAGATATAGGTCCCACCCATCTCATAATGAAACCATTCTTATGTGTGCCACAAAATCATAAATCATACATCATAGCATAAACCATGTAATAAAAATGGGATTCTTAAACGTCATGCCATAATAACATAATACATATAAGATAAAAGGACATCATAAAAATAATTCCATCATAACATAATCCAATCAATTTAAAAATAGGGATAGAAACAGAACCCTATATTATCTTAGATGGAAAATAATTTTGATAAAATACTTGAACTCCATTCTTGAGGAAAATATCCTTTCTACTTCAAAATCATTTTCTTTTCACAAAATACCATGCAATTTTAAAAGAAAATGATTTTGTTGAAAATAGTTGTGAAATCTTGTAGAGTAAGATTTATGAAAATAAGGCGTTATGAAACCGTAAAAATCCGTTCATGCCGTATAAGTTAAAAATAACATTCTCCTCGTACTTTTGTCAGAAAAGTCAAAAAGTACCTCGTATGGTAAACAAAAGAAAGATTCCTTACATACCATGTAGTAAAAGTAAAAAATGGGTAAAAATGACTTTAAACATACATGAAACTATTTTTAGAAAACAGGGACATGAATGATAAATATAACCCCAGTAAATACTAACGAATAAACAATCTCGGATAAAAACGAGATTGGAAAAGTTATCCCTTACCTTATGTCCGATATGCTTCGTATGTATCTGAACCTCATGTATAATGATTAAAATAATTTCATTGACTTATTACAGAATCATATTCTTTGTTATGATATCATATATAGTTTACTTATGACTTTATATTACGCGTTCGTTTGTAAATTCGATGTAAAATCAGAAATTTAGGTAAAATCGTTTCATTTATTGTACGTGTTTCAACTTGTTGTTCTTGATATTATTAATTATATCCGGATTTACTTAATTACATAATGTAAAACATGATTTATATATAATATATATTCATCATATACATATATATATGATAGATTGATAAATGGAATGAAATACACCGTTCATGGAGACGGTAGGCCGTACGTACGCATGAACGCTGTTTTTGTTTCCTTATTGAATTGAATGGAATTAAGTAGATGACATACACATATATATATAAATAAATTCAGTATTATTATTATTTCATATATTTCATTATTATTCATTATATATACTTTATAATCATTCATGAATGGTTAACATGGAGAATGAATCTCATCGCGTCGTGGAGACGGTAGTCCGTACGTACGCACGAGCGATGATATCATTCTCATGATCGTGGAATTGTATTAAAGTGTATTTATAATATTTTAGAATAAATATAATTTTAAAATAATGATATATAGTTATTTATTTACACCATTATACCCATCCAAGTAAGGTGGGGGTTGAAAACATATTACACCATGACATAGAGACAGTATTCCGTATGTACACACGCGCGATGATTTTGTTTTCCGTAGGATGAATAGAAGGTGAAATAGGGTTGTTTCATATTTATAATAACATATCAGTATATAAGTAATACTGATGTTATTACTTTATAATGAGACAACTAAATAAGAATAAGTAGAAAAATAAATAAACTTGTGAGAATCGGAAGAAGAGATTACCTCTTCTTCGACGTACCTCCTTTAAGCTTCCTCTTAAGGAAGTAGAGTTGGTCTTTTGAGAAAACCAGAACCTCAATAATGTTTCTAGGTAAGTGTAGAAGAGAAATGGGAAGGGTGTGGCCGAGTTTCAAGGTTCAAAAGTATGTGAAGAGAAGAGGGAAGGGGTGCCCTTTTTATAAGGGAGGAGAGGGGTACCTTTAGAAAAACTTAAAATATTATTTTATAATAAAGTCATATTCGGTTTATAATAGCTCCAAATTAATTTATTTAGAACCTAAAGTGAGGATGGGTCGAAATCCTCTCAACCAATAGGTTTTATACAAGTTTAGGTTACTAATTTAACCTTATATTTTAGATTTAACTCTAAGTTAAATAATTTAACTTTTACCGTGTCTTCTTGTTTTCTTACACTATATAGTTAATAAACTTACTATAACCAGCCAAACGATCCCCAAGTGGTTCATTATTAATATATATAACCTTATATAAGTCATTTGGCTGAACCTTAGATTTTTAGGATTATAATAACAATTAATAATATAATATTTGTTTTAAAAAACTATTTTATATCAATTTTGACACTATTTGGTAATTGATTTTTGTGAAAATCATAACAGCATGATTAGTTCAAAAAAATTTAATTAAATAAATACTAACATGTCATATTAACGCAAAAAATTAGTGGAATTCATAAAAAGTATCAAATTACATTTATCTGGGTATTTATAATATCAATTATTTTAATATTTCATTATTTAGGTAATTACTGCATCACCATTGTGTCATAAATAACTTAAAATTATTTAATGTATAAAAATTATAAATAAAATACCATTAGTTTGGAAATATTTTTAGATTTCTAATTAATATTTATAGTCAAATTTATCTTATTTATAACCCTATATTAAAAAGGTTTTAGTTATTAAACTTTGATTTTAACTATTTTAACTCTTCTTTAAATAAAATAATATTAAATATCCTCATCTAATCCAAGTGGACCTAAATGGTCATATTTTATTCCTAAGGTTGTTTTTGGTCGAATTAAACTTATACAATAGAATTAGGAAATGTGTTAGGGTAATAATAATATCATTTTTACCCTTAATTACCCTATTTACTTTTAACCGTGGTAAATAAAAGTAAAAAGTTACTATTCACCAAAAATTATTTTTATCTTATTGAACCACATTTTACTCCTTGATATTAACAGTGTCTCTTGTATTTTCGAAATTCCACTCACAGAAGCGGTAAAATTAAGTTTTATTAAAATTTTCAAATTCTCATAGGAGGTGGGTAAAAGGCGATGAAAAGTTCAATAAAATTTTAATATATTTAAAATTATTATAAAATGACTCAAATGAATTACATTGAACTTATATAGGTATTATGTATCAATTTTGACCTAAAATAAATTTAAATAAAATAAATAATTATTTAAATAAAATGTCGGTTTTTAAATAGTAACTCAGTGTTTTCACTATTCATCAAAAATTGAAAGTTTTCAGAAAAATACCAAAAATTCACCCTAGGCTAATTTCGATATTCCGAATCCAAAAATGAAGTCCATTTTGAAAGATAAAATTTATAAAATTAAAAAAAAGTGGGCATTACTATTCATAACGTCTAGTTCATAATAATATTATAATAATATCTCGTTTAGTGAAACTCAGTATCGCGTACTACACACGCTATCGAGGAAGGTATTGATTGCGTGTAATGAAAGCCAAGTCAGGGCTGCATGTAGTGAAAGCTCCATTTGGTGTTGCATATAACATAATCAAAACTTATTTCATTTATACATTAAACAAAATCTATACTTAATGTTGTGTAGAATAATTTCCACAAAACGAACTTGAAATTGTGTGTAACACGAGCCAAGAATAGTGTTGCGTATATTTCAAGCTAATTCGGTGTTGCGTATAGCACAAGCTAATTTTGGTGTAGCATACAACATAATACATCAATGAAATTAAAAAGAATAATTCTCATAAAATCTCAGGTTACACAAATCATACCTGAAACCATTTCAGGATCCTTTGGGTTATAAGGTTCCACAACATGTAGCTATCTACGTCCTAGACTACCAACTCCTTGATCCTGGTGTGAATCACCTAGATGTGGAAACAAATAAAAACATTTACCACCTTCATAGATATCCTAGCTCCTATTTCATATCCTCATCCATACGTACCTCCTAAATCATTCCACTACCTATAACTTAGTAGTGCATCAACTGTTTCCATGTTTCTATGACTCGATTGGTCAAGAAATCCCAAGTGATATATCCCAAACCCTCACAGCTATAACCCCTCCTATTTCTAGGATGTCTCAATCCCCTATGGGATCCCTGCATTGTAGACATCTTCACATGTGTTCATCTATCAAATTGTAACCCGCCTACATATTGCTTGATAATTGTGGTCGATGACTCGTATAAATGGATGATATTGGTCTCTATTTCCATTAAAATGCCTTCTTCTATGAATCTCTCAACTAAAAGGGTTCTCTCCAGCACCGCAATATATGAGGGGATGCAAAGAGGTACCAATATAACCCTAATGAATTGGTGAATTCCTCTCTCAAAGGTCCATGCCTAAAAGTATACATCACACACCATGTCTATGGAGTATTGTGAAATTTTGGTGAAACTCACTAAATACTATGCAAATATCAGAATTCTCTATTGAAGATCTAGAAGTTCCAAAATACGTATAGATCACATAGTCTCTATAAAATACTCTTCTCTGAAGAGGTGATCAAACTCTACTCATGGAAGAGTTGCCTTGTCACACATTTGGGCCTTCAAGATCCACCATCACCCTATCAATACATAGAGAAGGCTCACTACTAAGATAACCATTTGGTCAAGAGTGGTACTAACCAAGAAGAATACTCAAATCATCGACTCAAGCTAGTCCACTACTGCCTAGGGGGATGGATCACCCTGAAAAATTGAAGGTCCCTACCTCTGAAACTCATGAAGTGCACTCAACCTACATATTTCATCATCTTAAACTTATAGAATCACCTTTTACTCTAAAGTGACCAAAGATAATTAGGACATAAAAAATACATCAATCCAAATTTTTTAATAATACATATCACAAATAGTCACACAACCCAAAGATTGAAAGGTTTAATTTCTTGGATATTAGCTACATAAAATTCTTATTTTACTATACTTGTGATCATTTCTCTATTACCATGCTCCTCTAGACCCTTTCTAGAAATCTCACATGATATAATCCTCTTTATAACCTAGGAATTTGAAACACAAGAAATGGGTGAGATCAAATGTTAAGTAAGGGATAAAATAACAAAGGCTATAATGGTTATATCATAATCATAAGGAAAATCATTAATAGAGACAAATATTTGATTTAAAAGAACACAAAACAATAAGAATTAACCATAAGGATGAAAAATAGATATAACATCTCAAATGATAAAACTATTACCATAGAATGAGAATATTAAACATGAAACATATAACACGATCCATGAATGTAGGAAAAAAAGTGGAACAATCATAAAATTAGGATTTATTATCTTTGTGAACCTAGATACCCAAAAACTTGTTCACTCATAAAATTCTGAGTATAACTAAACATAATTAGACATACACTTTATAATCCTAGCTAATTGCTAACCCGTTCATATAAAATTTATATCTCATGAGACATAATCCTTTAAACAATTCATTATATGGAGATATATGTCCCACCCATCTCATAATCCATATATTTGTATGGCACTTAAAAATCAAACAATAATCATCTCATAAATAACCCTTGTAAAATGAATGGGTTTCTTAAAACATTCAAAAGAATCATGTAACATGAACTTAGAAATAATAGGATAAATAAAATTATCATTTTTAAAAGGAATCATATCATAATAACATATATAGGGTGATCTAAACATCACTTCATGAAATATAAACCTTAGAGGGTAAATAGATGTGGAAATATAAATTTTTTCACAAAACCTTTTAAATCATTGAATTGTAAATTACCATTAAAAAATTTTCTGTGAATGGAAAAGTAAGACTTTTGAAAACCTTATTATAATGTGTTATAAATAAAAAAACCTTGAAAAGACAAAAATTTTATCCAAAATGATAAGTAAAAATACCTTGAAAACTTTTATTTTAAAATAATATTTAATAAATTACACTTGAAAAAGATATAAAGTATTCAAAAAGGGATGTGAAAATTATTTAAAAACTTTGACTTTTAAAAAATAATATTTAATAATGGAACATGGAAAAATAATTAATGTTTAAAAAAAGGGAAGTTAAAATACATTAAAAACATTTACTTTTAAAAAGAATCATTAATAATGGAACCTTGAAAAAGACATAAAGTTTTCAAAAGAAAATGTGGAGTGGATGATAAAACCTTTATTTTTAAAGGATGGAAAAAACTTTTAAACATTTTGAAATAACATTTTTAAAAACCCAACTCATTAAAAAGGATTAATAAAAATTTTCTTTCAAATGAAATAAGGGGAATAAAATTATATAAAAAAAATTGAGTTTCCACTATGGAAAGGAGAAAATTGGAGGGAAGTAAAAATATGGACATGGAAGAGAAATCCATTAAAAGTAATGTGAATTATTCTGAAAAAAATCATTTTAATGAAACATTAAAATCATTGAGAAAGAATAATTTGGTGTGAAACACGATTTACCATGAAGAAAATGTGTAAATACAAACTAAAATCATTATAGGTTATAATATATCAATCATGAGAGATAATAGACAAATATGAGTGATTATGTCCTAAAGAAGATAATTGAGTCATGAAAACCCCTTACGAATTTAATAAATTTTTAACCAAAAGTCATTGGAAGATTGAAAATCATATGTTTATATAAATACCATGGATTAAATAATCAATTATGTTAAAATAAATTCTTGGTAAGTATATACACTATATAAATAAGAAATTAGTGTATAACATTAAAACATGTCTCAATGAAGAGAAGTTGAGATAAAAACAATTAAAGATTTACTAATTTTTGATTCAAAACCCCAAAAATAGTAAAAAATTAAATAATTTTTTAGTATAATGAGAATAAAAAATTCATGATAAAAACATGAAAAAATTGTAAATATTACAATATATATATGAAAACATGGTGTATAATATAAGCAAGTCTAAAATATAGGAGTTTGAGATGAAAACCATTACCTTATTTCCTTGCTTAGTTGACACACTATAACTTACTATCAAAAATATATATCTAAAATAATAACCTATTTTAGAAAATTACTAAAAAATATTACCCTTTTCTAATACTTATTATAATTATTTATCATGAGTACATTAATTAGTTATAGCGTATTATGACCATCAGATGTTAATAACTTTAACCATTCTACACATGTTTAATAATATTGATATCATACCCATTATTTGATACCATGTTCATTATTGATATATAATTTATGATTATATAACATATTACTCATATTTATTTAAAATTTACTTATTTAATTCCATTGGTATCTTGATTATGTTATGTTAAAACTGAATTGATAACGACTCATTTCAGTAATTTTAGAGAACGAAAATGTTACTTTAATAACAAGTTAAATACTTAATATAAAATTTACATAACTATATACTAATTATTATTTTATCAATATGTTATAATAATATTATTTTTCATGTTCCAATAGTCATCTATAATAATATTTTAAATAATTTTTTCATGTAGGTGGTTAAACTGACCCAAACATGAAAACACTTTAACTCGATTGGAGAGTATGGTTAAGGAGGTGTTTATTTTGAAGTAATATCATTATAACATAATAATAATGAAATAATTTTAAATTATAATGATAGAAATACATATTTATTGATTTTTGGATAAATAATGAAAAATTATAAGGAAAATGAAAAAAACAACTCTTCATATAGGCAGTAGTCCACGCGCACGCACAATCAACGTTCCTTTGTTTTATTAGTTGTTGGAAATGAATAAATAAGGGTTGTAACATTAATATAAAAAAAATATCAGTATATTAATGAAACTGAATTAATCATATTATTTGATGATAATATATTTGTAAGAGTGATATTAAGAAGAAAATCTTAAGAAGGAGATAATAGTTACATTGGATACTTGATTTTTCCTTGGAAGTTCCCTTGAAATTGAAGGTCATAGGTTTACTATGAGTGAGCTATGGATTATGTTTGTGGGAGAGGGTTATAGAGAGAGTAAAAGGGAATATTTTTATTTAGTAATTATAAGGTTTAGCGAATCTTTAAAAGGTAAGAAGTAATATCCTTTTATAAGAGGAGAAAATGGAACTTTTGGAAACACTCATCATTTTTCAATAATGACATGAAACTATTCAAGGGTAAATGGATCAAAAGTGGAAAAAATGGAGTTTGGGATAGGATAATGTAAAACATATTCCAATAAAAGCATTTGAAAACATGTTTTTAACCTGTTTTGGCCACTTCCCCTTAGTAAAACACTTTTTACCATTTTCACTTTTTAACGAGGCAACCATTTTTTAACCGTAGTAATTAATTTTGATATCCAAAATTAAAATTGAATTTATTTCCTAATTAAAAAATTATGATTTTAAATTTTAAAATCACATTATCACATCAAATATATAAATGTGTGAAAATTTACTTTTAAAATAATCACACTTAATCACGTAAAACAGTTTTTAGAAAAATGAAGTTTTTCAGCTTTAAATTTATATATAAGATAAAATTATCAGTTTCAAAGATTTTAATTAAATAAATTTATTTAGTAAACATAAAATGAAATTTATTAGGCTTTTATGTAAATCTAAAACTGTATACCACCATTAAAATACTTCATTCAAAGAGAATAAAAATAACAGTTTTAGTTAAACTAACAATTTTTAGTTATAAAAAATGTTTGACATAATATTTATAATATTAAAGAAAATATTAAAATTCATAATTTTATTTATTAAATACATATTTTATTACTTAAAAATTTTTTTAAAAACTTTTGTGATAGGTTTACATAGTGATAAAATCATAAAAATTATAATTTTCCAAAAATCGTATTTTCAACTAGAAAACAATATTTTCAGAAAAAATTAAAAAAATAATACTAAGTAAATTTTCATGAGAGGAGTTAAAAAATGAATTTTATTTTATAAAATTTAAATTTTAAAATATTTAAATTCCTTTTTTAAATAAGTTAAAATATATAGAAAATTGATTTTATTAAAAATAACATTTTTCAATATTAAATCTTATTAATTATTTATCCGCTAAAGGTAATAGCTATTAATGGTCTATAATCTTAGTATTCATTATAGATTTATTAATAATGTATTATTAATATGTTTTTTATATTGTGTTTATAATTTTAAACAAGCTATTTGACATAGTATGCATTTTAAAGAATCCAAAATCTCAGGTTGTTACATTATACCCCACATAAATAAATTACATCCTCATAATTTAAATATCATTTACTTACAGGAATAGCTAAAGGTGGTGAAATAGTTTTCATGCTGCAAGATATTATCTCTAATTATACATTCTCCTTAATATCATAGATAAGACTAGAAACCATTTATTTATCCCTACCCATTTCAAGGAAATGTATCTCATAACTAGGTATTAAAGACCATATAAAGGATTCAGTTTTCTTCATAGATAATTTATAGTTGAACTTATAGTAATAGATAGCCACAGTTGATATCTAATGTGTTTTTTCCTATTCTAGAAATTAATTTTGGGTCAAAGTGAATAAAACCATTCTTTTTTGAAAATTGTTTAAGCGGATATTATGATTTTTATAAGGTTAATTTCCCAAAAAAATAATAATCATGGCACTAAATTTTTTCCTTAAAATTCAAATAATTGAGGGTAGTGACTTGATGTTCTTATAAAACATCCTAGATACAATTGGGTTTATAAAACTAGAATACTTTCACTAATTCATGGTGGAAGGTAAATGAAACCTAATTACCACTATACTCTTAATAAATAGTCATTGTATAGGTTCTTCCTTAATCCATAGGTCTAGGAGGTTATAGATTCCCATCATCCTATATAATACTTGGATTAGGGTATTGACTTGGATAATGACTAGGTTATTTTCATATATGACATTAAATTGTTAGTGGTTCCCTTGGATGAGTTCTACTTTCTTTCCTCATATTAACTAAAATATTCATTTTCTTATGACATTTTGATTCTCAATGACCCCATATTACATAAGTAAACCATCTTCCAATACCCTTAAGGAAATTACATAAGTGTTTCTTCCCATATTTTTGGCATATAAGAATATTTTTCATTCATAATATTCATCAATTGATATTTCACGAGACTCTATCATTCTCTTCTTTTATATTATTGGGGAATCAACTATGTTAACAATGTTAATTATATTTCATGATATATAGTTTATAATAATAACATGGTTTATCATTCCATATCTAATTCTAATGGATTATTCATTGAGGTAATCTTTTCATTATCCCATGTACCCATGATTTTATCATGTTCCAACCATTATTAAAAATACAAGAGTTCACATGAGAAAAAAACATTAAAAATATAGTATATTTAAAAGATATTCAACCTTAAAACATCTTTTTAATTTACAATTCCATGTTTTCCCATAGTTACATTAGTTTAACCTATATCAATCTTAGTTTTATCTTGTTTACTTTAAGTTGGGTTATCTTATGTTTCTCAATATAATCCCTCTATGAAAATAGGGAATCAATCCTTTATAGTGGTTCATAAATAGAATATTATCAACCAAAAAAATATCCCTTAGGAGTGTAAAACTAGGGTCATAGTAAGGGACCATTAACTGAGAAACAGAATGATGGCCGAGATGTACTTGAAAAACTATTTTTCGGGGTTATTACCCCTAGATGCATATGTTCCAAAACTACATCCAGTTATAGTATCCATATTGTGATGAATTTCTAGTAAAATCATATACAAAAGAATATTATAATATTTTAGGATATCATCCTATACTTAGACTCATGACTAGGGTTTTACTAAGTTTATCATACCATAACACCATAGTTAACTAAACTAATCTTAAAAAATAAATAAACTAATCTCTAAAATAACTAAACATTGGTCTCATACCAACTAAATAAACCTAATATAATGATAATTTAAATAATAAATTAATCCCACAATTTAAATTATACATCTCATAAATAGTTGAAAAACCCAAAGACCAAAAGGTTTAGTATCTTATAGATTAGATATATAAAATATTATTTTACTACACTTTTGAACATTCCACTATAATCATTCTCCTATAGACACTTTTTAGACATCTCATATGATATAATCCTCTTCATAACCTATGGATTGAAAATATAATAAATGGGTTAGATCAAATTATTATTAAGGGATAACTTAAGAAAGGATATACTGGTTAAATCATATTCATAAGGAAAAGTATGAATAAAGAAAAAAATATCTAGTTTAAAAGAACATAAAACAATAATATTTAACCATAATCATGAAAGATAAACGTAACATCTCAAATGATAACACTCTTACTATGGAATGAGAAAATAAAACATTAAACATATAACATGATCTATGAACATAGGAAATAAATTTTCACAATCATAAACATAATATTTATTATCTTTTTGAACCTAGCTACATACCAAAATGGTCACTTGTAAAATTGTGAGTAGATCTAAATTCCATTACATTCACCCTTTGTGAACCTAGATAGATGAAAAAAATATTCATATAAAATTTCTATATTTTGAGATATAATCATTTACGTAATTAATTAGAGGGAGATATAGGTATAACCCATCTCATAATCCATACATTTTTGTGATATTTGAAAATCAAACACTCATCATCCCATAAGAAAACCCTAGAAAGAGAAAGGGTTTATTAAAACATTCAAAAACAAAACATATTATATCAAAAATATAATTTTTCAAAAGGAATAATATCATAAAAACATATATATTATGATAAAACTATAAATTCATGAAAGGTAAATATTAGAGGGTAAATAGATGTGAAAATAAAAAAGTTTTCACAAAACTTTTTAAAACATTGAAATAAAAATTACTTTAAAAAAAATTGTGAAGGGAAATAGAATACTTTTTAAAACCTTAATATAAAGAGTTACAAATAAAACATAATTTAAAATACATAAAGGTTATAAAAAATGATAAGTGAAAATATTTTTAAAACTTATAATCTTAATATAATATTTAATAAACGAGACTTTAAAAAGACATAAATTCATTAAAAAGGGAAGTGAAAATACTTTTGAAATTTTTTTAATTTTTAAAAATAATCTTTAATAATGGAACTTTGAAAAATAAATAATGTTTTCATAAATAAGATAAGTGAACATAATTTTAAAACCTTGAATTTTAAAAATAATTAATAATAATGGATCCTTGATATATACATAAAGTTTTAAAAATAAAATTTGGATTGGATGATAAAAATTTAATTTTGAGATAATGGGAAAACCTTTTGAACATTTTGAATCATCCTTGTTGAAAACCCACCTTGTTAAAAATGATAAAGAAAAAATCAATTTAAAATAAAATAAGGGGATTAAAAGGATAATTAGAGATAAAAACAATTTTATTTTCCAATAGGGAAAGAAGAACATTTATGGGAAGTAAAAATATGGACATGGAATAAAAATCCATTAAAAGTAATGGGAATTATTATAAACACAAACGAATTTTAATGAATCCTTAAATTCATCAAGAAAGAATAATTTGGTGTTAAACAAAATTTTTCTATAAAATATTGTGTAAATACATGCTAAAATAATCATAGGTTAGAATAGAAAATCTATGTAAGATAATAGAAAAAGATGATTGATTATGACCCAAAGAAGAGAGTTGAGTCACAAAAACCCTTTATGAATTTAGTAATTTTTGAATCCAAATTCATTAGAATATTTAAAATAACATATTTATATTAATCCTTTGTATTAAATAATTTATTATTTCAAAATAAATTCTTTGAAATTATATAAACCATATAAATAGGAAATTGGTGTATAACATTAAAACATGTCTCAATGAAGAGAAGTTGAGATGAACAACCCTTACAGATTTAGTAATTTTTGAATAAAAACACTATGAGATGTATAACTTTAAATAAAAAATTTAATATCATGAAAATAAAAGAATCATGATAAAAATATATCAATGGGAAAATATTTACACCAATTATATGAAAACATGGTGTATAACATAAGCATGTCTCGAAGAAAGTAGTTTGTGATGAAAACACTTACCTTGTCTCCTTGATTATTTGATATCACTATAACATCATATAAAACAAACATATAAAACTTAATAAAAAATTTAATAACCTTACTCAAAAATGTTTTCATTTTATAATCCTTAATATAATTCTTTATCATGCATACAAAAATTAGTTATAGCATATATAGACCTTTGGGTGTTAATAACATTAACTATTTTGTGCATGTTCAATAATTTTGATATCATTACACATAATTTGATAAAAATATAATTATTGATATATAATTTATGATTATATAATAAATGTATTATATTGATTTAAAATATCCTTATTTTTTCCATATATGTTTTAGTTACGTTATGTGAAAATTGAATTGATAATAATATATTTCAGTAATTTTATAGAATGAAAATGTTACATTAATAATAAGAAAAATACATAATACATTATTTAAATAATAATAAAATAATAATTAATTGATTAATATATTATAATAATATTATTTTTCATGTTCCCATAGTCATCTATAATTAGATTTTAAATCATTGTTCAGATAGGTGGTTAAACCGACCCAAACTTAAACGCGCTTTAACTCGATTGCTGAGTATGGTTAAGGAGGTATTTAATTTGAAAGAATATCATTATAAAAGAAGAATAATTATATTATTTTTATTTTTTATGATATTAAACCATAATTTATGTTGTTTGGATAAATAATAAAAAACTATAATAAAAAAATGAAAAAAGGATTCTTCGTGGAGGCGATAGTCCGTACACACGCAAGATTGACATTCCTTTGTTTTTATAAGTTGATAGAAATGAATAAATAAGGGTTATAACATTAATATAAAAAAATATAATTATAATAATGATACTAAAGTAATCATATTACTATGATGATAAGATATTTGGATGGGTAAGATTAAGAAGAAAAGCTTTAGAAGGAGATAATACTTACGTTTGAGACTTGATTTTTTCTTAAAATTTCCATTGAAATTAAAGGTATCAGGATAACTATGATAGAACAAGGGATAATATTTTTGGTATAAGGTTATATTGATATTAAAAGGTCATATTTTTAAGTAGGGATTTTATTGTGAAGTTTAGCTATAAAATGGTGTAAATGACATCCTTTTATAAGAGGAGAAAAGGGAGCTTTTGGAAACATTTGTCATTTTTTAATAATTCTAAAACACTAATAAAGGATAAATAGATAAAAAGTGTACAAAAGTAGAGTTTGGGACAAGATAAAGATGAAAATCATCTCAAACACTTATTTTAAGATAATGTTTTAACATGTTTTGTCTGATTCCCCCTAGTAAAACACCTTTTACCATTTTTACTTTTTATAAGGGTAAACATTTTTTATACTTAGTTATTAATTTTGACAAATAAAATTAAAATTGAACTTATTAAATAATTTTAACCTTATAATTTTAAATTTTTAAACCATTTTATCATATCAAATTTCTAAATGTGTGGAAATTTAATTTTAAAATAAAAACACTTAATTGGGCAAAACAATTTTTAGAAAAATGATGTTTTTCATATTAAAAAAAATATATGTTAAAATTATCATTATAAATTATTTTAATGACATAAATTAATTTTAAAAAATTTAATTAAAGGTATTTGGATTTCAAGGAAATCCATAACTGAATATCCCCTTAAAAATACTTCATTCATAGAGAAGACTGAAAATAATTTTAATTAAACTAACATTTTTATTTAGTTATAAAAATACAGGACATGGTATTTATAAGATCAAATAACAAATTAAACTTCTTAATTTTATTATTTTATCACTTAAAAGTTTTTTAAATGTCTAATATGTTCTTACATGGTGATAAAATCATAAAAAATATAATTTTTTTAAAACTCATATTTTCAACTAAAAATAAATATTTTTAAGAAAAATTAAAAAACTCATACTAAGTGAATTTTCACAAGAGAAGTTAAAAAATGAATTTTATTTCATCAAATTTACATTTTAAAATTTTAAAATTTTGTTTTCTAAATAAGGAACAATATAAAGAAAATGTATTTTATTAAAAATTGCCTTTATCAATATTAAATCTTTTTAATTATTTATATTCTAAAGGCAATAGATATTAACGGTCTACCATATTATTGTTTATTATAAATTTATTAATAATGGCTTCTTAATATGTTGTGATTTTTTTACATTGAGTGTAATATGTGACATAAATTATTGACTATAGTATATATTTTAAAGGATCTAAAATCCCGAGTCATTACATGATCGATCTAGCATGTGGAACTAACATAAACCACTAGAGGTGGGTTAAAAAACTACTGAATGGGTGGAGGAACTACTCAGTTCCCACATGGAGGATAAAACTCATGATTAGGTCCCTACACTAAGGCCTCATCACTTAGTGGGTTATCCTCATGATCCTATTAGAGAATCCTCGATGGTTGTTGTCATGGAGACATCCTATTATAGTTAAGATATAGAACATCTACTACTTTATATATGGGGAGTTATATTAATAAGGAAATGTAAATCACAACTCATTCATATATGATGAATGTATCATTTTTTTAACAATAATTAGTGTCTCCATGTATCAATTTATCAAACAGGTTATTATAATCCCAGTGTATGGATATGTTAGTACTTGCTATGTCACTGGGTTACTTAGAATAAGAGCTAAATTCAAGTAATATCAACACTATTTCCATATATTCCTAAACCAATCCTCATAGATAGTATATTTATGAACTCTGGTCCTAAGATAACCTACACTCTAATAGCACTCTAACATGATCTGTCCTACTAGGGCCCTCCTGGCCGGTAGTAAGCCGAGTGTGCCACCACAATCCCACCTATAATTAGCCAAGGGTTGGTAACTAACACAAATTAGTCATATAACATGTATGAGATTCCTTATCCTAGTGTACCCATACACACACACATTTCAACATCCACCAAGTAATTTAGTATAATAAACAACTGGTATGAAGATAATGAATACATAAACCACTAGTATCCCATAATAGAGTATGATATCATGTCACCAATGTATAAAAGGGAAAAATATAGGACCACTAACCTGAAATGGAATTTGAGATACTAACTAAGGGTAATTGTTTCTAAAATCAACCTCCATGCACCTACTATTTATGCCACCAAGAAAACTATGCTCCACCCTATCCTGGTCCCCCTAAGACTCTTTCAAATGACATGTCGTCTGCATAAGAAATGACATGTGTGGAAAGTGACCATGATTGTGTGAGTATATACATACCAAATAGGATTCCATGAAATAAAAAACATAAATTTTAATGAACAAGTTATCTCATAATCATAATTAAAATGAGCTTAAATAAGGAAGGTAATTATGATATGCTTATAGTAAGTACTCAAGGAACAAAGTATGGTCTCTATCTCCACATATAAGCCAAGGATTATAAATTTCATCCATGATCTCTAAATTGTTTGATCCTTATACCCATTTGACCCATATGTACTAGTAATGGAGGATCCTATGCACCAATCACATGGGGGATACCTAACCACAAAGGAAGACCTAACACCCCTAGACATGTTTAGGGGGATCTAGCCCCTATAGGCTCTTGTTCCACTAATAGTGTAGTGAGGGACATAACTTTGATGGAGGATCCCACAACTTATCTGAGCTCTCTGGATAGGTAATATTATCATCCCCACAAATAGAGGATCCATCACCCTATAATGATGGGGAAAAAACATACCCTATCTTATCCATAGGTAGAGGATCACATGCCCCAATACCATAGTGGGTGTGGGGGGGGGGGGTGGATGATACTATATAGGGATGGTAAAATGTTACTGCACCCTGAAAAAATATCTACTTAGGGCGGCTTGATACTCACTAGGAGTATCTAAAATCCAAGAATAATTTTAAAATGTTGATGGTCGATTAAGCTTGATTTACTTTTTTCCTTACATCTGTCTCTAGATGTAATTCCACCACATCATTCCACATGTAAATATAATCATTGGGGATACCATGAAGGCTTAATATTATTTCAAGGGAAATCACATGGCATTTTCAATATGGTGCATGATGTGTCACCCTATATCTAAGTTCTGGTTGTGTACTGATTTTCCACATGGCATGTCATTCTTTATATACACAGTGTGTTAGTTTCCTACATGGTGTATAGAGATTAGACCTAGAACTTGGTAATGTTCCATTCTACCTAAGTCATGTACTCCAAAAAGTATATGACGTGTAACCCAATACACATGATGTGTGAGGTCACATGGGTTTTTAGGCATGTATACCAGTACACACCAAGTTCTTCTGATGAGGGAACACATGGATTTCGTACATGTACTCTGGTATACACCAATCTAGAGATAAAATATCACATGATGTATTAGTAATGTACATATACATGTGATATTTCTCTCCTTTGAAACCCTAGTCGCTTTTCCAAGAAACCTACATGACCTATGTTATTCCGAACTACATATCATGTAGTCATGGTTTCCTCTAGATTTTTAGATATTCATTCATCTTATAGATTTAATTCCATTTTTACTAAAATAACATATGATATCCTAATATCCACCACCCAATTCATCATCCAATGATCCGACATTATCAAAAATTGATTTCACAATCACTTCATTCCAACATCATTATCCCCATCGAAGGGTGTCACCTCATGATTCTCAGACTATGAAAACCATCATCCCCAATTATTCCTCAGGTCTCTTTCATCCTCATAGATCCCCATTTACATCAAAATCCAAAATTTTGAATCCAAAACAAAGATCTATAGAACCCAATGAACGATCACACAATGAAAAGGGTTCCTAGAATTGGTCAAATCACTGGTAAATCGAACATTTATAATGAACACACACATACTGAGAGGGAAATATAATAAATAAAAAAGCGAGGATTCAAAGTTGGATGTGTTCGTATTATCTAAAATTCATCAACAAAAATTGAGGAATCTAGGTAAGTTTCATAAGAATAAAAAAAATTGACAATTCATATTATTGTAATAAAAAAATAATTATTATGGTCCATATTATGGTGAATAATAGATTAATTTTCAAGGGATTAATTTGTGTTCATAACAATATGAAGAAAAGTAAGAAATACAATAATTAAAAAGACCTACCTCATCATTGTATCAATATCTAAAGAATAATGTTCTCGATGATGTTTTCATTGGAAAATAAATTTCTCACTTGTGATGAATTAACTAATTTATGTAAATATAATCATCAATTAGTGATCCCATGATCATCGTTTAACACACTCCACCATGGAATGCCCCTCAAATATATAGTTTTATGTGTATAACCCTAAATATGATCCATAAAACTACTTAAATAGATAATGGATAGGTTTTATGAATTAATTAGATAATAAATTTATTAAATAATATCATTCCAAATTAATGTTCCCATGACTTCACTCTACCAAAGTTTTTGATGAAAACAAAACGTATGTTGAACTTAGTGTAAAAATAATGATATGGATTCGATGAATTTCTATGTTTTCCCATTTTAGATTCAATTTAGGATATATTTCATTATTTTAAAAATAATTTGTGTGTTTGATATATTATATTTAATATTTTTAAAATACCAAAACTGAGGCTCCAAGGAACCCTGAACTCCGCTCTAACTCCATGACTAACTATGAAAATATTATTTAAAATATTCAAAAAGTAAAATTAAAAAATTAGATACATTGAAAGAACCTTCATGATTGATCTCTATATTTTTGTAGGGAGGAACTCTATAACATACACCATGGGGGGACCTACAAGGTTATTATCTTGGATTCCATGGGGAGGACCTTCATGGTTACCAATTATTGATAATCCATCTAGGGTATGACCTTCTTTCTAGTTGATTTCTATACTATGAGGAGGAAATTTGAAACATATATCTTGGGGAGGAAATCTAGGGTTATTATCATGGATTATATGGGGATGACCTTCATCGATTCCAATTATTGTTGAATTAGAATGGGAAGGAACTACTTGATGGTTGATCTCCATGTTGATGGCAGGGCCTCCACAACTAGCATAATGAGGAGGACCTTCATGACTCATATTTATATCACTTTGAGGAATACCACCATATAAAGTTCTTTGGGTAAGACCTTTAGAGTTTCATGACTTCGTTTTTCTATAGGGATAATCTCTCATTTAATGATCTTATATATGTTACCTGTGGTGGACTTCATGGGTGATATGTTTAGTTTCATGGGGAGAAAATACATGATATGAAATATAAGTAGGGCCTCCAAATTTATTTGTTATGTAACTATGGGGGAGACCATCACAACCGGTGTTCTGGGGAGGACCTCCAAAGTTATTGGATGTGGTCCCACATGAAATAAATATGTGAAAATAGTTTCATTTTATTATTAATGAAGAGATGAAAGATCCTTTTTACACTATAAAAATATTCAAAAAATCATCAAGGATGTTAGTGACCATAAGGGAAAGGACTGGCTCTTGAATCATAGATTTCCCCTGGAGACACATCCTTTTGGATATTCTGTTCTAGGAAACCAAGGTTGGAATCTTGATAATAATTGGGGTTATGAAGTACAGTAAGTGAACCTCATGAGTGGTATCCCTCATGGGTGGATCCTCAATTGACATTGGAATATGATGATTAAATTCCTTGGCGTTGATGGAAATATGGATATGAGCCTCATACTAGGTTCCCATTAGAATATACCAATGAAAATCCTAAGTGTTAAAGGAAATGTGGATATGAGATTGCTTATACACTTCTATGGGAGTATACCAGTGAACTTCATGATTATTGATAGGAACGCATATATGTGAATAATTTAAAGTTTCAGTTTCTAGATAACCTTAGCTTTCCCTCATTCTTGGTTCTTTACTTCAATGAATTAAGGCTTGGATCTCTAGGTTGATCCCCTTAGATAATTCTTAAATATATTGGGTTGTGTAGAACTAGAGATCACATTGGATAGTAGGACCCCTATTGGGTATATCCTAAATGGTAATGGGGATATATTTGATAACATATTATGTCTCCCTAAGATAAAGGAGGCAAGTTTTGTTTAGATCTAGGAAAAAACTCCCAAATTCATCAGATGTGGACACTAGTTCTACTGGCTTCTCTATGGATTGTTTTTAGTGAGAAACCTATAAGTCTTCATCTCCTTGAGGATTTGATGGTCCACCTCTATGGCTATTATAGAGTCATTGAGCTGATAATATTATACCATAGCATTCACCAAATGTCACTAGAGGTGTTAGGTTAGTAATAACATATGTCTTGGCACTGAGGTCACAACTTTCATCACAGTTGATGCATTTGTTTTATGCATAAAATGATGGTGTGTAGAAAACTAATGAGTTTTTCAGTTATCTATAACATTTATATGGATTTTGATATACAATACTACATTTTATTATGACATTTGAATATGTAATAAGATACTAAATGGGAATAACAAAAAACAAGGAACCGCTCAGCATAATATCATAAAAAAACTAGATGTTCATTTGATCTCTTCCAAGGATTTCACATTGGGTTTTCTATTTTTGTTCCCACACACAATCCACACCATTGAATTTCAATTCAATGAACACTTTACTTTCAAATTTTGATCGTTGTTGGGACATACCAGAGACACTATGGATTACACATTGGTTGAGATGATGGGAGTTTGGATAATCCCTTAATGGGTTTTATTACCTATTTTAGGAATCTCTTATATATTTAATATATATTCATGAAATATTTCCTAGTAACAATACTAGTTACCTTGGTCAAATTCTAGATCAATTATTATTATGTATTGATGAGTGCATTTGTATATATTAGAGGTTATCCATTTATATTATGCTAGTTGGTTTCACAATGGTTTAAAGACACACAGTTGGGATCCCTGAAATTTATTATCACATAGGGAGGTGATAGGTGTTGTGTCATTGGGATAAAAACAATGACAATGGATACATATATATCCTCATGAAGGGAATCAAAACTAACATGGATCTTTTATTCTTTATATGTCACATCATACCAATTTATTTTAAGTGAAAAGGACTGATGTGGTGCCTTTTAAGGTCATAGATCTATGAAAAAAATTGTGACTTTTATGTCGATGTCTCTAATACCTATTATAAGTAGTTTAACATCATGAAAAATGTATGACATGATATGAAATTTTAATTCATCCGACTTGGAATTTATGGTGAATGGTACCTAGTAATGGTTCATGTGAGACTTATACATGAGTATCCCATTTAGGTTTATCATGTTTTTTGGAGAAAAAATAGGATGGGTATGGTTGGGGCGTACACCTGATAGGAGGACCATATATTTATATCTATTTTATGAAATGGATGAGATCATTTATGAGAACATGATTAGGGCTTACACTTACTAGGAGGCCCATATATAGATATCCACCACATGTCAGTTGGAAACTATAAAATGAATAAAGACTAAAATCCTAGGTGATATAACTCATTGAGGATGGGATAAGACATACTCTAGATCAAAGGAACATGATATGTATCCCTAGATCTCTATATTTTTGATTAGGAAAGATTGATCTGACCACATACTTAGATGTTATGGAAACTGGTTTGGAGGGAATCCAGGATAAGCATCTTGAGCCAATGGAGGTTTCACAGAAACCTAATGATAACAACCTTCATTACTAAGAGAATACATGATTGATTATATCCTGATATGGACATCATGGGATGAACAATCCATATTATAAAAGGAATACATGGTTTAAGGGGAGAAATCTAGAATTCATTGTAACTTAATCATGTAAATCCAATGGATTTGGAGGGGGAATTAATAGAATGGGATTTTCAGGGATTTGAACTTAATGAAAGAAGTTCAATGAGGTAATTCAAATTAATTAACCAGTGCAGATAGACTCAATAAAATAAGGGGTTTGAAGGAGGCCCACATATTCATAATAGATATACTTCATGAATTAATTGACCATGGGTCAAATATTTCATGGTGATGGACCATTGGAAAGTAAAAAAATTTACATTAGGAAATATAAATTTCTTATAATGTTGTATTTAAATGCAATAGGGTAGTATTATCCAAATTCATGATGTTTTAAGTCCATTGGACACAAATATGTTATGTGAGTTTCCCTTATAAATGAGTTTTTTCTAGAATCATTTACAAAGGATCATATGTGGGAGGTCTTGCAAAGTGTTTAGGTAGGGAGGGAATTACCATGAAGGTTCTACATGGTGCCCTTCTATCCTTCTAGCTTAGACTCAGAAGTTACCTAAGGGGATTCACTAAAGGTATCATGTAAGGGAGAAATCTGAAATGATGTGATTCTTCTCTTGAACTTCATACCACTAAAGAAAATAAGGTCCCTAACTCAAAGTGTATGTTGTGTATTTATAAAACCATCGCATAACCACCCTCTCCATAATTTTTGGAACTGACACTATAATTTAAGTACATGATCAAAAAAAAATCCATGCTATTACAACACAAGTCACATCCCTAGGTTGTGATATTATTACACACCTACAAGGTATATACACTATGATGCTACAAATAACATCCTAGAGCCACGAGAATTTTAAAAAACTGTGATGAATATTTTTTATAGAATCTAAAATGATTTTCATACTATAAATGAGGATCTCTTCCATGAATAATGAGATTTTTTCACAGAAAATTTTCCTTTTCCATTTTTACTTCCACTTTTTTCTTCTATAGAGAAACAATCAACATTTATGGGCACTAACATACACTTACTAAAGATACTCATCTCAGAGAAAAATATAAAAATGATATCAAAGATAAGAAATAGTTCAATGGTGAGGGATGGGGTATGCTACATATAAAAACCAAACGAAATTTACTTTAAATATATACTAAAAAATTAATAAGATATAAATAAAAAATAATTTTTTTTATATTTTACATATAGATTGATCAATTGGAGTGTGCATCTACCTCCATCCTTTGTCATGTGGTATGGAAGGATTCTCATGTAAATAAAAAATTAAAAATAGTAGAAAAAACATACAAAATGTATATAAATCATGTGTATGTGTACAATAATTGAAATTTGTTCTATAATAATATTTAAAGCATATAAAATGGATACATAGTTTCCTTAATCATTATCCAATTTGGACACAAAATGTGTAATTTAATATAACTGAAGAAGAACTACTTATGGTGTCTTTGAAGCATCTAGAAAAGTATTGTCTTATTAGAGGTATGGGTTATGGAGTCTCTCTATGAGACAATGTTGGGAAATAATGAACATAATTTTAGTTTTAAAAGAAACTGAATGATAGGAATGATAATATTGAAAATATGGAGGAAAGAGTTAATATGAAAAATTAATTAAAAGGGAATATAATTTAAATGGATCCATGATGACAATCAACACAAAAAAAAAACACATTAAAATGTCCCACACACCTTATGTTTTAAGGTTAACCATCCCCCTCAAATTCCTACATTACCCAAAGTTAAAAAGTTTTTCAGAGTAGTTTATATTAATTTTGAAATAAATATTTATTAATACTTCCTTTGTATTAAAATATTTCAAGGTGAAATTGATTATGATTTGTATTTATATTTATTAACTCATCACCTTGTTATAATAGGTACAATGTAAAATATCCAAGGTGATACCCCACACAAAAAATAAATACCATCGGATCACATGAGAGTAGGGATTCAGGTTTCTTATGAACTTAGTGTTGAGCTAAAAGTTTCACTTAATGACGTTGATATTCACATGGTGGAAAATGCTACTAGAATATTCATTGCATGGTTTATCAATCTTATAAGAAAACATAATGATAAAAACGATTTTCATTTCCGACTTATGTTACATTAAATATTTTTTACAATGAATGAAAAAAGAATTGAAAAAATGAATGTTTTTATAAAATGGAAATATAAATTTGGGTTAATACAATATGTGGCATTATTTATTGGAAAAAAACTTTTAAGGATACCTTTACCTTAATAAAATATCTACTATATTTATTAACATGACATTTTTTTATAGATATAATGTTTCAAAATGGTGTTAGTACTAAAATTGTATTCAAAGAGAAGATATATATCATAGTCTCTCATCACATTGTTGGTATTGAGATTGAAAATGAAATTCCTAGAAATTAATGATTATGATCCCCCATTGTGAATGTATATATGTGTTTAATTATCATAATTCTTATATCCAATAATTAACATGTTATTTTTATTATAAATTTTTTATATTCATTTTTTTAGATATTTATATCAAGACATCATAATGATATCAATATATGATAATCAATTTTTATTTGTTAATCATCACGTCACTTATACATAAGAAAAATTATTGAAGTAAAAGTAAATAATATAAATAGGACAAGTTTTTGAAAATTTTTAAACTAAATTAATAGATGATAGACACTTCTTAATACCACTCATGTGAAGGTAAAACTATATACTCCAATTTTATTAAATATAATTTCATTTTTAACATTAATTTATTATTAATTTTAGTTCTTATAAAAATTACTAGATTATCTTTATAATAAATCCATTTAATATGATGGAATTTTTTGTAGATACAATGCATAAATATCCAATAAATCATCCACACTTGATGTACCTTTTTAATTATTAATAAAATATCTTCTATTTTTTTAAAATATCATTCAATTATATATTTTGTAATATGTTTTAAAGAAACCTTTTTTATAATATTTCAGTGTTTATTTATTATCAAGTAAATGGTATGAGGATTAAATGTGTGAAAAACCTATATATTTTAATATATGGATATGTATTAAGGTATATGTAATAATATTTCACTATTAGAACATATAAAAAAATATTTTTTATTTTTCTAAATCTTTTTTCTCTTTCCAAAGAAAATGAATGGATGTGAATGTTGTTATTACATCTCTAAATTTATGAAATATGTTATAATCCATTACAAAAAAAAATCATCGCAGATGAGGTATTTATAATAATAAATACAATTTCATTTGAAATATTTTTTAACATTTATATATCTATATTTTTCAGTATAACGAATATTTTAGAAAAATAACATATTAATATATATAAAAAGATTTATTTAGGAATGAGTTGGAAACTTACACATGCTATAATGTTTAAAAACATACCAAAGAGATGTTTTCACATCGATTAGGTAAATATTTTTCTTTTATAATTTAAATTAAAGTATTTTTCATGGTCAATATTCATTATTACTCAAATTAATTTTCTTTCTCTTTATGTACCCATCCATTACCTCAATAATTTCTTAGTTTTTTGTAATCCTATCTGATTTCCACATAACCTCACTCCTTCTATAGATTATAATCATTTTCCCCATTTTCTTTAATTACTATACATATGAATCCTCTTAATTTTAATATTTTTATTACCATGAACATTTATGATAGTAATTTTGAAACAAAAAACTCCAAATTCATATTTTTTTAAAAATGTATTCATGTATGACTGATACAAAAAGTTAGTGTACATAATAGAATGTTTTGAATTATTATTAAGTTGATCACTAATAAAATCATCATACTTAAAAAAACTATATAAGAAACAACTCTCACCATATATGATAACCAATATAAAATAACCTTCTTTTGAGAATAACAAGAAATATCCTTTTATATTGATCAGGGTGACGAAAAATTATTTGAGTCATATTTGAATAAATGTGTTTAATAAATGATACATAATATATAATGGGGAATTGATCCAAAAATAAAATAATCTTCACCATCCTTTATATCTTCATTTATGCTACAAAGTGCAATATTAAAATTGATATCTAAATAATTTCTTAGGGTTATTCTCCCCATGCTATAATTTTTAAATTTTAAACTTGAATTCATAATAAGAAAAACTATAATATCGAAATAAACATCTTTATAAAAAATATGTAAATGGTTTAAATATCTAATGTAGTTAGTTTATCACTTGAAAAAAAAATTGAATGCCTAAATAATCAATAACTTTATTAAATTCACTCTTTTTGAATGCGTAGTATAAATTTTTTGTTCCCTGAAAAAAAAGATTTTACATTTTTATCCCTTTATTATAAGATTTAAATAGAATATTATAGAAATCAAACATCAATATACCCACATTAAATGGTTTATATATATCCCATGATATATGTATGAATCATATGAAATTTTATCCTCCTCAACCAATATCTCATTAATCATATTCCTAAAATTTCTAGATCTTTACAAGAGTAACTATCAACCCATAAAAATATGAACATGCTAGGGAGGTTAAAACTTGGGGAATTTTCCATCATGATAAGTAATGATTTAAATGAATTAATAAATATAGTGGAGGGATTTCCCTTTATTCCACTTCATTTTTTTATTCAAATTATATTTTTAAAATTATTAGTGTTTAATAATTTCAACTAACATGTGTTAAATGGTAAAAACTGAGTAAATAAGCCCTAGTTTTTGTGATAATTCAGGTTGATGATCAATGGTTCATCTATGATGTATGAGAATATACTACATATCAATACAACTTACAATGTGCTAAAAATTATCCAATATGAAATTTTAATATTAAAAAACTTTCTAGTATCATAAAAATAAATCAAATGAACTAAACTAAGTAATTGAGAACAAATTATAGAAAAAATATTGGAAAATTATAATTGATTCACTTATCACTTATAGGAAAAAATCACACATCAATCTGATATATAATATGATATTAACTATGCAATGTTATTTGTAGAATTAAATATTTTTTATGTATTATAAATATCTATTAAATATCTAAAACAAAAAAAAATCTCAAATTTTCCTTAAAAATTTAGTACAAAAATATTTGATCAATTTATGACTTGTTGTAAAAAATTGAACATCAATCAGATTTATGAATAGTCTAGAATAATTCAAAGGGAAGTTTTATAATTAAAATTATTATTTATAATGATTTTTCCATATTACTTTGTGATAGAATAAAAAATATTTAAATTCTATCAAATATTATCTAACATTATAATTAAATTAGTTTTCATTTCTTTAATTATAATCAATAAAACAAAAATTCTTTTTATTTTAGGAACACACTTTTTTAGTAAGGATAATCTTGATCATTCAATAATCACTCTTTCATGTTACATATTTTTATTGATTGTTATTTTTATTCCATGTAACTTATTTGTAACAATTTCTTATCAATACAATTGATACAATAACTATATTTAAATGTTATAATGTAAAAATATATTTTATTATTTAAAAATATTGTGAAATATTTTTTAAAATGGTCACTATTTTTTTGTTTTCTTTTCTAGTAATTTTTGATGTTATATGTTTTATAAAACCTAAGAAGCCAATATTGGATTTTATAATTTCTAAAATATAGAACTAATAAAATCCATCTACCTTTATCAATGCACCAAAAGTGATTATAATTCCAATTTTGAGAGTAAATAAAATAATTTTTTACAATAATGTCAAATATTAATGCATATTTTAATATATTAATTATAGTTTATTATATAATTTTATTTTTTTATAATTTATAACTAGGCTAAGTAAATTGTGTTTTTATATTTTTTTATTTAATTTTTCTAAAAAAGAAAAACATGAACTTTTATAATAATAAGAAGATAATTTGTGAAAAGAATGTTTTTATGTTATGTAATTTTATTCATTTTTAATTAAATATGACATTAA
This sequence comes from Viscum album, assembly GCA_963277665.1. NCBI lineage: Eukaryota > Viridiplantae > Streptophyta > Magnoliopsida > Santalales > Viscaceae > Viscum > Viscum album. The sequence goes on from OY728123.1 coordinate 1,472,380,433, forward strand.
ATAACAATGTTTATTTATATTTAATTTAATTATACATTACTAAATAACTAGACCAAATTTAATTTAATTTAATTATTAGTCATTCTAAATATCAAAATATATAAAAAAAGAAATTTATAAAGATAAATAATGAACAACTATTTTTTTAGAGTTAATAATATATTTATTATTAGAGATAATTTATCACTACAAATATAGTATTTTATAGTATATCTTACTAAATTTTAGTGTTTTGAATTAGAGTTGGCACCAGATAATGAAATTATAGGGGATGGGGTGAAATGTTAATTGTTGTGATTTTATGATTAATTGATGAACCTTGAGATTTTTTTGATAATATTATAAAATTAAAAAGTATGTTTAACTTGTTTGAAAAATGTAATTTTTATTCAAACCTGTTTCAATGAAACAAGAGTAATGAAACTATAGGGACAACATTTTTTACTTGAGTGTTGAAAGTTTATAGCATGGGTTGAGAATCAAATCACTTCAGATGATGTTTTTCATTTAAATTCATGCATGAAATTACATTTTAATGGGTATTGGTGTTCATTGTAATATCTCAGGTTTCACATTAAGGAACAATTTTCTATTTGTGGTAATGTTTATTTTTAAAAGATATTTTTTGAATATATTAATTAATTTAGAAAGAGTTTAAATGATAGTTTTACTCACACTTAAAAATACCATAAAATATATCAAACTACATAATCATATTTAAATCATGGGGTTATTTATTTTGGTGAGAGTTTGGGAATTTTTTTAATCATAGATAAATTTTATATAATTAAGGGGGATTTGATTAATAATTATAATGATATTTATTTAAGAAAAACATAATTCTTCTAAAATTCATATATATTTCCTTTTATGGAATGTTCTTTCTAAAAAACATAATTTACTTAGTAAAACTAAAGATAAAGAGGCTAGTGGAGGGAGAATCAAGGAGGAAGGAGCGATCCAGATTTTGAGTTATGGTTCATTAAATATTTTCTTAGACCCATTAACATAAATTTCTCACATGATCCCTATATCTTATTATTTATAAACTAAAGGATGAATTTTTGAATGGAATTATCATATTATATTCTAGAGATCAAGATCAAAACAATGGAAATGGTTTGGTGAAAATCCAACTTACAGATTTTGAGAAAAACCAAAGAGAGAAGTAAGAATTTCCAAAATTTATCTCTAGATTTCAGAGGATCAAACCCTATAATATTAAACCAAGATTCATGTATGATCTTCTATATCTCTAAACACTCTAATGGAACCAATTTTACTTTATTTAGATTTTTATTTTTAGATATAACTTAGAGAGATGAAAGTTTTATATTTTTGAATATCTAAAGATTCCCTAATTTTTTTGAAGAATAACTTATAAATATATATACCCCTATATAAATATAAATAATAAAAATATAATGAAAGTAAAATTAAGTCAGTTTTATTTGTATATTATAAGTTTTGATATAGAGAAATTATTCCCTTATTAAACTTTAATCTATGAATTATAGTGCTTAATGACCAATTCTTTTCTAAAAATTTCATTTTTGTGATTTATGTGTCAAGAGTTAGTTATCATGAAAATTTTCTAGCATGTGGAGTATTGCTTTCTCTAGAATTCCACCAATGGTGGTGATGACTTCACTTGAGAAACATCACATCGATGTGGTGGTGAAATATCTTGGTCTATAGGATTAAAGCATAGATAGAAGAGATCCTATTTCATATCTTAACGACATAAGTTTTTTTCATATGCACCTTACCAAATGGTGTTTTTGATGGGAACTGTTTGATCATTTTATCTGGAGGCATTGAGGGTACCACACATTATATAAGTGGAACACATCACAAACTATATGTTTAAATTCCCATGTTTATGGAATCCATCTGATATTTTTATAAGATGGAATACCCCCCCAAAGATTGGGGGTTTTTAATCATTTGATCAAAATTTTATCTGAAGTGGACATATTAGTCATGCGAGAGCCAACTTATCTCATGCCAAGATAGGATATCTAGGTTCATTTGATCAAAATCAGATAGCTATAATCTTACCATGCTAATGATAGAGGTGTGATGTGGTAACTAGTGCATTATATGCATGTGAGGAGGGCCACATGGCCCCCCTTACTGGTTAAAACCACCCCTCATGATGTGCGAGGGTAATTGGGGAGGTGAATTTTACCTCTAAAAATTCCAAAAAACCCCTCTTGATTCCCCATACCCATTCAAACTTTTTTTTATTAAATTAGAGATTTATTAATGGAATATATAAATATTTTATGATAAAATAAGTGATAAAGTTATTATTTTTAAATAATAATAATAATTGTAAAATGTTAAAAAAAATTAGGATTCATGTTTCATTGGAACCATCCACTAGACACCCTATTAGTGTGTCAGTTGAGCATAGTGTGTCAAGACTCCAACCTCTCTAGCTATGAAATATATTTAATTCAAGTATTTTAATCCATTTTAAGTGTATTTAAAGTTGCAGTAGAATTTAGTGGTAGATGGTAGAGTTTAATGAAAGGGACAAAGAGGTGGGGGAATACCCCTTGGTCCTGGGAACTATCGGGTACCCAGTCATCTGAGACCATGTACCTAGTGGGTTACAGGCGAATAAGGTGGTTATATTTTGAACCATCAAGTACACAATGAATTCTATTAGGTACCCAATATATTCCCTAAATAAAGAGGTATTTTATTCATTTTAACTCTAAATTTTAATCCAAATCTTACTGGGGATTAAGATTTTATCCCATTTCAATCATCACCTCCTTTCATGGGTGCTCCCAAAATCCTCATTTACCTATCAAGCAATTTCTCCTTTATTCTTTTCTAACCTTTTAGATATTAGTCACAAATTATTTATTTCATCTAGTTATAGTCTTATTCACTTATAATCTTCCTTCTTATTATCTCCTTTCAATGGCAGTGGGTGTATCTCATCTTCCAAAAATTCTATGGCGTGTTAAATATTGTAAATACCTTGGATTTATTTCAAGATAGATGTTATGAAATCTTCACTAAGGTGAATATATGGTTAATCCCTAGATCCACTTTTTTTGGATTCCCCTCCATCAATTTTCAAAGGCTGTTTCCAAACAAGAAATTATTATTATATGGACTCTTTGAACTTGTGGTGGCACAATTTTTTTTCTCAGGTTCCAAGGAAGTTTCTACCCTTGAGTATAGTAAGAATACCCATATTCTATCTCATATTCTCTAAGTTATAGGTTTTCATCAGTTCTGTGATGATATGAATCAAGTAAAAAAGGATTTTTTTATGATTAATAAAGTTATAATTTACTCTTTTTAGAGTACACATACCATTTATGTTTTCATTAAATTTCTACTTTAATATAAGTATACCTTGGGTGATCTTATTATTTATTTACTATGATAACATTATCAAATTTATTCCCAAAATAACATGATTAATTTCTACCATAAATTATTAAAGGGCACTCCTATAATGTACTTTACTTTTTTTATTAAAATTTACTTTACAAGTATGATTAAAAATTTTCTTTACTTGAATTGTTAATATTTTTTCACATGTTTAATGATGTTTAGTATTTATATTAGAAGGGGTATATGGTTACCATGTATAATTATTAACATGGTATACCTTGATTTCATAATAGTGATGTGATGGGATATCAGTGCCCTATATTTGTATACCCCTTCCCATTTTACCATGGGATGGGATTTGTCCCTAACATGGTTTTTCCCATTTTCATATTCCATGAGATATGATTTTCCCATAGTTTGTACAGATATCCATTTGGTTGGGAAGAGCTATAATATTTCCTCACCACTAGCCTAAAATCAGTACCAGGATAATCTTGAAGTAGGTAAGTAATGTTGTGGACCCTCCCAATATAAAGAGTTACTTATTTAAATTAAAAATTACAGGCTTTGTAATATTACAATATTTTTGGTTACTTTGTTATTATTTTACATTATCTATATCTTGTTTCCTTTATGCACATGATATTATGAAATTTATGTAGGGGCGGGGTAGCAACTGCATATTGAGTTATCATGATAATTCCCTCCACATGCCCCTATAATATGTGTGATGACCTCATTGTATGTGTCCCTAGTAAGGGGAAGACACTAAATCACTGAGGATAGTACAATATTGATCCTGGGTTATTAGTGACACCTTTTGGACTTTTTGGATGAAAATTCAGAGTGGACACTTAAGGTTTTTCTTGGATGTTAAATATAGGAGCTATTATATGGGATTCAATCTCCTACAACCTTTAGACTATTATTGGGTTGATGATTTTGTGCATAATATGTTTTTTTCTCACTTTTTTCATTTTTTAGATGTTGTGGACATTATAGACATGGGTTGTGTATGTGTGCATGTTAATATATATATATTTCCACTTATATTGTCAGTGCTTCTGAATAAATAGGTAACCATGGTGGGAAATAATGTATATTATGATTGGATATCCAATGGACCCATGGGAAATACTGATTTTTTTTGTGAAATACTCATTTTTTTTATGTTAGTTTACTTAGGGGAAAACCGTCTCCCATAGTTAATTCATTAACCCCTAAAGTTTAGACTAGGTTCTGGTGATAGGTAGGTACACCTGAGGTGTTTTGGTGACCTGAACTGACATCGTTCAGGTGATTGAGTCATGATAATTACATAGTGAAGGATGAATTTTTAGATTGGTTTCCAAAATCACTAGATTTAACCTAGAAAAATATTAATATTATTTGATAATAATAATAATATTTATTAAAAAATTATGACCTTAAGATTAGAGTTTTAATTGAAAACTTGGATGATTTACATCACCATGAAAGTTATTGATTGGTTAGTATGTATATATCAATGGGTGTGGCAAGTTGCTATATTAAAATAAGAAGGTTATAAAACTCTATGACAATTCTTCATGGATTATACTGGAAACTCTTATAGGAAATATTAAATTCCATATGAAGTAATGAATTTGTGAAATAAATGAATAAAAATGGGTGTGATATGTAGAGTAAACTAATAGAATGGGGTTCAAGTTATGTTTAAAGATAAGAGAAATAATTATAAAAAGATCAATGATAATGTAATGTGAGGTCTAACTAATTTAAGTCAACTACTTGAATAATTAGTGATGTTAAGGTTATTTAATGATCAAAATGAATGCATTTTCAAGAGTGGAACTCTTCAAGAGTTAATTGAATGATAGAAAATTAATCAAATATATCAATGAATATTATCTTATTTAATGAAATAATGAATGGTAAATGAATTATTGAAATAGAATAAGGGATAGTGATGTGGTATTTAAAGAATAAAATGATGGAAACTTTTTGATGAAGATTCAGGTGGATTGGAAATGTTTGGGGAATTTAGTGGAGTGACATGAGTTTATTTTGATGTCTTGGGAATGTCTTATAATAATATAACTAATATCTTCAGTGTAGTGATGATGATATATAGATAATTTAATTACAACATCTATCTATTATTGAGATGTTATTCACTTCCTTGGGGTTTGAGAAGTGGGATTCATTGTGCATGATGTAGTAGTCATGTCACTACTCAAAAAGAATTTTATAATTTATAGTAGGGTCCATTTATTGAGATTGATATTTTTATTATGTCTACTCACTACCTCAAGATCTAACCAATGAATATCTATAGATACTTGATATGGTGATGGTTCTCCATGGAAATCACCCTCTATCTAGGGTTATAGTGAGATGATAGCGACTATACACCATCTCACCCACTGATCAAGGTAGAGACTGATGATAACCTATATATGTATCTAATCCTACTCACCCACTACTCTAGGATGATATGGAATATATATTCTAAGGAGATATCTAAATATGAGTTATTAATATAACATATATGATACAAGATAGATGAAGATAGGTAATTCCTCAAGTGTCCCTAATATGAGAACATGATATATATAATGGGTGGAGATGTTAAATTCCAACATCATGTTTATTATATGAATGTGATGATGATAATTCACCCGATTGGTGACACACCATCTTTCCCATAACATATAGATTAAGGTGGAGGATGATGTATCAATACTTTCTATCCTCATATCCCTATCTCTTGGGCAATAGAGGATTAGATATAGATATGAAACTCTGGAGATTTTTATTTTTTTATAGTGTCTAGAGGTGTATACACTTATATATTTGGACCTGTTTATTTCCTCTAGATAGAGATATGAATTTCCTTTCCCACTTTAGAGACAGATATTGATGTATATTTTCTCCAGTATTTCTTTGATAGGTGGAGGCATGTATTTACTCCAACATGTCATGATTTATACATATAGGGTGAATTATTAGGAAATAAATCTATTATGAATATATTATTGGTTTCTATTCTATGATATATTATATAATTAATCCTTGTATTTTGTTTAGAATTTTAGAAATGTGTTATCGACAACTTAAAAAAGTTTGATTATGATCACGTCTATGGTGTTTATTACATTAGGGACGTTATATATCTACATCTTATTTATCCTTTGTGAAAATTGCCACAATTTTTTACTTTTTGTTATTCCACTACATGGGATGACAATACTGAGTATTTTTATATTGTCCTCTACATGTGAACTCATGCATTGTTCACCTTGTGTATGCGAATATCTATTGATGAAAAGGTTTGATAACCATTGAGCTTATAGATATAATTAAATGTGGATAACTAGTATATTAGAGATCATTATAAAGGAAAACCTTAGATAATCAGTATTTTAGATGTCACCTGTTGGGATGTGTCAGTTTTAACTAGTTTTTTTGTTATAACTAATTATTACATTTTATAACCTTACCTTGTACTTTGAGGGTTTGCATTGTATTAGTCACATAGTATCCTGAATTTTTATATATGATCATTCTCAGTACTATTAAATTTATATCTTATACATATATGGTGGATTTTGGTGTATTATAATATGTTATGGGTTGATTAGAGGTACTAACTCTCATTATTTATGGAGGCCTCTATGTTAGTTTCCAACCCCTGGTCTTATCGAGACGGGCTTGGGTAATTAACCTATTGGTATACTGATAAATGATAGATTTGTATCCAAAAAATAGGATATAGTGTAGATTTAGGAACATGTTTGGATTAGATGGATAGTTAAAAAGTGTCTTACTCGATATCATTAATAAATATAGTCATTATAAAGGAATTAATTTATATAGTGACAAACATATTCTTGATCATGATTTTTGATAATGAAATGTGATTGATACCTTAGTCTCTGAACTATAAATGTTAAGGGGGATCATGAATCATATAGAAAGTAATGTGAACCAATTCACTTTTATGCTTAAAATGTATTTTCCAAAAAAAACTATTTTCATTTCATTTTTCATGCTTATTTTAAAATTGATTTGTGATAATTATATAAATTTAATTTGATAAAATAGATTCCAAATTTAAAATCATAATTTCCTCATTTTTTAATGAGGACACTTTCATTTTTGGTCACAATGAAAAGTGACTATTGTGAAAATTTGTTACCTCGGTTATGGTTAAAAAGGGTTGACAAAGGGGTTAAACTAAAAAATATAAGGTTTAAAATATCACTTAAACTTGTATAAATATAATTAGTTAAATATATTTTAACCTTAACTTATCTTATATTCAAATATTTGTCCATTTGGCGCCACTTTCACATGGAAATTAATTTATATTACTTTAAAACGTTAAGTATTTACAAGACTGACACCCACCTCACATATAAAATGGTTATTTTCTTCCAAAAAATACCATTTTTAGATGGATTAATGTGTAAGCCAAAGCAGGTTTCTCAAAGAAGAGGTATAACACTTAACCAAGTACTTTGAAATTTATTTATTCTTCTAAATCCTAAAAATATACTGTATAAACCAAAAAATAATTAAATTATTACCTTTGATATACTAAAATGTTATTATGGAGATTTAATTACTATTTTCTATCTCCTTTCCATCTTATGGGAAATTAAAACTTCACTCATGCGTACATACGGACTATCGCCTCCATATAACAATGTAATTCATTTTCCATCACCACTTAACATGGTTGGTTATAATGATGGATTTACTGAATATATATTATTTTTATGATATATTTTTTATTCTATAATGAAAATATATTATCTATTTTCTTTTCCTCTTTCTCATTAAGAAATGGAAATATCATTCATGTGTTTGCACAGACTACCATCTCTATAAATGTTGTATTTCATTTTTATATCTTCCTTTAATGGATGAGAATAAAATTATATATAATTGATATATATGATACTAATTATATGAATAAAATTATATGAATTTTATATTATGATTATATAATATAATGTTCTAGCCTTCTCTGCATATTATGGCCTGAGATCTTCAATACAAGCAAAAGCTAAAGAGTTGCTTACAGGTCTGCAATTGTGTGTGCAAGAGAACACCGTTATTTCTCAGGTTGAGACTGATTCCAAGATCATTCTCGACTCCATGAAAAAAAAGGTACCACTCCATGGTCAATTGTCTACTCCGTTAGGAGATGTAAATGTCTTCTCGATCTGAATACTGAGGTAACCCATACTTGGTAGGAGGGAAACAGGGTGGAGGACCACTTTGCATCTTTGGATGTGGTGGATTATGGTATTAATGTCACTTGTTTTCCCAGAAGCCTTATTTTTAAACCTGAAGGGGTGAACTTGATTAGGGGTGACACTCTTGGCCTCCATTACTTCAGACCACCTTAGGTATTTTGTTTTTCTTCAATTCTTGTATGTTGGACCCCTCTTCTGTTTTTATAAAAATTTACCTTTGATGATGATGTTCTTACTCATTTGATCTTTATAACATGCTCTTGTTTAGGTCAGTTTTACCACCTATATGAGTGATTTTATACAGTTTATGGATTGGATGATTAAGGAATGCTGTATTCTGGTGATATTATATAATAATGTGATATATATAAAATTATTCAAATTCTAGAGATTATGGAATCATGATCAAAGTTCAAGGACTGAAACTATCGAACCAAAACATGCATGAAAAAGGAAATAGTTAACACCTCAAACAATGATGTTAATGGAGAATTGTGAATAAATGGGTTATAAGATGTTAAAAGTGAATTTTATATACTATTATAAGTATTAATATGATTATTTTATATATTTATAATAAATCTAATTTTTTTATACAAGAGTTTAAGATCACATATGATGAAATTTAGGACTTGAGGTAACAGTTCTTCTTCGCAATATTGCTTCATTGAGACATGTTTCATATTACACACTAATTTTTGTTTATGTGATGTATATAATTCAAATTTGAAATTATATATAATTAATAATTATTAATACATTTTATTTCAAGTTATAATTCAATTTATTTCATCCAATAGGTTATGATTCAAAAGTTACCAAAGTGGTAAAGGTTTATGTTGCAATATCTCTTTTAACTGGATTATTTATGCTTAAATTTATATTAAGGAAATTAAATGATATATCTCTATTAATACAAAATTTTTTTATCCTCTATTTATTTATAGGGTTTTAATGTTTCTATTACATTTTCCTCTCTTTGGTACTTAAAATTATTGAAAGAACTTTTTTAAGAAAAGATGACCTTATTACTCTGTTTTGGTCGAGAATAATTTTCTTCCATGTCTAAATTTTAAAAATTTATTTATGAATGATCTTATTTAACCTCAAATATTTTCATTATAATTTTTTAAAATATATTTTACTTTATTTACAATGGTTTAAAACGTAATATTTTCATTTTTTCTGAAAGGGTCATTTTTTAATTTTTATGAAAGTGTGAAAATGATGTTTTTAATGAATAAAAAAATATTAATATTTTTCCTGATATCATGTACTTTATTCTTTATGAATATTAATTTAAAATTTTAAATGATTTAAATAATAATAATTTTCCTATTATTATAGGAATTTTTAGTTTTAAAGTTACCAAAAAAGTTGGGTTTTACCTTTTTTTCATGGAAATATATTATATTTCATCTAAAATTTGTTTTTTCCATCTTTTTTAAATTACTTTAAGATTTATTATGATTAAGTAGGTATATGATCTTATGAAACCATACACCTTATTTCTCTATATGGTTTCTGATGATGATGATATAAATATTTTTTCATGAGACCCATTTATTTACATGGGTTAATTAATGTATGATTAAATCTTTATGAAACTCATTTCTTTTCCCCAAGTTATGATATGATGAAATGATAAATGTTTTATGATATTATGAAACTCATATTTATGGTTTTAATTATTTGAGGGGGGGACTGAAATTATATATCCCTCAAATGCATTTCATAATGAATTATATCTCATGATACAATATAAATGAGGATGGGGAGTGAACCCATTCCAGGAATGAAAAGATGTTAGGGAGTGAACCCAATCCATCATGAGACATTTTACTCACTATGATAATGGTCTTGGAAAATATCCTTGACTAAAGAAATGATAATACATTCTTATTATCATGCCATATATTCTATGATATGTTCTTAGGATTTGGTTATTTTGTAATGGATTATGAACTTTGATTCTATTATGACTAATTCCATGTGATATGAAAAAGTCTTATAAAATGAATTATGATGTATGATCCTTGAATCATTGAGTATAACTTTCCAATTTTAATCTTATATCCCTTGATTATTCTCTCATACCCTTATGATTATCTTATTCTCACTTATGATCGATTGATATCTCTCATGTTTACCCTTACTATCCATCTAATCTCACCCATTCTTATGTTTCAATTTTACCTAGTATATGAAGATGGGGATTATGTATGATAGGTCGAGAAAGGTACCATACATTAAGAATAATGTTAAAGATGTTGAATATTGTACTTAAATAAGTTTTTTATGTATCTTTTCTCCAAAAAAACTAAACCTCTAGGGTTCTCAGGCAAGTTTTATTAGGATATGTATTTAATTTTAATCTCAAATGATGTAATATTTATCTTTTTTAATCTTAGGTTTCTATATGAATCATATCATATATTCCATTTTGATATTTGAGTAGACAACTCTTTATCAAATCCATCAAGTGGATAAATTTAGCTTTATTCCTTTGGTATCCTAACTATTAGGGTTTCCCATCTAAGTGTAACCTAAAGAAAATTCCAAGAATAATGTACCTAACCATTAGGGCCATCTCATTACTTTCTTGACTTACACAAAATAATTCTTGGGTAATTAACTATTAGGGTTACCCATACTAAATGATCGAGGTCTGGACAAGAACCACTTTAGAAAGAATACAAAACTCAGTGGATTTAATCTCAATATATTATCACATGTTATTCCCTTTGGTATACATGATTCTAGTGATTTAATTTGGAATCATATTCCTTCCACATAACCAATATGTTCAAACCATATTGATGTATAACTCTTCACATAGTTCATAATTTGTGTTACTCACCCAGAAATAGATTCAAAAAAATGTACAAAAATCTAAGTACATATTATGCATAATATATATGAAATTATCATGTAAATGTCTAGAATTATATAAAATTGAAAATATACATATTAGTAAGCATAGAGCCATAGATAGCCAACAATAACCATTCTAGAATAAGGCATAAGCATCTAGGACAGTCAGAAGTCTAACCCAAAGTCCCTCTACCAAGGGATACTTTACTCAAGAGAGATTATAATTTATCCTAACTCTAATATCTAATAGGTATAAAATATATTCAACAACTAAATTCAACCTAATAACTTTAATTACAAACTAAAGTTAAGGTAGATATAAAATAAATCCATTATCATACCTATCATGTAACTCCTAAAATTCATGTATTATAATTTCTATAAGTAGTTTAATAATTAAACTAATGAATAAACATATTAATAATATAAACAATTTATATCTATGAATAATAAACAAGAAGATAATTTAAAAATTTAAATATGCGATAAATATTTATGAATGATTCATAAATAAAATAAAATTATAAAAAATTTCTAAATTTTTATTCATTATAGGCATTCTATAATCTTGAATATAAACACTTTATATTCATTTCATAATATAAAATTTTCATATTATCCATTATATGTAATTTTATTTAAATATATGATATTTTATGAATTATAAACATTTTATAATCTAATTTCTATTATGTAAAATATTCATATAATATAAATATCATGTAATTAACATTATATAAACCTTAATAATAAAAATCATAAAAATATTTTGATATGGTTTAAAGAATATTACAATTAAATACTTTAATTTAAATAGTTAAAATTATGTATTACAAATAATTCATAATCTTAAAAATATAAACACTTTATATTTTGACCTAATTTTTTAAATTTATTATCACTTTATAAATAACCCTTATGATTTCTAAATAGTCACATTATTTATAAGTCATAAGGCATGACATATACTTTGATAAAAGGTATTTTTAATATTAACATTTAATATTGAGGAATATTTAATAGTAAATGTTTCATAAACATTTATTAATTAATTATAAACAAATTATAATTAATTAATTTATAAAAACCATAAAAATTAACAAATATCCCAAAAATAACATGCATCATAATTTATAAATAATAAAATTTAATTCATTATTGAATTCAAAGAAAAAAATTATTTATTAAATCATATTTAACGATTTGGTCTCATTCGTAGTCTATGATAGATATCCTAATAGAACTTAAATAGTTCAGCACTATCAATCAATTTTTTTTACCAATATCCCTATAGTATCCTATGATTGATATATAAATTTAGGCTCATGTGTATCATTTAATTGTTTATGATATGCATAAATATCACAATAGTGATACGATGCTCTATTTTTTTGAAATAAGGTGTGATGAAATCATAAACTACAATTGTTGAGTGTCGTATGCTATGACTAGTAAAAATACAATGTGTTTTTACTGATTTATATTTTATGACTAAAATAAGACATACTAATATGATATCAAAAAACCTTATTTTCTGGTATGATTTCATGAATCTAAACACATGGTATGCTCTGATACCACTATTGGGGTTTTAAGGGATCTAACAAAACTTATTAAAGAAATGAAAGTGATATAGAATCCCAAAATAAGATATAACCATGCTATAATAAATGAAACCATTTATATACTAAAAATGAATAACCGAAGATAATTGTGTGTATTCCTTACATCGATGACACTGCAATATATTGGTGTTTCCATATTTTATGCTTGAAGAATAAAACCAAGTAATAATCAAAATATTCATCTCTTTATGATATCTCCATGGGATGAATATGAATCACTTGTTATATAAGTGGTACTCTACTTCTCACCACAGTATTCTAGCGCCTCATAGTGAAAAGGAGGAAGAGGAAAGAGAGATACAATGTATGGGAGTTTTGGTCGAGGCCAGATCAATCTTGCTTAAATCATTATATGGAAGCAGGCCACTTTAAATATCATTCTAGGATGCTCCTTGGGTAATATTTAATTTACTCATACATTATAACTCATGAGTAAATTCCACTACCATTTCATGTATTTATTGCATGAATGTTTCTCTCTTATGTTACATATGATGTAATAGATTTTAATGATATTTAATCATGATAGATTTATTAAAATGAAAATGGTTTTTATTTGGTTTCCCATGTGATTAGATATAGTGTAATTATAAATAACATCATTCCTTATGATATGATAAAGTTATAAACTATGAATTTCATGGTTAGTGGAACATAACTATGCATTATGATACAACCAATCATACCCTAAGATTATCCAGATGGTTTTATGTTTAAAATCCATACAATATCATAGTTATAAAATATGACATGGACTTTAGAATTATATACTAAAGGGGTTTAGGATATCTCTAACTTTCCAAGCATTATATATCTCATCTAATACAATCCTATACAAAACCCTAAACTTTTATAAGTTATATTTTTAAGAAATCAACCTAAATAAGGAAAAAACCAAAGAAATACTCAAATAACATTAAATTAGGATCCATACCCATTATAACATAATTCAGATTCCATTTCATGGCTTCCTCTAGCTATCCTAAAAACAACTTATCCTTTTAGAGATATTATTCATACCCAGATGAATCTACCATGCTCAAATCCCTAGATCAGGATAATAAGATGTGAGGAAATCAATAATAAAAATATAAATAGGTAAAAGAGAGATAAGTTACTTATCATATATCTACAAATATTATAGAGGAATAAAATACCCTAAAACCTATAAAAAGTCCCAAAATGGAATTTCCCATGTTAGGGTTGAAATGAGAGAGATACAGGACCACTTGAACAAAAATACCAATTTTTAAGGCACGTTTTAAAAGATGCATGTCCCAACTACTCAATAACTTTTATAGTTAAAGGTACCATGTATTTCCCCTACCACAAAACCCATGATGCACTACCATCTTATATGGTCTCTAAGATAATGTATCCAAACCATTCATTTTCCCTTACATCCTTATTTTATCTAATTTTATTGAAAACATTATTGAGAACCTCCCCAATTCCCTAAATCTTATTCATAGGATCTATAAGAACATTCTAATATCTAAATACACTCTATTAATGGTTTAATACCATCCTTAACCTTGATGAAACTCATTACAATCACCAATGTCCTCCCATAATGTTTTAACCCAACCAAAACCATATCTTTCTCTTTTAACTAAAAATAGGATCCTTAAAACTATAGATCCTTTAAATATTTTTCATTCTTGAAAATTTATCTCTAATTCAGTATGTTTAATAACCAATGATAATTTGGGTACAAAAACACTCCCTAATATCTCTCCTTTCACCCTTAAAAAGTTAAAAAGAATGTCGAGATGAAAATTTATATCACTACTAAATAACAACCATATATGTGCTCTCCATGATTGAGGGTTAAGGTTTATTCACTAGAAATCACCAATAGTATAAACTAATAAATGAGTTTTATATAAAATCTATAAAAAAATTAAAAACTTTATGAAAAATCATGGTTCTCCCCACTATCAAAATTTTATAGTTATTAGAAAAGTTGTATAATGGTATGAAACTGACACCTTGTTTCCTGAAATATTGACTATAAAGTGTAAAAAATTCCAACCAAAACATGGTTATATGAAACTATATTTATCTCAATCCACATCATCACACACTTAAACTAATATTCCCCTAAAATGAAACCCAAAGTCCCACCCAAAGGGGACATGTAACTAACACCTTAAATAGTAACTTAAAAAGTGATTCCATATCAGCCTGTATAAGTAAATCAAATAAAATTAAAAAACCATGGAATCCATCCTTTAATAAACCATTTATATTTAAACCCTCAAGTCATTGAATATTAATTTTCAAAAATAAATCATAAAATGAACACAAAAAACACATTCACCACCTTTCTCACTCGAATAATTTTTACACTATCCATCCCCTAACATCTAGATAATTTATTAAAAATACCTACCATAATCACTATATATGATGTCCAATAACAATAATTATTTCCCAAAACTTCATTGATAAGTTTATAACATTTAAAATTTCCTTATCAAAAGTTTTTTGACCTTCAAATCAATTTGGGGTTAACTGTTAGAGTTGTATTGAAATTTTTAACCTTAGAACGAGACTTTTACAAAACAATGATCAAGTTCATGCTAAAATGACCACCTTAATATTTAACCAATTCAATAAAACAATCCTATTTAGTAGTAAAATCCATGAAAAAAATTGTATTTTCACTTACAATAAGTCCTAAATACCATAAGTTTACAATTCACATTACACTAGCTGAGCCTTTATGAACTAAAAGATGAAAATGATTAAAGGTTAATTTATGACTAAACTATTGACTATAACCTATGAAATTAATCAATAAAATATAAAAATATTATAAAATAATTCATCCCTTAGTGGTATCCAAAAATAATCATAAAACATAGCGTTATACAACCAATGGACCCAAAACATTTTATAACCATACCAACCAGTATCTATGCCATAAAAACCACACATTCCCATAATAAATGTTATTCTATTTCTAAAACCCCCATACTTAGTCAATACTCATAACTTTAAATCAACTATTATATCCTGATATGTATCCATATACCTATAATAAACCACTATATTCTCAATTACCATTTCATTTCCCAAGTTAAGACCACTAATTCTTGTGATTATTAGCAAACTAAACCATCAACACACTATGAAAACCAAGGAAAAATAAATTGACTAATATATAAATTTGTAGATAAAATAGGGTAATAAAAGAAAAAATAACAATAAAATCACTTCGATGCCTCTAATAGTCAATCAATACACAAAAAATAACCTTTAAAACAACATTCTAAAAATATATCCATAAATAAAAAACATAATTTAGACATTGATGGTTTAAGAGATTTTACTATACTATGAAAAATCTGAACTCATGTGATAATAGATAATAAATAATAAACCCCCCTATAATTCACATATATAACCTACACTACCATCATAGTAAATACTTGCCTCAATCCTATCCATATTTTATGAATTCACTACATTACTGTAGTGACATTGATACTTTTTCATATTCTCCTATACAATCTTATTTCCATAGTGTAAAATAACACACTATAACTAAACTTAAGAATAATTATGGGAAAATATCCTTTATTTACAACCATTTATTTTTGAGTCACCACCTAGTTCAAATCACACCCAACCCCCCATTAAACCCATGGGGTTATATCAATCATAGGATAAGTTCAGGTACCCATCTCTCTCATTTATCCACAAGGTTATAATTCCCAAAAGATAAATATTGGTTTAAGATTCCTCAATTTATATATGGAGTTGCATCATATAATAGATAAATCCACATGGTTCATGTGATTTCCTTATCTCCCCCACCCCACCCTCCATTTTATTCTATATGAAATAAAAAACAAATCAAAAAAATCAATCCAAGAGCTAGCCCGCTCCATCATGGGACATTTTACATATCCTTAAACACTATTATTGTTTTAAACATGGAATTAATTTCCAAACCAAATTACTACTATTTAAAAATAAATGAATATAAATCATGATAATAATTATTTAAAACCCACACTTTTGTCTAGTAATAATTTTTTAAAACCATTTTTATATCATTTTCAAAGTTTCTAACTTTATAAAAAAATTGACTTATAAAATAACCATACCAATTTAAAATCATATAATATATACTATTTTTAAACTCAAATAAATAATTGAAACTATTCCAACAAATCTTAATTTTAAAAATTACAATATATTGAGACCAAGTAATTGTATATATTTCACCTTGACCATTAAACACAAAATTCCAATTTTTCAAAACTTTCATACCCCACACCAAATGACAAGACCATTGTAAAAAAAATTTAAATCCCCCAAATTACTTATTATGAAAATCATTTATCCACACAAATGCCTATATTCAAACAAAATGTATTTTCCCACTCTTTTAAAACTAAAACTAAACACATAATAAAAGGAAAATTACATTATTTTGAATCACGGACCAGAAATCTAAAAGCATTAAAATTAAACATTCTTTAAAAAACATCATTATCTTAAAAAATTTCTTTCCCTTTTGAAAATAAAAAATATTTTTTAAAAAAATTAAGGAAATTTAATTTTTATACCCACAAGACTAAACAAAATTATTAACCATTTAAAAATATTATTTCACTATGTTTTGGAAACTCGATTCACTAAAACAAATTCATCATCATATTATCATTTTACTTGTGAAATATTAACAAAAAAACATCACCTTCCCCAAATACAAATTTTGTTTAAAATTATTATTAAACATATTTTAAAACCAAATAACATAATTTACAAAATCACATAGAAAAACTGAAAAATCTTCATAGAAAAATCCATTAAAGCACACTAACCTCATAAAATTGATTACCAACATGAAACTAATTAGTTCACTACAAAAAAATTATACATCCATAGTTGTGAAATCCTTTATTGGATTTTAAATAGGTTTTATTCCAATATAATTTATCAAATCCTATCCTTAATTATAAAAAACTCAATACTAGGGATCAAGAGAATGTATAATAAAATCCAATATATTATTAAATATACCAAATAAAATAGTCATTAAACACTTAAAAATTAGTATAGAAAATAAAAATCACATTTCAATAACCATGTGTCCATGCTTAAATCTATTTTTACCTTTTCTTTAAGTATAAAAATTAACAATATCACAATAAAAACACACTTATTCATATATAAATATAAATAAATAAATAAATAATTTAAATGATTTCACATATCATTTATAAACAAAGAAAATTAAAAATCATACGCATTCAATCATATGTCTTTAATTACCTTCCATGATACCATATTTTTATATGATGGAATACCTGTATCAATATAATGTTTCTAAGACACTTACTACAGTGAATCAAAATATACCAATATATCCCAAGACAAATGAAATCTCACCTTCCCAAAAATCCTTTGACACTCATGTCTAACTACAAAGGTATTGACCACATAATTTTATAAACTACCTCTTGAGTCCATATACATCCAATCTATATGCCTACTAGACACTAAATGAACCAAATTGACACTATTTATAACATCCTAACCTGGTTCAACCACTCAAACCCAAATCTGTATTGAATTAGAACGTTACTTTTCACTTTTTTTCATCCCAAAACCCCCAAAGGGTCAATAATAAAATATAAAAATTGACTTATAATATGGGGACTGGTTATCTAACCCAACACACGACCACCACATACCTGAATCGTGATGTGAAAAATATATCTATGAATGTAAAATCATCTAAATGTATTTGTATATGTGTATATACATATATAACAATAACAAATATAAACTACCTTGTGTAAATATATCAATCATATAGACAATATAAAATAAAATTAATGATATCTTACAAGAGACTTCACTAGTTGGACTCCTCTACTCTAATTAGTCCAATGAATAAATGATTTATAAACCTACCACTCATGCCAAACATCATTTACATATACACCAAGATGTGCATGTATGGGGTGGGCATAATAATTCAATAGTATTTCCCCATTTATTTCACATGCTCCTCATCCTTGTGAAAAGAAATTAAATCATATGCATTTTATGAAAACACTCCCAACCCATGACATTTGATGCAACCAAATAAATAATATTGAGTATCACAGATATACCCAAACATATTGAGTATATGAGACTAAAATTAGTTAGGTCATTTTTCATTTGATTCCTTTAAAACCTTTAGTGAATCATTCTATTATTCTTATAAGTATATAGATTCACATATTGAACAACATAAACACTTAGTTACTAAGGAAGGTATTTCTTTAACACATAAAATTTCACCTAATATAATTTTCTTAAGTTTCCAGTATAATAAGTTTCCTATATTAACCTTTAACTTCTTATAGGATTAAACTCAAAGTTATTTTTTATTATGAAGTTTTCATTTATCTATAAATAAATATTTTATCTGATGAGTATCATGTTTTATTATAATTTAATAAGTACTTTTTTTAAATGGGATACCACTAAAATAATTACCCATTTTAAAATCATAATATTATTTAGTGATCCAAGATCCATATTTCATCATGACTTATACTAGTTAATCAGGTAAATAAACCATGAATATATTAGGTATATGATAATTTTAAATCATATCATATATTACTCTTGGATAGTCAAGTGGATGACTCTTTATCCAATCTATCAAGTTGATGAACCCAACTTTATTTATTTGGAATCCTAACTGTTAGTGTTTCCTAGCTAAGTGTCACCCATATAAAATTCCAAGAACAAGACACTTAACCATTAGGGTCACCACATTACTTTCTTTCCTTACACAAGATAATTCATGGTTACCTAACTATTAAGTTCACCCATACTAAATTATCTAGGTATGGACAAGTTCCACTTAAAAAAGTATCTCACAATTAGTATTTTAATGGTATTTAATCTCAATATATTATCTTATTTTATTCCCTTTAGGTATAAATGCTTCTATTTATTTATTTTGAAATCATATTCCTTCCACAAAACTAATATATTCAAACTATATTTATTTGTAACTCATTACATTGTTTATAGTTTATGTTAATCACCTAAAAATAGATGCCAACATATTTACACATATCCATGTTGATTATATTCATAAGGTACATGAACATTTCATGTAAAAGTTTAAAATTATATGAAATTTATAATAACCATATGAGTAAACCTGGATCCATATATATCGGACCCCCACCTTTTTAAAATAAGGCATAGTCCATAGGGATAGTTGAAATTCTGACTCAATGTCCCTGTACCTATGGATACCTTACTCAATTGAGATTATAATTCATCATAAATCTAATATATAATATTTATAAACAATATTCAATAACAAAATTCATGCTAGTAACTTTAATTATAAAAAAAATCAAGGTATATGGAAACTAAATCCATTATCATACCTAATGTGTAACTCCTTATATGATTGTATGATAATTTATAGAAAAATTTTAGAAATTAAGATAAAGCATACACATATTGACAATATAAATAATTTATATCTATGAATAATAAATAAGGTAATAGTTTATAAATTTAAACAAGAGATAAATATTTATAAACAATTCATAAATAAAAACTAATTATAAAAACTTTATAAATTAGGTATCAATTATGTAATTTCCATAATCTTGAATATAAGCACTTTATATTCTTTTCATAATATTAAATTTTCATATTATCAATTATATGACATTTCATTTAAATATATGATATTTTAAGAATTATCAAAAAAATTTATAATCCATATTCTATTATGTAAACTATTTATATAATATAAATATCATATACTTAATATTATATAAATATTTGATCATATCAATCATAAAAACTCTTTTTTATATGGTTTAAATAATATTACAAATAAAGCCTTTAATTTGAACAGTTCAAATTAAGTATTTTGAAAAATTTGTATCCCTAAAAATATACACTTTATATTTTTGGCCTTATTTTTTCAATTTATAAACACTTTATAAATTATTATTATAATTTCTAAATAAAAAATTTATTCCTAAATCATAAATCATTTCATATAATTTGTTAAAAGGTATTTGTAATATTATCATTTAATATTGGGGAATATTTAATAACAAATGTTTCATAAGAATTTATTAATTAATTATAAACTCTTTATAGTTAATTAAATTATAAACACTTCATAAATTAATAAAGTTTCCCAAAATACATTTTATCATTATTTATAATTAATAAAATTCAATTCATAACTAAATTTAAATAATTTTTTTATTGAAACATTTTAATATTTCAGTCTCAGTTATAATCTTTGATAAATAGTCTAGAAGTGCTTAAATAATTTATCCTTATGATTAATATTTTGTAATAAATATCCCCATTAATTCCTACAATTGATATGTAAATTTAGGACATTATGTATCATATCATATTTTATTATATGAATTAATATCACAATAATGATATGATGCACTATTTTTGTGAAACACGATGTGATTGAATCATATGATTTTATTGTTGGGTGTTGTATGCTATGATGACTACAAATCCATGGGATATGTATTGAGTCATATTTTATGGCTTCAATTTTAAATTCTAATAATATATTGAAAAATCTCATTTCATGCATGATTTCATGAATTTAAATGCATGGTAGGTTAGGATAACACTACTGGGTTTCAAAGGGATCTAATAACACTAGTTAAACCCAAAAAAGTGATATAAAAACCCAAAAAAATATTGAACCATCGTATAATAAATTTAACTATGCATATACTAAGAATAAAGAACTAAATATAATAGTGCATATACTGAAGACTGATGAAACTCCAATCTGTTGTTGTTTCCTTCTTCTATGCTTGATGAAAATCACCAAGAAATAATTGAAATATTCTTCCGTCTGTGGTGTATCCATGGGATGAATCTAAACCATTAATTGTATGACGGGGACTCGTTTTATCACCACATCATGATAACACCTCATAGTGAAAAGGAGGAAGAGGAAATAGAGCTATAGGGTATGAAGTTTTTTTCTAGGGTTGGATCAATCTTCCTTAGACTATCACTTGGAAGTAGGCCCATTTAAATATCTATTAAGGATTATCCTTGAGTAATCATGAATTTATTCATGCATTATAGCACATAATTAAATTTCACTTCTAATCCATGCAACTTTTTCAGGAATGCTTCTCCCTTACATTACATCTTATGTAATGACTTTAATGGTATCTAATCATGGAAGATTCATTTGAATGAAAATGATTATTATTCAAATTCACAAGTGATCAGAGTTATCAGAATTATGATGAATATTGTGTCTTGTGATATGGAAAATTCATACACTATGACTTACACGGGAAGTGGCACATAACCATGCATTACAATACAACCAATTTTACCCTATGATTGTCTATGCAGTTGTATGTTTAAATGCCTTATGATATCAAAATTTTATAATATGACACATCCATTAGCATTATATGATAAAGGTATTTAATCATATCTCTGAAATTTCAAGAATCATATACCTTATCTAGAAAAAATAGCAAAAATATTGAGCTGAAAATGTCTATCCCTACTGAAAAATAACCATTTACATACTCTCCACCATCAAGAGTTAAGGTTCACTCAATGGAAATTACCAATGGTATAATCCCATAACAGAATTTTCAACAACACCTATAAAAAAACTTAAACACTTCATTCCACTTTATGGTGCTCCCCACTATCAAAAGTTTATAGTTACTTGCAATGGTGTATAATGGTTTGGTACTGACACCTTGTTTCCTAAAATATTTATTATAAATCATACAAAATCCATACCACAACATAGTGTTATGAAAATGTATTTATCTCAATCCACACATTCACACACTTAAACCGACATACCAATTGACTGAAACCCTAAATCCTACCAAAAGATGACTTGTAACCAACATCTTAAATACCAACCTAAAAGGTGCTTCCATGTCATCATGTATAAGTGAATCAATTAAAAATAAAAAACCATGACATTCATCCTTTAATATAACTTTCATGATAAAACCCTCAATTCATTTTTTCTAAATTTTAAAAATTGAATCACAAAATAGACACAAAAAATAAATTCACTACCCTTCTCACTCAATGAATTTTTACACCATTCATCCCCTAAAAACTTAATCATTTGTTAAAATTTCCCCCTATAATCACTCTACATGATGTCCAATATTGATAATTATTTCCCAAAACACACTTTAGAAGTTTATAACACTTAAAATTTCCTTATAAAAATTGTTTTTACCTTTAGAAAAATTTTGGGTTAACCATTGGAGTTGTATTACAAGTATTAACCTCATAGGATGAACTTTTATAAATAGTTATTGAGTTCTCACCCAAATATCCACTGGACCATTTAAACAATTCAAAAAAAAAACCCTTTGAGTGGTAAAATACAATAAAAAAACTATATTTTCACTCCCAATAAATCCTAGATACCTTAAGTTTGCAATTATCTTAACACTGGCTGAGACTCCAAAACCTAAATATTTAAACTGATTTGTGGTTAATTTCTGATTAAACCATTAACTATTCCCTATGAGATCCATCAATAAAATATCAAAATCCAAACACATAATTCATCCCTAGCTGGTATCCCAAAATCATCAAAATACAAATATAGCATTATATAAATAACAAACCCAAGACATTTTATAACCAAACCAATAGATATCTATGCTATAAAACCAATAAATTCCTATGATAAATGTTACTCTTGTTCTAAAATCCTCATTTTGATTCAATCCTCATACCTTATATATCAACTATTATATCCCAATATACATCCACATACATATAATTAAGCACTATATTTTCAATGCCCATTTTATTTTGTGATTTGAAACCATAAATTCTTGTGATTATAACTAAAATACACCGTTATTACACCATGAAAACCAAGGAGAAAAAATCAACTAATAGAAAAATATTTTTTTAAAATACGGTAAAAAAAATACAACAAGGAAACCAATTTAGTTCCTCCAATAGTCAGTAAAAAAACCAATACTGACCTTTTATATAATATTCTTGATAGGTACCCATAAATAAACAACAAAATTTATCCATCAATAGGTTATGTTCTTTTTCCAAACTATCCAAAATCAAAACTCAGGTGGAACTGGATAATACATACTAAAAACCCCTCTAATTCACTTAGAGATCCCAGAATACTATAGTTAATACCTGTCACAATCCCATCCATATCTTATGGATTCAATATGTCAATATAGTGACTTATATACTTTTGCATACTATTTTAAAAAATATAATTCCCAGAGACTAAAGTGACACACTAAACCTAAAACTAAGAAAAATTATAGTTCATGGTACTTGAGAGTTCCAATCATTTCCTATTGTTTCACCAACCAATTCACATATCACCTGACACCCACCATTAAATCCATAGCGTTTCATCAATCAAAGGATAAATTCAGGTGCCTATCTCCCTTATTTATTCCATGAGGTTACAATGACCAAAAGATATATCAAGGTGTTTGATTCCTTAATTTATACATGGAGATAAATAATTTAATAGATAAAGTCAACTGATTCATGTGATTTCCCTAGCTCCTGGCCCCATCCCATTCTCTGTGAAATAACAAAACATATATAAAAAATCAATCCAATTATCTAACCCTATCTATCTCAAAACATTCAAACTATACCCACAAATATATTTTTTTAAACATGTAATTACTACCAAAATAAAATTCCTACTATTTAAAAATCAATAATAATCAAACATGAAAAAAACTATAGAAACCCCACACTTTTTTCTGGAAATACTTTTTATGAAACCATTTTCATATCATTTTTAAAGTTTCTCACTATATCAAAAAAATGACTTGAAAAATAACCATACCCATTTTAAATCATATAAAATATACTATTTTACAAAATATATAAATAATTCCAAAAAATACAAAAAAACCTATTATTCAAATCTAACCTAAACAAAAACTAAGTCATTGTATACATTTAACCCTAATCATTAAATATGAAATTCCACAATTTCAAAATTTTATTTTCACTAAATTAGAAACACCATTGTAAAATAATTTAAAATCTATAAATTTTTTTATTTTTATAGAAAAATATCCATATAAATATCTATATTCAAACAAAACATGATTTTTACTCTATTTTAGAACCAAAACCTAACACATACTATAATAAAAATTAATATTTTTTTGAATTATGTATAAAAGTGATAAAATCCTTAAAATTAAACTTCCTTTAAAAAACATTGTTACTTAAAACCATTTTATTTCCCTTTTGAAAATAAAAATGATTTATAATTCAAGTAAACTTCCTTTTTTACACCCACAAGACCAACCAAAACCATTAACCACTTAAATTTTCTATTTTATTATTTTTTTGGAAAACCATATCCACCAAAAAACCATTCAACATCAGATTTTCATTTTCACTGGAAAATACAAACACAACAAAAAAACATCAATTTCACCAAAAATAATTTGTTTAAAAAGTATTATTAAACATATTTAAAAAGAAAATAACATCCTTTACAAAATCAACCATAAAACTTGAAATGTTTTCATATAAAAATCTATCAAAGAACATTAATATCATAAAATTGATTACCAACATGAAACCAATTAGTTTACCACAAAACAATGTCTATCCATAGTTATGAAATCCTTTATTTAATTTCAAATATGTTTGATCCCCATACAATTTTATTAAATCCTAACCTCAATTTTTAAAACTCAAAACAAGTGATCAAGAGAACTTGTAATGAAATCCAATATAGTATGAAAGATACCAAGGAAAATAGTCAATCAATACTTCCAATTTAGTGCCAAAAATATTAATCACATTTACATAACCATGTTTCCATAATTAAATATCTTTTCCCCTTTTATGTAATTATAGAAATCATCAAATTCACAATTAGAACACTCTTATTCATATAAAAATATAGATAAATAATTCATTTGTTCTATATAATTTCAAATATTATTTATGGACAAAGAATGTCAAGAATCATACACCTTCAAGAATATATCTTTATTTACCTATTATGAAACCATATTTTTATAAGATAAAAATATTTTCTCATTATATTTTATCCAAGAAACCTACCAGGGTGAATCAAAATTGATCAACACATCCTAAGTCAATTGACATATCACCTTTACAAACATCCTTGGAAACTTAGGTCTCACTATAAAGATGTTGATAAAAATATTTTTATTGATTGCATCATGAGTCTAGATCTATCTTATATCTATTACTACTAGACACTAAACGAACCAAATTGATATAATTTATAACATCTCATCCTAGTTTATCCACTCAAACCAAAACCTATATCAAATCATTATGTTACTT
This sequence comes from Viscum album, assembly GCA_963277665.1. Lineage (NCBI taxonomy): Eukaryota > Viridiplantae > Streptophyta > Magnoliopsida > Santalales > Viscaceae > Viscum > Viscum album. Next base: position 1,472,406,927 of record OY728123.1, read on the forward strand.
GGTCATTGGAATTATCCCCGAACCACTAAATTGTTAATAATTAAATATAAAAACTAACAAATAAAATAGTTAATTATTATCTAACCCAAAAAACAACCACCACATTCTTGTATGATAGTGTATAAAATATGTTTTAATAGTGGGTTCCCTAGATCCAACTTGAATATTACTTTTCATTACCATTACATGTATACAGTTTGGTATCTACATGTGTTTATTCTTACCATAATAGTGTTTATATTTCCACATCCACTATTTACATGGTAATATCCTTAGATTAAGTGTCATATCAAAAGGTTATAGAAGTTCCCAGCTATAATGAGAACCTCGAGATACTATGAAAGTAATCTTAAACATATATCATTTGGTATAGATACATCATACTGACAGGAAACATATGATGTCTAAATATCACGTGATGGGGGATCATAAGCATTAAGGATTCTTCTCATGAAGTTCACAATAGGTGATCTATACTAGTGAGATCATGAGGAAAGAACCACCAATAGGAACACCACATGTTTTGAGTGTCATTGGTTGTTCCTATATACGAACATGTGTATTGGTATCCATACTTGAGATCATTATTAGTGTGTACCATTTGATCACATACTTTTATGCAAGGATAAAACTATGATAATGAATCCTGATGAGGTAGTTTGTGTTGTGTGTGTCATTGGTGGTATAACATTGGTTGAATGATTAATATAGAATTTGTCACTTCTGAGTTGAGGAAGAGATATCTCATATCCTAGGTTGACCAGGATGATAGTACCTTCATAAATCTATGGACATGGTACAAGAAGGTAAGTCCATCCAGTCAGTTCCAGAAATATATAAAGAAACAAAAGGATGATGATGTAAATGTGTATCCTGCTTTATGATATAATTCTAGACAAATAGAATATATTACACAATAAGTGTTCATAGGAGGTGGTCATAGCTATGACATTACGTTTTCTATTTAGGGGTCATGATGGGTTGTTATAATTTTCTCTTAGTCTATGGTTTGGAATCACTACTATCGATATAAGGACCTAGAGGGTCACACACTAAGTGTATCCTCAAGTTCCACCTATTCTAACGAATAAGAGTTTAGGATGAAGTGGGCCCCACGTACAAGTTCTGTGAACATCTGAGTATGATCAATCACAAGTAAAACGAATTCAATTATATTATTCAAGATTAGAATAATGATGATTTAATTTATTTCTCAAGATATTCACAAGTTGTTTGATCATAAAAGTGAATACAAGAAAATATAATTTTTCGAATGGACATAGTATGTTCAAGGTTTTTTAAATTATTTGGGAAGATTATGGGCTATGTTAGTGGTTATTATTTTATTATGTAACATTTTATGATGTTATAAGTTATTTATAAAATATTTGTGATATTTATGAAAAGTTAATTTATTCATACATGTGCGCAAAGGTCTAAAATGAAGGTTACTATTTTTCAAGGACCAAAGTACAATTTTGGAAAGTATAACCGAAGTATAAAATATCATTTTATAATCTTAAATAGTAATACCACCATTTTCATGAATTTATCTAGATAAGATCTCCTATCTTCTTCTCTCAAGTTCTTAGGTTAATATTCTGAAGGAAGAACAAGGTCAGATCGAAGGGGTGACATAAAGCTCTTCAATTTTCCATTATATCACCCGATAAACATATATCAACAATCATAGAATTGTGGAGAATGTATGGACGATATATAGGATGACTAGTTTGGCATCTTTCATCCATAACACATCAACAGTGAGCGAATCAAACAGGAGACTTCAAATGAATGAGGTGATGTTTAAGCTTTTGTTTGATTTTATTTTTCATGTTTAAATTTAATTACAAACTATCCTTAAATAAATTCAAGAAAGGGGTTTTTTTGATTTAGTGTTTTTAACATGAATCCAAACCCACAATTTTAAATTGCGTCTCTTTCATGCTTCCACTGTGCCCTGGGTTCCTTTAATTGGTATTAGAGAGAATGTGTAATTATTTAAGTCTTAAGATTTAAAATTTCAATTAAATTTCCTATTATTCAGAAATAGGGTTTCAATACAGTCCTAATGCAACTGACGGTGCATTGATCTGAGTTTGTATTTCCAAGATATGGCTGATCGAAGATCGATAGGTTTTTCGTAAAAGGTGCTATGAAAATTAAACTTTTAATTTTTGATTCACTATAATGGAAACCATTATGAAAAATCATTAGTTATATCATGATGTAAGTACATTTGATGTTAGCCAGATATACCAAAATCTAGTTTGGGTAGTCCGTTGGCAATATAAGCTTACCTTGGAAGCTTGTTTAATTAAACACATAAAGCTTCCCTTGGAAGCTAGTTTAAAGTTTATCATATAATCTTGCTTAATTAGAAGGATAAATCTTACCATGAAAGATAGTTTAAATCTTCTCATGGAATATTGTTTAATTAAAAGGATAAAGCTTCCCATGAAAGCTATTTTAAAGCTTCTCATGGAATCTTATTTAATTAAAAAGATAAAGCTTCCCATGGAAGCTAGTTTAAATCTTCTCATGGAAGCATGTTTAATTAAATGGAAAAATATTCCCTTGTAAGATTATTCAAAGATTCCCATGGAATCTTGTTTAATATATATATATACACCCTTAAAATGGATACCTTATCTCAGGCTGAACCAATTTGGTTTGGGTTCAATCGGCCTGACCAATATAACCCGCCACTAGTCCTAAATTAATTTTTAGGGATATTATTTAGGTCCAAATAGACACAAATAATTATAAATAAAATTTTAAAAATTAAATTTAATTGTCTAATATTTAATAAAATTATTATAGGTGATGAGGGATGTATCTATGATTAATTAAAATTATTTTAATGCAAGTTAACGCGTTAAAAATATCCTCAATTTGAATTTTAGAAAATATAATTTTTCTTATGAAATATAGTTTCATTTTTACTAGTCATGTGTTGAGACCAACCTATGCATGTTTGGTTTATTATTTTTTTAATTTAATTATTACATTTAAGTTTTATAAAATGTAATAATTATTTTATTTTGACGATCTATGCATTGTCCCTCCATCTTTAATTTGTATAAGGGATTGTGTGTCCACATTTAAGTACTAAAAAATATGAAATTTAGCACCCCAAGTTCTCCTCACCTATGTGTGAGTATAAATTGTAAAGATTAGAGGAGTTTGTGGAGATGTAGTTTGAGTTCAAGTCCAACATAGACCAAACAAGTGGAATGCACATGAGTTGCTGGTGCTACAATTCAAGTCAGGTATTAACTTAAGGAATTCCCAAAGGGTCTTGGTTAATCAATTCTTCACTTGATTGATTAACCAATAGTTAATAGCTCATTATCACATCATTATTTTTTTTATTTTATCATGTGTATGGTTTATTATTTTTGGAACGTGTATTTATTATATGTGATCACATAGTATAATAATAATCAGGAATGCAAAGATAAAATGAACATGTGTGGTCAATGTTTTCTGTTTAAAAGCATGGTTAATATGTGAGTACAATCACATAGAAAAATCATGTTAAATATAAAAGGATTACATTCACCAATATTAAATTACCAAATCCCTCAAAGAAAATATTAAGTCATTAAATGCCTTCCATCACTCAAATTTTAGCAAAATTGGGTGTATGGGGTACTCAGTCATCCAAAGTTGAGGGTTCCTCATACTATCGTGGAGGTTTTATAAGAGTGGTGGATTGACTTAACTAAAGTTGGAAGAAAAGTGGTATCCAAATCCATCTCGTTGCAACTTTATAGGCAAATAGTTGAGCAATTAAAAGTTATTCTTTATAGGAGATGGGACTCCACTCAACAAATCAAGGAGACATGAGTTAATATGGTTGGATAGATTAGTGCCTACCTTGGAATCTTCAAGTAGTGAAATGGACAAATCTTATAAACTATGATGAGGTGTTTCAAGTATCATTTCCACTAGAATACTCAAACGATAGAGTATTATGATTTTATTACAGAGAGTTTCTAGAATTTGATAAAATATTGGGAGACATAAATGATTAAATCGATAATGTATAAATCAAAAATCAAGATAAAAGTACAATATTATATATTTTATTTTTATAGAAAGTTGGAAATTAAATACCACAAGAAATATTGTAGTAGTAATTGGAAAAATTAAGTGTCTTATCTAGCATAAATTTATGAAGAGTATCATAAGCACTTTCGCACAATACCACAATATAGGAAATTCAAGGTGTTGGAAATCCCAATACCTGTTAATCCACATTAGGAAGAGAGGGTGTTAAAAATGCTTACAAGAGACTCATGTATGACACATATGATGGGTTTTTCGTAATTCTATCATCAATTTATGATGTGAGTTGTCTGAATGGCCCGAAGGCCTTCTTTTTTATTTTTATTATGGATAATCCCCCTTTTAAAGGTTGAAGGGGAACCCGTACATGACCCATAAGCCCAAGGAACAAGGCCCGACATGACTTGAAATACATGACCTAAAAGCCCAGAGGCATACCATGCCCAATACATGACACATATGCCCAAACTACTAGAACTGCCCCTCCCCATCTTCTGCATCATTGATCGCCTAGCTCCCCACCTTGCATTGCTGATCGGCAGCATTGCCCCGTACAAAGCTACACGGTGCCTGGTCCCAATGGCGATTTCCATACCCTCTCATTCTTCCAATCTAGTTAGCTCTACTTCTAGTGACTACTATTCTTGTTGCTATTATCCTCTTCTGGGGTTTGCTCTATGTGAATTGGGCTACTCCATGGTCTCAATGGCTCGAATGCCCTGTGGCCCGAAGGCCTTTGATGGAATGAAGGCCCTTGAGACCCATAGTCACAAATCGGTGGCCCAATGGCCCAAACCGGGTGAATAGTTCTGACTGATACAGTACCGAATAGTAACTGCTAAAATACTACTACAGTACTCAGAAATTCACCTCCACCTGGTTTTGAACTTGGGTCTCTTGGATGCCAAGCAGGAGCCCTTACCACTCAGGTACGGGCTCATTGGTATTTATGATGTGAGTTGTGGATAAAGCATCAGGACATGAATGATTTCATATGTTGTCTCATCTCCGAGAAACTTTTGAGGAAAAAGAAAAGCAAAGATATAAATATGTGATGTTTACACTGGATATGTGTAAATTTAAAGATGAATCACGATCTCTCAATGGTTCCCTTTCTCATATCATTTTTACCAATTTACTCTAGTTTATTTTAAGATTAAAAAACAAACAGTATGGAGAAAATGCTTCATTAACTTTTGAGTAAGGTTCACCAAGCAATAAGAGCATTAAAGAAAGATTAATCTTTAGTTCTTATAGTGAAAAATTTGAAAGAAAAGGTGAAAAGGACAATAGAAATAGTGATTCTGAATGCACCTTTTCATTGTCCTATAAAGAAAGAGGTATTAAACAAGATTTTATTTGATTCACATATCATAAAATGTATCTATAGAAGTTTAAATACAATGAATTGAATTTAATAAGAAAGTAGTCACTTCTTCTTTAGGCATATTCATAAATTATAAGTAATGTTTCAGTTTTAATTCTTGGTTATTAAATAAAATAGGCTTGTCGCATATGTTTATTTATATATAGTAACCAAGTAAGTAAATAAATGTTACTAAAATTAATATGTGATCTTTAAGCAGCTATGAAAACATGGTTTCTAAATCAGTGGTGAGAAGTACACAACTTCCATATTTCCAAGTTTATTGATTCTAGTTGAAAATTTGGCGTATCATCAAAAAATTAATCTCATGTGTCTGTGATACATAAGGAGACATTGTCCCAATCTTGTAATGCATGTTTTTTATGTTGTCAAATACTCAAGTCAGAGTTTAGTGATACATGGAACATTGGAAATATGCGATGAATATAAAATGTAAGAATAATATACCAAATTGTGGAAGGAAAATACTTTATCAAGAAAAACTAAATAGTTTTCAAGGATATACCCAATATGGTTTTAGGATCTTCAGAGTTAAAGACCTTAGTTAATATCAATATACTAATGTACTTAGTTTTGGACAAAGAAACCTATATAAATAAAGGTAATCCATATAGATTTTGGAATTAGTTCAACTTGAGAGTGTGAACTATTCCATGTTTAAGATAGCGGTAAGTATAATTCATAAGATTGCTTTAAGTGTTTAAGGAATTTGAAATTTAAGTATGTCATATTCCTGGTCATAATATATGAGAGGCTTTGGGTTGGTCTACCAGAGAATATATTGATGAAGTATTTATCAATCTATATAATATAATGTTGAGTTATTCCTAAAATCACATTAGCTTATACACATCAAAACTATGATGCTAATAAGGAGGATTGATGAAGAGTCTTAGATGTTAACATTGATTAATAAAAATTCCTAAATGCAAATTTCATTATACACATCAGATTCATACAGTAAGTAAAAGGAGAATCAATGTTAAAACTCATGCATTCTAGATACATACATTTTTAAATACATGCTTCACAAATAACTACGTTATCCTATAAACATATATAAACTATCATGAAAAATGAATATAATATGAGTTATAATATGATTTAAATCTATTATTTCATAAAAATGTGTTTATATGAAAAGAGTTTGTTGACGATATAAATAAACTTGCATAAAGTAAAACACAATGTGCATATAATGTAATTATCCTAAATATTTTTTAGGATATTACATAAATCCCTATGATAGAAAATTCATAGTCAAGTGATAAAATACATTTCTATAAGAGGATGTGCATCTCTACTTGGGACAGTGGGAGCCATATTGTCTTGGGTTTAGTCAATATCAAATATGCACAAGTATTTGGAATAAGAACAAGTTCCACAAGAGCGTGTGGAGAATAATGTTCGAGAGATGCATACTACATAGGAAGGATAAAACCATGGTGATGGTTTTATATTCACTGATATCAGTGATACATTATTCATTGAGAATAATAATTCCTAAAATTAAGTAGTCTATGACAATTAGCTAAGATTTACAAGATCAATTAAAATACAATAATGGATTCCACGTATCACAGTACATGAGGCTTATTAATTTGAATACTTTGGTGGGTATTCAAATGAGAATATACATGGATAGTACAAGTGTGGTACCAATGAGGATCAATTGTTTATACCAAGTATTTATTCCTAAACCCATTAGAATTTTACTTTTCATAGATAATTTCTATGATCATCTTATTGAGAATTGGATATCAATACCACCAATCTTGGAAGACATCTATACAATGCAACCAAAAAGGTATGGTGACATCACTAATTGCTAACAAGGGTGCAAGTTACTGAAATCTAGTTTAGGATTAATGTAAGTAACTAGATCCTATAATATTCATTTGGAATGACACTTTTCCATGTTTCTATTAGAGGTTAGTGGGAGAACCATTGTTTTCAAAGTAAAATATGTTTGTTAACATGTGGAAAATATCTATTACTCTTATAGTTAGTTAAGACTAGGATAAAAATAACTCTCCATAGATTGAATTAAAGTAGAAACTAGAGTTATAGGGAATGATATTTACTAAGTTAGATCTAATGGCTACTTAAACCTAGTAAATCATATATATACTGACATAGTAGTGAAAAAATATAAGTTGGAACAATTTTTGAGAGAATTGTTACCTGTTTCACATGGAATATTTCTTTCTAGGTAGAAATGTTTAGGACATAGGAGGTGATTAACATGGTGATTCAAATTCTATATGATTTAGTGATGGATCAATCAAATATTCCATAATACGTACAAGAATTGATATTTCCAAGATATAATTTATTGTAGGAAAATATCAGTTATAACCAGGAGAACAACAAGGGATGAAGTCATAACTATCCAATTGCTCTTGAATACGTATAAAGTATGTGGACCTGGTATGTAGAGTGGAAATGATACTAGTTTTTAAGAAAAAAAACTAGTCTTCCTTGGATTAGTGTGATCTAATATTACAATTAGGATAAGGTAATGAGAAATAAAATCTCATTCAAGATAGTGGTACCCATATTTACAAATACAAAGTTCATTGTGGCTTCTAAGGTATATAAAGAAGAAGTATAAAAAACACAACATTTTGTTCCAATTCTTGGAATCACACCTAGTAATTAAAGTATTATCATGATGTAAATTATGACACTCTTATTAGACAAGAAGTCAAGTTAAGACTTTGTACAAAATGGATATACTCAGGGATATCATCTCTTGAGAAGTCTTACTCAAAGAGGTAAATTCACAGATAGAAAAAATTTCTAGGTAGTGAAAACATTGAAAGACCTTAACTAAAGACGTATCTAAGTGGAAACATGATCTTATCATGTGATGGATAACAATTATGGTTAGCAAGTTGGATCTAGTGCAAGTGTGAGTGTTGTAATAGTGGGTTCCCTAGATCCAACTTGAATAGTATTTTTGATTACCATTACATGCATACAATTTGATATATGAATGTGTTTATTATTACCATGATAGTGTCACTATTTCTATATCCACCATTTATATGGTAATTTCCTTAGATTACATATCGTATCAAAATGTTACAGTAGTTCCCAGCTATAATGATAACCTCGAGATACTATGATAGTAATCTTAAACATATTTCCTATGGTCTAGATACATAATACTGATAGGACACATATGATGTTTGAATATTAGGTGTTTGGGGATCATAATAAGTGACACTTCTTCTCATGAAGTTTACACCTTGTGATCTCTAGCAGTGAGATCATGAGGACATACATACCGATATGAACACCACATGTTTTGGGTGTCTTTGGTTGTTTTTATCTATGGACATGTGTATTGGTCTCCATACTTGAGATCATTTTCAGTATGTTCCATTTGATCACATAATTTGATGCAAGGAAAAAAACATGATATTGAAATCATGGTGATGTAGTTTTTTTTTGGGCGCGTCATTGGTGGTATGATATTGTTTGAATGACCAAGATAGAATTTTTCCCTTCCGAGTTGAGGAAGAGATATATTGTGGGACTAGGTTGAACAGGATGATAGTACCTTCATAAATCACTGGACATGGTACAAGAAGGTAAGACCATATAGTAAGGTCATGAAATATATAAATCAATAAAAGGATTATGACACTAGTGTGTATCCTGATTTATGAGATATCACTAGACAAATAAAATATATTACAAACTAAGTGTTCGTAGGAGGTAGTCATAGCTATTATTTTTTTTATCTTTAGGGGGCATGATGGGTTGCTAGAACCAAATCTTGGTCTACTAGTTGGACTCACTACTATCAAGATAATGATCTAGAGGGTCCCATACTAAGTGTATCCAAAAGTTCCACCTATTCTAATGAATATGACTTTAGGTCGAAGTGGGCCCCATGTGTGGGGGATGGTGAACATTTGAGTATGATTGATTGCAAGTAAAACTAATTCAATTAAATTATTCAAGTTTATAATAATTATGATTGAATTTATTTCCCAATGTATTCAAAAGTTGTTTAATCAAAAAAGTGAATACAAGAAAATATAAATTTTCAAAAGAACATAAAATTTTCAAGGTTTGTTAAATTATTTGGAAATATTATATGTTGATTTAATGGTTAATATATTATGATGGAACATTTAATAATGTTAAAAGTGAGTGGTAAAATATTTGTGACATTTATTACCTATTTATTTAGTCATACATGTGCACAAAGGTCTAAAATGAAGGTTATTAATTTCCAAGGAACAAAGTGCAGTTTGGAAAGTATAACCTCAGTATAAAATACCATTTTAGCCTATTTAATAGTAAGGTCTACCATTTTCAAGAACTTAGTGAGAGAAAATATCCTCTACTCTCCTCTTAAGTTCTTAGAGAGAGATTTTAAAAGAAGAACAAGGTCGGATTGATCCCGCTTTCTCGATCGAGTACGCGTTCTTCAGGCGATCGAAGGAACATCGTAAAGCCATTTTATTTCCTATGATAGAACTGGGGAAACATAGTTCAATGATCCTAGAATTGTGGATTATGTGTGTGTTGGAATATTCATGTATTAATCATGTTTTAATGATCAAAAATCATATTCAGTCTATAAACCATGTTAACTCTATGTAATCTATCTCACATCAAATGTACAATTGTTTATTAAAAGATATCCAAAGCTCTTAAGTGCTATACACTCAGTTTGGTTACTATAAAATATCTTTTGATTCACTTTATAATGATTTCTACAAAAAATGATTAAGTTTAATTCATTCCATAAATATCACTGCTTAAGTCTGAATACAGATATTTGCCTAAGTGCGAGACACCGTGAACAAGCCGACACTGTGAACAAGAAGACACTGTGACAACCAGACACCGTGAACAAGAAGACACTGTGACAACCAGACACCGTGACATCGAGACACCGTGACAACAAGACACCGTGAACAAGACACCGTGAACAAGACACCGTGAACAAGACACCATGAACAAGACACCATGAACAAGACACCGTGAACAAGACACCGTGACATCGAGACACCGTGAACCAGACACCGTGGCCACAAGACACCATGACCAATCTAGACACTGTGTGAAGGAGATATTGTTTCCACGACATACTGTGACACCGTTTCTTAATATGTTTTTTCATCTTTCAATTTAATCTCTAACTGTCATATTTGAAGATTTTAAACGCACTGAGATAATTAATATTTCTTTGTAGACATGTCATCTGACAGTACGAGGTATGAGGTGCATAATACATGAAACCTATCAGCTCAAACATGTGCACTCCAAGATAAAAGAGTAATGCAGCCTAGGAAAAATAAGAAGTTTGGAACAATACTAAAAAGTAGAACAAGTGGGTGGGCATGAGAATGAAAAAAGAATACACATAGATAATTCTTAAAGAAAGAATTATCTCATGAAACTCAACACTACTGGAGAACACACGAAGCTCAACTAAATCCCATAATCGAGAACATCTTCGCACTGTCAAACATCACAAAGGACACAAGACGGATCTGTCTGACTTGGGACACTCTGTTTTCCATACAAGGACTTGATTTCTACATCCGCTTCATCTTAGAAGCCTAGAGCTGCAAAGACTAAAATTCAGAGAATTTCTAAACCTATCTCAATATTTCTACTATGTTGTGTATCATTTTACTATTTTTCAAGAAGTGTGTGTATCTGTATAACAACACACTCTGTCTCTTGCATAAAACTGAAGGATACAAGATATCCTTACTCAAACATCTTTTTATATTTTTATACCCACTGATAAGTGTGGAAGAGGTCCCTGTGTGGCTTGGTTGTTTGTTCCCACGAAGAACTGTGGAAGAGGTCCCTGTGTGACCTGGAAAATCTTGTGTAATGTTGTTTAACCCCGATATAGGGTGCGGATCAAGTTTATTTATATAAACTTCTTGGTGGAAGGTGATCACCAAGTGGAGTGGATTAGGTCTCGGCTTGAGACTGAACCACTTATTTCATATCTGTTGTGCTTCTTAATTTAGTCTTCTTTGTTTTACTGCTTTACTGTATAATTCATAAATAACTAGATTCAATTTGATAGTTAATCTTGGAAAGAAGTTATAATTGTCTTGTCTTAGTAGAATAGATTCAAAAGTAATATTAATAACTACCATTAAGATTACTAATAACTAATCAATCTTCTAAGAAGTTATTTAAACAGTCAAACTCTTATAATAGTATAACCTTGATTAACAGGGCTGCATTTATCCTTTTGGGGAATCCTTTTTAAAAATACTTTTTAACCAGAAATTTTTATAGATACTCAATTCAACCTTTCCTATTGAGTAATCTACTCTGACCAACATTTGGTATCAGAGGAGTTTATTAAGACTTTGTTTAATCTTATTCAACTATGATTGTAGTTGTACTTTCAAGATCTATAAATTTTTGTTAATTCTAAATTTCTATCTTTCTCTAAGTATTTCTGTATTATGGATAATAGATTGGAAGGTGCTGCAACCAACATACCACCATTCTTTAATGGAACCAACTATGCACAATGGAAAATTAAAATGAAAATGAATTTAGAGAGTATGGGTTTTGAAATTTGGTCTTCCTTTATAGATAAATATAGGATTCCTGCTATTGATAGAATCACATGGGATGAACCTGTCAAAACTGCCTACAATAACAATTGCAAAGATATAAATGCTTTATACTACTCCTTAGGAAATGAATAATTCAATAGAATTTATGCTTGTAAAACTACCCATGAAATTTGGGATACCCTATCTGTCTCACATGAAGGAACATATAGTGTAAAAGAAATGAGACTTAATACTTATACTATTAAATATGATAACTTTAAAATGAAACCTGATGAGCCTATCTCTGACATGTATCTTAGGTTCAATGATATTGTCAACATAATGATTTCTCTTGGAAGAGAAGTCACTACCAAGGAACAGATCATGAGAATTCTTAGATGTCTGCCTGACAGATGGAGAGGAACCTATGTCTCTATTAGATAATCATGAGACATCATCAAGATACCTATAAAAGAACTCATTAGGAAAATGATGATGTATGAAGAAGAGTTGAAAGTAAACAAGGAAGAGAAGGATGAACCAAAAAGGAAATCTATTGCATTCAAAACCACTACCTATAAACACAAAGACAAAGGGAAATTGGAAGCTTCTGTAAAAAGTTCTATTAGCGAACAATCATCACCTGACAGTGATGAGGAGATGGCTCAATTAGCCATAATATTCAAGAAATTTTACAAGAAGAACATTTTTCGAAAGCCTAACTTCAAGGGAAAATATGACCAAAAAGGAAGTTAGAAGAAGGATTGGAAAAGAAGTGACAAGACTGGTGAGATTGTATGCTATGAATGTAAGTGAAAAGGACATATCAAGGCTGACTATCCAAATCTCAAGTACAAAAAGAGATATGAGGACAAGGACAAGAAGAATAAAAAGGAAATGAAAGCAACCTAGAGTGATTTTGAGGACAGTTCAAGCAACTTATAAAACATCACATGATGAACAAGCTAACAAAGACAATATGTGTTTTATGAAAAACACATTTGAGGTAACACTAGACTCTTCTATACATAATTCATACTATTCTGGAGATGAGAGTGACTCTAAAAATATGAATAATGAAGAAATTTTTGAATACTGTAACATGATTGAAAAAACATGCAATGAACTAAAAGAAAAATATAAATCATTGAAGAAACACTATGCTCTTACTGTGACTATTAAATCTGAACTCACAACTGAAAAAGATAAAAATGATCAACTGCTCAAAGAGAACAATGAATTAAAAATGTCTAATGAGAAATTGAAGAATGGCCTAGACAAGTTTACCAATGGGAAAAATACCCATACTCAAATGCTAGGTAAAAAAATTTCCCCAAAATATAAAAATGGCATTGTTTATCAACCTGGAAAAAAAATATTGGTAGACTAAATTTTGTTTCTAAATCTAGGATATATTGTTTTACTCCCAGTTCTGGACACAAATCAACTAATTCAATTTATGATACACTTTCTACTGTTTCAAGTTTTTTTGGACCAAATAGAGTTTAGTTTTCAAATAATTTACATAATGCTTATAGGAAACCTATGAGGTAGATATGGGTTTCTAAAGCACTCATTACTAATATTACTGGATCCAAACAAGTATGGGTACCAAAATCTATTTTTTCTTAATCATTTTGTCAGAAATCTTCTTAAAGAGTTCCTGTAAAAGTTTATGGTACTTGGACTGTGGATGTTCAAGACACATGACCGGAGAATACTCATGCTTCAAAAACCTAATAAAAATATATGGAGGATATGTCACATTTGGTGAAAATTCCAAAGAAAAGATTATTGGCCTCAGCCAAATCGGTAACTCTAACTCATTTTTAATTTATAAAGTACCGTTTGTTGATGGATTAAAATATAATCGGCTTAGTTATCTCACAATTATGTGATGATGGATTTCATGTTAGATTTGAAAATGATGCTTGCAATGTCTTTAATTCTAAAAAGAATTAGTATTTTCTTCATTAAGAAATGAAAATGTTTACTCTGTTAATATAGATTCCCTAGCTTCTCAAAATTCTTCACGATTAAGTGTATTTCATAAAGAGTCTTGGCTATAGAATAGGATATTGGGACACTGTAATATTCACTCCCTTAGAAAGCTAACTAGAAAAATCATAGTTAAAGACTTACCCAAACTTGAGTTTCCAAATGAAAAAGTGTGTAATCCCTATCAAAAGAGAAAACAACACAAAATTTCCTTCAAACCAAAGAAAGAAGTGTCAACTTCTCAACCTCTCGGACTGGTTCACATGGATTTGTTTGGACCATCTAGAGTTTCTAGTTTAAATGGGAAGCACTATGTTTATGTTCTTGTAAATGAATTTTCTTGATATACTTGGACCTTCTTTATGGCTCACAAAAGTGAAGCCTGCTCTTATTTTACTAAATATTCCAAGTCTGTGGAAAATATTAGTAGACTTAGAATTAAATCCTTAAGAAGTGATCATGGCCGTGAGTTTGAAAATCAAGAGTTTTAATCCTTTTTCTCAAAAAATGGTTATAGTCACAATTTCTCTGCCCCTAGAACACCTCAACAAAACGGAGTTGTATAAAGAAGAAATAGAACCCTGTGAGATATTTCTAGAACAATTCTTAGTGAATATGACCTAACTATTTATTTTTGGGCTGAAGCTGTCAATACAGCATGCTATATAATCAATAAAGTGTTGATCAGACCTATTCTTAAAAGGACTCCTTATGAGTTATGGAACAATAAAAAACCCAAAGTTAACTACTACAATGTTTTTGGTTTCAAAGTCTATATTCTTAATACTAAGGACAATATTGACAAATTTTCATCCAAGAGTGATAAAGGTATATTTTTAGGATATTCCATGTCTAGTAAAGCCTATAGAGTGTTCAATAAAAGAACTAAATGTGTTGAAGAATCTGTCCATGTCAAATTTGATGAAGCAGATCCACATGAGCCTAAAACCATTCTAGATAACCTGGAGGATGATGTATCAAATCTGAACATTAATTCAAAATCCTCAAACCATTCTGTGAAAGAATCTTTGAAAGCTTCCAGTTCTGGAAATTCCTTAGACTCAAGTCACAATGAACCTGAACCTATTGATGAACCTGAAATCACTAGTCCCTCCTTTTCTAGAGCTATTAGAACTCTTAAGAACCATCCTTTATATGTTGTTGTAGGATACCTAGACAAAGGAACTCAAACTATAGCTTCTCTTAGAAATCAGGTTGAACATCAAGTCTAATTATCACAACTTGAACCTAAAAACATTAATGATGCTATCAATGATGAATTTTGGGTGATGTATATGTAAGAAGAACTTAATCAGATTGAAAGGAACAAATTTTGGAAGCTTGTTGAAAGACTTGAGGAAACATTCACCATAGGCACTAAATGGGTGTTTATAAATAAGGTAGATGAAGCTGGTAACATAGTTTGAAATAAGGATAGATTGGTTGCACAATGCTATAGTCAAGAATAAGGAATTTACTATGAGGAGACCTTTGCACCAGTAGCTAGACTTGAATCCATCAGAATCATGCTTGATTATGTTGCACATCTGAATTTCAAACTATATCAAATGGGTGTTAAGAGTGCATTCTTAAATGGTTATATAGATTTGGATATCTTTGTTGAACAACCCCTGGCTTTACAAACCCCCATTTTCCAAATCATATTTTTAAATTATCAAAAGCCTTATATGGTTTAAAACAAGATCCAAGAGCTTTGTATCATAGGTTGAGTACTTTTCTTATTTCCAAAGGTTTTACAAAAGGAATAACTGATCTTACCTTATTTATAAAACAAATTTCTAATGATGTTTTAGTTGTTCAAATCTTTGTAGATGACATTATCTTTGGATCTTCAAGAAATTATTTATGTATTGATTTTTCTAAAATGATGCAAAATGAATTTGAAATGAGTTTAATGGATGAACTAATTTCTTTTCTCAGATTTCAAATCTTTCAAAATAATGATGGTATTATTTTAACTCAAAGTAAATATACTAGAGATATTCTAAAACATTTTGGATTGGATAGAGATAAAAGTAGTGACACTCCCATGAGTACCACTTGTAAGTTGGATCTTGATGAAGATGGAAAATCTATTGATCAAACCACTTATAGAGGAATGATTGGAATTTTACTCTACTTAACTACTAGTCGACCTGACATTATGTTTGGTGTGTGTATGTGTGCTCATTTTCAAGAAAATCCTAAGGAATCTCATTTAAATGCTGTAAATAGAATTTTCAAATACCTCAAGCATACACCCAATCTAGGACTATTCTATCCTAGAGGAAAATCATTTAAATTAGTTAGTTATCTGAATGATGACTTCAGTGGTTGTAAGTTAGATAGAAAAGCACCTCTTGAACATGTCACTTTTTAGGCAAGTCACTAGTATCATAGTGTAGTAAGAAACAAAATTCTGTTGCATTATCTACTGCAAAATCTGAATATATAGCTGCTGGTAGTTGTTGTGTACAAATCTTGTAGATGAAATGAACATTACTAGATTATGGATATCAATTGAGGAATATACCTATAAATTGTAGCAACACAAGTGCTATTAACATCTCAAAAAAATCTGTTTCACATTCTAGGACAAAACATATTGATGTAAGACATCACTTTTTGAGAGATCATTATCAAAAAGGTGATATTACTTTTGAATTCATTGGTACCGAGTATCAACTTGCTGATATATTTACCAAAACATTAAATTCTGAAAAATAGAGTACATCATACATGAATTAGGCATGATAAATCTTAAGTAAATGTCTTACTATTTTATATCTTACTATTTCATGTTTATGGTCTCACAATTCGTATTTCATGATTACTGTATGATAGTCACTGTCTCACCATAAGGATCAGTCACTGTCTCACCATAAGGACCAGTCACTGTCTCACCGTAAGGATCAATCACCATCTCAATGTAAAATTCATTCATTGTCTCACCAAAAAGACCTGATATGGTCTCACCGTAAAGATTTTTTATGATTTTTATTTACAAATTTAAAAACCGTATCATGGTAATTATTCATTTAACCTTTTTATTTTCCACCGCTTTTACTTTTGCGACATTTGAAATTCCTAAATGATAAAATAAAGGATGTGTAACTTGTCCTTCAATCGAGATTTCTTCTATTCACTCAATTTGTAACCCTTCTTGAATCCTTCATCCCTTCTCTCTCTCGAACCTTTGGTGAATGCCCAGGATGAAACACCCTTCATCATCGAATCTTGAGAAATTAACTCAAAGAAGACGAAGATTGCACCTAAGCTGGCACCCGAAGGTCCTCTAAATCCAAATATAGTGAACCAAGTAGTACTACCTGAGAAAGAGATATTCCCTGAGTGGCTTCTATCGAGTAAGTCTCTTGTTTTGAAAGTTTTAAAAGAGAAAGGCTGGTTAGAATGGTTTTCAAATAAAGATAGACCTATCTACCCTAATCTTGTGGCTCAATTTTATCAGTATGTTCCGTTCTCCTTTGATTCTGAAGATTGTTATGCTATGAGAAGCTGGATAAATGGCCATAAATGCTCATTCTCTTCAAGGTTATGGGCTGCATGCCATATGATACCTCATGAAGGAATCTGTGAGGACTATCAGAGAGGAACTCCACGTTCCAGTGAATTCTTTGTTTTGGAAGATGATCTGAAAAGCTTAACCGAAAATGGCACCAAGAGGAGAGAAATTGCTGCTGAACTGGATGGAGAATCTAGACTTATGTTTAAGTTTATACAGAACTTGATTATCCCCAGAAAATGTGGTTTTTCTGTACTTAAATATCTAGATGTGTTTTCGATTCATCTTATGAAAAATGTGCATAAGATCAACCTTTGTAAGCATGTCATACACCATATGTGTGAGCTGATCAAATCCACATCCAAGTCAACCTCCCTATTTTATTCTTATCTTATCTCAGCCATGCTTCATGCCAAAGGTATGGTTGGACCTAATGAAGAAGTTATTAAGGATTTTGAGTTCTGCCTTTCAAAATTAATTATCAAGAGGATGAAAATCAACTGTAATCCTTGGAAAAAGGCATGGGTGGAAGACAATGATATGATTTATGAAAAGTTCAATCTAGTGGAACATCCTTAAAGACCAAAAGATATTACTGATCCTGGTTTGGAACCAGATGAAGTTGTTGAGTATTCTGAAGAAGAATAAGAAGAGGATGTTGTGCCTCCCAGGGAAACTGTTTCTGATAAGAAAGACAATACTCCTGTCCCTCATGTAGTAAGTGAAAAGGAAGTCCCTACTTCTAAAGATGTTGTAAATCTAGAAGATCAACCTGAATTTGAAATAGAATCTATTGTCAAAGAAATTGAAAAGAATGATATGGAAGATCTTATAAAAGAAGAATTACATGTTATGCAAGAAGTTGACCTTGAGGAACTCCTAGTGGAACAATATGTTCCTGAAGTCATTCCTTCAGATGAGGAAAGGCTAGAGCTGGCTTTTCAGTTGGCTAGAGAGGAAATGAGAGAGTAACTAAGAGATGAATTCATGGAACTAGATCAAGATTCTAAGCCTCTCAGTCCTAAGAAGCATGAAACTGTTGAGGGGGAGCAACCCTCAAATCTGAAATCTTTTGAAGTACCAAACCTGATTGATCCAAGACCTGTAGACACTCAGTATAAATTCCCTAGATTTTATGATGTGAATGACTCCCAAGAAGTCTCAGTAAAAGGCCTTGACCTTTCCACTATGTTCTAATTGAAATATATCTCTAATATTTCCCCTGAAAAAGAACCTGAGCCTGTATCAACCCCTATCTATGAACCTTCACCAGAACAACCATCCTTGGTGAGTAAAGATGATCTGAAAGAATTTGGAACTACCCTTTTGGCTGGAGTTAAAAAACTCCTAAATACCCAACCAACTCCTATAACAAATCTAAGTGAGAGAGATTCCTCACTGTTGTTGGAAAAAGTTATTTGGAAAATTCAAACCAAAATTCTTCATGAGATTCATAAAGTTAGAGTTGAAAACAGACTCTTTAGTGATGAAGTGAAGACTCTAAGAGGTATGATTGAATACATGTAGAAAGTGATGAATTCGAGATCAGATATTTCTTCTCATCCCGTGGAGCCTGTTGTTCCTCAAACTCCACAGAATTTTGTCTCTTGGATTTAACCTCATTTAGCTTCCTTTGATGAAAAAGTGGCAGAAAGAAACAAACAGATTGTGAAAGAAATGTGAGAGCTTGTGGTTAATCTTAACAAGCTCACTGATGAGTATACGAGGTGCCTTCAAAAAGTGATAAATCAAATGAAATCTCTCAACTCAGCTGTCACTACTTCTAAGACATCTGGACAATTATCTCAATCTTCCTTAGATAGTGACCTACTCAGAATAGTGTTCAAATAAAAACTTCAGACTATGCTTAGTGGTTTCATTAAAGATTCTCTATCTGAAGTTATCAAGAATAGTGACGGAGTTCTTGATCTAGTCCAAATCCATTCAAAAATTTCTAACGATGTTCAGTAAGAAATTTCCAAGAAAGTGGATTTCTACTTCAACTAAATCTTCTCAAAGACCGGCATGACCAATCATTTCAAATATCTTGTAGAAAATCTTAGGATTCCTCTTGTTACTCAAGATTTCAATACTCAAGTCCAAAATCTCACAAAGTTCACTCGTCTATTGGACAAGTTTATGGAAAACAAGGATGAATTTGAGAAAGACATGCATTATGGTGGAGAGATCAGTGCGGATTTTATTAAGCTTTTGCGACACTATCTTCCTATACAGAGTAAAACCATTGTTGCTCCTGTGGATGCCCCTCTAAGTCCTAGTTTGCCTACTTTCACCCCTACCCTAGCCTCCACTTCTATGTTTGTCAGTCAAGAACTGAGTCAGATTAGGCCTGTGATCCTTGATCAACAATTGCCTCAGTTTTCTATTACACATACTCTGGCTCCATCTATCTTTAAAGGTCATCCTTTACCTTCTATATCAACCACCTCACTAACTTCTTCTACCTCAACCTCTATTCATATGGATTCCTCTTTTGCTGCTACTGCTAAGGCAAAAGAGAAGACCAGCCAGTGAAGAAGGACAGTGCTTACTATTTTTTGATGGGAATCTTGTTAATTTTGTTTTACTTCATGTAATGCCCCTCTTTTTATCTAATACATTATGCCCCTTTCTTATCTCTTTTATCTCTCTTTTTCTTGATACTTTTTGATAATACCAAAAGGAGGAGAAATATAGGAGACATATAGGAGAAGAGAACACTCACTTTATATATGTTATATACACATTCTAACTATGTTGTTAGAACAAATATAAACTATAAATATACATGATTTGTGATCATCAAAAAGGGGGAGATTGTTGGACTCCTCATGTATTAATCATGTTTTAATGGTCACAAATCCTATTCAGTCTATAAACCATGTTAACTCTATTTAATCTATCTCACATCAAATGCACAGTTTTTTAGTAAAAGCTATCCAAATCTCTTAAGTGCTATACACTCAGTTTGGTTACTATACACTATCTTTTGATTCACTTTATAATGATTTATCTGAAAAATGACTAAGTTTAATTCATTCCATAAATATCACTACTTAAGTATGAATACAGATATTTTCCTAAGTGAGAGACACCATGAACAAGAAGACATCATGAAAAAGCAGACACCGTGACAACCAGACACCGTGACAACTAGACACCGTGACATCGAGACACTGTGACAACAAGACAACATGAAAAAGACACCGTGAACAAGACATCGTGAAAAAGACACTGTGAACAAGACACTGTGAAAAAGACACCGTGGCATCATGACACCGTGAACCAGACACTATGACCAAAAGACACCATGACCAATCCAGACACCATGTGGAGGAG
The DNA here is from genome assembly GCA_963277665.1 of Viscum album. Lineage (NCBI taxonomy): Eukaryota > Viridiplantae > Streptophyta > Magnoliopsida > Santalales > Viscaceae > Viscum > Viscum album. The sequence continues at coordinate 1,472,427,808 of OY728123.1, forward strand.
ACACCGTTTCCCTGACATACTATGTCACCATTTCTTAATATGTTTCGTCATCTTTCAATTTAATATCTAATGTTTATATTTGAAGATTTTAAATTCACTGAAATAATTAATATTTCTTTGTAGACATTTCATCTGACAGTATGAGGTACGAGGTGCAGAATACATGCAACCTGTTAGCTCAAACACATGCACTCCAAGATAAAAGAGTAATGCGGCCCAGGAAAAATAAGAAGTGCGACACGATACTAAAAAGTATAACAAGTAGGTGGTCATGAGAACAACAATAGAATACACTTAGATAATTCTTAAAGAAAGAATTGGCTCATGAAACTCCACACTGCTGGAGAACACACGAAGATCAACTGAATCCCATAATCGAGAACATCTTTGCACTGTCAAATATCACGAAGGAAACAAGCCAGATCTGTCTGACTTACGACACTTTGTTTTCCATACAAGGACTTGATTTATGCATCTGATTCATCTTAGAAGTCCAGATCTACAAATACTAACATTCAGATCATTTTTAAACCTATCTCAATATTTTTTCTCTGCTGTGTATCATTTTACTATCTTTCGAGTAGTGTTTGTATCTGTATAACAACAAATTCTGTATCCTGCAAAAAACTGAAGGATACAAGATATCCTTACTCAAACATCTTTTTATATTTGTATACCCACTGATAAGTGTGGAAGAGGTCCCTGTGTGTCTTGGTTGTTTGTTCCCACGAAGAACTATGGAAGAGGTCCCTATGCGACTTGGACAGTCCTATATACTGTTGTTTAACTCCGATCCAGGGTGTAGATCAAGTTTATTTATATAAACTTCTTGGTGGAAGGTGATCACCAAGTGGAGTGGATTAGGTCTCGGCTTGAGACTGAACCACTTGTTTCATATCTGCTGTGCTGATTAATTTAGTCTTCTCTATTTTACTACTTTACTTTATAATTCAGAAATCAGTAAATTCACTTTGATAGCTAATCTTGTAAAGAAGTTATAATTGTCTTGTCTTAATAGAATAGCTTCAAAATTTATATTAATAATTGACATTAATATTATTGAGAACTAATAAATCTTGTAAGAAGTTATTCAAATATTCAAAATATTATAACAGTATAACCTTAATTAACTGGGATGTATTTAACCTTTTGGAGAAACCTTTTTAAGAATACGTTTTAACCATAAATTTTTATAGATACTCAATTCACCCACATCTTGAGTAATCTACTCCGACCAATAGTGTGGATGATCTATATAACGTCTAGTTTGGAATCTTTCATCCACAATACATCGATGGTGAGTGAATCAATCCGATGACTTCAAACGAAGGAAGAACTATTTAAGCTTTCATTTGATTTTATTTTTCATGCTTAAATTTAATAACACAAGATCCTTATAGATATTCAAGAAAGTGGTTTTATGTATTCAGTTTTTTTAACATGAATCCAAACACAAAATTTTAAATTACTTCTCTTTTACACTTTCGTTTCACCCTAGTTTCCTTTAAAATATATATTTGAATAAAAATTCATTTAAACAGACAGAGACACACACACATATATATAACATAAATAAACTACCTAATTTAAATATATCAATCATACAATCTACCCAAAATAAAATTGGTGATATCTTCCTTTATTCTTCACTATTCAACCTTCAGTACTGTAATTAACCCAATAAAAAATGCTTTAAAAACCTATAACTCATACCAAACACCATCTATATGTTCACCAAGATTCACATTCAAGGCGTGAGTATAAAAATTCAGTAGTATTTACCCCATTTATTTGATAGTCACCCATCCATTTGAAAACTAAGTAACTTATATTAATTTTATGAAAACATTCCCAACCCATGAAAATTGAAGTTTTCAGATAAAAATATATTAATCATAATAAATATAAAAAACTTTCCCTAAAATACTAACCAAATAATCAAAGATACTATTATCTTTATATCGATAAATTTTCCCATGAATCCTTACTTATTAAGATCAAACAAACCTTAAAACCATAAAGTCTAACCATTTAGGGAAATTCATTGAATTATCTAGTTGATCATGAAATTACATTGAGATGTGGGGTGAATCAGTGTAGAAAATTTTTACTTAATTCTTTTCCCTTAAACTTGTACCCCCTCTTTATAATATAACCTCACCACCAATTAATATGAATATAGATTGTATTCTCACAAACACATCTACACCACATGAAATAAATAAAGTAAATAAAGAGAAACACATGTTATTTTTACATGGTTTTGTCCCCAATGTTGGAATATACTCATTACTATGTTTAGGTCAATCTCGATACATAAATTTTGTTACTAGTGAAAAAAAGTGATTACAATTGGGTGAGAAGATATCATCCTATACTTGACACATGATCTATTTGATTTTACTCCAGAGTAAACCTTAGGGGAGGTTTTTTATCTACTTCCTAAGAAAAATCACCATCACTTTATGGGATCTTTGTACTACCTTGTGACATTCTTCAATCTTCTAACTAATTCTTTATACTGGATCCCACAAGTATTCATGGTCCTCCTTATAAACAAGATATTTAGAATTCTCCTAGATGAATGTGTATCATAATGTAATATATTATTCTTTAATAAAATTTCTTCAAATTCAAATAAATGACCAAATTTTTCTGGATACGTGTTTGACCAGTTCTCCTGATCTTTAGAATAATTAACTGAAGATTTGATAAGTTACTTCAAGCTACCATCTTCCTCAATATTATAATAGTTGGAATGTGTAACTTTTAATTCTTATCAAATTATTCCCAATGTATTAAATTACAAACCTTATTTAGGATAGGGATATTTGAACTTGATCAGTAACTTCTGGTTTACTAACTTCAAAATTTTTAACTTCTTCAAGTACTTCAACATTCAGAACATATTTAGTCTGATAAATAACATTGGTCTTTTTCATAACTTCTAGTTTATAATATTTTAGATTATTCTTGACTATAAACTCTAGGATATTAATTTATGGTTCCTAATATTCTTTAACCTAAATTTTTTTCAAAACATTGAGGTTGTTTCTGAACATGCACATGACTATTAGTTGACTTAGTTGTCTTTGTACAAGGAATAATTTCACATAAGATTCATACGAGAATAGATCAATTGATCTTTTCTTTTTATTATATCATATAAAATTCATCAATATCTTAATGAATTCGTTATTCCCAATTTATAGTATTCACCAAACCAATGATCAATATTTTTCAATTCCAAAAAACATGGTGCCTCCCATTCACAAATGACACTAGGATCACATAACTATAGTTTCTCAAGAACTTGACTTTGGAACCATTCTATATACCTAAGTGATGTTATTACTATATGCCAAGTTTCAATTAAAACTTACTCTATATCTCTCCTAAAACAAGAATTTTTTAGTGCCTAACTTTCATGTACTTTTTCTTGACTTGTATGTTATAATCCAAAGCTCATTGCAAAATCCTCTAACACCTGACTTTTGTGTGACTCAACTATTGGTGCTACCTTTTTTTCACCCTACTCAAAACATATGGATCATTTATCTTACACCCTCCTCAACTTTAAAAACTATTGAACATAATAATCACTCTTTAAATTAGGCATATACCTTTGGAACTTAATCTAATATTCCTCCTTATATTTCATTGTTCTGCTTCCATTGCTTCAACACATCATTTGAACCTTGGTTTCTGGAAACATAGATGCTTATAAAAAATTCATCTTCATAAATTATGATCTTTTCAGCTTCTATAATTCTAATTTCAGTCATCTTTCCTTTTACCTTCAACTACTCAAATTTTTCGATATAGAACCTTTGTGAATTTATAACTTACTGATTCAGAATGAATTGTGATTTACTTTGAGTAATTTTGATGAGTGTTACTTTAAATATTAGCATAGAATTATCTGATTTAAACTTTTTTAATCACTTTTTGGGAATCAAAATTCATTTCAAATAGATATCCCTTATGTAAGTATTAATTTACACTAACATATCCCTTAAGATCTTCTGAATTAAAACTTATTTAAGTTTTGATATATTTTGAATACATAATAGTTTACATCCTCAATTCATCTTTTGGAAGTTCATATTCTATAATTATAACTTATAGATTCTTTAGAACATAGCCTTTACTTCCTTCACAGTCCCAACTCAATGTACATATTACTTTCTCAATTATATTCATAAGTTATTTCCTAACATCTTTGTAACTTATTAATGCATCACAACAAATTCCAAAACATGTATAAATTATAGACATGGTGATCAAAACATCTACTTAACAAACATTATCTTATATACCCAAAACATCCAAAACACATCACTAAATTTTTTTCATCATCTGGATATGGTTATATTAGTTATTTTAGAACTTACATTTAATATCTTTCTAAAATATATATTCTGAAACTGTAGTAGTCAGTTCTTTAGAAAAAATCTTTCTTCATATTCAATACTTTAAATTATTTAACTATATTTAGCCCAATAATCATAATATATCACAAAAAATGAATTACTTATAGAAACACACTCTCTTCCAACATTAGGATAAATTATCCAAACTTTCAATCACCTTCATTGTTTACTTCCAGATATAAAATTAGATATTACCTATATCCATAGTGTTAACTTCCAAAACTCATATTATATATTCACTTTATCTTTTATTAATAATGTTAACTTCTATAATTTCATCTTTAAAATCACTTATATTTTGAACCTATTGTCTTCTGAATAATTGATTGTATGTTTAGCTCAACTTATTTTCTTCACCCAAGTGAGACTTTCATTCCATGCATATTTCTTTATGTCAATGTTCACAAGGATAAAATTCTTCTAGAATACATGTTTTCCTCTAGAAAATATTAACCTTAATTAATATTGACTTTTATTCACATTGAAGAAGAATAAAATACATTCTACCACAATTAATTTGAGTTATTCACTCCCACCCACATTCTATACATTTATTCCTAACAAGGCCCCAACAGTTAAGTTAGATTCATAAACCTATCTTAGCTCACAACTAATAATATATATCACAAAATTAAAACCATTAAATCATAGATAAATGTCACAACCTATCATATAATATTAACTAAACAACAATAGAAGTACACAATCACAAATTCCTAAAATTGATGTTTTCTAGAAAACACTCACATGCCTAAAAATGTGAACTTTATTTTTCTTTAAATACATGTACACCAAAACCAAGAATCCTTATTAATCAGTTTTCATTTATAAAATATTTTAAACTATTTAAAAAAATATTTGAAATCTAACATGGAAGAAACCAAAATTTACCAAATGATAGTGATAATGAGAAGTCATTGACATAATATCACTTCCAAAAAATATTTTACACACATTCTAAGCATCATAGACCCTATCTGATATCATATTGCACAATTTGTGAAATTTTATAAGTCATATTTTTTTAAAGAACCACAAAAATAATCCAAAATCAAAAAAATACTCCCATAGATTTCAACTAACATCTATACCAATTCTAATGATACGTGTAATCCAAATCAAGGCCTCCTTTAGAAATTCTAATTAAAATACCTAACCATTGAGATGGTTTTTACATTCCCCTATGAAACCTCATCATCAATCATTTGATCTAGCCATCGAAATTAGAGGAAGATAGGAAGGTATAAGAGGATAAGTGATAGAAGGGGATTACCATAGATTCACGTGGTTTTGATAAGAATTAATTTCCTTAAAACCTTTAAAAATCACCCAAGAAGGCTTTATCCCATGTGAGGATTAAAATAAAAAATATAAGGGAGTGTTCGGGAATATATATATATATATATATATATATATATTGACTAATATTTAAAAATAAATGGTTAGAATACATGATTTCCTATACCTTGTAGACAATCATGTCTTTCTCTCTATCAAAAAAACTAGGATGCATGGTTATATTTCATAGTCTAAAAGACCATGAAGCTGACCATACATTTTCCCCTACTTTCCAATTTTATCCTTATTTTAATCCAAAATTCACTAAAAAACTGCTAAATGCCTAAATAATAATCCACAAGATCAGTATGGACTTTAAAACCTCCAAATATACTCTATTAATGGCTCAATATAGTCCATAAAATTAATTACACTCTTCAAAATCAACAAATCCCTATAGAAAAACATCCACCAGATCAATGAGAATTCACTAAGAGGGGGAGTGAATAATCGAATTCAATTAATTTTTAAGTTTCCTATATGAAAAAACCTTAGTCACCTATTAAATTGAAACCCTTGATAATAGTAAAATGTACCAATACACAATCACAATAGGCACAACATATTTTTACAAGGTTCACTAATCAAAATTAGTAACTAGTCCTCACCATGATCTAGAATCACTGGAGACCATACATCCACTAGTTTCATCAAGTTGATTAAAAATGAGTATCATTTATCCCTGAATTCATGATACATATAGGTCTCTAAATAATGAAAAGTGAACCCATATAATTATAAATATATAAAAATGGTTTTTTTAACAATAGGAGAGTCTTCAACCTGGGCAGACTTCCATTAAGTTGTCTCTGTGTTGTTATTTTCTCTTTTTCTTCTTATTTCCAAACTCTTTTAAAATTTATATATATTTATTTTTTGGTGTATATTACCATATATAAATATTTATAAAATATATTAAATATTATATATGAAGAATAAGTGATTGTTTCCCTCTTCAAAAGTCTAGTTTCAAATTCAATATTTATAAAAATAATTCTCTTTAAATGGTATAACTTATTTTATCAGTTTATTTCTCTTATTATTCTTCTGTTTTATTCATTGAATCTATCTAGATGGACTTTGACACAATTCATGGTGCATATGGATTCATCATGACATAACTAAGAAATTTTATCTAACATGAAACCAACTTCTTCTTCCTTTATGGATCAAAAAACCTTCTCTAATGTAAAAAATATCTTTATCCAATATCTTGAATCCCAAACTCCCTTTGTGTTATTTAATAAATGATAAATTAGATTCATCATTTTTTTACTAATATTCAATAAGTATGTTATATTAATTCTTCACTTTCTTAAAATTATTTTTTTAGAATACAACCCTTTTCAAAAAGCTTTATATTTCCATGCCTTTGCTAATTTTAAAATAGTAACTAATTTTAAAAAGACATAAAAATTCCCAAATGTTATTTCCTTTACAAAAATGTAGCTAAATGAAAATTCTTATGCTTCAAATATAACTTCTTACACTAGCTAAAAAGTCTTATGAAGTCTTAAGGATGTCATACAAAATATTAAAATTATTACAAAAGCATTCAATATTCTTATGATCCCATGAATTATAAAAATTTTGACTCATAAAAATCATTATATGTTTCCAAAAAAATATTATTCCATCTTTAAATATAGTTTAATTCTCCTTATAAAGTCTTAAAAAATGCCTTAGAAGTCTTAAAAAATCATATGAAGTCTTATGAAATCATTTGAAGACTTATGAAATACATCGAAAGTATTAAAAAATACCATCAGAGTATTATGTGATAATTCTTTTATAATTATATATATATTTTATTATTTTTACTATCAGTTATAAAAGTATCAAATAGATCTTAGAAAGTCTTATGTGGAATTGTATAGGTTCTTTGGGACTTTGAAAAAATTCAGCTCCAACTTCCATAATTCTAGAATTCTTTAAATGAACTCAGAACTTCTTCAAAACATTTCAAGGAATATCCCATTACTCTAGCACTTTTAAACATATAAATAAAATTCATTTAGAATAATATACTTTAATTTATATTATTTTTATATGATTTATGTATTGAAAACAAAAACCAACAAAATATACACATTCAATCCAAATATTTTTCCCTATACAAACACCACAAGAATAGGGTTAACTTATTCAAAACCAAATCTAATCTACTTTTACATGGATCACAATAATCACCCAAGAAATCAAAATTTACCAAAACATCTCGTGGTCTCAATAATATCCCCCTTTAGATTTTATTAGCATATAAGAAACATAAATCACCTTCAAACTCTATATATTTAGAAATGAAACATTATTCAAGAATTTTATTCTTATATGAGTGAAATCGGTGTAATAAATAAGAACATTGAATAATAATATCAATTTTTCTATAAAATAGTGACCTACATCCACATATTTAAAGCTTTTGATTCTATTGATACCCATTGAAAAATAAACCTTTTTATCCCTTGATTCAAGTTCATGTAAACAAAGAAAAAAAATACTTCTTCAACTTAAAAAAATCTTTCATTAGAACCTTTATATTACAAATTTAATCATACATACTCACCAAAATTATTTAAACAGTTTATAAATAAAAATGACTAATACACCCACATGCAGAACACACATCTTTCCCCTTTTAAATAAATATCTCTAAATCCATGCTCCCCCTGAATTAGAGATCTCTCTCCCATAAGGTAAAAAACATGTCATTAGATTAGAATCCCACTATAGTTTTCCTCCCCATTTATAAATACATTAAATATAAATACATTAAGGACTAAATATAAAGAGATTTGCGGTGTCTTTTTCACCCTTTAACAATAATATCCAAACAATTAGTGAGAGATGGGATAGATAACCATACCTTAGATTTGAGAGCAATGAGGTTAAACTCTAATTATCAACCTTGATCTTTGAAATCATCCTTTGGTAGTGGTTTAGTGAAAAATCAGTTATTTACTCTGTTGTTGGAATTAATTCAAGTATCAGTAAATTCTAATCCATAATCTATTTAATGAATTGATATTGGTATCAATTTTCTTTGATATTTATTAGTGCTACTTTTTAAAAGAAAAGGACAAAGACTATGAAAGATAAATGTTTTAGGGAGAAGGTTCATAGTTTACCCAATTCCTCAAGTATAAACCTATCCTTCCATGCCTTGATCTAAATTCACACATTGACTATCATTCCCATATCTAATGTCATGAATACTATCACACACCTATCTTCCTCACCCAACCCATATTCCGAAGACCTAATATTTTTCTATAAATAAGACCTTCGGGGTCCTTATTTACAACTTTTGGAGAATAATATGAGATTAATGGATCTCCCATTTCCCTAGTATTTGAACCTATTCATGTATCCTTTTGTACTTAAAACCAAATGTAATTAACCAACCATTGCAGGTAATTGTGTCTCCTATGGGTTTAAAACTTTAAAACCTTCATGGAAGACCACTTCACCCAATGTTATTTAAAAAATGAGGAAATATAACCTTATTGGGTTCCATATTATAATGTAATTAACCTAAAAGAAATACTATATACCCCTTCATACTAGTACTAGGCCTCGCACAAGTTCCATTCATAGGGTAAAAATTTGGTTTGGCCTTAATAGTGAAAGATAAAAAATTCAATTAACCCTCACTATAGTGAATAATAACCCAATTATCTTATAAATTACTAGGGAGAAGTAATACCAATTCCCCTAAATCACAAAATATGGTGAAGAAATATAATTTCACCCTAATTCCAAAGTAGGGTGAAGAAAAATCAATTCACACTAATCCCAAACTAGGGTGAAGCAAGATCAATTCACCAAAATCTAAAAGCAGGGTGAAGTTGAACCAATTCTCTTAGACAACCACTAGGGTGAAGCTAGATAAATTAAACCTAATCCCAAAGTTGTGAGAAGTATTATCAATTCACCCTAATCCCAAAGTAGGGTTTAGACGGAACACATTTCTTAGCCCTACACTAGGGTGAAGATCCATATTTTATTCCTATATTAGGGCACTATGTGAACCCTAATTTTGAGGACATATCCTCCCTTTAGTTGGGTGTTATACCCAAGCACAATAATATTAATTCCTCCACCAAAACCACTATACATACATGATAATGGCATGAAAACCTATGTGTTCCACATCAATAATGTATTCCCTTGATAAAATAAGGATTTAGTATTATCCACCCAGATACGTAGAACCCTTAGGGTGATTATGATCATATATTCCCTTGATAATTAGGGTCTCTACCCTGAGAAAACTAGAACAGTTTTCCCTAGAACATAAAAAAATTGGTTGACTTAAGTAAGAGCATGGTCATCCTTGGAACTTATTGGTTCCACCGTACACTCAATGAACCATGAGACCATGTGAATCCTTTTGTGGTGTAATCCCCAACCATGTTCTCATTGATGATTTCATCACCTTGAATCATAAATGAGCTAGGGAAACCTATATTTTTCCAACACATATTCTTGCATATTCCGCACTCATTATCTTGTAATTCCTAATAAACACATGGGCCTCCTATTTAGAGAAATCCCCACTCATGGAATCATTAAGGGAAACCAAGATGGTCTACCTAATGATCCATTTTACCATCTAGGAATCCCAATGTGTAAGCACCATTTTATCCCTTTTCATCACTCTTTTTATGACACAAGTGACCTTGGTGAATGAAATTAAACTACAACCTATCATATGTGACGATCATAGGATTACTTGGGTGAAAAACTTAAGATGCACTATGTGATGAGGATAAGATGCCTCATGAGAAAATAATCATATGATCTATATATGGGTATCCCCAATGTGTAATCTTCACTAAATACCCTTAGTGTTCACTCAAATACATTAGGAATTATCTTCCATTATCTATTTTTTTCTCACACCGAGCATGAATCATGTGGGATTAGAGGCTTTAGTTGATCATTTAATTAGCATGATTGAGACACACATCTAAGTCCTAGATGCATAACTTTAAACTAAATAGAACATGTCCTAATCAAGTGATGTAAAAATGCATGATAATATCCTTACCACATTATGTTAAAATGAATGGTATGGTCCTATCATATTACCTTAAACTATATCACACAAACTACATGGGCTTTGATTTGTATTAATAAGGATATATAGGACACCTATCAAAGGTTTAAACACAAATTCACCAATATTATATATTAATAATCATGGGGCCATATTCCATATGAAATCCACTTACATATTTCCTCATAAGTCCATATTCCCTATAATCTTGTACGTCCTTTTACCAGGGCCATAGTCCCTAGGAAACATCCACATTGGGGAATATTTCTAATGAGTTCATATCATACTCAGTGGGCTGTATAATCACAAACCCAACTAATAATTTATCTTTCATATACATATTCCCTGTGAATAAAATTATTATCATTATGCCATATTCACTTTGAAAAAAAATATAAATGGATTCTCATGCATAAGTTTCACATCAACCATTTCTAGGAACCTTTCTCTTAGATCTGCACTTTTCAGGATATTAAACTGATTGGAATCATTCCTTGTCACATGAAAATAAAAGGCAATACATGTCCCATTAAATAGAACCAAACTATTTGGGTTCTAATTCCTTTCACAAGGATATATAGAAATCCCCCCCTCATAGGCTTGATCCATATTTAAAAGTAATTACTACCACCATGGATGGTGATAAACTATAGATATCCAAAATATATGTATATAAACTATAGAACCCCATAATAAGAATCACTAATTAGTAAATTAAATATGGGTAACCTTTAATACATACATATGTTCACATCAATTCATGACTTTCATCAGATTTCTGCATTGGGGTAACCAGTCCAACATTGGGATTTAGGAAGGATTCATGAGATATATCTTAAATATATAAGTGATTCTTATAGAAGGTATTAATACTAATATAAAAATTATGATGATCCAAAATCCCCATCCTCTCAACCAATGTGTATTCCTAATCATCATTGGTAAAATACTAGTGACCTCCTACCTTTGGAAAGTAGGTCCACACCAACTCAAAACAACATGGTTAGGAAGCGTGTTAGAAGTTTCAATTACGAAAAAAATGGCAAGTCCAAGATGAATCCTTTAATTAAAAAATATTTTAATTTCCCAAGGCATCGTGCTATTTTGTTTCATGTGTTTCAAATAAAAAAATGGTGAACCAAGAGTGAATAAAACCCATAACTGTGAAAGAAATCAACCAAACATGCTCTTAATTGTGATGCTGTATCAATAGGTTTTCATATTTTTATGTGGTTTTCCTTTAAATAATTTCTAATAAATATATTCCTTCGATCCAAAATTAATGAAATCATCATGGAAACAAACATATGCCTCAATCACCGCTAAGGTTGTTCCCCCACCGACTAGGAAAACATTATCACTAACATAATACCTTCAAAAATAGGCCACTAATGTGATGGTGATGGAGTACCACCTCAATGGTACTATCCCCACCCTAGAGGTGTAATGAGAGAGACTTAATATTATCCAAACCCTTGGATAATCTCACAAATAGAGAAACAATACAAAAAATAAAGTGGAACATATTGTCACTATAAATCACTTCAAGAGTCTCTCCCAGTTTTTCTATTCTCACTATATACCTTATCTATGGGATACAGGGGAGGAGGTCAACCATGACCTCTCCATGGACTTGGATCTACCTAGGAGGGATCATACTAGCCACCATTGTCCCCAAAATCATAAAAATACAACCCCACAATAACCCATTGAGGAAGCCACCCAGGAGGTCTAAACCCCAATTAACGAGACCTAGAATCTTAGAAGATATCACAACAGGTGGAAAACTACTAAGGGAAGAGAGTGGTATCATATCCCTATTTTGGTAGAATAAATCCATTAGAATACCCTGGAAGTAACTAAGTGAAGTATACTGATTTATTTTAGAATCCACTAGGGGTAGGCCCATATTACTATCTCCATATCAGGATACTGTCAGCATTTTTTAGAAAATAATGGAGGATTTAAGTGGGATTATATCCCCAATCTCACTAAGTAATGGGATCATATCCCTATTCATTATACAGAAGCCCTCTAGAATATCCTAACTAAAATGGAGGGGTAGACTCATATCCCTTACCATTACCTATAGAGTTGTTACCATATCCTAGCAGCAGAAGAAGAAGAACGACATTGACATATCCCAACAACCAATGGGGGGTAGTCCTATACTTATGTATCCATTATCAGAATACCTCATTGTCATATTATGGGAGATACTTAGAAGCATGATCATATTCTCATTCTCATTTAAGATAATTTTCGACATATCCATTCAAGGAATAAATAAAAAATTTAGGCTCATATCCATATTATATCTAGATTTTTTCGAAATAATTTGGAATCCACTTCATGGTAGACTCATATCCCTACCAATATAAAGGAATTTTGTTATCATATCCAAACTATACTTGAAGATCAACAATAGGCTCAAATTCCTAAACCTTCTAATACTAGGAGGGTTTAGGCATATAAGGGTTGTTACCCAGTAGATATAAAATAATTTCTTTCCATATTCCAATGATAGGAAAAAGATCACCTAGGTGGGTTAAAGCATATGAGGATTCATTCCTGCACTTCACAAAACCCATCAAGACTGAGGTCCTAACCCCGATCACCTGACCATAAAGATTAAGATTGTCTTGTAAAATGAAATCAAAAAAATAAGAGAAGGAATATATTCCTACCCCAATTAGTGATATAATTATTGGGGACCTTCAATATCTTTTGATAGTATCCCTAGAATATACCGGTTTATCCTCAAAAATTAAAAACAGTGATGATCAAAAAATTCCTCCTCATGAAACTTTGGAGGTCCTCTCCAGAGTTTCATCCATGGATTTACTCCCCATGAAAACATGAATATATATCATGGTAACTCTTCTTATAGTGAAGTATTTGAAAATACTTCTCATTTATAGAATATCAATTATATTTAAGGTACTCACCTTATCAAATATCCTTTGAGAAAGCCATCATACCGAGAGACACTTAAGATATTGAGGTCAGCCACACCAAGTACCTCATATTTTATTGGATAAATATCCTCTCAACTAAAAGAATTTTCCAAAGTAATGTTCATATTCTATTCCACTATCAGATCATTTTCCATTAGGTGTATTGGAGAAAATTATTACCAGTCTCATTCCACTTAATAAGGTAGCTAATAAATGACCACTCTAATTAGATCAGGTAGAAGAATATCTTTCTAAAGATGTAGATAATTTCACGGTTATGAGGGAATAACTAGGGAAAGAAAATATACTAGTTAAGTCATGGCCCATACCCACCCCTGAGTAAGATATTCTAAACATACTAAATGAGGAATGAATACATTATCTCTATCTGAACCTATTGATAACTCATATCCATTTGAAGGAAAAATATATATCATATAAGGATTACACCAACCATGTTAATATAATAGGATAAATTGACTGTCAAATTTATTTTCCTACCCTCTAAGCCATACGACAACCAAATTCAGGGAGGCATCACAAAAATATTTTACATGTGTGCCTTGGTTCCTTGAAGACTCTATGACAATTATTTTTTAGTAACCCTTATAACATAAATATTAGAAATTGGGGTGAATATAGAGCACTATATTTTAATCCTATCCATAGACAAGAGAGTCCACTCAAAAGGAAATTATGAAATCTCATTGTGTTGGGATAAATTTTAGGCCTAAGATTACTCCATGAAAGTTTTTCTATTCAACTAAAACCCACATCTTCTAAATCCTAGACATGATGTACTCTACATGAGTGGGGAATTGATATGTTTTTGTTATGGGATTTAAAAATATGGAGTAGGATTCATGTATAATGATAAAAAAATCACCAACTTTAGATACAATTTTTGTGCCCGGTACTTCATGCTTAGAAAAGGTATTTCATCCAACTCATGATTAGATCAAATATTAGAAAATAAAAAAGGGTATTTGTGGTATCCACCATAGTATTAATACAGGATATGTCCCAACCCTTAGGGTTGGGGTCATATTTATTATTTATACCACCACAAACCTTTAGATCATTAAAACATTAATAGATTTAGGGTTTGATAGTCGAAGAATCTTGTAAAACCCATCCCATAGGGTTGGGGACATTTATATCCCCACCACCTCCTTCCCCATAAAAGCTTCTCCTTTAGAATTGTGGAAACATCATAAGATAATCCTTAAAAACTCCTCCTTCTACATGACCTATAATTCTCATTAGAAACATGATCTATGCAGTCTATTGGGGATTCTATTAGGATATCCCTTAGTAAGTCACTTCTGATGGAATATTGAGAAGAAAAGGACAGACCTCACAAGGGTCATAAGCTAAGGTGGTCCATTAAGAAGGAAAAAATAAGGAATATTGTAATATTTATATTGAAAAATACCCAAAGGATGATAATTTTTTTATCATTAAAATTAAAAAATGATCCATGTTGCATATTACACATGAATAAATGTCATTAACATCATCCACATAGATAAATAGAGGTGTGATGTTGAAGAAGAATAATGCAATGATAAATCTATTGTTTGACATGCACTTCACACCAAGATAATTAAATAAGTTGTGTGTACCCATCACCATAGGCAGAACCATAATCTAATATACCCCTCAAACATTCAACTACCATATTCTTAGTGAGATTTATCCAAAATAAAATGAGAAGGGAATGGCCAAATACGCCACAAGAGGAGAATAAAGATTTCACCATCAAAGGTTTTTTTTGGATATAAAGTCAAGTTGTAAAAACTAAAACAACTCAACATAAAATTGATTAGGGGTAATAATACTTCTAAGTATAACTCCCAACTAGAATTCAATGTTTCCTCTCTAATTCATGTCCAATAAGGGAAATTTTATCAACCTTTACATTATATTATATCCATTTTGAATACTCTAGGTCCAAAAAATATGTATATTTAATCCACATAGTTGAATAATATCAATAATTCCCTATTTTTTGGTGGTATTTGGAGCCATGTTAGGAAATATATCCTTGACCATCTCATACTGAATACCCATAGTAGGCATAGACTGGCTGACTATATCGAATTATACCCACCACCACTACTAGAGTGTCTTATCATATGACTATATCCCCATAATTTTTTGATTCCATCAAGTCTCTAGTATCCTAAATGGAATCCATTGAAATATGTTAACCATAGATGAAACCATAAAAAAATGTGTCCTGAATGGGTACAAACAACTTATCCTCTACCCAAATATAGAATTATAACATTCCTAGTCTTCAATGGAATTGGATACACTATAAAAACATCTGATGCACTTCATATCTCAATATGGACTCATTTTGGAAACTCATGATTAGAAATAATTATATAAGATTCGATGCTTCATGAATACTTTGTAAGTACTAGAATGTTTCTAGCATAGTAACTTACTAGTTGGGTTTGTCACTGGCTGTGAAGATATTTGTTGGTAGTTTATTTATCAATTCAACTCCACACTAAGAAAAATTATTATCCTTAATCTCTCAAAATAAAAATAGTGTGAGATTGAGAGGACCTTGTATATTTTTTCTAAATGAAAATGCTTGACATATTCATTGAATACATAACTCCCCCAAGAACAGTAGTTGGAAATATAAATAGAAAATCTATGTGATGAGTTTTAAACATCATTGATTCAATTAAAATACCTAAGAATATTTCATGATTTTATCATAGTTTTATAAATATTAGAAGATGTTATTAGATGAACTAAGTCTAAATCTTGGATAATGACATCATCTCAAATAATATAACTAGCATGAGAAGAAGTAGAAACTCTAACGCTCAAACAAGTGTTAGTGCCTGCTCCAACCCCTAGGCCAACCTAATATAATTTTGTGCCTCCTCCTAAGAAGTATAAGAAATAGTAGAACCCCATAAAGAGGGTAAAAGGATCAAAGACATCCACCACTCAATTATAGAATAGAAAAGAAATATTATTTCAGAAATAAGTAAGTCTCAGGTTACTTGATCACTGCTATGGAGAATAATTTTCTTAGATTTATAGAACCTAGGAAGCCCAAAATGACCAACCTCATTGATCATCCTTATTATAGCCCCTACCATTGGATGTTATGTCAAAACAAATAGTACTATTTTTTCTTTAAGGATGTTCTTCAGAAAATGGTTAACTCTATGTAAGTAAAATTAGGAAAACCTCCAGAATAAGTAACTTGTGTATCTTCCAGCTTGACCGGATGTAATGGTGAATGGAAGTAAGTACGAAAGAAATATGATCAGAAGTTCGATGAATGTATGACTGGGAAATTGGTCAATCGATAAAATGATATCCTCAAGGAATACATGAGTCAGACAGTTGTGACCCTAACTCCCCCTTCAAAATAAAAATCACATTATTCATTACCATAAACTAAAGGTCAAAACAAACACCACCAATATAAGAATATTCGGGATGAAGTGATATCACTGGTACTCAAATTATTTCAAACTCTATTATAATTTATGCCTTAATGCTGGTAGGATGGGAAATATCCTACTATTTGAGATTCCAAGAACCATCCCACCAAATGAAATGTTTATTTGGTGAGAAGTCACAATATTCCTCTATTAAAGTCATTCACTTGTTGGACCCCTTCTCTGATAAAGAACATGTCTATGAATAGTTACCCCCACTCAAAACCAAGGACAAGACCATAGGGGTTGAAGAGGATGAGGAAACCGATGTTATAATATACCTCACTATTCGAACATTATCTTAGTTGAAGCCATATATTACATAGAGACATAAAGACTAGCACTCTAGTAGGAAAAACAATAACATCGTTATAATATATAATCCTCCACGACTCATTCAGGTCTAATAATATTTGAGTATTAACTTGAAAATTTAAATATATATGATAAGAATATAGTAGGGATAGATTAATCCCACCTAAAAATAGAAAACATTCCCCCACACTCAGTTAACATAAGGGATCCACATATATAGTCACCATCAACCTCTGAACCCCAACTCAAGGAATAGCCTCATGATAAGAAGCATGGTCCCCTATCCTAGAAGTATGAAATCCTAAATAATTTTTCCATTATGATGAATAAATTTTCAATTATAGATTATATTCATCTATAAAGGTAATTAAAAAATGTTCTTATTGAATCCATTTTAATCCCTTAAGAATTCAAGTTTGAATTCACTGTGGTAGAATTATATCATATTGAGACTAGTTATGTCGAATGAAATTTAATAATATCCTTTAGTAAACAATATCAAGAGACCATTTCACAAGGTCACATAAAACCGTTGTATGTATCTCAAAAACTTAATGACATTGATGTTCATCAATCATTAATTTATAATAGTTTCAAAATCAATCTCATAATTTTTTTAGAACCTTAGATGATTAGGCAATGATGAAGCAGACTTCCCCCACTCTAACTTGAAAATTCTAGGGTATAATAAGAGTATGTAAAAAACTCTAGGAAATATCAATATTAATGCCCAATTTAGGTACCTCATATACAACTATAGATTTATTGTTTTATCCCAAGACACCACCTTCAATTACCTTCTAGGGAGGTTTTGGATTTATATTTATATTTTAGTACCATTGTTATAGCATCAATGCCTCAAATATTTTTTCAATGGGTAGGTTGGAGTGTTATATGGTGACGGTCTCCCTTTGAGTCCTGAAAATATTAGAATATAGAGGTATGATTATATAATATATAGGATAATAAACCAATGATAGATAGTACCATATGAATCACTACCCACAATGATCTAGAGATGGCCCCTGAAAATCCTTTCAATGAACTCAATGAAGAATATGTGTTTCCCATCAACCACATCAAGTAAATTTCCCTAGGCTGGGTGATCCTTGATCCATTTATCCTAAATAACACTACTCAAGGATATGTTTGATTTATTTTTAAACCAATCAACTGGGTTTATCCAATCAAATGAACCTTTACCCTAAAGTAGAAGAAAAATATAATATCTGAGAATTTTATAACCTCCATTTTAATAATATCAGTTTTATTGAACAATGTCATACCAGGTTAAAATACTTCATTGATATATTTAGAATCCCTAGAGGCTTTGTTATCATCCTCAACCTCCCTTATATCTATGTAATCTTAAATTTACCATATATCATCTTCTAAGCCTTAGGATATCAACACATCATCTTCCCCTAATGATAGTTAAGAGGGGGAGATGTTTCGAGTTCCACTAATAATGATGCACCTAAACTAGTACTCTCATAATTTAGAGATATCTCCCCATTGTCCATGGAAGAAAAATATGTCCCATTACTGTATCATGATTCTAAAAGTACACCCTTGTATCCTAAATTAAATAAGGATAAAATCGAAGTCATGGAAGAGATAGAGGAAGATCTAAGATATTCCACTCCATCACATGAGGAAGGTGTCTCAACCACCATTTATGATCTCAAGCAGGTGAATCTAATAATATATGAAGATCCATGGATTGTGTTGATTAGAAATACCATGACTACTGAGGATAAGGAAGCATGCATCTCTTTTTTAAATAAATATCAAAATGCACTTACTTGTAATTTTATGGAAATGCCTAAATTATATCCTGATGGGGAAAATCATTATTTGGGCCTACCATATGACCACTAGAGTTATAAATAGGTATCCAGGAGGATGTATCCCACTCATGCTACTAAATTTTAATCCATGGCTGATAATATGATTAAATCCAATTTTATTAAAAATGTATAATATTCGAAACCGATTAACAAAATAATCTCCATAAAAAAAAGAATGCATATATCAGGGTTTATATCTATTTTAGGAATATCAATCATAATTTTCAAAAGTACAACTTCCCAATTCCAATTATAGAGATATTAATCAATGCAGTTGTGGGAATCCAAGCCCTCTCCTTTATGTAAGAATACTCAAGGTACAAACAAATCAAAATATCCACTTTGGATGATAAATAAACCACTTTAAGAGAACCTAAAAGGTTATTTTTCTATAAATTCATTACCTTTATCTTGAAAAATATAGGCACCACATGTCACGAACCACGTCATGATAGTTTGAGAAAAATAGGGAAAATTGTAATTTTTTCTCTCGGGTGATTTTTAAGGGTAAAATTGTAATTTTATATACTATTATATCTAAGATAATTTTTATAACCACTCTATTTTTCCTATAATATGGTTTTTACTGTAGGTTATAAGTTTTGTGTAATTCCAAGCCATTCAGATTTTGGCAGAATATTTAATATTTAATCAATAAAATATTATTTACCCGTGCATGTTAATTTGGTGATATATTATATTCAAAGTGTCATAATTGAATTCTGAATTTTTTATTGATCCCAAAATGGGGATTTTTTCCTAATTGAGGTATAAACTCATGTCGGGTGTTAGGTCCAGGTTTGAGCACCTTTTCCTTTCCTTTTCTTTTTCTTACTATTTTATTTTCTCCTTTTATTTTCTCATTTTCCCCTTTTCTTATCACATAAACCACTTGGATATTCACTTATTTTTATCCCAGAGAGGGATATGGAGATATATATAGAGAGTTAGGGATGTAGGGAGAGGGAGGGGCCACCATGGATCTTGGGAGAAGTCAAACCATCATGCAGAAGCTGTGAAAAATAGATTAGATCGAAGCCTTGGTGGTTTCCATGTAGAGGTAGTAATTTTTTAATATTTTCAATTTAAATAAATTTATATTATATTTTAGTTTTAATTTTGTTTTTTGGTTGTTTGGGACCCTTAGAGGTTCCATCTATTGAGTATCATGGGAGAATAGGGGGTTTTGGGCTGATTGGAGGGGGTTCCCATTAAAAAAATCCTGATCACACATCATGTGTTTTTATGATAACATGCCATGTGTTCTTCCTATTATGGGAAAAGAGAGTTTTTTTAACTATAAACTATGTACTTAGAGTACACTTAGTGCATTGGTACTTGGCCATATAGCTGAGTACCTGGGAAAATGAAATACTTGAGACTACATGTCATGTGATCAGAGTACACACCTTGTACTCATACATGCAAAAGTGGTTGGGTACAAAAGAAGAAACTCCATGTCAGGGGTAAATGGTCATTTAGTAGTATATTTGTAGACCCCATGTATGCCCTAGTCATTTACTAGTACATATACATGCCTTGAGTGTTCAATTTAGTAGTATATAACTAGGTGCCCATTTGAGAGAACATGTTGTGTACTCAGAAGTACAGGTTGTGTACTTTTTCACATCAAGGGGGTTTGGGTGTTTTGTTCCATATATCCATAATTGAAAATTCCATTTTGATAATTTTTTCTATATATATCGAAATGGTGGAATCCTTTTCGGCATTTAGAGTCCATTTGGAAGGTGTTTTAGACCAAGAGTGTTTAGTAGAGGATTACTTTGAGGATGTGGTTCTAGAAACCACTTGAGGTTGGGTTGTGAGTTGTGAGTCCTGGGAAAGTGTTGTGTGCTTTTTTTTATCACCTTTTATTGATGATTCAAGTGAGTTTTTTTAGGTTATTTGGATGGATTCTAAGAGGAAATATCAAGTGTTTTCTTGGAAGGGATCATCAGTTTGTTTGCATGAGGTTTAGATCTGGTCACTTGAGGTATGGAACAGTAGGAGAATTCAGGTTAGGAATACATAATGGGATGTTCGGTATAGTTGGGTGTTGTTGAGTATGGTATGAGATAGGTTTTAGTGTCCTATTTTAGGAATTTTCTACTAGGATTAGTTTTTCTCTAGGTTTCCCTTTTGGATGGGTGATCCCTAGGTTATGTACCAAGAGGCCTGTTGAGGTTACTTTTGGTGGGATTGGCTCGAGGTTTGGTTTTTCAAGAGGATACCCTCATTGGGTGTACTTATTGAGCTATGTTTTTGTGTAATGTGGAGGGTGACTCATGCTTTGTTGGCCAATGTGATGGTTGGTGCTAGTTTTAGTAGTTTTGTTTGGAGGGTTCAGTTGTTAGCTGACCTTGGTTTTGGAGATTTTGTCTTGGAGGTTTGAGGTTATTATTATTCAAGATTAGATGAGAGAGGAAACATTATGTATATTAATATAACATGATTGGGCTATGATATTGATTTATTTTGTCTTGTTTTTTAGTTGGTTGTTGTTAGGTAGATATAGGGATCTAATAGACAATCTGGATGAGTGTACCCCTTGAAGTTAGTCATAGAGATTAGTATAGGGTAGTTATCCATGGTCATGTTATTCCAAGATAGAGGTCTATGGACATGGAACTCCGGAATATTGGATTATATCTTGTGGATATGGCACTCCTAGGTTAGATTATATTATTCCATTTAGTATTGTAGGACTTTTACGACTTGAGCAGGATTCTCCCAAGGTCTACGGAAGTTACTACCCCCATTTCAGATCATACCATTAGAGTCTTAGATACTAATATATGTGATTAAGTATTTTATACACCTAAGATGATATCATAGGGTTTGGTATTTGTGCATGTCCTTATGTTAGAATCTAGAGATCCTTATTGATCTGGTGGGAACTCCTGATGTTGTGGTTGGGTGAGCCATGTTTTGTAATTACTTTGGCTAGGGATATAGTGGGGTAGAATTACCTCACGTTTCTGGCCAGAACCCATGGTTTTCTGTTTTCCTTTTTTTATCCCTTATTATTTTATTTCTCTATCTTTAGTTTATTTTTATGTTGGTAGTCCACATTCATCTTGGTTAGAAATATCATGTGTTGTATACACTTGTTATGACAACAAATGTTAGGACCAACATTGTGGGGGTTAACTTAGATTTATTTATCACCCCCTGTATGTGAACCTTGGTGTGCATGTAGACCTTATATATACTTTCAGGGTGATTATAGGATGAGGTGGATCAGGTATAGGCCTAGTGTTTCTTGATCAAGAGAAGCCAATCATGTAGAGTCTTTTGATTGAGGTGTAGCAGATCAATATTCATGGAGACTAGGTATGTGGTTTGGCTCATAGTAAGAGTAGAGAATTGTGTATTTATTTTTATTTTATTTTATTCTACTTATGAGTTTGACCAAGTGATAAACCAATGTCTATATGTTTAATCCTTGAATCTGTACACTACATTCCATTTATTATAGTTTCCTTGTATTTAATTTATTTATTTAGGCACACTATGATGTTCATGGATGTGTATGTGTTTATTTTACATCTATTTTTATTATACTCTGATTAGAGGGCATAATATCACCCCCATATATCCTTTTATGACCTCACCACTACTCTCCAACCTCTAGTATATGGGGAGGCACACTTGATGCCTTAATGTGATCCAAATTGGGTGATGATCGGGTTGATCCAAACTGTTCATGACACCACATATCAATGTGAAATTCATCACATATTTAAGAGCCTCTCAGGGAAGATAATTTAATGTTATGTAATTTATTGGTGGTAAAATACCAAGAGCACTATGATCATATAATTGGCCTTAAAATAGTTTTCAATAAACAATGACATGACATCTTGAAGATAAATCCTTTAAAACTTGTTTTCAGAGTGACATCCAAAAAAATTATCTTTGTGGTATGACATCGTGGTATAAAAGTTAACCTATAAAATACCAAGGTGATCTTTGAAATTATTTTTCCTTGAAACCTCAAAGATATGAGATGGATTCAAGGATGCATCATATATATTTGGAATTTTATTTCCAACTATGATATAAAATTCTTTCTCTTCATAATATTGGTGAATAATGAGATATAATATCAATGGGGTGAGTAATTTTAGAGGGATTTTGATGAACTCAAGTATCATCTCTTGTACCCACCAGTTTTGATGTTGTTGATAAAAATAAATCCACTTATTATTTATATGAAAACCTTGGAACAATCATTTAGTGATCTCCTCACACTAAAGAATTATTTCAGTGGAGAAAATAGACTCTGATATCTTATCAGAACCATTTTTATGCGGAGACTCAATACTCTGATGTCAAAAAGAATTTTTTGACATTGATCTTCATGGTACAAAAGTTAATACATAACCTACAAGACCAAAAAGTCCATATGGTATCTTGTGTGGACCCGCTCAAGTATATCCTTAGTCCTTAAAATTTTAAGGGATATATGGTATGATGGGAAGTCATTATATATCATTTTGACATCTAATTTTTTTCTCATAATTCAATCAAAGGGATGGCATTGGTAAATTTTCTTACTACATGACCTGCTTCCAAGAGTGAACTAATGAATGCAAATATCACTAATGAAGAGGATTTATCTATTTATAATGATCCTTAGATATGGGAATTTTATTTCACTAATTTCTCAAAAATTATGACAAGGAAAATAATAGAGAACCTGAAGCTTAAAATAGATGGATTGGGAATCCTGCACATCTCCCTGATGAAGTTGTCTTGCCTTATTCTTTCATTCTATTTGAGGGATACACTAATAATGAGGAAAATTATTATGTCCTCATTGCAGTCTTAGTATAACACCCAATATTTTATGGTATGAATAATTTCAATTAATTAGATAACATATTATTCATGAAACACTGAGTCTCTGCAAAACAAAACATTGTTATAAGAGATAGTTATAACCTAGCTATTAACCATATTTTTTCAGCTTTTGTGATTTGAATTTTGAAAAATAGATATACAAGGTTGCGTTCAGTAAGATATTTAGAGTTGGATATGATCAACTTAATTTTTGGTGAATTGTAATGTACCCTTATGAATAGTTACTTGACCCTTATGAATAGTAACTTAATCCTTATAAATAGTAATGTACCCTTATAAATAGTAATGCACCCTTATGAATAGTAACTTGACCCCTTGTGAATAGTAATTGTCCCTTATGAATAGTAACTTTAACCAAGTAAGTATAAATAAAATTTAGGCACCTTATAAATAAGAGTGAATATTTTAAAAATTAATAATTAAGTGTTGGAATTTTTATGAGCAATAAATAATGAATTACAATTTTATAATTAATAGATTATTTTAAAAGATAATTAATTTTTATAAAATTTATTCATGAATCAATTTTTTTTTTCTTATGATTATATGATAATTTTATGAGACCCTAGTTAATTTTTCAAAGTATCATAAAATCAGTTATAAAATTAAAATTGGTATTTTTCGAGTAAATGATAATTTTAATTGAAAACTAAATCTATGATATTTAGAAAATTATTTTCTTAAAATAGAGTTTCTTTTTGGATTCTATGCATCAAAAAATGGTTTGGATGAATTTTTGGAATTTTTATGAAATAGTTTATTTTTTGTTGAATAGTAAAAAAATAGTTTTTTTATAAAATAATGCATTTTTCATGACATCGTCATGAAATTATTATGATATAATTTTTTTAAACTATTTAATAACTAAATAATTATATTAAAAGTTTAATATTTTACATAATTAAATTAGGACATGAAAGTATATTTTTTCAAGATAAGTATTAAAATCATTGTCAATATTGACGTAGTGCCTCCGCAGCGCTGACAAAGTCAAAATTTGTAATTTATATATAATAATTGAGCGATAAAAATTATTTTCATGAATTATTTATTAATTATTATGTATTATTTATACCTTTTATTTTTAATTTCTAGTTTTATTGTTATATAACATGAGTATTATCCAAATATCTGTGCAATGCTTGTGCAGGGCAAGAAAAGAAAAAATAAAAAATTTAAGAAGATGTCTTGTTATGTATAATAGTGAATATACATAATGAATAAATTCATAATTTTATTTTTAACCTAATTAATTTATATTTATGATAGTATTTTTTTTATTTTTTTATGTTAAGTAATTAACATTAATGCTTATGCAACACTGATGCAGCACTTGTGCAAGTATAAGAAAAATAAATAAAATGTTTTTAATTAAAATTATAATAATTATTAAACAAACCATATTTTGTATAAAACTTAGTATATAAGTAATTTTCTACTATTATATATTTTTTATTTGATTTGGGGACACTTTGGACGCACACGAACCACTTTAAGACCTTTAGAATATTTTATTTAAAAGTAAGACAAGGTGTTCACATTGTAAAAATTAGTTTGTATATCATTTTTAATGTAATTTATTCCTTGGGTTTTATTCGAAAAGGAATAGTATTTCGAAATATAATAAAATTATATTTCTCATAGAATTTCATTCTTAATTTTTAGACAACAAATGGCTTCCACAAAGATGATGCAACATTAATTTAATTAATGAATAAACCAAATAAATGATAGTAAAAATAATAAAATAAATATAATTTTATTTTTTTAAGAAAATTCACAGATTCCCCTGATGAATATGACATTTCTATGATATAATATAAAATTTTATTCGATTTTGAAACTTTTTTTTGATGTTTTTAAGTCTTATTTATGAATAATGTTTATATTGATGAAATTGTTATTCATGAATAAATTTTTTTATTAAATTATTTAAAAATACCAATTTTTTTGAACAAGGACCAAAATGATAATATTAATTTTAAAATGAAATCCCTTTTAGTTTTAGGCCTTTTTTGAAGTCTTAAAACCTATAATATATTTATTATAATTTAATAATTTTTATAATTCTTAAATTATCCTCCACCTCACTTATAAAAGGAGAATCTTTATTTCACAAGTATTAATCACCTTGAGCCTTCTTGTTCAGAAAAACTCTTCCAAATTACATCCACCATATAACTTAACACATTCTTGTGGTTATTGTATAACAAAAAGACCACTTCCAAGAGCCTTAAGGAGGTTTTAAAAGGGATATTTACAAGAGGTAAGATTCCTTCTTCTTCTCTTTCAAATTCTTTCTCACTTATAAATTATCCCTAACAATTATCAAATGATTCATGAAAAATCCAATAATATATATATATATATATATATATATATATATATATATATATATTATTGTTTCTATGTTTATGGTATATGCATCATAAAATCTATTATTTTCTTCTTTTATTCTTTAATAACAAAATCGATGTTCGTGGTGTGTCAATTAACCAACTTTATGGATGATGCTTTTTCGTTTCACTTTACCACAATATTGGAAAGTTTAAAATAACATGTAATTGTTTGAAATGACCTAAAAATATATATTTTATCAATTCTGGATTATTATTTCTTTTTTTCAAGGAATTTTATAATAAACCGACCTTTGAAACCATGAGAAGAACATACCCAATATAATGGAAAAAACAAAATATTGTTAATAAATGGGTGGAAAATGGTATAAGAAAATTATGTATGGTGTTATAAACATTATTTTAGTTCTATAATAATTTAATAACACTATTCAAACCATATTACAGGAGGTTTGAGAAAATTTTAAGGAATTCAAACCCAAGGTAAGAGATATCTTAACTCAATTTCCATTCATTGAGTTAAACATCAATGTCATTTGTATTTTCTTTACCAGAATATATGTGAATGACCTATGATTGTTTTATACTATATATACACTCATATTTTGTGGGTTTATGTTTGTCACACATAATTATGTCATTTATTTTTCCTCAATATAATGAAACGTTCCTTGTTACGGGTTTCTTATATCACTTTTAATTCCATGAGATTTCCATTTTTCACCACTTATTTCTTGCATGTGGTGTATTATGTACTAAAATTTAGTATAAATTATCATGATTCTATTTATATTCATGGTATTTTATGATTCATTTTGTGGTTATTAATTTTTTGTCATACGACTCAATTGATTACAATGTGGTAAGGGACTTTGCCTCAATTTCCATTTCCTTGAGACTTACTTGGTATTGTGAACCTAATCTTTCTCATATGGTGTATTCACTACCCATTTAAGATAATTTTTTATTTAAAATTGTTAATATATTAAATATTTATATTCTGGTTTCATGGATATGATTATTGTCTTAAACTGTATACCCTTTTACATACAATGTTTATTTGTAATGTTGTTTAAGTTATGGAAATATTGATGAATCTATATCCTATACTCAATACATATATTGAGAAGTAATATTTTAATTTTATTAAATCTATTTATAAAGAATGATTTGGAATTTCAGTGACAGGAGAGGTCCGCTATATCTCCTTGATGAATTGATAGGTATCATGATACAAATCAGTTGGCGATAAACCCTTCGAGTTTGTTTCCAAAAATCAGATGAATTTCTACTCACAGACTTAAAATGATTCAACGGTATAGTGGTATCTTTTTCCAGATACATGATGTATAATTAATAAGTATTCTCTTTATTAATTTTTAGTTATTACTATCCATGAGGTTTTCACTATGACAAAATATATGGATGTAGTTTCATTCTCAGTTTGTTAATGGCGTGTGTTTTTCATTTATTCACCATGCCATATTGACTATGCCAATATGTTTATGATTTAGTTATTGTTGATTCATGCTTCTACTATTTGTAACCCTTACTGATCATTTGAGCTCACCCCTTGATTTGTTTTCCTTCTATAGGTTATGAAGAGGAGATCATTTATTGAGTTTTAATGGATGCTATTTATTAGTTTTGGTTATGTATTGTATTCTATTACATTTCCCAATGTAAAATGGGTTTCATGTATGTATCCAGTTTCTTCAAGACTACTAAACTGATTGGTCCTTCGGAATTTGATTCCTTGTAATCATGCCAATGTAATAAAGTAATACACCGACTTCGGGCTTCTGGGGTCGGGGTGTTACAGTTGGTATCAGAGGAAGACTAGTATAAACCTTTGGAACTAGATTTAGAAAACATAATTTAGTGAACATAACCCTAAGATAGACTTTGAGGACAAGAATAGAAGAACCACCCACTTCTATTTTGAGACCATTATATAGAAAATTTTTCTAGGACAAAATTTCTGAAGGTGTGAAGATTGTAACACCCCAATATTTTATGGTATGAATAATTTCAATTAATTAGATAACTTATTATGCATGTAACACTGAGTCTCTATAAAACAAAACATTATTGTAGCAGATAGTTATAACCTAGCCATTAACCATAAATTTTCAGCTTCTGTGATTTTAATTTCGAAAAAACGGTCAGACACAGTTGTGTTCAGTAAGATATTTAGACTCAGATAAGATCAACTTATTTTTTGATGAATAGTAATTTACCCTTATGAATAGTTACTTGACCCTTATGAATATTAATGTACCCTTATGAATAATAATTTAATCCTTATGAATAGTAACATACCCTTATGAATAGTAACTTGACCCTTATGAATAGTAATGTACCCTTATGAATAATAACTTGACCCTTATGAATAGTAATGTTCTATTATGAATATTAATAATAACCATGTAATTATAAATATAATTTAGGAACCTTATAAATAAGAGTGAATATTTTAAAAATTAATAATTAAGTGTTGGTATTTTTTTGAGCAATAAATAATGAATTATAATTTTATAATTAATATATTAATTTAAAAGATAATTTATTTTCATAAAATTTATTCATGAATCAATATTTTGTTTTCCTATGATTATATGATAATTTTATGAGACCCTAGTTAATTTTTTGAAGTATCGTAAAATCGGTTATTATATTAAAATTGGATTTTTTCGAGTAAATGATGATTTTAATTGAAAATTAAATTTATCATATTTAGAAAAATATTTTCTTAAAATAGAGTTTAGTTTTGGATTCTATAAGTCAAAAAATGTTTTGGATGAATTTTTGTGATTTTTATGAAATATTTTAATTATTGTTGAATAGTAAAAAATACAGTTTTTTTATAAAATACGACATTTTTCATGACATCTTCATGGATTTTTTATGATATAAAAATTTATTTAAAATATTTAATAACTAAATAATTATATTACAAGTGGAATATGTTACATAATTAATTTAGAACATGAAAATTATCTTTTTCCTAATAAGTATTAAAATCATTATTAACGTCGACGCAGTGCCTGTGCAGCGCTGACAAAGTCAAAATTTGTAATTTATATATAATAATTGAGTGCTAAAAATTATTTTCAGGACTTATTTATTAATTATTACATATTATTTATCTATTTTATTTTTAATTTAAAATTTTAGTGTTATATAAAATGAGTATTATCCAGTTATCTGTGCAATGCTTTTTCAGGGCAAGAAATGACAAAATAACAAATTTAAGAAGATGTCTTGTTATGTATAAGAGTGAATATAAATAATGAATAAATTAATAATTTCATTTTGAAACTAATTAATTTATATTTATGATATGATATTATATTTATTTTTTATACATGAAATAATTAACATTAATGCTTATGCAATGCCGATGCAGTGCTTGTGCAAGCATAAGAAAAATAAATAAAATGTTCTTAATTAAAATTATTAGAATTATTAAATGACCCATATTTTGGATACAACTTATTATATAATTAATTTTATAAAATTATATATTTTTTTATTCTATTTTGGGACACTTTAGAACCACACGAACACTTTGGACCCACACAAAACACTTTAAGACTTTTAGAATATTTTATTTAAAAGTAAGACAAGGTGTTCACACTATAAAAATTAGTTTGTATAACGTTTTTAATGTAATATTTTCCTTGAGTTTTATTTGAAAAATAATATTATTTTAAAATCTAAAAAATTATCTTTCCCATAGAATTGTATTCTTAATTTTTAGACAACAAATAAATACTATAATGGCTTCCACAAAGATGATGCAATATTAATTTAATTAATGAATAAAAAAAATAAATGATAGTAGAAATAATAAAATAATATAATTTTATATTTTTAAGCTAATTTACAGATTACCTAGATGAATATGAAAATTTTATGATATAATATAAAATTTTATTCGATTTTGAAACTTTTTTTTGATGTGTTTAAAGTCTTTTTTATGAATAGTTTTTATATTGAAAAAATTATTTCTCATGCATAAAATATTTTATTAAATTATTTAAAAATACCAAAATTATTTAAAAACTCCCAAAATGATAAGATTAATTCTAAAATGTAATCCATTTTAGTTTTAGACCTTTTTGAAGTCTTAAAACATATAATATTTTTATTATAATTTAATATTTTTTGTAATTCCTAAGTTACCCTCCACCTCAATTATAGAAGGAGACTCTTTCTTTCACAAATATTAATCACCTTGAGCCTTATTGTTTGGAAAAAATCTTCCAAATTCCATCCTCCATATCCCATAAAACATTATTATGCTTCTGGTCTAACAAAAATACCACTTCCAAAATCCTTAAGGAGGTTTTAAAATTGATATTTTCAACAGGTAAGATTCCTTCTTCTTCTCTTTCGAATTCTTTCTCACTTATAAATTATCCTTACCTATTATCCAATGATTCATGAAAACTAAATTATAATATATATATATATATATATTGGATTTTTGTGTGTTTTTATGTTATATTCATCACAAAATATATTATTTTCTTCTTTTATTCTTAAATAACAAAATCATCATTCGTGGTGTGCCAATTAACCAACTTTGCTGATGATGCGTTTTCGTTTCACTTTACCACAATCATGGGAAATTTCAAATCACATGTAACTATTTAAAATTTCCTAAATATATATATGTTATCAATTCTGTATTATTATTTCTTTTTTTCAAGGAATTCCAAAATAAATCGGCCTTTGAAACCATGAGAAGAACATACCTGATACAATGGAAAAAACAAAATATTGTTAATAAATAGATGGAAAATGGTATAAGAAAATTATGTATGGTATTATTAACATTATTTTATTTCTTTAATAATTTAATAACACTATTCAAACCATATTATAGGAGTTTTGAGAAAATTTGAAGGATGTCGAACCTGAGGTAAGGGATATCTTAACTCAATTTCCATTCATTGAGTTAAACATCAATGTCAATGGTATTTTCTTTCCCAAAATATGTGTGAATGACCTATGATTGTTTTATGATATATATCCACTCATATTGTGTGGTTTTATGTTTTTCACATATAATTATGTCATTGATTTATCCTCAATCTAATTATATGTTCTTTGTAAGGGATTTCTTATCTGACTTTTAATTATGTGAGACTTCCATTGTTCGCCACTTATTTCTTTCATGTGGTGTATTTTTTAGTTCCATTTGATATAAATTATCATGATTCTATTTATATTCATGATATTATGTGATTCATTTGGTGGTTATTAATTTTTGGTCATACAACTCAATTGATTACAACGTGGTAAAGGACTTTGTCTTGATTTCCATTTCACCGAGACTTACTTGGTATTGTGAACATAATCTTTCTTATTTGGTTTATTAACTTCCCATTTGATATAATTTTTCATTTTAAATTTTAAATATATTATATATCCATATTCTAGTTTCATGTATATGATAATTTTCTTAAGTTGTATACCCTTTTACAAATATTGTTTATTTGGAATGTTGTTTTAACTATGGAAATATTGATGAATATGTATCGTCTACTCTATAAGGATGTTCAGAAGGAATATTTTACTTGTATTAAATATATTTATAAATAATTATTTGTACTTTCAGTGATGGGTGAGGCCCACTATAGCCCCTTGATGCGTCGGCAAGTCTCATGAGACAAATTAGTTGGCGACAAACCCTTCGAGTTTGTTTCCAAAAATCAGATGAGTTTCTGCCCACAAACTTAAACTGTTTCGATGGTATAGTTGTATCATGTGATAGATACATGATGTCCAATTAATAATAATTATCTTTATTCATTTTCAGTTATTAATATCCATGAGGTTTTCACTATGATAAAATTTATGGATGTAGTTTCATTCTCAGTTTATTAAGGGTGCGCGTTTTTTATTTATTCACCATGCCATATTGAATATGCTGATTTTTTTATGATTTAGTTGTTGTTTATTCATGATTACTCTATTTTTAACCCTTATTGATCATTTGAGTTCACTCTTTTTTTTATTTTTCCTTCCAAAGGTTATTAAGACAAGATCATTTTTTGAGTTTTCATAAATGCATTTTATTAGTTTTTGTTATGTATTGTATTTTGTTACCTTTCCCAATGTAAAATGGGTTCCATGTATGTATCTAGTTTCTTAAAGACTACTAAATTGATCGGTCCTTTGGTATTTGATTCCTTGTAATCATGAAAATTTAATAAATTAATGCACCGACTCCGGGCTTCTAGGGTTGGGGAGTTACACTTAGAGCTATCTCTTTAAATAGTTGTGGCTTATCTAAACATCAAAGGTTATCCAAAGTTGGTAATCAAGAAACTTAATGGTGAATATTCCATTAAGAAAGTGGAATTTATCCCTTTTCTTTATTATATATAAGGGTTTATTATAGAGTTCCACTTAGAGACAACACTATTTCACATCCCACATTTCTAAAATGATCATGCAATGTGTTGGATAATGTAGCTACAATGATGATGACTGGGAAGGAAACATTAAAGAGAGGAGGTCCATATTAGGAGGAGAATTATTACTTGGTGGAATATTTATACCCTGGAATTATAATAACAAATCAATTATCATGGTAAGTTCCAATGAG
This sequence comes from Viscum album, assembly GCA_963277665.1. NCBI lineage: Eukaryota > Viridiplantae > Streptophyta > Magnoliopsida > Santalales > Viscaceae > Viscum > Viscum album. The sequence goes on from OY728123.1 coordinate 1,472,461,087, forward strand.
GATGAATATAATGATGCAAGTTAGGAAGCTATAAAAATGATTTGGATGCAAACACAACATGAGGACATTGATGTTTTAGCTGAATATCCACTAGTTATTGGATGTGAAAACCAAAGAGCCATAAATTTATCCAAAAATCCATTGTAATACTCAAGTTCAAATCACATTGATATTAAACATCATTTATTGAAAGAAAAGTGGTTTAAGGTATTTTAAAGCTATAATTAATTCTATTTGAGGAGGAAATTTTTTATATTATTACAAAACCACTTTCTATTGAGGATCATGGTATGTTGAGTTATAAAATGGGTGTTCGTTCCATTCCTCATCAACATTAAGTTATGTTTTTGAGTTTCTGCCCCTCTTAAAATTCTATATAAATTTATATATAGTAGGAGAATTTTTTTAGGGAGTGAACCCAACTTAGTTTTGAAATGTTTTAATATATTTATTTAGTGAGTGTAGGAAAGTGTTTGGTGGTATTTTTTTTAATTTACTGAGTGAAAATTATGATTTGGTATCATTTTTTGACCTATTCATGGATATCTTTGATGAAAAAATTAATTGATATTGTTTTTTACATTGATCTATCTCAAGTTGACATAGAGTTTATTGGTCTATGGATTACTGCTTAGAAGAAGTTGATAAAACCCTCTACACAAACATACTTTGTATTTATTATCAATAAGGGGAGAAAATACATTTTAAATTTTTATCTCAGATTAAGGGGATCAGATTATAAATGTGAAAGGAAACTGAAATGTATAATATAGGTATTGAAAAAAAATCCAAAAGGGGTGTATTATTGAACACACTTGAGGATGATGATGTATTTTTTGTCAGTATATGTGTTTTATGTGATGAGAATTTTTTTTGAGATATAGTGTAGTGATTGAATATTCCTTGATAAGTTTTGGAGTTATTTTAAACTAATTTGATGAGTTTTAGAATTCAAATATCATTTTTTAGCTATTCATATACAACTTTAATGTCTGAATTAATCAGTCTTGTTTTCAAAACTGATCTAACACAAGTAAACTTATAGTTGATTAGTTCATGTATTACTACTTTGAAGAATTTGATACCACCCTCTACACAAACAGTCTTTGTAATTATTTTAAATAAGGGAGAGAAAATATTTTTTACATTTCACACACAGATTTAGGGGGAGAAGATTGCAAATGTGATAAGAAACTGAAATGTATAATATTGGTATTAAAAACAAAAATAGAGGTTGACTGTTGAACCCACTATAGGATAGTGTTTCACTTATTGTCAATACATGTGAGTGAGGTGTTAATATTTTTTTTGAGATTAATTGAAGTGGTTAGAGAGGCATTAAGAAGGTTTTAATTGATTCTAATATGATTTAAAGAGTTCTAGAATCCAAGAGTTGAAGGTGAAAAATTTACTAAGGGATTATATACATAAAATTAATTTTTAGTGTTGCAATGTATATGTAGTATCCTTTTGTGTTGCATAATTCTATAAAATATAAAAAATATGAGATATATAAGATTTATATTGTAAGTTTATTGAATATGTACGAGTTATTAAACTCATATGTTAGAGTGATTCCAACGGTGGAGTAAAAATTAAGCAAATAAAATGTATGTATAAAAGTCACTTTGAAAATACAATGATATATAAGAGTAACTACAAGTTTTTTTAGAGAAATTTACAATGTAATAGAATGTTTAAGAGTTACCTAAATCATGTGTAAAATTAAATCTATTTGTAGAATAGAAAAATTAGAAAAAGTAAAAGTAATTACATGGCATAAGAAATACATATGAGTCATTTTATAGAAGATGGTTTAGAAATTTATGAAATAATTTGAACTTAATATTCATTTCTATAATAAGTAAAAGTCACTAAATTAGTAAAAAAATGTAAGGTTTTCAAAATTTTACAAGGAATTTTAGAAGAATATTTTCAAAATATCATTTTGAACATTAAGCCTAATGATGTTGTGATATTACCAAAGTCTTAAATATCATGAATCTTTTGTGATTAAGCTATCATTTAAGTAGATATTTATGATGAGTTAAAGAAGAATAATTTTTCACACCCTATACATAGATATCACTCCACAAATCCATCTAATGATATAAAACTAGTAGACACCAGTTCTAGAATTTGAGAGGTGATCACATCTTGGAAATAATGTTATGTCATTGATTGTGATGAATATTTTTTTGTAGAAATATTTAATACTACATTTTCATTCCATGAATTTTTTTATCAATGTAGGATAGTGTTTGTGATCTATGACACACCATTTTAGGAGGTATTATGTCATAATAATAAATTTTTTTAATGAATCCTACATCATGAAAAAGTTATTCAAAATTGAAACTCTGCATGTATGAATACATGAAAACATGGAAAGGATAACATGGGTATCATGGAGAGAGAAATATATGTTTTTTTGGATATTTATTGAAATTTAATATATTATTATCGACTAGTTACTCAAGTATTGATTTCTAATAATGATGCAGATTTGATTTGTCATGATTAAAGTGTTTTTCAAGTGTAGTATATCGAAGAATAAATTTAGGTGAGATGTGAAGGATATAAGGGAAAAATGAAAGAATAAGAAAAGTGTTCAAAAAAAATTATTTAAGTTCCCTTGTATTGAAAGTAAAAGGTATTGAACATTCTATAAATACTATATTTTGAGTATTAAATATTATACAAAAGTCATTGGAATAAAGTTAAATGAGTTTTGAATTATTTCAATAATTCCTATAATCAATTAGATTTATTTTGAGGTGTTTGGAAATGATTGAAAACGGATTTTGTCCCTTTGAAAATCCCCTAAATTCATTTGAAGAACTCTGTAATTTAGAGTTGGATCTAGAAAGATAGTAATGTCCTAAGTGTATGACTTTTCCTACTAATCATTTGACTTTGGCTCAGGCATATAACTTTTTGAAGAACATATAACTTTGAGCCTATGCATGTGACTTTACTTAGCTATAACAGTTTGTCATATAACTTCAATGTGAGACTTTATAAGTAACAATGTATAAATTTTCTAGATATCATATGATTTTTATTGAAATCATACTCTAGCTTATAACTTCAGATAAGTTTTTATGGATATGGAATACAACATTGGACAATATCCGACTTTGTGAGATAATATGACTTCAGACTTGATATGAATTACAAGTCATAAGAAATGGAGAAGATGAGAGAGTATGGCTTCAAATTCATAAAAAATGTGTGTTAAAAACCATAAGACTTCTGAGTTGGAGTGTTTGACTTTGGAATTTTTTATGAATTCAATGTCATACTAAATTGAGTTTTGATATAGCGTACGACTTCAGATTTAGAGGAATTTCAAGAAAATTTAGACTAAAAATTTGAGTTTCCATATTTAATAATATGAAGAGGAAATAATTTAGGATTATGTTGAAGTTTCTCTTAAATGTACTAAACATAAAAAATCTATGATGATCCATTATTCATGTTTTTTTGAAAGAGATAAAATGTGATCAAGATAAGAATATCAAGTGGATGAGACACTTGATAAAGATGATGAAGCTTCATCAGTTTTCAAGAATAATGATGATGAAGTTACATTAGAGCTCAATCTATTAATTTAGTGACTTGGATTTCCCTTGTATTATTTTTTAATATTGTATGGATTGTTTTTGAGACTATAAACTAAGATAGAGTGCGATTCTGAAGCCCGATGTGCCTAGAATAAATGTTTGAAATATATTAAATATATTAAACAACACGTGCATGCAATTTTCCTGAAAAAGTGAAATAACATCTAAATGGGGACTCAGATTATAAATATGATGGAACCGTTGTGTTTAGAACATAGTTTTTACCTTAGGCATGACATAACCTTGGTCGATGTAGGTCATTTTTAGAAAATTCATTGCAGTCGTGAAATGAATAAAATAATTAATAAATTATTTTATTTATTTTTTGATGTAATTGACTAAATTAATTCTTTAAGTTCATTCTTAAGGAATATTTTCATGGTTAGCTGCATAACCCCATGAATTGAAAAGAGTCATTGGAGGCTTTGGAGAAGATTTCATTGGCAGATGATGATCAGATCATAGATCGATGACTGGTGCAAGATAAATTCAGAGGATCTTGCCAACGATCATGGCACAACTTCATTATTTGTTAGAGATCAATCCAAAATATTGGTAGGAAGTTTTTTTTGATTTTGTTTCTTCCCTTGTTTTTTATTTCTACAATGAACACAGATCAATCAACCAACAAATTGATCCATGGATCAGTCGTTGCAGGATGGGATATTTCTATGGGAATTATTTTGGGATTTTTATTTATTTATTATGGTTCTTAGTTCGTTTCTATAATGGAAATGAATCGAGGACAACCAAACATGGCCATGTTTTGTTACTATTTTGCATGTTTCATGGTTTTATCCCATTATTCTATGCACGTTTGTTATTGGGGTTTTATTTTCCTAGTGATTCCACCCAAATACTAAGGAGTCGAATGTTGTGCAACCGTTTATTAGGACAATGGTTTGATATCATAGATTCGAACTTGGTATAGAATAGGGATCATACGAAGATGATAGAATAAAGAGGATCATGAATGGTTTGGAACGCACAAGTATGGTTCTTGGATGTTTGGAAATGATGGAGGTTTGGGATGATTCTTGAATGAATGAGATCACCAAAAATTACCTCTCTAGTGATGATAGACCATGGGTGACTCAGATTTTATTTCTATGGGCATGATTGGTGGTAATAGAGGAAGATATGTGTGTGGTATGATCAAATTGAAACACATGAAACCAGATTTGGAAATCTAGAAATTTTCATACTAAATGGCATGTAATGTGGAGCCAGATGCTATTTGGGACTCTCTTAGTAGAGAATAGGGTTTTGGGAAGGAGATAAGTATCACATGACGTGTAACATATCCCTGGTTTCGTAGTGTGTACCTCAACGGTACATGGACATGGTATGGAGTACAGGGGAATGGACACATCGTGTACTCCCACACAGACATGGCCTAGACTAAAAGTACATGGGCTAAGCCATGTAATGATACACGAGTAGAAGTACATGGGAAGTGGCATTCCATTCACTTCCACACAGACACGGGACATGAGCCATTTACATGGGGTAAGACCCAAGGTTGAAGGGACACGATGTGTAACCCTACTACAATTCGTTTACTCTTAAAAATTTGGCTTGAAGCCTTTGTCCTATTTATCTTGTACAAGTTTATTTAGGGTGCATTCCCCATATCAATTATCTAAGGGTGGGTATAGAATCACCTCCTACTCCTATGACATCAATCCCTTCAACATGACTTCTTGGATAGAGTTGTTGGAATCCTTCTGTGAGGCATGAAGTGAGATCCTCTATTCATCTTCCTGACCTAGGTGGAGTTCTTGGTATCATTGTGACCAACACTACACAGGTGTCGATCTTCTACTTAGCGGGTTAATCTAGATTGATTTGTTGGTATACCCCATGGACTTGGGAATGATCCTTGTTTGTGTATCACATCTCTACAAACTATCAGCATATACTTATAATGGTGAGACCTGATGAGCATTACCTCTCCAATGGATGTCATCAGTGTCATCAAACTCAGATGAGTGTTTTGTGGAAACTTAGAGCCATAATCCTATGATGGTATTATGGTTTCAACATACCTTTAGATCATGTTTATTTGTTGAGTATATCTATATATTCATTTTATATGTGTTGTAGAAATATACCTATTTAGAGCTTATTATATTATTTTTTCATAATTTTTTTTGTTTTTGGGGTGTCCTAATGGGTATTGTTATACTCACCCCTACATGGTATTTTACCACATGTGTCGTGTCTTGTGAAGACGATCGACCTTTTGAAAGAGTCCTAGAAGGACTATGACCAGACGATTCTTAGTGAGACCAGATAGATATAGGTGTGTTCCTATGATATCTTAATAGAAGTCCCAGTTTTACTTTTAGGTTGGACTTATTTTCAAACTCCTTGTAGTGGGATTGAATTCATCTTGGTTTAATTTCCTTAACTTCCTATCATACTTTGGTTGTGGTATTTGGATGAATTCATGCATGGTTATTCTGTTGGTTTTACATTTTATCATTTTATAGGATTGGAGATGTGTGTGTGTGTAGGTACTTAGGCTAAGGAATCCCATATTGGTGATATGCCTACTCGGCGCTAGTCGATAGCCCCTGTCCTATTAGAGGAGGTCTTGTAGAGTCACTCCACGAGCCCCTTTGGGACAGGTTGTGAAATTTCATCAAATAAAAAATTATTTTCATGTGGTTTATTGATAAGAATATTGAGTTAGTCTGAATTATAGAGTGGAATTTCACACCACAAATGTTGTGTTGTATATTTTTATACAGGTGTGGAGATTGAAATATAGATTTTACAATGGTATATTTCTTAATGAATGAATTAAATGAAAATACTGGAGGAATATTTTGAGATGATGAATGACCAATCAGTATTCTTAAGAAGGTTAATGTTTACATCAAAAACTTCGTTTGGACTGGCAGCATTCTGGAGAGGAAGCTTGTTACCATCCCATGGTCCACCTGTTGCAAACCTCTTGAGAAGGGTGGTCTTGGCATCAAAAATCTAAAAATACTTAATGAGTCCCTTCAATCTAGGATCACTTGGAGATTGATTAATAACACCTCTAACTCTATAACATTTCTTAAAAATAAATTTTTTCCAAAGCTTAAAAGGGGGAATCTGGACCATGTTAACTCTTCGATCTGAACTTCCATCAAAATTTCATTTCCCAATATTATTAATAACTCTATATGGATGGTTCGCATGGATTCCTCCATGAATTTATGGCTTGAAAATTGAACCGGCAACCCCTTATATCCATGTTATCGCCCAATTCCCATCTATAAAATACCAAATGCACTATAAATTAGGTGATTAAATATCAAAAATTTAATTTCTCGGATACCATCATGAATGTGGTCGATAATTACTCCTTCTCTATCTATAATGACTTTCTTATTTGGGAGCCTGCCCATAGTGGTGTTCTTGATTAAAAATGCCTTTACAATCATAAATTCTCAACTTCTGGTCCTAGTTTTTGTTGGTTAAAAATCTTTGACAATCCCTGGATTAAACCCCCAAGACTTAACCTTGTTTGGTGTATTTCTCACAACCATCTTCCTACTGAGGTTTATCTTCAGGCCTTTGGAATCCAACATTGCTCTAAATTTCACTTCTTTAATCAACATAGAGAATACATGAATCATTTATTTTTTCTTTGTTCCACAGCTTCAGTCCTCTGGAATTATATCACTGACTTGTTTGACTACAGATGGTTATTCTATAACTCTATTTTCTCATAGTTAAAACGTTGTGTTGATCTTTACACTTTTCAAAAAATAATGAATCTATTCTTACTAGCTGTTTTTGAGATCCTCCATGGGATCCGATATGATAGAAATACTATTATCCACAACAATTACTCATTAAATCTTAATGCAGGTCGGATGAAAATTATCATTTCCATTAGAGATGCTGCCTCGCTTTAGAAATCTCATTGTGACAACTCTGTTGGAAACTTTGTGATACTTCGTCGGATTAGGATTTAAGGTATCTATAGATAACCGAGACACACCTTGGAGGTTTTCTGGAAAGCCCCTCTTCTCGGATGGATCAAGATCAAAATTGATGGAGCCTCCAAAGGGAATCTGGGGCCTGCAGGTTGTGGTGTTATCTTCAGATACTTTCTTGGGCATTATCATGGATGCTTCTATGGTAGCTGTGGTACCACATACTCTCTTGAAGCTAAAATGGAAATGGTGATTCATGTTGTTGACTTTATTAAAAAAAATGGTTGGAACAACATTTGTATTGAAAGTGATTCAACCACTATTGTCCAAGCTATTTGGAGTGGTGTAGTTCACCTTGTCTTCCATTAACTACATGTTGGACGAGTTATATGGATTCTCTTTTGGAGATTATATACATTACCACACATACCTATTGGGAAGAAAACATGGTTGCTGATGTTCTTGCTAACAAAGGGATCAACCAAGGTATTACATGGCGGGATGAGCTACCAGTTGATCTTCTTCCACTTTATGAAAAAGATTGTAATAATATCCCCTCCTTTAGACTCTTGTAGTTTCTTTTTCCTATTCAATAAATTGAGTCTTGGTCTTTGACCGAGGATGTAACTTTTTAAAAAATCAATTTTTGTGATGAAGGAAATGTGCCTTATGATGAGGTTGGGTGAGTTGTGATAATTTTTTATACCCAATATTTTAGAGTTGATAGTGTTTAGGTAGAAAATTTTGAAAATTTGAAGTTTTGAAGGTATTAAGAGGCCAAGTTTTATGAGCATATTTTGAAAGAATTAATGAAACCAGTGTCACTCTGATTGAGGAAAGAGACTAGTTGGTGGGTTTAGTGACATATCTAGAATACATTTTTTATCTAATTCAAAAGGAGTAAAATTATGAAGAACTAGTGGGATTCCAATTTAAAGGTGTGCAGTAGGATGTTGCATATGATCACTTGTGTAATATAGTGATCCAAAATATTTATAATTTGGTGTGTGTGGTTTAGTATAATAATAGTTTACAACTCCTCTTGCATTTATAAAAATATTTTAGTGGATAATTCATGACTTGTAATTCCCAAAAATAGCAGTGAGTGGGATTCCCAAGAGGGGTCGAACCTTATAAAATCACTTATACTATTTAAAACTTTATTTTCATTATAGATAGGTATATTATAGGTTAAAAAATATGGGATACAATATTATTAACTTACATTATAGGTTCAAGTACAAATGGGTTACAATGGTTTAAAAATAAATTTGAATTTTATAAAATCAAACAACAACTGATATACCCCCCTCTTAGGTGTGTCTATATAGATCCACTAGGAATAATAAGTGGTACTAGATCATATGTTCCCTATGATTTTTATTTTTTATCTCATAATAATGAAAATTAGAGAACAATATTTTATCTATGATTAGTTCAATCAAAATTATTTCCCTAATGTATTTTTACTTGAGTAAATGAAGTGTAGACATGAATTTGGATCATAAGAAAACTCAAAAGTGCCTCAAATGAAAGAATATGCATCTATCCCTATTAAAATAGAATTATAAGTTCCAAACAAGAATATTATGAATGTGAAAAATAAATGGTCTACAAAGCTGAGAAAGAGATCAATGAATAAATATGAATAATCACTAGAAAAATATATTTAGAGTGGTAGGTTCTATTACATTTATTGTAACTGATTCATCTAATAAATGTAATACTTTTTTTGATAATAAAGGTATTGTAAAATATTTTTAATATATATACTTTGAGGTTAGAGAGTATATGAATAAAATCTATGTTGAATTTGTCATATTATTATTTGAGTTCATCCAAGATTTTGATGATGAGAAATCATATCTTATAGTTTATAATGAAGAAATGAAAAGTGAATTAGTTAGAAAACTGTAGAAATTTAACTATGTCATCAAGGATTTGAAGGATAATAATAAATCCTTATAAATTTATTGAAAAAAAATTCAATTCATAAATACAACATTCAATTATTTATTGATGAGAAATAATATATTAGAAAATTTGGGGAATAGAACATCCATGATATATAATAAAGTCATAAAATTGGTATTAATGTCAAGTGTATCAAATTAAATATCAAATCCAATAGGATTAAGTATCTTGATATGTATTTATAGGAAATAAGAAAGATATATGATTAACTTATATATAAGTTAAAAAAATGAATGGAAAATTAGGTTGAGCTTATCTAAGGTTGATAAAAATAATCTCAGCATGGAGTGTTTAGAGTTGGAAACATGATTGAAAAAATTAGAAGATGCCAAAGTTAGAAATTCTTATAAATTTGAGAAGAGATGTGCTAAAAAACCCTCATAGATGAGTATTTATTATAAGAATACATAAAAGGTGGAAGTAAGAACTTAATATCACCTAGAATTTTTTCTACTTCATGTTCATGGAAAAAGGTATCTCATTGTTCAGATAAAATTGTTTTCATTGAATCTGTTTTAGGAAGTTATAAAGGAGTAAAGTCAAAATATATAGAAATTTAGAGGTATAAATTTTCTAAGAGAACCAACCATGGTATCAAGGGTGAGTTTGATCATGTATAAGAAAAGAAACTCCTCAGATGGAGTACAAAAAATATAGTGTTACATCCCAAAAATAGTAATTTCAAAAATCTATCTATATTGAACCTGAAATCAAAAGATCAATACTAATTTTTAGATATTGGTACTGCATGATGTTTTGGAATTGGGTTATGATTACTAGTATAGTATGTTTGTATGTGGAAATTAGATAATCCCTAAAGTAAGGGGTAGAGATGAAACAATTAAGATACCTATTGTGAAAAAGAATACCTCAGAGATGAAGATAAATATGACTTCTAAAAATATATTTGATTGGTTTGAAAAAAATAGTTATGAAACAATAGTGATCACTTCTATGATAAATTGTGGTATAAAACTATCATGTATGGATCTTATAATGAAGATAAATGTGAAACACCATCTACTAAAAAGTAGGTGAAAAAGGTAAGCAAGTCATCCTTGGGTTCTGAATTAGTGAAAAAGATAACACCCAAGAAGACATTGAATAAAGGCGATTATAGAAAACAACCTACATGAAAGAAGTGATTTTGTGGTGAAAAGAGAGGACACATCATATATAATTACAATATGTATATGAATCTCAATGAAAAATGGATAAATATAGAATCAATAAATGAATCCATCCAAAAGAGATATTCTACGATTGGATTAATAGTTTACACTCCTTGTGAAGAAGCTGAGAAGTTACCCAAGAAGGGTAAGTTAAAATATAATGAATATGTGTGTGGGAGGGTTAATAATCTAGGACATGTAACTAAAAATTACTTGACATGGCAGCCCGAGAAATACAATCTCATGAAGAATAGAGTAAAATCACCAATAACACCTAGTATCAAGAAAGATACATCAAATAATGATTTCTCGCAAAAAATGAGGCTAAAAAGGTGAAAAATAAAATCCTTATCATATATCATGATCAATTGGAAAAGTCTAAAGATATGGAGAAATATTAAGAGAAGTAGATCGATCTAATTTAACAAGTGAATAAGTTTATTCTATCTAAGAAATAAATTTAAAATAATAAGAATATGATGTTTCCTAAACAAGTTTAGAGTTGAAAAATCAAGGGAGGAGACAACATAAATAGTTGTCAAACTATTAGACCTGTTAAGAAGAATATACATGGGGTGAGAAACAAGACCCATCCCCATTGCTCCATCTAAGAAGCTAAAGATAAACCACCTTGTTACCATGTCAATATTATTATTTTTTAAACTGCATGGAATTCAAGGTGATGATATTTGGAGATTAATCCTTGAGGGGGGTCTTTCATAAGCATTGAAACTACCATATACTTATGAACTTCTCTTTAATCTAAAATTTTGGATAGAACCTTAAACATTGAAGGAGGAGGTATAATTTTCAATATCTTATAAGTGTTTTAATTATATTTAACATATTAATTAAATAATAGTAATTATATAAAAAATATGGAAGACAAATTACATTGAACTTGAAATGTTTTGATGTGTGTGTTCAAGTGAGTGCAGGTTTAAAATCCTTCTTGAAAGTTTTTATAAATGGCTCCACCCTAGGAAGTTAATGGTTAAATTGGTATCACATTATAGGTGTTTTATAGGAATATTTTTCTATACTAGGTTATCCTAAAAATATATAGAGTTTTTTATTAATTTCACATTGATAAGTTACATGTTGTTTCACCCTTCTCTCATGAAATTCATAGAGCACGGTGAAAGTGAAATAAAGGGGGGATATATATTTCATAAAATTATAAGAGTTGGTTTGAGATGATCATGCTTACCCTTTTAATTTGTGAGAGTAATCAAGGAGAAAAAGAAAATTTTTAATTTGGATAATTATTTGTTGATCTAAAGTTCATATAGTCACTTGAAATTATTGAGTAATGATTCCTTAATATTTCATTCTCTTATAGAATGAAATAGGAGAATATGTTTTATAAGGATGAGAAGACCATTCCCATAATTTTAATAAGGTGGAGAAATTTTTTTCCCTCCTTTACATTTATTTTCAATTAGGGGGAGAATAATTACATTGACCATTAGAGTAAATTTAGAAATAATAAAAAATAAAAAGGGGGGATTGAAGTGCCCTAGGATTGAAGTTTTATTTTTTGTCAATTAGATTTATTTTCATTATCAATGTAATTATTCCAAGGTAAATTCTTGAGTTATGGATTTATTATCCATTAAATGGATTAAATGGATATTGTAATTGCTTGCATGGTGAATTCATGGAAAAAGATAACACATGTGATGATCATTGGGATAGTTTGTATGGTTTTGAAAAGTGATGATGTGGTAAATTAATTATCTACAAAATTTACAAGAAGTGGATAAGTTTATAAGTAAGAAAAATAAGTTTTCCATTGAAACTATTTGGGATAGCTTATATACATATGAATAAAAATCTTAATATAGTTTCAAAGGTGTGATGGAAAGATAGCCTGAAAAAGTAAAGAAACAATCCTTGGTGTACTAAGAATGAAGGATACTGTACAAGTGATTTTTACCTCCTTAGACAAAGGTTTAAAATTCTTAAAGTAAATGGTAATGAAAATTATTGAATTACTTTATTTTTATTATTTAATATGCTAAAAAAATCCTTCGATAAAAGATAAAAGAGTTTAGAATTATTTCAATAATTCCTACAATCAATTAGAGCTATTATTTGGTGTTTGTAAATGATTGATAATGGATGGAGTCACATTTAAGAACCCCTAAAGTCATTTGAAGAAGTTTATAATTTTGATCTTGAGTTATAAAAATTACAAAGTCCCTGATCATATGACCTTTTCAACTGATTATATGACTTTATCCTGGGTGTCTAACTTTGTGAAGAGTGTATGACTTTGAGTCTCTCTGTTTGTGAATTTTCCTGGCTACAATACTTCGTAATATGACTTCAATGAGAAACTTTTAAAGTCCTAATGTATAAATTTTCTAGATATAATATGTATTTTTTTGGAATAAAACTCTAATATACGACTTCAGAACAAATCATTTAACTCTAGCGTATGACTTTGGATAGCATCAGACTTTGTAAGATCATATGACTTTAGACTTTATATGAATTTTAAGTCTTATGAAATGGATAATATGATATTGTTGGACATAAAAGTCATATGAAATGTGTAGTATAATTTTTTAAGACTTATGAGTTAGAGTATATGAATTTGGGACATCATATGACTTTAAATTCATATAAAATAGATTTTTTTGTAGTTTACATCTTCAAATTTCGAGAAAATTCATACTGAGAATTTTATTTTCTTGATTTAATAATCTAAAGTGGAAATAATCTTAGATGATGTTGAAGTTTTTCTTAAGTTACCTAAATATTGTAAATTTATGATTATCCATGATTTAATATTTTTTTTATAAAGTAAAAATCATATCAAGATAAGAAGATCAATTGGACGAGACACTTGACAAAGAAGATGAAACTTCATGGGTTTTCAAGAATAATTAATATGAGGTTACATCAATTCTTGATCTATTCACCAAATCCTAAATTATTATGACATGAGTTTTTGATAAGAATACTAAGGTGAGATTAATTACATAGAGGAAGTCCATAATACAAATTCCATGTTGTATATTTTTATAAAACTAGGGAGATTGAATTTCAAATTTTATAGTGGTATATTTTATGAAGGGTGAATTAAATTTGACCGTTGGAGGAATATTTTGAGCAGTTAAAAGGGTTGAACCTATTTAAGAACAAATGAATATTTTTTTGGCATTGACACATGTGAGAACATAAAGAAATGGGTATTTTTGGAAACCCAGTGCAGACAATTCACTATATAATAAATAAGAGTATCAAAAATCATATCATGGATTAATTAAAAATGAATATACATTTGGAATGATCTATAAAAATATTTAACATATTTTATTTTTATAATACTATAAATAAGAGGAGATAATTAATGCAGTTGCACATGCACATGTGAACATTGAGAAATAAGAAAATAGTAAAAGAATAATGAGTAGTTGTGGATGGTACATTATGATATAGTGACTCAAGAAAACCAAGATCCTCTAAATAAAATAAAAGAAGAAGTTGAGAGAAAAATAAGATCCTTTCAAAGATAAAGATAGTGAAAATCCAAGAGATCTAAAACACTTGAGGGAGAAGAGAATAATAGTTAGTTGAATTAGTGTTAAAGAGATATTACCTAATGTATTTCGAATAAAGAGAATAAGAAGATCTAAGTGATTCAACTTGTACTACTATTCAAATAAAATCAAGGAAGAATAAATAATAAGTAATTGTTCTTGAAGCTGAGGTTGCATGAGTTGTGATATATTTTTATACCCTAGCTTTAAAAGTTTATAATATTCGACTAATATATTCTAAGGAACTAGAAGATGCACATATATTCATAGGTTGAGTTTCATGAGTAGTTGTTGAGGAAATTTAGGTAATTGAAGAAACTCTGATTGAGTAATGAGATCAGTTGGTGGGTGCAATATCATCATTGTACTAAATTGGTGATTGACTTCAAGAGGAGAAGCAAATATGTGAATAATTGATGGGATGATAATTTGAAGGTGTGCAACATGATGATGAACTTTATCACTTGTGTAATATAGTGATCCCAAACTTGTGTAATATGGTGTGTGTGCGTTAGGATAACAATAACCCAAAACTCAACTTGTATTGATAAAAAGATTTTATTGGAGAATCTATGAATTGTCATTGCAATCATGTTAAAGAATAGGAATCCTAGGAGGGGATAAACCTTCTAAAAATACATTATTTACTTATTTATTTATCTACATTACATATAGGTTTATGCTAGGCTAAAAAATAAATGATGTAATAATGGTAACCATCATAATAAGTTCAAGTCCAAAGGATTTTTAAAGGTTTAAGGAATAAAATATAATTTAGTAAAATTAAAAACTATATAATCTCTCTAAAGTGTGTCTAAATAGATCCACTAGAACTAACAAGCGATATCAGATCATAGGTTCCCTATTATTTAGATCTAATAACTTACAATAAGAAAAATCATTTCCAAAGGTTCCATATCTGAATGGTTATGAAAAGTTTTCTTTCCCTGGTGAATTTTCACTTGATTGTATAAAGTTTCAACTTGAATTCAGATGAGAAAAAAATTCATAAGTTCCTTAGATGAAATAATTTGTTACCATACCTAATAAAAAAATCCATTCCATTTTCACACCACCATTCACACCATCATTTCTGAATCATATAATCATCCCATACACCACTAACACAATAACAACCACTTCTCAAATAAAAACCAAGTAAAAACCATATAAAACACTTAATAACCAACATCATTCCAACCATATCAACTAATAGAAAATTATCAACAAACAACCATAGAAAACCCATTAGTAAAACAAAAAAAATCTACCTCTTAGAATCATTTCTTTGATAATAATTAATTGTGGCCATCGTACACATCATTAATGAATTCATGTTTTTATGAACAACCATTTCATTAACATATTTAATTGATTAAAATTTTATAAAATTTGATTCTAAAAATTAAATCATATCTAAGGTATATGATTCATAGTAGTAACCAAACTACCAATAATTGTAACAATTATCCATCAATCACATAAGAAATATCATAGAAATGTATAAACACGTGTGAACCACCCCTTAACATTAATTTCATATTTTCAAATTCTTTATCTTCATTAGATTAATCCATAACATCAAACAAAAGAAAAAAATCAGAGAACTTCCATAATTTAAATAAATTAAAGAAGGAGATGTCTCCGATCCCTACCTTAATTGATGCTTCAAAAACCACTGTATAAGGATAAGAAAAATGAGATGATCTAAAATCCAAAACCACATAGAGGAAACACAAACTACCAAGATTACAAAAACCTCCATCATGATCATGACCCAAGGATAAAAAAACCAAGGCCAACCCATTCCACAACCTCTCTAAACAATAAAGAGGGTAATAAAACCTTAGAAGAAGAGAATATAACCCACATCAGATCACAATGGTCATTCTATGGAATCCCTGATCCAAAACCAAGAAAGGAATGTTAAAGGATCTCTAAAGAAGAATCTCTAGTTACCTAAGGTTTGATAAAAAGAAAAGAATAAAGATAAAATTATATGGGTATCTGAATTTATATTAAAACTAGAAAATTAAGGCTTCAAGACATGACAAGTCATAGTCATGTTATGAAAGGGCCATATTAAAAGAATCCCCAAAATCCACATTGTGATCTACTCCGGTTTAATTCATTTAAAACATATTCAAATATCTTAATTTTATATCATTGAGAAAGGTTCATTTCATGATAAGAGTACCATGGTGTGATTACACCAAAAAAGGTAGAACCCCAAAACTAGACCTTCAAGTCTCATATCATGAAATAGATCATCATGTCATGTTAGCCACTCATGGAAGATTTATAAAAACTCCCCAATATCCTTCACACTATGAAAAAACAACATAAAATCATGAAATATTCATACATAAGAGTAAAATTTTCATACTTAATATTATTCCTTTGATACTTAAAGGACTTATATTTAACAAAATCCTCCTCTGAACCTATTGAAACCATATCCTGACACACCCTAAGAGGGGAGGGGTGAAATAGAGCGTGGTATTATTTTATTCTCCTTTAATCTTTATCTCAAGTTAATATAAGAAGTAAGAAACTATATTTATACATAAAATGCACATACAAATAGATGCAGAAAGATTAAATAGTGGACACAATAATTTTATCTGGTTCACCCAATAATGGGATAGTCTAAGGATCACACACCAATATTTTTTTGATGTTCCATGGTAGTAAAACTCTTTAGTAGGTTTGTTACAGGGATTTAATAAAGGAACTCTACTGATCTCAGGTGCAACGACTCTTCTTGTGCTATCACACACTACTCAATCCAAGGATATATAGATGAAGTGAAACATCCATGTTTCTTATAGAACTATTCTAAAAATAACACCATTATAGAAAGGGTTTTGTCTTTTAACACCTCTATTCTTCTCCGTTTTAAATCAGATGATCGATAAATTTTTATGTTCTTTAAATTTTCCTCCTCCTATCAAACCATATTATTACATTTTTCACTATAATTCCTTAGAATTTCCTTAGGAAGTTTATATACATGCAAAATTTCTTCCATTATTCTTCTATAGATGGTTTGGATCACTCAAGTATTCCTCATTTTTCTCAATTACTATAATTTTTATATGAATTGAATAAATCCTCCAGGAATAAATCCATAAGTTTCATCCTCGACACCCTAAATGGTTTCCATAATATCTAACCTTTAAAATAGTTTCATTTTTCTATTATTAACCATTTATATCAAAATATATCTATATTTTAAATTTTATCATTTAAACCTCCTAAGAATAACTCCATTTAAGTACCCTTAATACTCATCCAAACGATATTAAATACTCATGATTTTACTTTTCCCCAAAAATAGATTGATTAAACATAATCCATGTTAGCGCATTGATTTTTACTTTATATAATATTCTCAGTCAATTGACTTGACTTGTAGAGAGTGTAGTCGATCTAAATTTACTATATTTTGTCACTTTGATTTCTTTAATTGGTTGATCCCATAATACCAAATCATTGTTTTCAATCTAATAAATATGCAGTAGATTCAAATTCACCAAATTATTATACACATTAGTTCATTCCTATGTATCCAACAACCATTTCCCCTATAAATTCTCATACATGAATGAATAGGGTGTGTGGATCACTATGTAGCAAAATTTTCATCCGTAGTGGGATTTTCATACATACATATCCTCTTGTGTAGCCAAATTCCTCATGTATCCTAATTTTCATATGTTAGAAAATTCTCCTATGTATCATATTGCATAGATTAATTCCTTTTATAGTTGATTTTACTTGCATCGTAAATTTTATTATATATCTGAATCTTTTTCATATCCAAATTTCATTAGACTGGTAAATTTACTTAGTTATCTGATTCTCTTACATAGATGCATTCAAAAACATTACCCATGTGTAGTTTAATATTTGTAATATCCAAATTTCCTTGCATAATTAATTTTCCTACAGAGCCAATTATCCTTCATGAAGTAATTTTCATACGTAGTTATGAATCAATTCCAAACTTCTCTATTTCAGGTCCAAACTTCTTATAGAATATAATTCTTCTTAAATAAATTTCAGGCCATCGCAAATCCTAAAACAAGGATACTTAATTAAAAAATCCAAATTTTATAAATCCATGTTTTCAACATTCTCCCCCTTTTTATTTTATTATCTAATTATTCTATAAATTCAAGACTTCAAAAATTATTCAAGATCCCCCTAAGTGAGAAATCCCCCAAAATCAAAAATTATCCAAAACCCAAAAGTATCCACCTTTAAAAATAAAATTAAAAGGTGGGTAAGGTCTAATTTTCCTTTTTCTATACACTTAGAAAATTTATCATTAATATACTATTTAATCATATGGGGTCAATATCTCACTGTATGAAATAAGATAATAGATCAAATAATACAAATTTTTTCTAATCATGTAACCACTTCCCATTCTCACCCCCATCCACCTAAACTCCCTTGAAGCTATACTCAAATAAAACCATTCCATGTAAAGAAAAATAAATATTAGGGGAAAGGGAAGTACAACCAAAATTGTTTAATGGGAAAGTGGTGGTTGAACAACAAGATTCAACAATTGTTTCTCAAATGATTATATTTCCAATGGGTTTTTCAAGATATCAAATACCTATTGGTCACTCCAAACATATTTCAACTATATAAGTCCATGTTCTACTTATTCTTTAATAAAATGATATTTTATCTCTATATACTTATTTATAAAGTGTTGAGTTAGATTTTTGGTTAGCTCAATGACATTCTTGTTGTCACGATAAATTATCATAAGTTATTGAACCTTTTCACCCAGATCTCCCAATTTTTACTTCATCCATTGTAGCTGTGTACATGAGTTTGTATCTACAATATATTTTGACTCAATTATGCTAAGGGATGGACTCTATTGTTTTTTCTTATCCATCTTACGCACTTAATATTAATAAATAAGGTACCTCCACTAGTGGATTTCCTACACACCACATCAACTTCGAAATATTTATCTAAAAAGGATAAAATCTAATGTTCCTTATCAATATTAAAAATTATACAATAAATTATTATCCATTGCATGTATCCCATGATCCTTTTCACTACTGCCAAATGTTATTGTTTAGGATTTCTTTGGAATCACACTACAAGTAAAGTTTCAAAAGCTATACCAGGCTATGTTTTTTGAGATACAAAAAAATTCCAATGATTTTTTCTATAGAGAGTGAGATCTGAAGCCTTTAAATATTCACATTTTCCATGATTGGTTCCAACTGTTATAAGATTTGAGATTAGTTTTGAATCAAACATGCAAAACTTTCTGAGTATCTTAATAGTATATTTTTCTTGTGAAATAAATGAAAACTTTTCTCTTTAAATTATGTAAAACCCAGAAAATAGGTGAGTTATCACATCATTTAAACTTCAAATTATTCTTTAATTAAATCAATAAAATTTTGTATAGATTGTTACCTACTTCATCTAAAGATAATTTCATCTACATAAACTAAAAACCATGAATTGTTCTTCATCAGAAATTTTTAGATATAGATTGTGATCGACTCCTTCTCTTTTAAACTTATCTTATCTAATTATGAATCGAGTCTAAAATACTAGGCATATGGAGGATGTTTTAATACATAAATCTCCTTTCTCAATTTTCACACCTTATTCTCATCTTTCTGAATTAAAAAGGTTGTTCAATATATACTTATTTTTTAAGAAATCCATTCAAGAAAGATGTTTTAACATACATTTGAAATATTATATATCACCTTTATATAGACACTGAAAAGAATATCTAGATATACTCCAGTTGTTACATTGCAATAAAGGTTTTATCCACATCAATTCATTCAATCTATGCATAGCCCTTACAAACTAACATGGATTTATTACTGATAAACTTACCATATCATCAATATTATTTATGAATACCAATTTAGTCCCCATGACATTATGATATTTGGGTCAATTTATGAACTCCCAGGTCTGGTTCTTATCAATATAATCTAGTTCCTAATTCATGGACTCCACTCAATCTTCACCCTGAGTTACTTATTCAAATTTAGTGGGCTCTATTTTGGATAAAAGTCTATATGATCTACTTTCATCACTATGTGTGTTTGAGTAAGTGTATACTTTTTTCCAATAATATTTGATGGATCAACTTCCATCATACTATTATTTCCTTAAGAGATACACTTATGTGTTTTTAGTGGGTTCTTCTTTAGATTCAGCTTCCGAGTCCTCTTCCATTGAAGGAATTTGTGTATCTTTAATGCTCTAATCATTGTCACCTACTTCCTCATACTCCTCATACATATCTTTTAGAAATGAACCTTATATATTTTCACATGTTTTTCCATGATAATTTTGACATCAATACTTTCTACTATTTTTACAACCCTCTTGTTAAATTATTTTTAAGATTTAATTTTCATATAATATCCTAGAATAAATATTTCATATGAAACGTCACTATATTTTACTTGGTTTACTTATTTATTCAGGATATAACACTTACTTCCAAATAAATAAAAATGTTTCAAAGAGGGGTTTATCCCATGATATATTTCGTAAGGATTTCACTTATCTCCAAGACTTAAAAGGGATCTATTCTGACTATACATAGCTATATACCTTTTATTCTTATAATAGTGACATGAAACAACACTTTTGATGAGTAAAGTATTTTTCATAATATTTACCATTCCATTTTTATGTTCTATAACCTCATTTTTCTATAGAGTTCTTATAGAATACACCTCATGTTTTATTCCATGTTTTTTCAAATATTTTTCAAACACAATAAAGGTATAATCTATTCCATTATTAGATTGTATAACCTTAATAGTATGTCCAATATCATTTTTCACTTTTCATATATACGTCATTATAAAATCTAACACTTATCTCTTACTTTTTATTAATATAAAGAGTGAAATATGACTATAACCATCAATAAAGAGGATAAAATATCTTTATATATAAATCCTTGTAATATTCATGGGGCTTCACACATCTTTGTGTATAAGGTCAATAATATTTGATTATCTATTATTCTTGTGCCTATATGGATTACAAACCATTTTCCCTCTTATGTATGCATCACACATTCATTTTTCATCGCACTTTAAGTTGATAATATCATATTCCACATTTATTTTGGAAATATTCTCTATAATTCATTGATTTATGTGTCTAGAATTTGATGCCATAATAAATTCTCTCTATTAATAATGAGAAAAAACATGTTTTTCTTATAATTTACATGATATATATTTCATCTAGTTCATTATCACTACATTAGATATCTCTAAAAAAAATTATAAATAATCCTTCATGAAAAAATGTGACTCTCAGTATCAATTCACATAGTTGAATCACACTAAAAAGATTATTCTTTAAACCATTCACAAGAAAAAACATTACATTTTTAGTTCATTATTATTGATATTGGCTATACCATTCCATTTTATTTTTAATACAACATCATTAACAAAAATTAAAGTTCTATCAAACTTTTATTTAATATTTTTCAACAAGGTTTCATTTCCAGACACGTTGAATGAACATCCACTATCAATAATCCATATGCTATCATTAATAGAATCCTTGAGACTAACCTCTACAAGGTTATATTTTTCTTTCATCTTCTTTTCCTTCCATGACAAACTAAATTGTGTTGGAGTGTGAGAAGTTATTTCCTATATGAATTCATTAGGAAAAAATTCATTATACGAGTTTTATTCCTCTAAGAGATAATATATGTTGCTTAAAGTAACTGAGTTAGACAGTGCCTTATTTTAATTCTCTTTTTTCTTATGTTCCACATTCCTATCCATAATTTTCCTAAAAAACAAGGATTTATGCATAATGTTAGATAATTTAAAACAATATCTATGAAATGAATTACCCTTTTTAAGTTTGGAATATAGTGGCATATCTCTAGGTTTATTATCAAGGTTTCCCCCATCTAGATACCTTCTTGATTATAGACAATATGTCATTATGAGACTAAAAAATACAAAAAATTGGTATTTCATTAGAGGGAGTATTTTTTTCACTTCCATCTCTCCATATATCACCTCATTTTGAAAAAATAGGAAAACTATTTTTTGAGAGATTCAATATGATTTTAACTTTATGTCTTTATCTACTTATCACAACTATTTATGTTTTTGGTTTAATACACAATATCACTTTGTTCCATGGATATGGGTCTTTATTCTTCTAATACTTGTTCAACACTCTATTAAACTTTCTTGACCCTTTTATTAGTTCTGTATTAGAGAACTTCCCAAAATGAATCTTCTTCTTTGAATTTCATGTGTTTTATTCCTTCTTATATTTTCATTTTAAAGTGAACACTTATTCTTCTAATTCTTAAATCCTAATTTCTATTTTCATTAGATATATGTTCACATATTCAATCCATTTGATTTTCTCCTCTATTTTTAATTTATAATTAATGAATTATCCATAAATCATGCGGCCATTTTTTTCTTAAATTACATATTTAATTATATCAATCTCTACTTCAAGTTGATCTATATATTATAAATATTATTTCTAGAAAATCACCCATTTTTATATTCTTCTTTGTGTAAATAACAAGCTCTTTGATAACGCTTTCTTACTCCACCTTGTGATCGATAATTACCTTAGGTTTATTATTTTTCTCTCTTTTGGGTTCACCCTCTTTAATAACTTCCATAATAGTATCTTTTTAACTTGATATAAATTCACTTTCAACTTTTTATAAGGAATATTCTTTAGCCACTTCTTCTTTTTTTACTGATAATAATCCTTCTTTGAAATTTATTTATGATAAAATTTCATTGAGGGAGAAATATTCTTATTGATTTTTATACTATATTAACTTTTTTATTCATCCACATAAAGTCTTTTAGGACACCTGACTATTGTATTTCCCACTTTACCACACCTGAAATAGGCAATTGGTAATTTTCCTTTAAACCTTCCTTTTCCTCTCTTAAATTTTCTTAGAACAAGAGAGGGAAATTCATCATTAACATCTTATTAATTTTATAATTTATTATTGATATTTAACTTCTACATGGATTTAAAATACATTTATTTATTGATTTTTTTCTTTCTTCCTTTGGATTAACTCTTATTTTATAATCCATAAGGCTACTATGAAGATCATCAAGGGAAAGTTCAACCAAATTTATTTCTTACAAAGATGAAACTTTTGGATGGAAGAGAGGTGTGAGTCTCATTATAATATTCTTTATGATTGTTACATCATGTATAACATCACCTAGGAACTTAATAGCTTGAATGAATTCAGTGATGTGATTGAATAATATGTCCATAGTTTCATCAAGGTTCATCTTTATTCCAAAATACTTGTTGTGAAAAAACCTGGAGTTTTGCTTCTTTCACCTTTCTATCTCCTTAATAGATACTTTTTAGTTTTTACCAAATAGATTTTATAGTGGCACAACCCATCATCACCTTCAAATATATATGATCCAATATTTCACAATCAAAATCATTATTCACCTTTTCATCTGTATCAAAAAAAATTCCATCTCCTTTAATCATAGCTATATCATATGCATCACTAACATGAAATCCATCAATTTTCATAGTGTGAACTTAAAAACAAAAAAATCTGAGATAAAGTACCGTAAGGTTTTTTTATAATTGATAATTTCTTCTATCGAACAGGGGTATAACTCTAACATTCACAGTATTTTCCATATCAAATGATTTTTTTGGATAGATGTGTCTTGAGAACCTATTGTTATGATGCCACCTATTACAACCACAATGAAACACACCCTAAAAGGTTAGGGGTGAATTAGTGTGTTGTCTTCTTTTCTTCCCCATTTATCTTTATCACATGTTAACATAAGCATTATAGACCTATCTTTATATTTCGAACACACATACACATAGATTTGGAAAGAGTAAATAGAGGACCTAATGATTTTACTTAGTTCACCAAATAGTGGTCTAGTCCAAGCAGCACACACCAACATTGTATTGATTTTATAGGTTAGTATCACTCATTGGTAGGTTTTTTACATGGATTTAGTAAATGATCACTTCCAAGATTTGGAATAATTCCAATACTTTTTTTCTCACACATTACTCAATCCAAGGAGATATTGAGAAAGTGTAACACACAGGTTGCTTATAGAACTATTCAATAAATAACACCAATGTGGTGAGGGTTTTTTCTTTCAAAAACTTTCATATTCTCTATTTCAAACTAGATGATTGATGAATTATTGAGTTCTTCAAATCTCCTCCTATTTAAAAATATTATTTTCTTTTTTACCCTCCTTCCCTAGAATTGCGTCATGTAGTTTATATGAATGCATGATTGCTTCTATGATTCCTCTATAGATGGAATGGATCACTCTAGGTTTCCAAATTTTTCAATATTATAACCATATATATATATATATGTTATGAATAAATCCTCTAATAATAAAGCCATAATTTCCTTTCCTGATCTCACAACAGTTTCAATAATATATGACTTTTAAAACAATTTATTTTTTCTATAGTCAAACATTTATATCAAATAATATGCATGTATCTCCATTTTAAATTTCTTAATTTAAACCTCATAATAATATCACTATATAATTCATATTAAGACACCTTTAAATGATATTCAATACTCAAGATTTTAATTTTCCAAAAAAATAGCTTGATTAAACTTCCTCTATGGTGGTACATTGATTCTTACTCAGCAGAATACTCATGGTTGATTGGTCTACAATTGCTCTAATTTTTTAATGTGTTCAATCCCTAATTTAAAATCATTGTGGTCAATATAATCAACATATGGTTTCTTCACCTTTTACAAATTCTTATTTATTTTAGGTCCTTTCAATGTACCCATCAATCCTGTATCCAAAGTTGTCTTCATGAATCCCCATATGTGAATTAATTGGGTATGTAGATCACTATGTATACTCATTCATAGTTGTATTTTCATATTTAAATATCCTAATTATTATCCAGATTACTCAAATATCCAAAATCTCATACATTGGAAATTTCACCTAGGTATCCCATTGTATATCTTAATTCATTACATAGCCAAATTTCTATGCATTGAAAATTTCCTTGCTTAGTCAAATATTTTGTATAGCAAAATTTCATTACATTGATGATTTCCTTGAATAATAAATTCTTTTATATAGCCCAATTCTCATACATAACCTATATTTATTTGAATTCCTAGTGTATCCAATTTTTCTTGAGTTAATAATTTCTTGAATAGTTGATTTTTCTACATAGCCGAATCCACATACATGGTTCTACAACTATTTCAAACTTCTCCATTTCAGTTCCAAACTTCTTCTAGAATAGACTCCTTCTTAAATAAATTTTATTCCATATCCAATCCTAGAAAAAGGACACATAATTGACAAAAAAATCAACTTTTTTCAAGCTATTTTTATAATAAAACCATTCATTCCATGACTAGACCACAAATCTAAAATAGTGCAGTGTCTAATTTCCACAACCTACACCCATAATCCAAGACACATCCTCACATCGAGACATAAATCCCTCTATCATGACTCATCCCTTTAAGATGTGACACACTTGAATTCTCAAATCCCCATTCTTACAGCCAAATCTCCACCCTTCAATAACCAATGCCATACTATGACAAATCTTCATAGTTGAAATCATAGATTAGACTCTACCTCACTTCCTCCAACCTTATTCTAGAGCCTCTAACACCCAAAATATAAAAATTAATGTTCAATAAATTTCTGCACCATTATATTAGATACCAATCAATTGATTTTTGTCATCAAGAATCAAAATCAGGGGTAAGTAAAAACAACAACCACCAAACCCCAAACACCCATCATAAGATACCACTCAAAAAAAATTCATCCACCATTAAAGCATAATACAATATAATAAATAATCAATATCAATTAAAACAACCATAAAAAATCACATCAATCATTATAGAAAAATAAGGTTTAAAATATATTTGGAAACTAAGTGTAAATTAGTGAATCATGTTCCCATATACATTTCTCCAAACCACCATTCCACCAAATAATATAAAGAAAGGAAATGATGTGATCATGGAATACCTTATCCTATCAATCCTGAAATCCAATGTTCCACTCCATGAATGTTTCATTATCCTCCATGTCCAAATATTACAAATCAAATACATGGGTGTCATAATAAAGGTATCAATAATTTTTTGTTCACATGGAACAAATTATGGATTCAATCCAAATACGAGAGAAGTAATAATTGATATGCCATCTCATTGATATACTCTAGCACATCAAAGGGACTAATCAACTAGGGATACATATTTATCCCCTAAACAAACATTCATTGTACATGATAAGGGGAATCCCTCATGAACACATGATTACAAACCTCAAAATCTAGAGGTATCCTCCTCTAATAATCAAAATAATTATGATTATTTTTTCCACCTTTAACCACCCTCAAATCATAAAAACCATATTAGTTATTCTTTGTACCACATATAGCCCAATGATTGTTGACTCTATAATCATAGTATGAAGACCCATTACTTAAATAACCTATAATTACATGATTTATAATAAGGGTTTCATTTTCTTATATTTTTAGAATCTTTTAAATTTATATTTTTATAAAATTAGGTAAAAACATTACATAATAAAGCATAAAATTTCACACAAAATTTATTTTTTCCACTAAATAGAGATTTAAGTTTACACCCTTGTTTCATTCAAAGATATTTTTTCATTTAAGATTATTCACCATAGTGAAAATATTGTCTTTGAAAAAATTTATACTTATCCTTAGATCCTATGAAAAACATTCAAAAACATGGGATGAGAAAAAAAATCTTAGTAAGGGATATAAAAATAAAAGAATACCATTACACTATTGAATACATAAAAAACCATGAGGCTGATTAAATTTTTCATAATAAAACTTTGAGAACATAAATATAAAATATCCATGTTATAAAATAAACCTTTGATCAAATAAAACTTTTCAAACCCATTCTAAAGAATAGGAAAAACCATGATGTTATCTCGAGGCTTGTGAGAACTCATGAAAACTTTTATTTAAATAAAACAAACCTTTCAACCTTAAACTTTTCTTACATTATGGAATCAAAATATTTCAATAAAACCCATTTTTAGAGAATAATGTAGGTATCTTGGAGTATAATATTAATAAACTATGTTCACTCATTTTTAACACATTTCATAATAATTGAATCCCAGTTAATTCCACAGTATTACCCATTTAGCTCCCTCATTTTCCCGAATGAATACTAAATCATTACCTAACGCATTGGAGATCTATATTGGATCCACCCATCGTCATAGGCTATATTAGGATCACCAATCATCATATATAATGACCAAGTATGATATCATGAACAAAAGTTTTGTAAGATTTTACTTTTTCAACATAAAACCCTTTTAAAACTCATTTGAACATATATACAAATCCCTTTCCATTTTCTAATAAAAATACAAAGAAATATCGCTTTTATTTCAAAAAATCATTAAAATGAAAAATTTATAGATGAGGGGGAATTTGTTATACTTTGAAAAACCATATTAAATTATATAGGATTCTTGGTAATGAATAATGACTATAATATTAGTAAAATTTAGTCAAGATGTGTATGTTAAAAAACATTGTTGTTACACTTTGTAAAAAGTAAAAACTAAACCATATGAGAAATATTGAAAATAATACTTTTTAAACCATTGTAAGGAAAGTAAATATAGTCTAAAATTACATTTATAAACCTTTGAATCATAAATAATAACATTATTGAAACATTTAAAAGAACATGAATATAAAGAAGAAAGAGTTTAAAATATTTAAAACAAATTTTTAAAGGAAAATCTATTACCATAAGTATCATCTAGATTTATACATCCTATAACTCATGAGTAATAAAATTATATTAGTTTTATAATTTCTTAATAAAAATTTTCAATATAATTTCATTATCATTGTTCTCTTTATTTATTTTTTACAATGTTTTTTTAGTTACTAAAGTGGTTAAGTTCACATTGGATGATTTAAGGATGTTCAGTTTATAACCTCAAAAAATAATTTTTGTGTTAAATGTAGTCAAAGGGTTTATGGTTCCATTAAATATAGATTATTAAAAATGATATAATTATAATATTTATGCATTATATACCCTTTTAAAAACAACAATTTATGGTGGTTATGAAAAATGAACCATGTGGTTTGATGGAGAAGGCAGTCTGTATGTATGCATGAACACCGTTTTCATTTTTTTCCATGAAGGGTGTAAAAGAAATAAATTAGATCATATTTTAATTTTAAAAAATCAGAAATATTTTATATATTTCATATTTATTCCATAGTTCCATCCATATGACCATTCTTATAAGGTGTAAATAAAAAACGAATCATATCGCTTCATGTAAGTGATATTCCAAATGTATGCACGAGAAGCGTTATCAATTTTCTGAAGATAGAAATGGTAAGAATGTAAGTAATATATTGATTTTTAATAATAATAATTGTTTTAAAAATATAATATATATTCATTTTTTCATCAGTTCAACCATCCATATGATATGGTGACGAAAAACAAAGTACATCGCTTCAGGGAGATGATAGTCTACACGTACACATGAGAAATGTTTTCATTTCCCTTAAAATGGAAATGTAGGTGAAAAATGATTGTACCATAATCATAATAAAATTTAATCATATATAAGACAATTATTTTATTATTTTATCTTGTTTAATTAATATTTGAAGGATATATAAGAAGAAATAAACAAGAAATAGGTCAGTTGGGACTTATACCATATCCTTAGATATCTCTGTTTTTATTACACCTCAATCCTTATATGTTTCGTATTTTGAGATGAAAAAAACCTCTAGAACGTGGGTAAGGAAGTTTGGGAGATATTTTGGTAGGTATTATAAGTAAAAAAGTGATTAAAAGGTGTGAGTAAGGGATTATAGGTGGTTCTCTTTTATAAGTGAGGGGAGTCTCACACACATAATTTTTCAAGGTTTTAAAATAATATGAAGTCTTAATTATGGTAAAGTGGTTCTAAACCTATAAAATTTATAATATAAGGTGATAAGGTTCTAAATACTATTATCTAATAATAATTAATATGAAATTTCATGGCATTATAGCAAGTTTTTTACCTTAATTAACCTGATTTACCCTTTACCATGTTGACACATTTTTACCGTGGTAAATATTCATAATGACCAAAAAAAGAAATTGAATAAATTACTAAATTTGACCCTATTGATTCCAAATATGGAATCAATTTTTCAATATTCCATTTTTATAAATTTATAAAATTTCCTTTAATACAATTTTTCAAAACTCAACAAAGAACGGTTTTTATAAAATTGTGTTTTCAAGAATAAAAATAAATGTATACCAATATCAGATATAATGTTGATTAATATGAAATCATTTAGATTATGTTTTGATAAAAATTTTATCATGTTACTTTAAAAAAAATTAAAAAAAATATATATTCTCTTATAATTGTACCAATTTAGAGTTCAAAACATGGGATATATCACGTACATACTTTTTTCACAAAGAAACATGAAACAAATCATGTACCTAAGATAAAATCAGAGGTAAAACTACTCTATAATAAACTAATCCAAAATTTTCCATAATTTCATATGGACCAATAAATCATGGACTTAAATTTCCCTTTATACCAAAACACATAACACTCTCCCATGGATATACTTTAATAAAATCATGATCTCTTACCTAAAATGAGATATCTTTCCTCTTATGATCTGTATAACTTTTCTACCTTATTTGAGCTATCCTCATGTGATGATGAATTATATTTAATTTCTCTACAATTTATTATACTATTTCTACTCCCAACAAATTCCTTTCATGAACTCAATCCCAATATGATGAATTTTGATATCATTTTCCATATAATGCCTCAAAGGCTCCTCTTTATACTAGAATGAAAACTACTATTAGAGTAATATTTAACTAATGAAAGATCTTGATCCCAAATTCCCTCATAATCTAAAGATAAATATCAAAGAAAATCCTCAAAATTTTGAATCATTTTCTCCAACTATACATCATATTGAGGATGAAAGGTTGTGCTGAAATTCAATTTAGTACCCAAAGACTTTTGAAGTCCTTTTAAAAATTTTGAGGTAAATCTGGGATCATGATCAGATACAATAGAGATATGGAATCCATGTAATCTAACTATCTATTTAAGATAATATATTACCCCAATAATTAAACACACTTTATTTCATAATTTTTTCACATATATTTTAAATAAATACAAGATGAAGATCTAGAGGTATAGTGTCTTTGGAATATTAGATGCGTAAATACATCATTTTAAACATAAAAACATCATATTTATTTAAAAATAAAAATATTTCTCCTATACTCCATATAGATTCTTCAACTACATAGGATACCCTAGGAAAAATACATACGGAAAATAGTGATATATAAAGCCTGGTAATATAATAAACATAGAAATAAATAACAATAAGGGATTTGATAGGTATAACATGATATCATAAAGAGAATGATAATAAGCATGGAAAATATATTAAGGAATTAAAATCATAAGATCATAGATTCATGGAATATGTGGAAACAATATAAGACATGATATCATAAACATAAGTCAAGAATCACTCCCAAGACCATCATCAAAAGTGGACAAAGTTCCATGGTGGATTGGGTTCACTCACCATTCCTGTAAACATAGTGGAAAAAGTCCCATGGTGGATTGAGTTCACTCCCCATTCTCATTAAAATAGTGTAAAATATCTCATGGTGGATTAGGTTTACTATCAATTCCCATAAACATTGTGTAAAAAGTCCCATGTTCAATTAGGTCTACTCTCCATGCCCATAAACATAGTGGAAAAAGTCCCATGGTGGATTAGGTTCACTTCATAATCCCTTACATAACATCTCATGAGATATAAATATTTACCTAATGAATTAAAGGGATATATAATTCCAAAACCAAAATTCACATAATAAAAATCATATA
Organism: Viscum album; assembly: GCA_963277665.1. Classification (NCBI taxonomy): domain Eukaryota; kingdom Viridiplantae; phylum Streptophyta; class Magnoliopsida; order Santalales; family Viscaceae; genus Viscum; species Viscum album. The sequence continues at coordinate 1,472,492,411 of OY728123.1, forward strand.
TATTCATTCCACATGAGTAAAAAAATCCTTACATAAATCATAAGCATGATCAAACCTATGAGAAGGAAGTGGGTTTTATAATTATGATTCAAGGCATAGTTGAAGGCTAAATCATAAGGATTCACAAGAGAAAAAGAAATTAAATTTCTTTTTAATTTAATAATTTTAAAAGGTACATGGGTCTTAAAAATGTATTTCCATTTTAGAAAATTCATGAAAAATATTGGGAGAAGAAAGAATAAAAATGAACCACTTGGGTATAGATTTTTTGAAATAAATAAAGGATATTTTAAAGAAGGAAGGACCTTATTATTTTATATAAAAACATAATATAACCAAGAGTTTTATCCAGAAAATAATTAGTATTTTTAAAATATATTAATTTTTTAAAAACATTTGATGGGGAAATGCTTGACATGAGATAAGAAATCAAAATATTGCCTTAAATCAAGTTTACTTAAAAGTGGGAATTTATAAGGGAACCAAAAACATGTATAACCCTATAAATTAATGGGATATTTAACTAGGTATATATTTTAGGGAAATATAAAAAAATATTATAAATTATTGAGAATAAGATTATGTAAAATGGATAAATAGAAATAGAATGTGTAACTGACAAGTCATGAAAGCGGTACCGAAGATCCCTTACATCAGGTTTCTGATTCATTCTTCACACACACATAAGTTCCTAAATAACAAAATTAAGTTTAATAAATACCTAATTAAGAAAATTATTAAACTATATTTCATACTCCAAGTTCCTTTTACTTTCATATGTTATTTATCTATAATATAGTTTTCTTTTCTACATCAATTACTTGAGGTTGTTTGATCAATTTTGTTTATTACTCTTTAGGTATGTTGACCACGGTACAATTCATTGAAAAATTGTTTCAGAATATAAAAAATATTAATAATGTTATGTAAATAAATTTTATATATTAAATATATTTTTAAATCCATCCATGATGGGATCTGATGATAAATGAAACTCATTGCATGTGTAAGTGGCAGTCTGTACGTACGTAAGATTAATGTTTCCATTTCTCAATAAATGAGAGATAATGAAGGTACATTATAATTTTTAAATTTTAGAATCATATTTATATTATATATATATCATATTTATTAATCTATTAAATCTTTTTTACTATCCAATAAATGTTGTGATGAAAAATAAAAGATGTCACTTTGTGGATGCGGTTGTCCGCACAAATGCACTAATGACACTTTCATTTTTCTTAGTGAATTGAGAGGAATAAATAATGATTATTAAATTTATATAATAACATATCAGTTTGATAAATATTATTATTTAATTATATTATATTAATATAAGATATTTGGAAGATTAAGATTAAGTAGAAAATATTATGAAGAAGGTAATACATATGTTAGAGAGTTGATCTTCTCTTAGGGATCTCCTTAGAAGTGAAGCCTTAAGATAAATTATAGAGAACATGGGATTTTTTAATAAAAAATTACTTATAGTAAAGGTAATTTGGGTATATCTTCAATTTAAATTCAAATGTTAAGTGTATCTATGGAGGGGTGGAATTTATCACCTTTTATAAGTGAAGAAAATGGAAATTTTGGGAATACCTTTTACCCTTCCATGATATCATCACACTATTCCTTGTTCAATTACTCAAAAATTTAATATTAATGAATTTTGGGTGATCTTATGTTGATCAATACTAAACCACGAATTTCCACTCATGTTTTAAACATGTTTCAAGTCTTTTACCAAAGGTTTTTACATTTTAACATTTGGATTTTTAACTTGGTAACTAGTTTTTAACAATGTAATTTATATTTTATTTAAAGATATAAGGTAAAAAATATTACAAAATTTTAATTCTTTGAACCTAAATTTAATATAAATTTAATATAATTTAATTTCTAAATAATATAAAATTATATTTTGGCTAAAACATTAAATATATACAAAAAATGTTTCACCATAATTGCAGTAATTAACATTAATCCTAGTAATCATATTTTTATTCATAAAAATAAAATTGAAATTATAATATAATATAAACATACTGATATTAAATATTAAATTCATTTTGTTAAATTATATTCCTAGAAGTGAAACAAAATTAATTTTTAATACAAGCGTATAAAAAGTTATTTTTAGAGTAAACTACTGCTTACATTACCGAAACATTAAACATTGGTTTTATAAATTAAAATGGGTATTTTTAAATTAATTATTTTATTTTATAAATAAATAGTTTGTATTTCATTTTTTTTGTAAATATTATGTTTTAATTGCAATATTATTTTCAAAATTGATATTTTCACAATTCAGCTAAAAAATAAATATTTTTGAAAAAATATGAAAAATTCATCTTAAGATAATATTGACATAATAAACACAAAAATAAATATAATTTGGTAAAATTATATTTCTAAATATATTATTAATATTAGAATTCAAAATGTAGTTAGTACCATCAATTCCCGCTAGTTTAATGGTTATAATGGTCATCTTTAATAATTTAAGTTTATGAAAGTTTTTTGGTTTTTGGTTTAGTACAATATTTAATATAACATAATATACTAAAAAAATATTTATTTAGGGAAAATAATCACTAATATCTCGGGTCGTTACATTCTCCCCCCTTAATAAATTTCACCCTCAAAATTTGATTTTATACACCAAGGTGAAAAAAATGAGGGTACTTTTATTTCATGGTGTATTCAAATTCCCACATTACCTGTAACAACCCGACCCTAGTTACCTAGAGTCGGTGCATTATTACATAACATTGGCATGATCACAAAAGATCAAGTATCGAAATACCTATTAGTTTAGTATCCTTAGAAGTAATAGATACATTCATAAGGTTTACATTACAACACAAAATGGAAAACTAAAACAACATTGTTTCCATAGACAACACTGAGATCCCATAGACTATCCCTGCAGGTCAGTCATAATATACTTCTTCATATCCTTGGAAAAATAAAACATAGAAAGGGGTGAGATTAGAGGCTCAGTAAGGATAATAATATAGCAGAAACTTTCATAAATAAGCATAAACATTTAAGGCAATGTATAAAACTAAAAAAATAATTTTCAATATAAACTTCATTATAATATGGAAAATATAAATCCAAATAATTCTATTTACTTACTCACATGGATAATATACTCATAGAATAATCACATGAAATATCAATAGACACTTTCATAATGATGGAATGCATAATGCCAGACTTTCATAACCACATAGTCAAGGCCTTGTGCCAAGAATACAAATAAGATTTTCTCAAGGACTTGTGCCAAGACACTATTTTGTCTCATTAGTCCTACCAATGCATCAAGGAGATATAGCGGGCTCCACCTGTCACATACTAAGTCCAATGCATTCCTCATATGAAAAGGTTTAAACAAAACATAAACATTCGTATTAAAACTAGAATACGAAATGTCAATAATTTATCCATAAACCATGAATGGTGTAAAAATAACACATACAGAGTCAAACATATCACAAAACCTTCAATACAATATGGAAGTTTTGTATCATAATAAATAAACTTCAAATAATCTTAAAATCCATCAAAGGATGTTGATATATATGAAATCAAAACCATTTTTAGAGAAATATCTCTTTCTATTTTGAAATCATTTAAAAGTCATGTAATTATAAAAGAAACATTTATTTTTGAAAATATTATTATAAGCTTGTAAGGTAATATTTGGCGATGTCATAACGGCGGAAAATATCCTCACCCGTTGTATAAGTTAAAAAAAAGACATTCTTACCTTAACTTTGTCGAAAAGGTTATAAATGACCTTGTTTGGAAAATGATAGAAAGATTCCTTTATAAAAACCTTATAAAAATCAAAAAATGGTATAAATGACTTTAACCCATAGTATATAAAATATTAAAAATGTTTTGGAATACATTTTTAAGAAACATGGATATGGATGATAAAGAAATCCCAGTAGATAATTACATATAAACAACCTTAGATAATGAAGAGATTGTGAAATTTACCATTACCTTGTACTTTTACTTGGTCGAGGGTAGGTTAAACTTATGTATAATAGAGAAATAATTGTTATTAAATTATACAAGAATCATATAAATTAATATGATATCATATATGATCTTTTAACATTTCTTTGTTAATAATATCTTAGTATTATCGTCGTTTCAGGTGTTAACTGATTCATTTTCCTTTATATGATTTTTTACGTAAGTAATGTTTGTTATGTATGGGATGTATCTTATTCATATTCAGAATTATATTAAGTCTTTAAACATTATTTTTAATCATCGAATAAAAATTAGTCTTGAATGGATATGATGAGGAATGAATCTCATCGCGTTTGTGGAGACGGTAATCTGTACGTACGCACGAGAGACAATATCATTCTTTTGATATTAAAATAATATATAATTGGATGTTATATCATATATAAATAATCATTATCATGTTATATTTATTATTTTCATCAATTACACATCATTATTATACCCATACAAATAATAATGTATTAAATAACAATTACACCACGACGTGGAGACGGTAAGCCGTACGTATGCACGTATGGTGACATGTCATTAAAATAATGGATAGAATAATGAATTTGGTTATACCATATTTATAATAACATCACAGTATATATAATATATTGGATTTATTATTTTATAATGGAAACAACAAAGAAAAAGGAAGTGGAAGAAGAAAGGAACATGAAAGAGGTGGTGAGATATTTACCTCTTCTTCGGGTTCTTCCTTTTGATTTGGTCAAAAGGACTCCATAGGTTGGCTTTATGACTAAAAAAAGAAATCTAGGATGAAGGTATTATAATTTAAAGGGTATTGGGATAGGTTTTGGCTGAGCTAAATGGATTTGAAGGTGTGAATTAGAGAGAAGGGTGGGTTCCCTTTTATAAGAGGGGTGAGGGGCACCTTAAGAAAAGCTAGAAATATTATTTTATAATAAAATAATTTTCGGTTTATAATGGCTCAAAAATGGATTATTTAAAGTATATGGTGGGTATGGATCTAAAAACACTCAACCAATAGGTTTTAGATAGGTTTGGGTCACTATATTAACTTTATCTTTTAGATTTAACTCATAGTTAAATAGTTTGACATTTACCATGCCTCTTTGTATTTTTATATTATATGGTTAATAAACTTACTATATACTTCCAAGAGAAATACAAGTGGTTCATTAATGATACACCTATCATTATATAATTCTTTTTTCCAAACCTTAGATTTTTAGGAATATAATATCAATTAATAATATAATATTTATTTTAAAAACTATTTTATGTCAATTTTGACACTATTTGGTATTTTGTTTTTTCTAAATTTATAACAGTATTATTACTTCGAAAAAAATTCATCTAACTAACCCTAAAATGTCATATTAACCTATAAAATTAGTGTAATTCATAAAAAGTCTCAAATTACATTTATTTGGATATTTATAGTATCAATTATTTTAATATTTCATTAATTAGGTAATTACTACATCATCATTGTGTCATAAATAAATTAAATTATTTAATGTCTAAAAAATATAAATAAAATACCATTATGTAGGAAATATTTTTATATTTCTAATTAATATTTATAGTCTAATTTATCTTATGTTTAACCCTATATTAAAAATGGTTTAGTTATTAAACATTGAATTTAACACTTTTAACTCTTCTTTGAATTAAATAATAATAAATCTCCTAATCTAATCCAAGTACACCAAAGAGGTTCATATTTTAATCCTAAGATTGTTTTTGGTTGAATCACACTTATAGAATAGAATTAGGACATGTGTTAGGGTAATAATAATATCATTTTTACCCATAATTACCCTATTTACTTTTAACCGTGGTAAATAAAAGTAAAAAGTTACTATTCACCACAAATTATTTTCATCTCATTGAACCACATTTTACTTACTGATATCCACCGCGTCTCTTGGATTTTTGAAATTCCACTCACAGAAGCGGTAAAATTAAGGTTTATGTGAATTTGAAAATGCTCCTAGGAGGTGGGTAAAAGACGGTAAAAAGTTCAATAAAATTTTATACATCTAATTTTATTATAAAATGACACCAACAAATTACATTGAACTTATATAGGTATTATAAATCTATTTCGACTTAAAATAAATTTAAATATAATAAATAATTATTCAAATAAAAAGTCAGTTTTAAACTATAACACAGTGTTTTTCACTATTAATCAAAAATGGAATGTTTTTAGAAAAATACCAAAAATTTACCCTAGGCTAATTTCGATACTCCGAATAAAAAAATGAAGTACATTTTGAAAGATAAAATTTATAAAATTTCAAAAAGTGGGTATTACTATTCATAACGGCTATTTTGATTGGTTGTGGTGTGTTAGAACTCGAAGTTGCGTACAACACATGCTATTGTATTATTCAAAGAGAAGCGTACCGTGGAATCTTGGGGTGTTAAATTCTCCCCACCTTCAAATAATTTATTCCTCGAAATTTCTAGAGTATTAATACGTTAAAGTACTTATTTGGTTCTTCATCCTAAGTTCCTCGGGTTCCCACATTGCCTCTTCCATCTTATGGTTTCTCCATAGAACTTTTACCATACGAGTCGTCCGGTTTCTCAGCACTTGTTCTCTTTTATCAAGAACCTTGACAGGCTCTTCGCAATAAGACATATAGGGTTCCAGTTCTAATTCCTCATAGGTGAGTACATGCGTTGGGTTAGACATGTATTTTCTCAACAGTGATACGTGGAACACATCGTGGAATTTGGAGAGACTTGGAGGCATTGCCAAACGGTAAGCTACAACCCCAATTCTTTCTAGAATTTTGAAAGGTCTGATGTACCTGGGACTCAATTTACCCTTCTTACGGAAATGTATAACACTCTTCCATGGAGATACCTTCAAGAAAACATGATCTCCTACCTAAAATTCCAAATCCTTTCTTCAGTTATCAGCATAGCTCTTTTGTATACTTTGAGATACCTTGATATGGTTTTGGATTACCTTCACCTTTTTCCATCATTTCCTCCACAAGTTCTGGGCCTACGAGTTTTCTTTCACCAACATCATCCCAACAGGTTGGTGTGCGACATCTCTTTCTGTATAACGCTTCATATGGTGCCATATGAATACTTGAATAGAAGCTATTGTTACATGAAAATTCTACCAGAGGTAAATATTGATCCCACATACCTTGAAAGTCAATTAAGCAATATATCAACATGTATTTTAAGGTTTTAATAGTCTGTTCTGATTGTCCATCAGTTTGAGGGTGGTAGGCAGTGCTCAAATGAAGTTCAGTATCCAGGTCTTTCTCAAGACTTTTCCAGAATCTTGATGTAAAACGTGGATCACGATCAGAAACAATCGATATGGGTACTCCATGAATTCTCACAAATTCATTAATATACAGTCTTGCTAGATGTTCAAGTGGAAAATATTCTCTTATATCAAGAAAATCTACTGACTTGGTATGACGATAAAAAATGAACCATATTGCATCGTTCCTTCTAGGATTCTTTTGTAGTCCCATGAAAAAGTTCATCATAATATTATCCCATTTCCAATTAGGTTTGGGAATAGGTTGCATGACTCCTCCAGGCTATTTCCTTCCAGCCTTCACTTGTTGACAAACCATAAATCTTGACACAAAATCAGCAATCTCCCTCTTCATATTATCCCACCAAAAATGTTCATTCAAATCTATATACATCTTAGTGCTACTAGGGTGTATAGAGAAATTGGAACTATGAGCATCATCCAACAATTCCCTTTTTAGATCAGGTATATCAGGAACACAAAGTCTCTTCCCAAATTTCAAAATTCCATCTTCATACACAAATTCACTCAATCTCCCATCATTCACAGCTTTAATCTTATTTTTAAACTCTTCATCACTGGTCTGATAACTCTTTATCTTTTCTAGTAAAGATGGTTTGGCAAACATTTGAAAAAGTTTTGATGTTTCACCTTCCATGGTGATCCCTATATCCATCTTTACTATATCCATGTATAAAGGATCCTTTTTAACTCTCATCTTGTTCAAACTACATGATCCTTTCTACTCAAGGCATCTACCACTTTATTTTCCTTCCCTGGGTGGTAGTGTATAGTGAAATCATAATCCTTGAGTAGTTCAAGCCATCACATTTTCCTCATGTTGAGTTCTTTTTGTGATAAAATATACTTCAATCTCTTGTGATCGGTATATATCTCACATTTTTCACCATAGAGATAGTGTCTCCAAATCTTCAAAGCAAATATTACAGCTGCTAACTCAAGATCATGAGTATGATAGTTTTTCTCATGAATTCTTAGTTGTCGTGATGCATAGGCAATAACTCTATCATTCTGCATATGGACACAACCAAATCCTTTCTTTGAATCATCACTATAAATAACAAACTCATCATTCCCCAATGGTAGCGTAAATATAGAAGCATTTACTAATATTATCTTTAGTTCTTCAAAACATTCTTCACACTCTTTTTTCCAAACAAATTTAACCCCTTTTTGTGTGAGCTTTGTTAATGAGTTAGCCAACCAGGAAAAATTATGGACGAAATGTCGATAATAACCTGCTAAACCAATAAAACTGTGTACCTCGATTATACTCGTTGGTGCTAGTCATTATTGGATTACCTTGGTATTAGAAGGATCAACAGAGATTCCATCCTTAGAGACAATATGTCCAAGAAAAGAAATCTCCTGAAGCTAGAATTCAAACTTGCTAAACTTCCCATATAATTCATGTCTTCTAAGAGTCTTCAGGATAATGCACAACTGATTTTCATGATCTTCATAGCTTTTGGAGTATACCAAGATATCATCAATAAATACCATTACAAATTCATTGAGATATTCCTTGAAAACTATATTCATTAGATCCATGAAGAAAGAGGGTGCATTAGTCAACCCAAAAGGCATTACTGTAAACTCGTAATGCCTGTACCTGGTTCGAAATGCTGTTTTCAGAATATCTTCCTTCTTCACACACAACTGATGATATCCAGATCGAAGGTCAATCTTTGAAAAGTATTTATCTCCATGCAGTTGGTCAAATAAATCATTAATGCGAGGTAGGGGATACTTGTTCTTTATTGTTATAGCATTGATCTCCCTATAGTCAATGTACAACCTCATAGATCCATCTTTCTTCTTAACAAAAAGGATAGGGGATCCCCATGGAGAAACACTAGAGAGGATAAATCCCTTATTACTTAATTCCTCTAGTTTTTTCTTTAGTTCCACTAATTCCATAGTGGCCATTCTATAAGGGGTCTTCGATATGGTCCTTGAATCAGGAATTAAATCAATGGAAAACTCAATTTCTCATTCTGGAGGATGTCTAGGTAAATCCTCTGGAAATACATCAACATATTCTTTCACAATAGGCACATCCTCTATTTGAAAATTCTTTTCCTCACCCACAATTATTTCATTCTCTTCCTCCCCAATAATTTAATTTAGTTGAGCTACTCGGGGTGGATCTAGATAAGAATTAGGTGGTGAAGATTCTACTCTAAAGATAAGGTGTTCTTTATCATCATCATGAAAAATTTTAAACTCCTTCTTCTTACAATAAATCTTCTCATCATGGTCCGAAATCCAATCCATAACGAGGATTATATCAAATTCAATCATGGGTATGAAAATGAGATCAGAAGATAAAGAACATTTATATGCTCTAATGGGAACTGATTCACAAAACTTTGTTGCGATGATACTTCCCTTAGGAGTTTTGACTGACAACTCCCTTTTTAAATCAAATTGGAAATATCTAATTTTCTTAGAAAACTGGGAAGATATGAAACAATGCGATGATCCAGAATCAAATAAATCATTTTCTAAACTTGAGGAAACCATTAAATTACCTGCCATTATGCCTTTCGGAGCTTCAACCTCAGCAATAGTGATATCATAAGCTTGGCCTTGATCCCTTGGCCTATTCTGAGGTAAGTTCCCCTAACGCTTAGGAAATTTATTCACATAATTCCTCCTTTCTCTACAATTGTAGCATTCAACATTGACAACCTCTTTCTTCCTCTTACAATCACGATCTTGGTGGCCTTTTTCACCACACTTGTAACAGACTCCCATTCCCTTCAGGCAAGTACTAGGGTGTTTCTTCCCAAATTTACTATAGGATGGATATTCAACTTTTCCCTTCTTGCCCTTATTTCCATTTCTAGAGTGTTCAGCGGATCTCTTCTTCTCTTGCTTTGCTTTAAAGTCGTAAGACTTAGAGAATTATTTTTCTGTCTTGATAGCACATGAGACAATATCTTCAAACGATGAGAAGGATTGTGAGAATAATGCTCAATAGAGAAATGGTTTTAAACCATCAAATAAAGGATCAATCTTACTTCTTGGGTTACGTATATAATCTACTACATGCCTTGCTAACCTTGTAAAGTTAGATTCATACTTTGCGACATTCTCATCCTCCTTTTTCCTCAAACTTAGAAATTTCCTTTCCATATCTGCTCGATGGTTACGAGGAAAGTATTTTTCTAAGAAAAATTCTATAAACTCCCTACATTCCATATTTGATACTTCACCATCTTCCTTTGTGTTTTGAATCAATGACCACCATTAATCATCATCTTCAGTGAGGTGGTAAACTTCCAAGAAATTTTTTTCCCTTTCACTACTCCCCAAGGTGTGGAAACTTTTCTCTGAGGAATTTATCCATTGGTCGGCTACTAGTGGATTTGTACCACCAATTAATGTTGGTGGTTATTGCCTCATGAAGCGATCTAACATTGATCCTCTACACTATGGATCAGGGTGCTCCATACGGGTAAGGTTATTATTCATAACCTGTGTTAGTTGTCCCGGTATGGTGATAAGATGATCAACGCCAGTTGTATCACCAGTTACACTATAATTATCTTGAGTAGGAGGGAAATCCCTACATAGAGTGCGGCATTGATATGGTTTCAATTCCTTCCACTAGGCGCCATTTCTAAACAATGGCATAAACTAGATTAGTTTATGAATCGCAATACATAAATCCAAACTTGTAAAACACTTAACATAAATTGAATAGTTTATGGATATAATCCATAATCATAAAAATGTTTTATTTGGGAAAGTATATACTCATTAAACCTTCATAATGGTTTTTAAAGAAAATGATAATTATCCTAAGCATATCCCCCAGGAGTGTCGTAACCAAGAGTGTAGCAAGTCCTGTTGTCGTGCACCAGTTCCCGTTCAAGTCTAGCTCAAAGTGGTGTTTTCGGGTTTTACCCCTAGGTACATCTGTGCTAGAACTACCTCTACCTACTCATATCCAGATATAGATGTATTTCTTGGAAAACTCACAAAATCTCTACAATACCAAAACTCTAGGAAGTTCTTCTATACTAATCCTCAAAGTCTATCTTAGGGCAATGTGCTCTAATCAGAGTTATCTAAATCTAGATTCCAAGGTTTATACTAAACTTACTCTGATACCAGCTTTAATGCCTTGACCCTAGTTACCCATAGTTGGTGCATTATTACATAACATTGGCATGATCACAAAAGATCAAGTCTCGAAAGACCGATTAGTTTAGTATCCTTGGAAGTACTAGACACATTCATAAGGTTTACATTACATCATAAAATGGAAAACTAAAACAAAATTGCTTCCATAGACAACATGGAGATCCCATAGACTATCCCTAGAGGTCAGTCATAATATACTTCTTCGCATACTAGGAAAAATAAAACATAGAAAGGGGTGAGCTCAGATGCTTAGTAAGGATAACAATATAGCGGAAACTTTCATAAATAAGAATAAACATTTAAGGAAACGTATAAAACTAAAACCAAAGCCTTTTCAATATAAAATTAATCATAATATGTCAAATATAAATCAAAATAATGCCATTTACTTACTCAAATGGATATTCAACTAGTCTAATAATCACATGCAATATCAATAACCACTTTCATAATGATGGAATGCATAATACCAGACTTTCATAACCACATAGTCAAGGCCTTGTGCCAAGACTACTAATAATATTTTGTCAATTACTTGTTCCAATACACTAGTTTGTCTAATGAGACCTACCAATGCATCGAGGAGCTATAGCGGGCTCCACCCGTCATATATTAAGTCCAATGCATTCCTCATATGAAAAGGTTTAAACATAACATAAACATTCGTATTAAAACTAGATTACGAAATGTCAATACTTTATCCATAAACCATGAATGGTGTAAAAATAACACATTCATAGAAAAAAAAATCACAAAACCGTCAATGCAATATGTAAGTTTTGTATCATAATAAATCAACTTCAAATAAGCTTAAAATCCATCAAAGGATGTTGACATAGATGAAATCAAAACCTTTTTTTAGAGAAATATCTCTTTCTATTTTGAAATCATTTAAAAGTCATGTAATTATAAAATAAAACATTTATTTTTGAAAATATTATTATAATATTGTAAGGGAATATTTAGTGATGTCATAATGGAAGAAAATAGCCTCACCCACCATATAAGTTAAAAAAAGACACTCTTACCTTAACTTTGTCGAAAAGGTTATAAAGGACCTTGTTTGGAAAACAATGAAAATATTCCTTTATAAACATATTATAAAAGTCAAATAAGGGTATAAATGACTTTAACCCATAGTCTATATAATAGTATAAATGTTTTGGAATACATTTTTAAGAAACATGTATGTGGATGATAAAGAGATACCAGTAGATAAATACATATAAACAACATCAGAAAATGAAGAGATTGTGAAATTAACCCTTAACTTGTAATTTTCCTTGGTCGAGGGTAGTTTAAACTCCTATATAATGGTGAAATAATTGTTATTAAATTATACAAGAATAATATACATTAATATTATATCATATATGATATTTTAACATTTCTTTGTTAATAATATCTTAGTATTATCATTGTTTTGGGTGTTAAATGATTCTTTTTCCTTTATATGATTTTTTATGTAAGTAATGTTTGTTATGGATGAGATATATCTTATTCATATTCAGAATGATATTAAGTCTTTAAACATTATTTTTAATCATCTAATGAAAATTAGACTTGAATGGATATGATGGGGAATGAATCTCATCATGTTTGTGGAGAAGGTAATCCGTAAGTACGCACGAGCAACAATATCATTATTTTGATATTAAAATAATATATAATTGGATGGTATATCATATATAAAGAATAATTATCATGTTATATTTATTATTTACATCAATTACACATCATTTTTATACACATCCAAATATTAATATATTAAAAAAAATTACACCACAACGTGAAGATGGTAAGCCGTACGTACGCACGTATGGTGACATGTCATTCAAAGGATGGATAAAATAATGAATTTGGTTGTACCATATTTATAATAACATCACAGTATATATAAGATACTGGAGTTATTATTTTATAATGGAAACAACAAAGAAAAAGGAAGTGGAAGAAGAAAGGAACATGAAAGAGGTGGTGAGATATTTACCTCTTCTTCGGGTTCTTCCTTTTGATTTGATCAAAATGACTCCTTAGGTTGGATTTATTTATAAAGGAAGGACTCTATGATGAAGTTAGTACAGTTTATAGGGTATTTAGGTAGGGTTTTTCTAAGCCAAATGACTTTGAAGGTGTGAATTAGAGAGAAGGGGGAGTGCCCTTTTATAAGAGGGGTGAGGGGCACCTTAGGAAAAGCTGGAAATGTTATTTTATAATAAAATAATTTTTGGTTTCTAATGGATTCAAAATGGATTGTTTAAATGATATGGTGGGGATGGGTCTAAAACCACCCAACCAATAGGTTTTAGATAGGTTTGGGTCACTATATTAACTTTATCTTTTAGATTTAACTCTTAGTTTAATAGTTTGACATTTACCATGTCTCTTTGTATTTTTATATTATATGGTTAATAAACTTACTATATACTTCCAAGAGAACCCAAAGTGGTTCATTAATGATACACCTATCATTATATAAGTCCTTTGTCCAACCCTTAGATTTTTAGGAATAGAATTGTACACTACTGGAAACTACCCCTTTCCCAACGCTTCTTTACCAACAGTTTAAACAAACCGTTGGTAAAGAAGCCCTTTCCCAACGGTTTTAAAAATCCATTGGGAAAGGGGTGTCTAAGGCACCCTTTACCAATGGTTCTCTTGAACCGTTGGGAAAGGGGTATCCCTTTACCAACAGTTCAAGAGAACCGTTGGTAAAGGGGTGTCCAAGACACCATTTACCAACGGTTCTACAAGAACCGTTGGGAAATGGTCACCCTTTACCAACGGTTTGTTTCAACCATTGGTAAAGGGTCTCTTGGACACCCCTTTCCCAATGGTTTTTAAAAACCGTTGGGAAAGAGTTTCCCTAAATACAGATTCGGCCACTCTCTCCCCCATTCGCGACAGAACCCTAATCTGTCCACGGCTCCGCTGCTCTCGCGACTTCCCCCATACGAACCTGTCAAACTACATCCAAATCGTCTCAAATCAGCTATTCTATTCTTCATACACATAAAATATTTAGGTGTTACCTTGTTTTTATTTTTATTCATCTCACATTTTAGTTTTAAGTTTTGATTTTGATGTGTATATCATTTTTTTGTGTTTTGATTTAATCAAGACATTATCCATTCCAATCCATTTAATTAATTAAATCCTTAACCCTCCATCGAAGAAGAAGCATCTCAAATTCATTGCCGTTGGATTCTAGATTTTCTAAGAATGTGTTTTTATGCTTTTTTTCCTTCTTGTAATTAATTGTTACTTGGAAATTTATTTATATGTGTTTAATAATTTTTTGCAATGTTTTTATGAATGTTTTCCTTAAAATTCCTTGAGGAAAGTGTTTTATTAAAATGAATTTTTTTTAATAAGGATTGTGTAATGTAATTTGTTATAGTACACTATGTGACTATGTTTGGTATTTAGTAACACATGAGCTAACTGGTGTGTGAGAATGTGTTGTGAAAGAGATTCCATGGTTGGTTCAAGATTATATTTACGTTTAGAGCCTATTAATGAGTTGTTTTAAAGATATCTTGAGATATTTACCTTATGTTTATTGGTGAAAACTGGGAGCTGTAGAGGTGGTTCATGATTAAGACATATAATTACTGCTAAACATGTGGATAAACCTTTCATAGTAGTGAATTCTTGAAATTTTTGATGTTTTTAGTCCTTTTTTATTTGGAGTTTCTTTTGATTGTGATGTTTCTTATTGTTACCTATGATGGGAATTTATTTTAGTTTCTAAATCGGCTGAGACTCCCCCACCATGCACAATTTATGCAACCTCTACCCTTATTTAATCATTCTTTTTACACAGCATATGCAACCTCTACCCTCATTTAATCAGTGAACTCAAGTCATTAATTTAAGCCTTCATTATCACTAGCATGTAAGAAATTGAATGATGTAAACCCATCCTCACATGATTTCTTACCTTATATAGTGTCCAACATATGGAATACGAGATTTCGAATTCATCAGTTAACCAGGATCATATATTCCATTTCCCCCAAGATGACTGTATTGATATAAATTTAGGGTCAACTAAATATGGTTCTCATTGTACGTTGTATATTATGTGTCCTTCTTGGCCAATACTCACTTTTATGAGGGTGGGGTGCTTTTCACTACCCATTCTGGCATGTGTAGACATCCATAAAAATGTTAGATAAGTCACAAGTTTAATTCAGTAATGTTGTTATCATTGACATACTTTATTAAGAATTTCAAATTAAAAAATAAATGTTTTTGTCTATACTTAATGAAATTAAATCTTTTTACATGCCATGAACAACCTATTAGTGTAGAAGCATAAAATTTATTCACCCATGGGGTGAGCTTGACTTGGGGAAGTAATTGGGTAATGAAAGGTATGGCCATAGAGGTGTCAATAATGAGTTATTGAACATGAGTGAATGATTTGAGATGCCTATAACACATGATGGGACCTGAGGCATGTGCCTATTATAGACCTAATGAAAATAAATATAAATAAATTTTAATTTAATTTATGAGTACTTGTTCTTTACATTATTTTAATAGTTCACTACATCGAATAGAAACTTCTTCCTTTATCATTTAATTAAATGAATTTTCTATTAAAGTTAAATACTATTGAATTGTTTATGACAAAATGAATTATATAAATTCATTTTACAGAATGGACAGAAGTTGGATGTATGAAACTGATCGGATCTCAAGCGATTTTCAAAACAGTTTGGAGAGCTTTATAGATTTTGAATTTCACAATGCTTCAGATAGTGGTCACATACACTGCCCATGTTCCAATTGTGTTGGTAGACCTTGGTTGAGCCATAAAGAAGTCAGCTGCCACATAACCAAAAATGGTTTTCAAGCAAACTACTTTGTGTGGTATCATAATGGGGAGAAAATGAAATCTCAAATTGGTGATGATCGAAATCAAAGGACTGGAATGGAGAATTTTTTAGATGATCAGTTTCTGTTTATTCGTCATCATGAAAAAGAAAGGATTTCGACTCAAGAAGACTTCAATATGAGCACAACTGATGCATCTATTGAAAATGATGATATTGATAGGGTGAAAAAAATTGAATAATTCATCCATGACTCCAGTATATCAACAATGTGATAAAATGGAAAAGATGGAATTTTTAATCCGATTGTTTCATGGAAAAACTATGTATGGGATTTCTAATATAGAAATCGATTACATTCTTACCCTATCGAAGGATTTACTTCCAAATGATGCAGATATTCCCTCAAACCACTATATGGCATGGAAGTTAGTTGAGGAACTTGGATTTTCAAGAAACAAAATTCATGCTTGTCCGAAAGATTGTAGTTTATTCTGGGGGGAAACTGCTGAACGTAATGATTGTATAAAATGTGGAACATCCCACTAGAATTCAAAATCTGATGGAACACCATCCCGCGTTCCATAGAAAGTAATGTGGCACTTTTCATTGATCCCCAGACTCCAGAATCTTTTTATGTCTGATGAAATATCAATAAAAATGAAATGGAATGATACTGAGAGAAAGAAGACTAATGATGAGTTGGTTCATCCTGCAGATGGATTTTCATGGAAGAGATTTGATGCTCAACATCCTGATTTTGCAGCTGATGTGCGTAATGTGAGGCTGAGTCTTTCATGCGACAGTTTTAATCTGTTTGGGAAGATGCTTACTTCACACAACACATGTCCATTTTTTATACACATTTATAATCTTCCCCCATGGTTGTGTATGAAAAAACCTTTCACTTTCATGAGTATACTCATATCTGGTCCTTCTGATCCCAACATTGATATTGATGTATACATGCAACCTTTAATAAAAGAGTTGAAACTTCTTTGGGATGTGGGTGTGCGCACATACGATGTATGTTTGAAAGACATATTTCAGATGCGTGCTGCGCTTATGTGGATGGTCAATGATTTTCCGGCGTATGCAATGATGTCTGGATGGAGCACGAAGGGAAAACTGTCATGTCCAGTTTGTATGAAGAATACATGATCTAGAAGACTGAAACATCGCTGTAGTTTCAGTTTTATGGGACATCAATGATTCTTGCCAAAGGATCATCCATATAGAATGAATCATCGAAGATTTGATAATACCATAGAGTCCGATGATCAACCTCATCGTATGTCTAGAACTGACGTGCTTAATGAATTGAAAGATTTCAGTTTTTCGTTCGGGAAGGGTCAAATGAAATCTGGAAAGAGAAAGAATGTTTCCACTGAAACCTGTTACAATTGGAGGAAGAGGAGTATCTTTTTTGATTTTCTTATTGGTTAACCAATTTGTTACGTCATTGCTTAGACTTAATGCATATTGAAAATAATATATGTGAAATGTTTATTTTGGTTCTTCTAAATGTCAAGGGGAAGACAAAAGATGATTTACGATCTCGGTGTGACTTGGTGGATTGGGGAATCAGACCAGAATTTAATCCTGTGCATATCAGTGAAAATAAATGGCAACTTCAATGTCCTTCTTATGTGATGAAACCTATGAAAAAAAAACAATTTCGGGAAGTATTAGAGACTATTAGAGTTTCTGATGGCTATTCAAGAAACATATCTAAACGGGTCAACAGAAGAGAGTTGAAGCTAAAATCTTTGAAGACTCATTATTATCACGTTCTACTACATGAGTTGCTTCCAATATCAATCCGTCATCTTCCGTCCAATAATGTAAGGGTGGTTGTTATTCATTTGTGCCATTTGTTTAGAGATCTTTGTGCTAATAAGTTGTCCAAGTATTTCTTGAAAAAAATGTTTACAGATGCCCCATTAATTTTGTGTGAGTTGGAGAAAATATTTCCTCCATCATTTTTCACATGCATGTTGCATCTGACTGTCCATATTCCCACTGAAATACTTCTCGGAGGACCTGTTTCTTTTCGTTGGATGTATACAACTGAAAGAAATATGTTCACATTAAAGTCTTATGTCCAAAACAGAAATCATCCCGAAGGTTCTATCATGAATGGTTACCTAGCTCAAGAATGTATGGATTTATGCTCGATGTATTTGTCTGATCTTAGTACAAGATTGAACAGACCAATGAGAAATGAAGAAGAATAGTATGAGAAAATTGAACCCAGTTTTCCATCACTTCCTCAAACAGGAGGAATTCCTAGATCATATACATTGAAGAAATTAAGTCATGAAGAGAGGTATATGGCACATTGCACAGTTTTGTTCAACTATGATTTGTTCGATGACTATATCAGGTAACTAAATTGATTATGTATATCTTACATATATATTTGTTAAACTATTCATATTTTTTTATCTATAGGGAACATAAAACAATTATAAATAGGAAGCATCGTTCTTTATCTTTGAGAAGGAGAGAGAATTTTCATAGAAAAGAGTTTTCTGCTTGGTTAAAATTTAAGGTAAAAATATTAATGTTTAAAATAATTATATCAATATTTAATTAAGTTTAATAGTCATTTATATTGCAGGTATTTAGTTTTTCTGCTGACTCTGTCTCTGAGGAAATAAGAGCTTTGGCTTTTGGTCCTAATACCGTTGTTCATGACTGTAAATCAATTGTTATCAATGGGTAGAAATTTATTGTCACTAAACGAGCAAAGAACATGAGAACACAACATGATGGTGTTATGGTTACTACCACAACAAATTGTTATTCTAGTACATCAGATAGTAGACTGCAATTTGAAAATGTGGGTTATTATGGAGTTGTTGAGAAATTAATAATATTGGATTATTACTCTCATAGACGAGTCACAATGATGAAATTTCATTGGTTTGATTCGATGATGAGACATGGAACATTTATTGATGATTGTGGATTTTGAGTAATTAATATGACTCACACTCTTGCTACCGAAGAACCATATGTGTTGGCATCAATGGCTAAACAAGTTTTTTATGTCAAAGACCAACTTCGACCTGAATTTGGTGTCATAGTTGAAGTAATTCCAAGACATATTTTTGATGATGGTGATGATGGAATTGACACTGTCCCTAGTGCCATTGGAACCAATCCATTTATTTCTTTTGATGACTCCAATAGCTCAATTTTCAGAGTTGATTGTGAACCTGAAGTTGTGGTTGAAAATATATAGAATCATTCATCCATGTTCTCAATTATTTTGGTTTACCATGATTTGGGTTGTTAAGGTTGGTAATATTCAAATTGATTTAGTATTGATCACAAATATGTTTTAGTTGACTTGACCGTTATGTGAATTTTCAATGTTTATTTGTTGTAGTTTTATTTGAATTGCATTTTCTAATTTGGAATTGAACTGTATTCAAACCTAGTCAAACAATATTTCTAACTTGGTGAACATTACAACTTGTATGATTTATTAAATCCATTCAAGCTCTTCTAAAACAATTGATAGCTGACTTGACCGTTATGTGAATTTTCAATGTTTATTGGTTGCAGTTTTATTTGAATTGCATTTTCTAATTTGGAATTGAACTGTATTCAAACATAGTCAAACAATATTTCTAACTTGGTGAACATTACAACTTGTATGATTTATTAAATCCATTCAATCTCTTCTAAAACAATTGATAGCTGAATTGACCATTATGTGAATTTTCAATGTTTATTGGTTGCAGTTTTATTTGAATTGCATTTTCTAATTTGGAATTGAACTGTATTCAAACATAGTTAAACAATATTTCTAACTTGGTGAACATTACAACTTGTATGATTTATTAAATCCATTCAAGCTATTCTAAAACAATTGATAGCTAAATTACCAATGAATCCCCCTATTCCCTCATATATTTAGTTTTTTGGGTTACACATTAGTTTACGTTTTCTAATTAATTAAAAATTTGTTTTCAAAAGAAAGAAATTAAGCCAATTGAAGAGAGACGAAGGAAAAAAAATGATGGAGAACAATCGTCGAATGGTGGAGTTGGGAATTCCATAATTAGTGCCTGTAGTGAGTAATTTATTTCAAATTGATATATTTAAAGAATATATAATGTCTTGTGATTAATTTTTTTGTAAACATTTTTGTAGGATCCACCTATACGTTGAAAGTTATTCGACGAGGATCCTAGTACTGGTCCTAGTACTCAGGCTGGTGGTACGAGGAGGGTTCGTACCAGAGGTGGACGAGCAGCTGCGCATACCCGACTAGACTTTTCCCCTCCCACTGACATGTCATCCTTCCAACATTCTGATCCTGGTGTGTCGTTAGGGACACACGGGATATTTAGGCCTCCCATGTTTTTGCTACCTTCTTCATCTTCTGGCCCATCATTTTCACATCCCATGATGATTCCCACTCCCTAGTCTGTATCCGATCAGACAGCTGTCCCATCTTCTTTTCCTTCTACTTCTGTCTCTCCGAGCTTATATATTCCATCGTCTTCAACTCCTGTTCCACCACAGGGCGTTCCATCAGTTTCTATGGATCTAGCGGCGCTCAGCGATCAGACCGACACAAGTATATTTATAGAACCCTAAAAAAATTTTATAGAAATATTTATTTTCATTATTACATGTTTTAATAAAATAATTGTTTTTCTTTCATGACAGTACATCTACTGATAGGAGGAGTGGGCAGGGGCATACACGCATGCATTTGGTGTGGAACCAACAAACACAGGTTATGGTGGATTATAATGAATACAACCAAATGGTTGAGAAAACAGGGCAGCAATGTCGGAGTTTTTTGGCGACGCATTCCAAATACTCTGACATCATTCCCTTAAGCCCGCTATCGTGGATACATTTTCCACATGAGGTCAAGGATAGATATTGGGTAGAGATATGGGTAAAAAATTTGTTCTATTTAATGACATGAATTATTTTTGTATTTATATGAATTAATATTTTGATTTCAGCTTCGATTTAATTTTCTCGATGGTGAGGGTGCACGACCGGAACGTCTAAAGGATTTAGGCGAGTTTTAGAGAGCCTACAAGCATGAGTTGTATATTGGATAGGTTGATAGAGTTGGAACTGAGTTAGAGGCGGTACCAATGGTGGATGATTGTCATATAGAGCAGTATCGTCAGATGATTACTCATTGGACGAGTACCCAGTTTAAGGTATTAATAACATTTGAGGTATTTAAATAATAACTTTCATGTTTTGGATTAATACTATCTATTGAATTTTCGAATTTTATTTAGGAATCATCTATAAAAAATAAAAAAAAAACATTGATGCAAAAAATACCTCCACACACTGGGACGCACTACAATGCATGATCATGAGAGGAAGTAGGTATGACAATTTTTTATAAGTTTTCTTTACGACTTACACTTTCTTTTGTTTCCTCAATTATTTAATAGTTTGATAAAGTTGTCATATAACTTTAGTTTTTAATTTCATTGTAGAGGAAAATACAGAATATTGAAGGATGTGTGCCTCGAGCAAAACTGTTTTGCTCGAGTAGACGGAAAAAGGATGGAAGTGCCGTCAACGAAGCGACTCAGCAGCAGATTGAAAGTTTTAATCTGTTGAATTTATATTTTAATATCTATTTTGTAACTTAATGATATATTTATATTTGTAACAGGCTGCTTTAGAGGCCCTCGATGCCCAAGAACAAGGCAATTTTGGGCCAACAGATCACTTACATCAGGTGTTGGGAGAGGAGCATTCTGGAAGAGTACGCTGCCGACCTAGGATAGCCCCGACGAGGTATTTCCCCTCCTCAGGTACAAGCTGTAGTGCCACCGAGCTGCAACAAGTTAGGGGACATGCAAAACAGGCTAAGAAAAGGGCCACAGAGACGGCAGAACAGTCTGCTAGGGCAAATAGTGTGTTTATGAAATTTATTGAAGTTCTACGTCCAACACTTCCAGCAGAGGCCAACCCATCTTTTGATGAATATATATCATCGATACATTCTATATATGGTGCACCGGGTGGCAATTCTTGTGGTGGTCAGGATGATGTCCAGCTTGACGATGATGATGGTGAGGAGTCTGATGCGGAAGAGGAGGGAGAGGAGGAGGGCAGGGCGGGTGGCGAGGGCGAGGAGGAGGGCGAGGATGATGATGGGGATGATGACGAGGGTGATGATGATGGTGATGATGGTTATGGTGATGTGGGACAAATTGATCCATTACATTTTTGACTAATATTACTGAGATTTGATATTTAATATATTCTAGCTGTTGGTTTTATCTAGACTCATAGTATAGTATTGGAGTTGAGTTATTTTTATATTTTATCTGTTTTTATGGATGTTGTTGTCTTTTAGTGGTTGTGTGTTTGGAAACCCCCCTCCTTCCTAGACCCTGGACAACCCCCCCCCCCACCATCCTCCTTGGACCCCAGACACCCCCCCAAACAGCCCCCGGATAGCCCCCCGAACAGCCCCCCAGATAGCCCCCCGGACAGCCCCCACCCTCTTCCTTGGACCCCGGACAACCCACCGAACACCCCCCGGATAGCCCCCGGACAACCCCCCGAACAGCCCCCCGAACAGGCCCCCACCCTCCTCCCAGGACACCAGACAACCCCTCGGATAGACCCCCAGACAGCCCCCCACCCTCTTCCTTGGACCCCGGACAACCCCCCGAACACCCCCCGGACAGACCCCGGAACAGCCCCCGGAACAGCCCCTTGGACAACCCCCCACCCTCCTCCCTAGACCCTAGATAGCCCCCCGGACAGCCCCCAGATATCCCCCCAGATAGCCCCCCCACCCTCATCCTCGGACCCCGGACAACCCCCCGAACACCCCCCGGACAGCCCCCCAGACAGCCCCCCCCCCCCACCCTCCTCCTTGGACCCCGAACAACCCCCCGAACACCCCCTGGACAGCCCCCCGTACAGCCCCCCCACCCTCCTCCTTGGTCCCCAGACAGCCCCCCCGGACACCCACCAGATAGCCCCCAGAACAGCCCCGCCGGACAGCCCCCCCACCCTCATTGATTTCATTTAATACAAGAAAATCTATAATATATATTTTATTTATTTTCATCATGATAATCAATGTAAATCACATTTACACATCTAATCAATATCATAGATTCTTGGTATGTTATAAAAGAGATGTATTCATTGGGCATGACATTTTTAGCTCCAAAATGTTTCATAGCATGATAAACTAAAATCTAATCCATACTAAGAATGATATAAAAATATTTTATATGAATGTCCACAAGATTTTAAGTAAATACCATTCCACTAATAGACACATGAGGATTCTCATAAAATGGACAACATTTTAAGTACATACGGAAAACTGACCAAACACATTCGGTTTCTGTTGAAACTTTAGGAGAACAATCCATGGGTCATATGCGACGTGTACGAATCAACCATGCCTCAATCTGAGACGTGGTGTGGCCGGCACCACTCAAAGTGTTTGTCTTCTGTTTCAAAAGGACGTCATTTTATTTGAAAAACATCAACTAGCATACGGAAAACCGACCAAACACATTCGGTTTCCATTGAAACTTTAGGAGAATGATTCATGGGTCATATGTGACGTGTATGAGTCAACCCTGCCCCAATTTGAGATGCAGTGTGGCCAGCACCACTCAAAGTGTCTGTCTTTTGTTTCAAAAGGACGTCATTTTAAGTGAAAAACATCAACTGGCATACGGAAAACTGACCAAACGCATTCGGATTGTGTCGATACTTTATAAAAACGATACATGGGTCATATGTGATGTGTATGAGTCAACCCCGTCTTAATCTGAGGTGCAGTGTGGCCACCACCACTCAAAGTGTCTATCTTTTGTTTAAAATGGACAACATTTTAAGTACATATGGAAAACCGACCAAACGCATTCGGTTTTCGTTGAAACTTTAGGAGAACGATTCATGGGTCATATGTGACGTGTACGAATCAACCTTGCCTCAATATGAGACACGGTGTGGCTGGCACCACTCAAAGTGTCTGCCTTCTGTTTCAAAAGGATGTCATTTTAATTGAAAAACATCAACTGGCATACGGAAAACTGACCAAATGCATTCGGATTGTGTCGATACTTTAGCACAACGATCCATGAGTCATATGTGATGTGTACGAGTCAACCCCGCCTTAAACTGAGGTGCGGTGTGGCCGCCACCACTCAAAGTGTCTGTATTTTGTTTAAAATGGGCAACATTTTAAGTACATACGGAAAACCAACCAAACGCATTCGGTTTTAGTTGAAACTTTAGGATAACGATTCATGGGTCATATGTGACATGTAAGAATCAACCCCGCCTCAATCTGAGATGCATTGTGTCCGTCGCCACTAAAAGTGTCTATCTTCAGTTTCAAAAGGATGTCATTTTAATTGAAAACATCAACTGGCATACGGAAAACCGACCAAACACTTTTGGATTGTGTCTATACTTTAGCCCAATGATCCATGGGTCATATATGACGTGTTCGGGTCAACACCGCCTCAATCCGAGGCATGATGTGGCCGTCACCACTCAAACTGTCTGCCTTTTGTTTCAAAAGGACGTCATTTTAATTGAAAAACATCAACTAACAAACGGAAAACTGACCAAACGAATTATGATTGTGTCGATACTTTAGAAAAATGATCCATGGGTCATATGTGATGTGTAAGAGTCAACCCCACCTCAATACGAGGCGCGGTGTGGCCTCCACCACTCAAAGTGTCTGTCTTTTGTTTCAAAAGGACATCATTTTAAGTGAAAAACATCATCTGGCATACGGAAAACTGACCAAACGCATTCAGATTGTGTCGATACTTTAGAACAATGATCCATGGGTCATATGTGACATGTACGAGTCAACCCCACCTTAATCTGAGGCACGGTGTGGCCAGAATCACTCTAAGTGGCTCTCTTTTGGTTAAAATGGACAACATTTTAAGTACATACGGAAAACCGACCAAACGCATTATGTTTCCATTGAAACTTTAGGATAATGATTCATGGGTCATATGTGACGTGTACAAATTAACCCTGCCTTAATATGAGATGCAGTGTGGCCGGAACCACTCAAAGTGTATGCCTTTTATTTCAAAAGGACATCATTTTAATTGAAAAACATCAACTAGCATACAGAAAACCGACCAAAAGCATTCAGATTGTGTCGATACTTTAGCACAACAATCCATTGGTCATATGTGATGTGTACGAGGAAACCCCTCCTTAATCTGAGGCATGGTGTGGCCACCACCACTCAAAGTGTTTGTCTTTTGTTTTAAATGGACAACATTTTAAGTACATACAGAAAACCGACCAAACGCATTCGGAGTTCATTGAAACATTAGGAGAACGATTCATGGGTCATATGTGATGTGTACGAATCAAGACTTCCTCAATCTGAGATGTGGTGTGGCTGACACCACTCAAAGTGTCTGCCTTCTGTTTCAAAAGGACGCCATTTTAATTGAAAAACATCAACTAGCATACGGAAAACCAACCAAACGCATTTGGATTGTGTAGATACTTTAGAAAAACAATAAATGGGTCATATGTGACGTGTACGAGTCAACCCTGCCTTAAACTGAGGCGCGGTGTGGCTGCGACCACTAGAAGTGTCTGTATTTTGTTTAAAATGGACAACATTTTAAGTAGATACGGAAAACCGACCAAACGGATTCGGTTTTTGTTGAAACATTAGGAGAAAGATTCATGGGTCATATGTGATGTGTACGAATCAAACCCGCCTCAATCTGAGACGTGGTGTGGCCGACACCACTCAAAGTGTCTGTCTTCTGTTTCAAAAGGACGTCATTTTAATTGAAAAACAACAACTGGCATACGGAAAACCGACCAAACGCATTAGGATTGTGTATATACTTTAGCACAACGATAAATGGGTCAGATGTGACGTGTAAAAATCAACCCCTCCTCAATCTGAGATGTGGTGTGGTCGGAACCACTCAGAGTGTCTGTCTTCTGTTTCAAAAGGACGCCATTGTAATTGAAAAACATCAACTGACATACGGAAAACCGACCAAATGCATTCGGATTGTGTTAATAATTTAGAACAATGATCCATGGGTCATATGTGATGCGTACGAGTCAACCCCGCCTCAATCCGAGGCGCGGTGTGGCCGCCACCACTCAAAGTGTCTGCCTTTTGTTTCAAAAGGATGCCATTTTAATTGAAAAACATCAACTAGTATATGGAAAACCGACCAAACACATTTGGATTGTGTTAATAATTTAGAACAACGATACATGGGTCATATGTGACGTGTACAAGTCAACCCCGCCTCAATCCGAGGTGCGGTGTGGCCGCCACCACTCAAAGTGTTTGTCCTTTGTTTCAAAAGGACGTCATTTTATGTGAAAAACATCAACTAGCATAATAAAAACCGACCAAAATCATTCGGATTGTGTCGATAATTTAGCACAACTATCCATGGGTCATATTTGATGTGTACGAGTCAACCCCGCCTTAATCTGAGGCACGGTGTTGCCAGAATCACTCTAAGTGACTCTCTTTTGTTTAAAATGGACAACATTTTATGTACATACGGAAAACCGAACAAACATATTCGTTTTCCATTGAAACTTTAGGAGAACGATTCATGGGTCATATGTGACATGTAAAAATAAACCCCGCCTCAATCTGAGACACGGTGTGGCCGACACCACTCAAAGTGTCTGCCTTGTGTTTCAAAAGGACGTCATTTTAATTGAAAAACATCAACTGGCATACGGAAAACAAACCAAACGCATTCGGATTGTGTCAATACTTTAGCACAACGATACATTGGTCATATGTGACATGTACAAGTAAACCCCTCCTTAAACTGGGGCGCGGTGTGGCCACCACCACTCAAAGTGTCTGTCTTTTGTTTAAAATGGACAACATTTTAAGTACATACAGAAAACCGACCAAACACATTCGGATTGTGTTGATACTTTAGTAAAACAATCCATGGGTCATATGTGACGTGTACGAGTCAACCATGACTCAATTCGAGGCATGGTGTGGCCACCACCACTCAAAGTGTCTGCCTTTTGTTTCAAAAGGAAGTCATTTTAATTGAAAAACATGGACTGACATACGGAAAACTAACCAAACACATTCATATTGTGTAAATACTTTAGCACAATGATCCATGGGTCATATGTGACATGTATGAGTCAAACCTTCCTCAATATGAGGTGCGGTGTGGCCACCACCACTCAAAGTGTTTGTCTTTTGTTTCGAAAGGATGTCATTTTAAGAGAAAAACATCAACTGGCATACGGAAAACCGACCAAACACATTCGGATTGTGTCAATACTTTAGCACAAAAATCCATGGGTCATATGTGACGTGTAAGAGTCAAACATACCTCAATATGAGGCATGGTGTGGCCGCCACCACTCAAAGTGTTAGTCTTTTGTTTCAAAAGGATGTCATTCTAAGTGAAAAACATCAACTGGCATACAGAAAACCGACCAAACGCATTTTTATTGTGTCGATACTTTAGCACAATGATCCATGGGTCATATGTGACATGTAAGAGTCAATCCCACTTTAATCTGAGGTACGGTGTGGCCGGAATCACTCTAAGTGGTTCTATTTTGTTTAAAATGGACAACATTTTAAGTACATATGGAAAACCGACCAAACACATTGGGTTTCCATTGAAAATTTAGGAGAAGAATTCATGGGTCATATGTGACGTGTAAAAATCAACCCCGCCTCAATCTGAGACATGGTGTGGCCGACACCACTAAAAGTGTCTTCCTTTTGTTTCAAAAGGACGCCATTTTAATTGAAAAACATCAACTGGCATACGGAAAACTGACCAAACGCATTCTGATTGTGTTGATACATTAGAACAACGATCCATTGGTCATATGTGTCGTGTACGAGTCATACCCTCCTTAATCGGGGGCGCAGTGTGGCTGCCACCACTCAAAGTGTCTTTCTTTTGTTTTAAATGGACAACATTTTAAGTACATACGGAAAACCGACCAAACACATTCGGTTTTCATTGAAACTTTAGTAGAATGATTAATGGGTCATATGTGACGTGTACAAATCAACTTCACCTCAATCTGAGATGCGGTGTGGCCGGAACCACTCAAAGTATCTGTCCTCTGTTTCAAAAGGACGTCATTTTAATTGAAAAACATCAACTGGCATACAGAAAACCGACCAAATGAATTTGGATTGTGTCGATACTTTAGCACAACTATCAATGGGTCATATGTGACATGAATGAGTCAACCTCTCCATAAAATAAGGCGCGGTGTGTCCGTGACCACTCAAAGTGTCTATCTTTTGTTTAAAATGGACAACATTTTAAGTACATATGGAAAACCGACCAAACGCATTCGATTTTCGTTGAAACTTTAGGAGAACGATTCATGGGTCATATGTGACGTTCAAAAATCAACCCCGCCTCAATCTGAGATGCGGTGTGGTTGTCACCACTCAAAGTGTATGTCTTCTATTTCAAAAGGACATCATTTTAATTGAAAAACATCAATTGGCGTACAGAAAACCGAACAAACGCATTCGGATTGTGTAGATACTTTAGCACAATGATCCATGGGTTATATGTGACGTGTACGAATCAACCCCGCCTCAATCTGAGATGCGGTGTGGCCAATACCACTCAAATATTCTGTCTTCTATTTCAAAAGGACGTCATTTTAATTGAAAAACATCAACTGGTATACGGAAAACCGACCAAACGCATTCGGATTGTGTTGATAATTTAGAACAACGATCCATGGGTCATATGTGATGTGTACGAGTCAACCCCACCTCAATCTAAGGCGTGGTGTGTCCGCCACCACTCAAAGTGTCTGCCTTTTGTTTCAAAAGGACGTCATTTTAATTGAAAAACATCAACTGACATACGGAAAACTGACCAAACGCATTCAGATTGTGTCAATACTTTAGCACAACGATCCATGGGTCATATGTGACGTGTAAAAGTCAACCCCGCCTCAATACGAGGTGCGGTGTGGCCGCCACCACTCAAAGTGTCTGTCTTTTGTTTCAAAAGGACGTCATTTTAAGTGAAAAACATAATCTGGCATATGAAAAACCAACCAAACGCATTAGGATTGTGTCAATACTTTAGAAAAATGATCCATGGGTCATATGTGATGTGTACGAGTTAACCCCACCTTAATCTGAGGCATGGTGTGGCTATAATCACTCTAAGTGGATCTCTTTTGTTTAAAATGGACAACATTTTAAGTACATACGGAAAACCGAACAAACACATTTGGTTTCCATTGAAACTTTAGGAGAATGATTCATGGGTCATATGTGACATGTAAAAATAAACCCCTCCTCAATATGAGATGCGTTGTGGCCGGAACCTGTCAAGAACCAACCCAGGTTGACCCTGAACCGGTCACCCGAGCCGGCCCGCGACATGGCCCGAAGGGCGTTCCCGATCCCCACGGGCTGGCAACTAGTGTCGGGCATCAAAAGTAAATAGGTGGGAACGATTTATCCCAAAATAAAAATAAATTAAGCAGCAGAAACAAATGGTACAAATGCAAATAAAGAAAGAGTAGCCAACAACGCCAATAACCTGACCACGACTAAAACTCCACGTGACCCCTTGGGTCACCTTCCAATACCACAACCAACATCTCTCAAGGCGAAAAACAGAATCTGGAACCTGCAACAGAACTAAAAAAAAGAAAACACTATAGGCGTGAGTATTAAAACTCAGTAGGTAGGCCCGACTAATTCTATTCCCAATGCACATACCAATAAATAAAGAATTTATCAATTCCAGGTTTAAACTAAATTATATAAAATATGGTTTCCACACACTTTCATTTATGAAACAAGTAACAGTCCATTTCCCTTTTTAATTTAGAACAAGTTTAATGTTGAAAGAAACAGGTGCATTGCATTTTTAAACAATTTTGCGAACAATTTAGAAATCCAAACTTTAGTTTTTAGTAAAAAGGAGAATCACACACAACACACACTAAGGGAAATGGTAAAAGCGGCACACATGGGTCAGCAACCGAACTCGACCTCTCAATCGTCTGCCACACACAAATAAACACTAAAAGAAACATGGGTCGAACCTAGGAGATCTTGAACAATCCAGAACATACTATACCTCTGACTCATCCTGAAGGCATGCCATAACTCGATGACGTCATAACGCCCTAATGCCCGGTATAGCCCTAAATGGCCTAACCGAGGGGCCCAATCCCCATAGCAGCAATAACTCAGCATTCCCCTGATATGGGGCCACTATCCAGTGCGTGATCTAAACTAGTGCATCAATCGTTCTCAGAAAATTCACTCAATATGCCAGGTTCCCATGTGAACACATATAATAAAAGAGGAGTGTGTTTACAATGTAAATCAAGAATTCCAAAAGCACTAACATCACATATAGCTCACGCAATCAACGCACACCAAAGATCACCCCCGAGTGGGTTTTCCAAAGAAATCTATTTTATTAAAATGCCAAACGGGCCTTCACCAATTTTAAAACAAAACCTCATTTCTCGAGAAAATCTCAAAAAACTTGTTCAGAATAAATCATTTATATTTAAAACTAGAAGTAAATTTGAAATACCATGAATTATATTTCAAGTCCAAACATGCATTCTTTCAAAACTGGGTGTCCACCCGTCAAGAAAATGTCACAAGTGTTCGGTATAAAATAAACAGCTCTTTTCACACTAAATAATAATTTAAAGTTTTATTATCTAATATTATTTCTAATTCATTAAAAATTAATAAAACAATAAGAAATTAATAAATTCTAAATCTAAAGGTAAGTCCAATGGAGGACCTACCTCATCTCGCAGTCCAAACGCAATGGCGCGTCACGCCTCGCACAGACGTACAAGCACGCGTACACCGATCATCGCAGGACCGTGGAAGAAACTTGTAAATGCGCTGCAACCGTAAAGGTAACTACAATACATAAACATGGAATTAAACAATCCAAATGAACAAACAATGCATGGAACCACCTCGACCTACTTTTAAAATATACTTGCATCATTTGCACTATTTAATAAACCACTTTAAAATTTATAAAACGATTTCCAAAAGTAACTCATAGCCCACACACCCAAAATACATCCAAAGAACGCATTTCCGACCAACGAACACCCAAAACACACAGCAAAGCTCAACGCACTTGGAACCAAGGCGGAAAAAAGACACCAACATGAAA
Organism: Viscum album; assembly: GCA_963277665.1. NCBI lineage: Eukaryota > Viridiplantae > Streptophyta > Magnoliopsida > Santalales > Viscaceae > Viscum > Viscum album. The sequence goes on from OY728123.1 coordinate 1,472,523,979, forward strand.
CCGATGCGAATCTTCATTCTCACCTCAACCGCACCTTTGCGGGTCCAGAACAAACTATAATCATGGTAAATCGAATGCAAAGACTCAAAACCAAACTACAAAACGATATAATAAGATTAATAAAGTTTTCACAGAGGTTCGAATAATGTTTGAGAGAAATTGAAACTGTGCAAGTGACAAAGAATTAATTAGGAAGGGAAAAATTGGGTTCGCCTACGTCAAACCAAGCACGGACGCAGTAACGCTTTAGTGGAAGGAAGGACAACCTCCTGCGCACCAATCACACACCTAAAATGAGGAAAACATGTGAATCAACACCCAAGGTGTTGGGACTTGGCCAAAATAAATAAATTAAAACACCAAAAGGTAGAAAATAAATACACCCAAAACTATTTTCACAAAACTACCATTTTCTTTAAAACCACAACCAACTACCCACATAATTTAAGGAACATAAAACAACCCCTTTGAAAACATAGATCCCATTTCCAAAAAAATTCACACAATAAACAAGTACTAACCTTATTAAACTAACATGTCGAACCAAGTTCACAAATAAACAACCACCATCACACCATAATTGACGCCAAACATTTAATGAAAACCCCTAATTTCCAATTAGTGAAATAATAGCATTTAAAATAAATACCATAAGTTCTAAGACTCCATGCCTTGCACGTAATGAACCTTAAAAATCTAGATTTCACAAACCAAAACAAATTCCAAAAAGATACAATAGGATTAACAAGGTGTCAAAGTGGTTCCGGCTGAAAAAAAGAAACACCACAAGATAAAAAGAAGAAGAAACAAATACCAGAGCGGGGAAGGGGTTTGCGGCCTGCTGGAGCTGGTGCAAGGAGGCGGCTCGGGGTAGCGGTCCGCGCTGTAGGTCGGGGAGAAGGGGTGCCTCTAGGAGGAGGTGCGGCGGTCGGGTGCGCCACAAGTATAGCGAGGCAGGGAGGGCGGAGATTTGATCTTCGGGTTGCTGCAGATGAGCGGGAGCATGGGAGAACCACAGACAGGAGAGGCGCGGTTTAGGTGCGCTGGTTAGGTCACGCCGGTAAGGAGGGGGTGGGGCGAGGTCGACGCACTTGCAGCGGAACGAAGGGGGGAGCGGTGCAGGCAAGGGGGGAACCACAGAGGCAGGCCGGAGGCGCGGTGGGGTGCGGGGTCGATGGCACGCAGGGGAGGAGGCGGGGCAAGGCGGTTGGGAGCGTGTGGTGAGGCGGACTGGGTGCAGGAGTCGCGGAAGGGGCAGGGGTGAAGCTGGTGCCGGGAGAATGAAGGCAGGGGGGCTCACCGGAGTGTGGCTGGAGGCCGCTAAAGAGGGCTGGAGGCAGCTGGAGGGGGGACCGGAGGTCGGGGTTGGGGTTCGGGCGTTGCGCCGCTGCGCAGAAGGGAAGCAGGGAAAAAAGGGGGCGACGGGGTGGATCGGCAGAAGGGGGTAGGGTTTGGGTTTCTAAAAAAAATCTTCTATTATATTAATAATAATAATATTAGTAATATTAATAACATTAATATTAATAATAATAAGATAATAATGTTAATAATAATAATATAAATAATACTAATATTGATAACAATGATATTGATAATAGCAACATAGTAATATTATTATTAACAAACATTATTTTTAAAACATAAGTTATTTAATTATCAAAATACGAAAACTAGATACCCGCACGCTCGACGCATGACTTAATAAACCGCGCACAAGTTGCGCGCCTCAACTCAGACGACATGGACATTCTCACAAGCGCCTGGGGCGATCGCGCGGCTACCGCCCACCATGCGATGACCGCGCACGGGCCCAAAACCCAATAAAAGCATTAAACGACAACAAATCAACCCCGCCTCAATATGAGATGCGTTGTGGCCGGAACCACTCAAAGTGCCTGCCTTGTGTTTCAAAAGGACGCCATTTTAATTGAAAAACATCAACTGGAATTCAGAAAACCGACCAAACGCATTCGGATTGTGTCGATACTTTAGAACAATGATCCATTGATCATATGTGATGTGTACGAGTCAACCCCGCCTTAAAATGAGGTGCGGTGTGGTTGCCACCACTCAAAGTGTCTGTCTTTTGTTTAAAATGGACAACATTTTAAGTACATACAGAAAACCGACCAAACGCATTCGGATTGTGTTGATACTTTAGCACAATGATCCATGGGTCATATGTGACATGTACGAGTCAACCCCGCCTCAATCCGAGGCACGGTGTGGCCAACACCACTCAAAGTGTCTGCCTTTTGTTTCAAAAAGACGTCATTTTAATTGGAAAACATCGACTGGAATACGGAAAACTGACCAAACTCATTCGGATTATGTCCATACTTTAGCACGATGATCCATGGGTCATATGTGACATATATGAGTCAACCCTGCCTCAATCTGAGGCGCGGTGTGGCCACCACCACTCAAAGTGTCTGTCTTTTGTTTCAAAAGGATGTCATTTTAAGAGAAAAACATCAACTTGCATACAGAAACCCGACCAAACACATTCGGATTGTATAGATACTTTAGCAAAACAATCCATGGGTCATATGTGATGTGTAAGAGTCAAACTTGCGTCAATCCGAGGCGTGGTATGACCGCCACCACTTATAGTGTCTGTCTTTTGTTTCAAAAGGACGTCATTTTAAGTGAAAAACATCAACTGGAATACAGAAAACCGACCAAACACATTCAGATTGTGTCGATACTTTAGCACAACGATACATGGGTCATATGTGACATGTACGAGTCAACTTTGCCTTAATCTGAGGCACGGTGTGGCTGGAATTACTCTAAGTGGATCTCTTTTGTTTAAAATGGACAACATTTTAAGTACATATGGAAAACTGACCTAACACATTCGGTTTTCATTGAAACTTTAGGAGAATGATTCATGGGTCATATGCGACATGTAAAAATCAAACCCGCCTCAATCTGAGATGCGGTGTGGCCAGCACCACTCAAAGTGTCTTCCTTTTGTTTCAAAAGGATGTCATTTTAATTGAAAAACATTAACTAGCATATAGAAAACCGACCAAACGCATTCGGATTGTGTCGATACTTTAGAACAATGATCCATAGGTCATATGTGACGTGTATGAGTCAACCCCGCCTTAATCCAAGGCGTAGTGTGGCCGCCACCACTCAAAGTGTTTTTCTTTTGTTTCAAAAGGACGTCATTTTAAGTGAAAAACATCAACTGGCATACGGAAAACCGAACAAACGCATTCGGATTGAGTCGATAATTTAGAACAATGATCCATGGGTCATATGTGACGTGTGAAATTCCGGAATCACTCTAAGTGGCTCTCTTTTGATTAAAATGGACAACATTTTAAGTACATATGGAAAACCGACCAAACGCATTCGATTTCCATTGAAACTTTAGCAGAACGATTCATGGGTCATATGTGACGTGTACGAATCAACCCCGCCTCAATATAAGATGTGGTGTGGAAAGCACCACTCAAAGTGTCTGCCTTTTGTTTCAAAAGGACGTCATTTTAATTGAAAAACATCAACTGGCATATGGAAAACCGAAAAAACACATTCAGATTGTGTAAATACTTTAGAACAATGATCCATGGGTCATATGTGACGTGTATGAGTCAACATCGCCTCAATTCAAGGTGCGGTGTGGCCACCACCACTCAAAGTTTATGCCTTTTGTTTCAAAAGGACGTCATTTTAATTGAAAAACATCGACTAACATACGGAAAACTGACCAAACGCATTCGTATTGTGTCGATACTTTAGAAAAACGATCCATGTGTCATATGTGATGTGTATGAGTCAACCCCGCCTCAATATGAGGCGCGGTGTGGCCGCCACCACTCAAAGTGTCTGCCTTTTGTTTCAAAAGGACGTCATTTTAAGTGAAAAACATCAAATGGCATACAGAAAACCGACCAAATGCATTCAGATTGTGTCGATACTTTAGAACAATGATCCATGGGTCATATTTGATGTGTATGAGTCATCCCCGCCTTAATCTGAGGCACGATGTGGCTGGAATCACTCTAAGTGGCTCTCTTTTGTTTAAAATGGACAACATTTTAAGTACATATGGAAAAATGACCAAACACATTCGGTTTCCATTGAAACATTAGGAGAATGATTCATGGGTCATATTTGATGTTTAAAAATCAACCCCGCCTCAATATGAGATGTGGTGTGGCTGGCACCACTCAAAGTGTCTACCTTTTGTTTCAAAAGGGCGTCATTTTAATTGAAAAACATCAACTGGCATACGGAAAACCGACCAAATGCATTCGTATTTTGTCGATACTTTAGAAAAATGATCCATGGGTAATATGTGACATGTACGAGTCAACCCCGCCTCAATATGAGGTGCGGTGTGGCCGCCACCACTCAAAGTGTCTGTCTTTTGTTTCAAAAGGACGTCATTTTAAGTGAAAAACACCAACTGGCATACAGAAAACTGACCAAACGCATTCGGATTGTGTCGATACTTTAGAACAAAGATCCATTGGTCATATGTGATGTGTACGAGTCAAAAACGCCTTAATATGAGGCACGGTTTGGCCAGAATCACTCAAAGTGGATCTCTTTTGTTTAAAATGGACAACATTTTAAGTACATACAGAAAACCGACCAAACGCATTAGGATTGTGTCGATACTTTAGCACAAAGATCCATGGGTCATATGTGACATGTACGAGTCAACCCCGCCTCAATCAGAGGCACGATGTGGCCGCCACCACTCAATGTGTCTACCTTTTGTTTCAAAAGGACTTCATTTTAATTGAAAAACATTAACTGGCATATGGAAAACTGACCAAACACATTCATATTGTGTCGATACTTTAGCACAATGATCCATGGGTTATATGTGATGTGTAAGAGTCAACCCCACCTCAATCCGAGGTGTGGTGTGGCCACCACCACTCAAAGTGTCTGTCTTTTGTTTCAAAAGGACGTCATTTTAAGTGAAAAACATCAACTAGCATACGGAAAACTGACCAAACACATTCGGATTATGTTGATACTTTAGAACAATGATCCATGAGTCATGTGTGACATGTACGAGTCAACCCCACCTTAATATAAGGCATGGTGTGGTCAGAATCTCTCTAAGTGGCTCTCTTTTGTTTAAAATAGACAACATTTTAAGTACATACAGAAAACCGACCAAACGCATTCGGTTTCCGTTGAAATTTTAGGAGAACAATACATGGGTCATATGTGACGTGTACTAATAAACCACGCTTCAATCTGAGACACGGTGTGGTAGGTACCACTCAAATTTTCTGCCTATTCTTTAAAAAAGACGTCATTTTAATTGAAAAACATAAACTGGAATACGAAAAACTGACCAAATGCATTCAGATTGTGTCGATACTTTAGTACAACGATCCATGGGTCATATGTGCTGCGTACAAGTGAAACCCACCTCAATCTGAGGTGCGGTGTGGATGCTATCACTCCAGGTGTATGTATTTTATTTAAAATGGACATCATTTTAGGTAAAAATATATGGTATACAAAAAACCGATCAAATTATCAATTGACTTCCGGATTCCACATATAATTTTCATCTAAATTTTAAATTGAATTCTAAATGAATTATGTATGTTTATAATTACGTTATGAATTCTAATTTAATTATGGATGTGTATAGTTCTAGGATGCATTATATGTTAAATGTGTATGAATTTGTTCTCTATATGTATGTGTTAGTTGGTTATTGTAGGTACAATAATTGTATATGTATGTGTTAGTTTATTGCAGGTACAATAATTGGATTGAAAATGGGAGGGCACCAAATGAGGCCTGCTATGAAAATTGCAGACCTGCTGTGCAAATTGCAGACTGCTGTGCAATTTGCACAACATAGGATATGCCAACGGTTCAAAACCGTTGGCATAACATCTTGGTTCCTTTTTTTACCAACGGTTCATTGAACCGTTGGTAAAAATCCTTTCCCAACGGTTCAATCCAAACCATTGGAAAAAAACTATCCCAACGGTTTGGCACAACCGTTGGGATAGGTTAGGCTTTCCCCACCCTATCCCAACGGTTCACAATCAACCGTTGGAAAAAACTTACCCAATGGATTACTTTCCTAAGGTTTGTAGAACCGTTGGTATAACATATACGAACGGTTCTGTATCCTTTCCCAACAGTTCTGAACCATTGGGAAAGGCTGTATTTCCAGTAGTGGCAATTAATAACACAATATTTGTTTTAAAAACTCTTTTATGTCAATTTTGACACTATTTGGTATTTTGTTTTTTCTAAATTCATAACATCTTTATTACTTTGAAAAAAATTCATATAACAAACCCTAACATGTCACATTAACCTAGAAAATTAGTTCAATTCATAAAAAGTCTCAAATTACATTTATTTGGATATTTATAGTATCAATTATTTTAATATTTCATTAATTAGGTAATTACTGCATCATCATTCTTTCATAAATAAACTAAATTATTTAATGTCTAAAAAATATAAATAAAATACAATTATGTAGGAAGTCTTTTTATATTTCTAATGAATATTTATAGTCAGATTTATCTTATGTGTAACCCTATATTAAAATTGGTTTAGTTATTAAACTTTGAATTTAACACTTTTAACTCTTCTTTGAATTAAATAATAATAAATGTCCTAATCTTATCCAAGTGGACCAGAGAGGTTCGTATTTTATTCCTAAGGTTGTTTTTAGTCTAATTATACTTATCCAATAGAATTAGGACATGTGTTAGGGTAATAATAATAATAATTTTTACCCTTAATTACTATATTTACTTTTAACCGTAGTAAATAAAAGTAAAAAGTTACTATTCACCAAAAATTATTTTCATCTCATTGAACCAAATTTTACTTACTAATATCAACCGTATCTCTCATATTTTTGAAATTCCACTCATAGAAGTAGTAAAATTAAGTTTTATGTGAATTTTCAAATCCTCCTAGGAGGTGGGTAAAAGATGGTAAAAAGTTCAATAAAATTTTATACATCTAATTTTATTATAAAATGACACAAACGAATTACATTGAACTTATATAGGTATTATACATCTATTTTGACTTAAAATAAATTTAAATAAAATAAATATTTATTTAAATAAAAAGTCGGTTTTAAACTATAACGTAGTGTTTTCACTATTCATCAAAAATTGAATGTTTTCAGAAAAATACCAAAAATTGAACCTAGTATAATTTCGATATTACGAATTCAAAAATGAAGTCCATTTTGAAAGATAAAATTTATAAAATTTCAAAAAGTGGGTATTAATATTCATAACGGCTAGTTTGATTGGTTGTGGTGTGTTAGAACTCGAAGTTGCGTACAACACACACTATTGTATTATTCAAAGAGAAGTGTATCGTGGAAGCTTGGGGTGTTACATTACCTCTTTATAAATATGGATTCTATGTAGTACTTGGAAAATGTGAGTTGTCTTGTTGCATGGAACTTTGTTTATGTGGTCCAAGATCTTCATCGGAAGCTCCTCATAAGAGAGATCATTCTCGAATTGTACCACCTCTAAATTCAATAAATGTGATGGATATGGTATGTACTTCCTTAAAATGGATACATAGAATTCATCATATACTTTTTATAGGTTTTTTGGGAGAACTAGTCAATTTTCCACAAGTTTGATCCAATCAAGAATCTTAAAGGGGCTAATATATCTTGGGATTAGCTTCCCATTTTCCCCAAATATCAGGAATGTCTTCTATAAAGATATATGAAGGCACAATTTATCACTAACCTAAAACTTCGGATATCATCAAAGATTATTAGTATAAATCTTCTCTCGAATCCATGTTTCTTTGATGTGATATTGAATGTACTAGAAATTTTCTACCATATCCTTGACTATCTCAGATCCTAGTAACTTTCATTCATCTACTTCATCCTAGAACACATGTGTTTTATATCTATTCCCATTGAGGGATTAATGTGGGGCTACTTGGATGCTTGAGTAGAAACTATTATTATAAGAGAACTCTGCCAAATTATTATGTTGGTCTCTGCATCCCTTGAATTCCACATAGAAATATCTCAATATATCATCATGTTTATGGATAATCCATTTAGATTAACCACCAGTATAGGGATGATAGGTTTTACTAAAGTTCAAATATTGGTTTAGAGAATTCAAAATACTCTTCCAATACTATTAGGTGAACCACATATCTTGATCATATATAATTGATAGTGTAGTTCCATGTATCCTCACCACTTTTCTAATGTATATCTTTGCAAGGTAATCAAGTGAGAAGTCCTCTCAAATAGTAATGACGTGATTATTATTTGTAATACAGTCCACCATAACCCATATATCATTATTCTCATTAGATTTATTTGGAATACCCATGGAAGTATCCAAGGTGATGTTCTCCCATTTCCATGTAGGTATGGGAAATGGTTGTGTAAGATCCTGGTTTTTCCGTCAAGTATGGATCCTTTTAACTTTTAGTCTAACCCTTTTTGCAATGCTTTTATTTTCTTAGATCTAGAAGATGATCCTTTAGGTCAGTTAGTATGTTTTGGGAATGAGGAAGCAGGGTACTGAAGGTTGGTTATAGGCCAAGTACACAATGTGTATTTGGAATACATAGTGTGTATTAAATACACGATTTGTAATGGCATGGGAAGGCCAATTCACAATGTTTAATGAACTTTCCCTAAAAGGGAAATCTCGAGTATTACATGATGTGTAAAGAATTTACATTCCATGTAAATTCCATGGATTTTTTTTAAAGGGGAGGACCCTTTTTATTTTTCCTCACGCCTCATTTATTTCTTTTCTCTCTCACGCAATGCCTTCCTCCCATTTGAGATCCCTTGAAGCCTGAATATGGGATTTCAAGTCATTATTCTTTATGGAATTTGATTCAGATTTTAATGATATCATTGTATTCCTTTAGGTTATTTTTGTACTCCTTGGACTCATTTCATCATTTTTCTTTCTATTAACAATGATATTTTGGTGCAAGTTCAAATGCCCTATTTATAGGGCATTCGTCTATTTTTACATTTTCTTCCAATTTGGACCAATCCCAAGCTGATACTAGATGAGTTCTCATATATAGGAATAAAGTATGTGGTATAGTAATTATCCCTAAAATTCATGATGCTTTATATTATGTTTCATTGTGATGCACACTAGTTTTTACCATGAATTACCCCTAAAATAAATCTGTCTTAAATTGGTTTCCCTATTCTAGAACCTAATGAATCATTTAGACCATAAAGTTGTTGGAAGTCATCAACCTAAATATGAGCCACCCCTTTGGTTGCACCCATTATTTCACACCCCAACCATTAAATTTATTTTATTTTATTATTTCTTGGATTTGGTTACTCGTGTCAAGGTTTGGGCTGGGTCCTCATTTTAATTTTTTGATGTTTAATAATTTTAGTGGGTTTCAGACCAGTGCACGGGAACCGCATGGTTAGCGGTAACCGTGTGGTTTACCTTGGTGCTCATACGGGTGCCCAAGTGGTTTGGGTTGAGGCTTTCAACTTGCGCGTGGTTTATTAAGCCGTGTGATGAGCGTGCAGTTACCCAATTTTTAAAATCAGTAATACGATTGCATGGAAAATAAAATGAAATGGAAAATGAAATAAAATAAAATGAGAATAAGATAAATAAAATGAAATAAAAATTTAAAAATAATGTTTTATAATAATAATAATATTATGTTTTTATTATTATTATTATTATTATAATAAAATTTTTCTTTTTTTACCCTAGCTTATCCGCACACCACCCCCCCCATTCCCTGCACGTACAAATTCCCCCTCCCTGCTCTTCTCCCCTCGCACGGCTACACCCCCTCACCACACAACCTTCCTCAGCTGCTCCTACCTCCCTCCAACTCGTTGTGCCTCCCACCAGCGGCACACCCCACCCCAGTGACCTCCCTCTCCTTTGATATGGAAAATCCCTGAAATACTGACCAGCCAACGCCTCTCCTCCCTCACTGGGGCTCCGACGAACCCGTACCCCTCATCTTTGATGGCTAGTAGAGCGTGACCAACTAGCTCCGACATCGCCAAAATCTGTTCGGCCTGATACTCAGCGCTGTAGCGCTCCGCCCCCTACTCCCTCTTGAAACCCACACAATATGAACCCCCCTTGCCCCCACTTCTTCTAGCACAACACACCCTACCCCCTCCTTGTACCGTGTTCCAGAGGCCTGACCTTCCCCTATATACAACCTTCTCGGCCTGAGCTATCCTGACCTAAACCCCTTGCTCGCGACCACCTACTCTAGTTTGTGAATTTTATTTTCATTTCATCTTTGGTGTTTTTCTTTAATTTTTCCAATCCCTAATATTGTGATTTATAATTCACGTTTTATCTCATTGATTAGGATGTGTGATTTCTCTGTAGGGAATTGTTAGTCCTCCCGTTGAAGGTTTTGTTTCATCCACACTTGTTTTGAGGTAGGTGCTCCCATTGAAGTTTTTTTAGTGTTTTTAGGTTAGTTAAAATTGTTAAAAATGGATTTGGAATCAATTTTTTGATTATGTGTTGGTGGTTTTGTGCATAAACAATATTCGATAAATTATTTTGTTTGTCTAATTGATTTAGATTGTTCTTTAATAGATTTTTTTGGTACAAAGTTAGTTTTAAGGGATTTTGACGGGCTTTTGATTTATTTTTGGTTCCATATTTACATGCCATAGAGTGATTTTTTAGTGAAAAACTATTTAGGGACGTTTTTTAGTTTTCATGAAATGTTAAATTGGTTCATTTGGTTGTGCAAGTGGTGCAGATTATGTTTTGAACAGTGTGAAAGTAATTTTGAAGTGTTTGGTTATGAAATTGGTTTTAAAGTGGAATCAACATGTGAAATTGGTGAAATCATGATGTAAGACTTTGTTGTGTTCTTTTAAAATGTTTTATTAGTTGATTAAATGATTTATTAAATGATGTTTGAAATTCGAATCATGGGAGAAATTTGTTTAGGTGTATGTTTGGTTTTGGTTTGAAATTGAATGGTAACATTTTGTAAATGGTTCTTATTTTCTAAATGTTATTAGGTCCCTTTATGTGATTTCTAGGAATGGTTTTAAATGTGTTCCATATGGTTTGGCCCATTTGTCCTTGAAACATGTTTTGGTTTGATTTTGAAAAGGGGAAAAGGCTCGTCTTTATGTTGTGAATTGTTTGGGTGTGTGTTTGGAATATAAGGGCCGATTTGGCATTGAAAATGAAAAAGTGGTATTTGTGTGATGTTTTGGGTAATGTTTTTGGATGTGTAAAACTAAAGTCATGTTTGGTATATTTTATTCAACGCATGTTTCTTCCTAAAATGTGGTAAATATTATTTGGTAAGAATGTGTTTTGGTAAAAGTGTTGTTTGTGTTGATTATAGAAAAGAATTTGTGTTGGTAAAAGTGAGTGCCCGATCAGCGATTTAAAAATGTTTAATAAAAATGGTTTTGATGTTTTTATGGTGTGACGACCTGGTTGGAACATTCGATGATATTATGTGAGTATGTGATACAAGTATGTTTGTATACATTTACAGGGCACCTCTATAGGGGGATATACCTTTATGGGTTATCATATAGAGTGTCCGTGTTTGGGGTAGGCAAGTGCAGTGGTGATAGGTAAGGTGAGCCATGCATGCGAGGGACTCACACTTACACAGTATTATTATAACCACCATAGTTTCCTAGGAATCTTTTAGATGATCAAGTAATGGTTGTTGATCAACCTCAATTAGAATGGTTGGTACCCCTTGGATTTTATGTTAGGCCAAGCGGGCTTTACCACTAGATTTGGTCAGTTTTGGGCAGCCAATTGGTTATAGACTTAGGAGATTCACCATACGCTGACAGGTGGTTCCAAACCAAGTACATTTAGGTATCTTATAGGTGTGTTTAGGATCACCCATAGTTAATTAATTATTTATATTTCTTGTTTACATTCTGTTCTACTAGTTTATTTGTTGCTTTCCTTGTTTACCTGTTTTATTTTAGCCCAACTTTGGTTCTCTTGTTATGAGTTTTGTTTATAAAATGGCCAATGGTTTTGGAAATAGTATGCAGTATATGTTGGATTTTCTTAAGAGAAAATAATGTTTCTTCTTTTAAAATGTGAAAAACCTACTTTTATATTTTTATTTCAATCTTTTGTTAATGGGATGCTTTGGGAAAGGAAACAATTGGATTCTATAGTTCATTTTTTGCATCCCTATTGAGTAATTTAATTCTCATGCATATCATATCTTTTCAATTTCATGTTCCCTTTGCTCAAGTTATCATGGCTGAGTTTCTCATTATTGGATCAAGTTCGGTCTTTGGTTGGGTGGTGACCTAGAAGGTTTCATTGAGGTATGTGTGATTTTATAATCTTTCCACTTCTGTTTTTTTATCAAGAGTCCTTTTATTTTTTTATATTTTTCTCATGGGTCAAATCATTATCAATAGTTAAATTTTGATGCCCGAAACTAGTTTCCAACCTGTGGGGATCGGGAACGCCCTTCGGGCCTGGTCGCGGACCAACTCGGGTGACCATTTTAGGGTCGACTCGAGTTGGTTCCTGACAAAATGGTATCAAAGGGGACCTTATTATTTAGGGGTTCTAGTAGATGGAGATTAAGACTGTCGGGACTCGAGAGGTAGGTACATGAAGGGCGTTATGAACCTCGCTCATTTCGAACCTCGAGTCACTAGGGGTACTCCAAGAATTGAGTCCTTGTCTTGTTCTTATTTGTTTCAGATTAAGGGATGAAAATGGAAGTGAGACGATTTCATGTTGTGATTTCACTTGGAGTAATGACCCATGTGATAACCAAGTGCCCAGTTCAAGTTCCTCCTAGGGTTATTGCCTACCTAGGGCATAGCTCACTACCATGTCACTGAGTTGGGAATAGATACTAGTCCCTCTCTTCGATAGTTGGTGTAAGTGTGTTTTTGAAAATGAAACTGATTTAGGAAATTATGATGCTTCCTTTTAAATGGCTTTGAAATTTGTAAAATTTGTTTTAAATAAAAAATGTTTTGTCTTGAAAATTTAGTAATTTTTTGAAATTGGTAATGAAATGGAATGGATGGACACATATGTGACAGTTCATGGGATACCATGGGTTTTTATTTGAAATTAAAGGCCTGAACTTGTTTTCAAAAGGTGTTTTTTTGAAATATATGCTTTTGGATGTGTTTATATTTGTTTGGTTTTTGAGCTAGTTGTTTTTTGATGAAGGTGATTTCATTGATGTTTCTTCGACTTGATATTGGTTTTGGATTTGTGTTTTATATCTTGTTCAGAAAATTCCACCCAGAAAGTTCCCCAAGGTTTCTAATATGTCATGCCCAGTTTTTGGTCCTTCTCAAATATTGCCTATCTTTCATTGTGATCAGGGTCCATTAGAGGTAGCAGAGTGTCTTAAAGAAGTCGAGCATGTCTTTAGGGTATTGGGAAATCCTGAAGCTGTCATATTGCATGTCGTTTTGGGTATGTTCGAAGGTCCATCTCTAGAAGAATGGGAGTTATTCTCCCTTCCATCAATGTAAGTTGGGATGATTTGGGATGTATTTAAATCTGTCTTCATCCGATGGTTTATACCTAAAGAGGTGAATAAGAAGAAAATGGAGGATCTCATGTGTATTTAACAAGTCCAATAGATGATAAAGGAATATATTGACCATTTTAAGAAACTTGTGTCCTTTTCTCTAGAGGTAGTGTCATGGAATTTGATGAAGACTTCTCTCTTCATCAGGGGTATTCATATAGAGATCAAAGAGAAGGTCCTACCTTCTAAGGACCATTGTTTTGAGAAGCTGGTGGATGAGGAATTCCTAGCTGAGTTGGTCTCTGGATCATAGATGGTTGGAAATCCAGTGTATCCAGTTGCCCATGAAAGTTTCCTATCTAGAGAGCATAGTGTGCCAAAGGGACCTGTTTCTAAAGAGTCCTCTATAGTGGTTCTGGATTCCAATTTATCGGACCATTCTATGGTGTGCCATCAGTGTGGATGTTTAGGGAACACAAAGCCATCATGTCGCATCCATCTGAAGGCATTCCATTGTTGCGGGTGTCTGGGTCATATAGATAGGTTTTGCAGGAAGCGTCATCTTGAAAAGATGTTGTGACTTGAGTATTTCAGGGCTTGACTGTGAGGCTGAGGATGCTTCATCCATTAGATCACTAGCCACAAGTTTGGGTGTGAAGCTCGTGCATAATTAGGAGTTTACAGGGGTATGAATCCTTGGTCAGGGTTTTTTGTTCTATGTTGGCAGTGGAACATTTAAACTCTTTTAGTTCTTGTTTTTATATTGTTAAAGTTTTATTGTCATTGTAAGTCCATCGTTTCAATGGGAAAATGTGATAAACTTGTTCTATTTTAATCCAATAGTTCCACTTGTCTGGATATGGTTTTCTGAATCGTGAATTTTTCTTAAAGTGTGTTTGACCCTTTTATGGGGTGGTTTCAGTATTGTGGAACTCTTTTGGGGATGTTGGGTTTTGTGAGATAGGTGAAGGGTGTTTTCGGTACGCTGTTTAGATGAGGTTTCTTTCCATGAGTTTCCCCTAATATTGTGGGTTTGGTTGGGGTCAGAAAAGATCATAGTTCTAATGGTGGAATTATTTTTTTTGTACTATATAAGTTGGTTTGGATTGGTTGGGATTTCTTGTGTGGGGCCCCCTCCCCAGGGTGGTATGTTTGAGTTTTAATTTTCGTGCTAGTATAATCCTTATGGTGGGGAGAACCCTCTTATGTTCTCCCCTTTTTAGGGTTATGGTTTCTTCAAAATTGGTCAGGCATGACCTGGGAAGAGTAAGGTCATCTTAGGATTCATAGCTTTCCTTAGTTTTGTCTGGGCATGGAATCGAGTTTTGGTTAACTTTTGGCTTGGTGACTTTTGGGGGGCATAAAGTTTCTATGGTGGGGATAATTCTCACACCCTGAGCTTTAAATTTATTTTATTTTATTATTTATTGGCTTTGGTTACTCGCGTTAAGGTTTGGGCTGGGTCTTGGTTTAAATTTTTTGATATTTAATAATTTAGGTGGGTTTCAAATCAGTGCACGGGCACCACATGGTTAGTAGTAACCCTATGGTTTCCCCAGGTGCTCATGTTAGTTCCCAAGTGGTCTTGGTTGAGGCGCGCAACTTGTGTGCGGTTTATTAAGTTGTGTGATGAGTGCAAGGTTACCCAGTTTTTAAAATAAGTAATACGATTTCATGGATAATAAAATGAAATGGAAAATAAAATAAAATAAAATGAGAATAAGATAAATAAAATGAAATAAAAATTTAAAAATAATTTTTGATAATAATAATAATAATAATATGTTGTTATTATTGTTATAATTATTATTAAGATTATTATTATTATTATTATAACTTTTTTTACCCTAGCATACCCTCATAGACCCCCCCCCCATTCCTTGCATTCATAGACACCCCCTCCCTACTCTTCTCCTCTCGCGCAACCACAACCCCTCACCACACAACCTTCCTCAGCCACTCTGACCGCCCTCCTCCTCGCTGCGCCTCCCACCAGCAGCACACCCCACCCTAGAGGCCTCACTATTCTTTTCTCCAACACTTCCCCATCGTCTTGACCCACCACCACCTCTCCTAACTTGTAGGATCTATGACAAACCCGTACCCCTTTTCTCCAGCAACCAGCAGCGGTGCGACCAACCAGCTCTGGCGTCGTCGGCCTCCGTTTGATCTTCTCCTCGGTGCAGTAGTGCTCTGCCCCTGCTCCCTCTTGCAACCCGCACAAGAAGAACCCCATTGGACCTCTTCTTCCAACGCATCACACCCTACACCCCTCCTTGCACCGCGTTCCAGTGGCCTAACCTTCCTCAATGCACACCCTTCCAGGCACGAACTATCCTGACACAAACCCCTTACTCGTGACCACCTTCTCCGGTTTGTGCATTTTATTTTCATTTCATATTTGGTGTTTTTATTTAGTTTGGCCAAACCATAATTCTACAGGTTATAATTATCATTTTTATTTCATTGATTAGGACGTGTGATTGGTCTGTGGGGCATTGTTAGTCTTTCCGTTGAAGGGTTCTTTGCATCCGAACTTGGTTTGAGGTAGTCACTTTTGACTATTTCCTTTCCAGTATAACCCATGGACACTTGAATGTTTTAAATTAATTTTTAAATGTTCTTCTCACCACCATAAGTATTATATTTAATTTCTTGTAGTGTTTTTGGGTTAGTTAAAATTTTTAAAAATGGATTTATAATGAATTATTTGATTATGTGTAGATGATTTTGTGCATAAACGGTATTTGATAAATTATTTTGTTTTTATAATTAATTTAGTATGTTATTTAATGGAATTTTTTGGTGAGAACTTAGTTTTAAGGGATTTTGACATGTTTTCAATTTATTTTTGGTACCATATTTACATGAAAAGGTGTGCATTTTTAGTGAAAACCTATTTTGGGACATTTGTTAGTTTTCATGAAATGTGAAAATGGTTTATTTGGTTGTTCAAGTGGTGTGGGTTTTGTTTGTAAGGGTGAGAAAGTAATTTTGAAGTGTTTGAGTATGCAATTGGTTTTAAAGTGGAATCCATATGTGAAATTGATGAAATTGTGATGTAAGACTTTGTTGTGTTCTTTTGAAATCTTTTATTAGTTGAGTAAATTATTTATTAAATGATATTTGAAATGTTAATCATGGGAGAAAGGTGTTTCAGTGTATGTTTGGGTTTGGTTTGAAAGTGAATGATAACTTTTTGAAAACAATTCTTATTTTCTAAATGTTGTTGGTCCCATTTGTGTGATTTCTAGGAATGGTTTTAAAGGTGTTCCACATGGTTTGGCCCGTTTGACCTTTAAAAATGCTTTGGCATGATTTTGAAAAGGGGTAAAGTCATGTCATTTTGTTGTTAATTTTTTGGGTGTGTGTTTGGAACACATGGGCCCGTTTGGCATTGAAAATGTAAAATTGGTATTTGTGTGATGTTTTGGGTAATGTTTTTGGATGTGTAAAACTAAAATCCCATTTGGAATATTTTATTCAACACATGTTTATTCCTAAAATTTGGGAAATATTATTTGTTAAGAATGTGTTTTGGTAAAAGTGTTATTTTTATTGAATATAGAAAAGAATTTTTTTCGGTAAAATTGAGTGCCCTTTCAGGGATTTAGAAATGTTTACTAAAAATGGTTTTGATGTTTGTATGGAGTGATGAACCGGTTGGCACATTTTATTATATGACGTGAGTATGTGATACAAGTATGTATGTATACATTTATGAGGAACCTCTATAGGGGATATCCATTTATGGGTTATCATATAGAGTGTCCATGTTTGGGGTAGGCAAGTGCGGTGGCAGAAAGTAAGGTGAGTCTTGTGTGCGAGGGCCTCCCACTTAAACAGTATTATTATAACCACAATGGGTTCCTGGGAATATTTTAGATCATCGAGTGATGGTTTCTGATTAACTCCGATTATATGGGTTGGTACCCCTTGGATTTGAGGTTAGGCCAGGTGGGATTTGCCACTGGATTTGGTCAGTTTTGGGTGGCTAGTTAGTTATAGACTTAAGAGTTTCACCAAACGCTAGAAAGTGGTTCCGAACCTAGTACATCCAAGAGTCTTCTAGGGATGTTTAGGATCACCCATGGTTACTTAATTATTTACATTTCTTTTTTACTTTATTTCATAGTAGTTTATTTCTATCTTTCCTTGTTTGCCAATTTTATTTTAGCACAACTTTGGTATCTCTTATCATGAGTTTTTTATAAAATGGAAAATGGTTTTGGAATTAGCATGTATCATCTCTTGGATTTTTTAATGGGAAAATAATGTTTCTTATTTTAAAATGTGAAAAACATAATTTTATATTTGTATTTGAAATTTTGTTTAATGAGATTCTTTGGGAAAGGAAACACTTGGATTTTGTGGTTTACTTTTGGCACCCCTACTGATCAATTTAATGATCATGCCTATCATATCTTTTCAGTTGTGGGTTCCCTTTTCTCAGGTTATTCTGACTATGTTTCTCATTATTAGATCAAGGTCGGTCTTCAGTTGGGTGGTGACCTGGAAGGTCACATGGAGGTATGTTTGGTTTTATATTCTTTATATTACTAGTTTATATTTTTTATCATCAGTGTTTATTTATTTGGTTATCTTTTTTTCATGTCACAAATCATTCCCAATAGTTAAATTTTGATGCCTGACACTAGTTTCTAGCCCATGGGGATCAGGAACGCCCTTTGGGCCTTACTGTGGACTAGCTCAGGTGACCGGTTCAGGGTCAACCCGAGTTGGTTCATGACACATTATATTCCTTTTTCATCTTTCATGGTTATATAACCAAAACACCCATCAATGTGTTTCATTTGACTCCTAAATGTTAATATAATAAATTATAATGGATAATAAAATTCGTGAAGCATGGCTAACACACTTATTAGACTATATTGAATTAAATGGAAAATGAGTGGTATGAACACATCACTTATTTTTAAGGGAAAAATGGTTATGCCATTGTTAAAGAATAATGCTAAAGAACTATGAATCATCTATTAGCTCTTACTAAATCCCGGTGACCCTTTATAATGTTATGATATACGATCATGGGTTCCTTTCTTATATTATTATATGGGAATTACATCCATTACAATTATGACACTTGGTCATGGAAACCCTTATATATTATGATAAATGGGAATGGAGACTCGTTTGAATTATGATGAATGGACATGGTGAACCTTATGAATTATGATGAGTGGGTATGGCTACCCGTATGAAATATGGTGAATGATCATTGTGACCCTTATGAATTATGATGAATGGGCATAGAAACCCTTATGGATTATGATAAATGGTCATAGAGACCCTACCTATACAATACATCGGCATGATGTCCCTACCATTATCAGACTAGCCATGAAACCCCTTGATACTTTTGAAACTCATGATACTAACCATGGATGCCTATGGTATGCATCAGGACTAGACTAGTAGCAGTATCCACATATATGGCTATAGACATCACTATGTATATAAACATATATATGTATACATATGTTTACTTGTTCATATATTATTCTTCTTAGGTTGAAGAAGGTAATGCCAACCTATTATCCTGCATGACCCAGAGCCAACCCCTTTATAGTTTCTATTATTTCTTGTCATTTATTATATTATCACACTACTCATATTATAATCACCGATTGTATATATATAGACACCATTGGTGGTGGAGTACTAAGTTTATATCACACTATATCCAGGCCTCCACTGGTACTCAGGAAGATTATGTGGATGTAGGTAAGGATAGGGGAAAGCACCCCAGGTGTTGATACTTTATTGATTATATCATGGGAGTGGGAAGCACATGACCAAGATATGGATCGTGATGCTATTGGAGATAGAATTTTTAGTCTTTTTAGTATTTTGATACTTGTATTGTACTACATGACCACTGCCTCCTTTTGTTAGATATGTGACATTAAATCATTTTGTATATAATATTATATGTTTCTATTGATATCTTGTTTATTATGTCATCTGAATGTTTACCTTCCACTATTTAGTTTCCTTTTATTATAATTAATCTATATATTTATTTATTACACTGTTGTGTTACTCTGATCATGAGGGTGTAGTCTCCCCACTATACCACCTTGGACCCTCTCTACTAGTCGAGAACCTCTAGCATATGGGGAGATGTTCTTGAGGCTATGTGGCCCATCGGCTCGGGGAACTATTTAGTGGAATCTGGGTCAGGACATAAAAAATTGGTATTAGAGTGGTTTCCTTTTCTTTTATCATATTATTTGGGAATATTAGAGAGGAGACTAGGAAAGAGTTTTAATTTGGTTATGAGCTTGTGCCTAGGATTAGCTAACCCACGTATAGTGAAACATAAAATTATCTAGAAATGGGATTTGATGTTTTGGTTTATTATTATTATAATTGATTCGATTTCACTATTGGGTGATGCACATGATTTGTAATGATTATTATTATTATGATTTTTTATTATATTTTTTCCTTATCCTAGTAGGCGAGAAATCAATTTTCATTCATCATTATAGGAACCTTATAGGGATAATATGTCATGAATTATTCCATAACATGTATGATGCATTTCTTGACTTTGTAATACTGATTGTATGTTCCTTGAATGATATATCTATTACACAACTAACATTTATATAAAAAAAATATATTTGATAATGGGTTATTAAAATGTCTACATCAACCTAAATGGTGTTTTCTCATATATATAGATGATGACACATTAACTAAATAGTTATCACATGGTTGAATTATGTAACTAAGGTTACATAGAATAAAATATTAGTTGAATTGAAATATATTGACATAATTTGTAATACAATGAGTTCATATAACTCTATATATTGGGAATTCTGATTCATATAGTCGAATAATCTCATACTACCTATTACATTTTTTAATCGAATGTAAGGGACTGGATGTAGTTAAATGAATTACCAATTATAATTTATAAATCATTTACTTGTATAAATTAGCAATGGTACTTCAGATAATTGGTCTATTATGGAAATGAAATAATTGATAAATCTCTAATTTAAACATGGTCACCTTTAAATGGGAATTCCAATTAAAAATTAAAGGGTTTTTTCCTCTATAACTTACAATTGATAGTTCATAAATTGGGAACCTTACTGTGAAACACAGAGCTTGACCCAAACCCGACCTTAGTAGTAGGCAATAGGTAGTGCATCTTATAATCATTTATGATCAATCCTATCACCCAGACCTGGATTTAAGAGCAGGAAGAGGGGTGTGGATTTTATATAAGAAGGAATCTACCTATACTACTCACTCATCTGTGATTTTATCATTATTAAATCCTATATTAGACAAGAATTTTGAATTTTTAGAGCTATTCCACCACGATTTCCTCTAGTCATGCGCTATGAGAGTGGTGACGAACATGCTCTAGAGGTGGTGGGCCCTGAGCCACCAGTGATACCTACAATAGTGACAATTATGGAACCTCATGTTATCCATGATGTGGTTGATGATTTTTGATTTGGAGGGGAGTTTATACAACTTATGAAGACTATACAGGGAGTTCTGTGACCTACCCCTTCTATGGGAGAGTTGATGTAGGAGTTTCAGTAGAATTATCCACCTATTTTTTTAGGGGATGGTGGCCCCCAGTCTATAGAGTTATAGATGTAGACAGTCTTATATATCTTTGAGAACCTTGGGAAAACTTCTTAGAGGAGGGTGAAGCTCTCTATGTATATGCTTCATGGATCTGTCAAAATTTGGTGGGATATTATGAACACAATTGTTTAGTTTTAGGAAGTGATTTTGAGGGATTTATAATCTAGATTCTATGAATATTTCTTCCCTAAGACCCTAAGGGTTGATTGTGTCAAGGAGTTCATGGACCTATAATAGGGTTCTATGTATTTTATGGACTATTCAACTTATTTTATAGAGCTTCAACTTTGGTCCTATCTATATTATTAATGATCGAGAGAAAACAAGATGATTTGAGGATGGGATTAGGTATCCTATTCAATCTCATGTAATTTCTTTTAGTTGAATATCATGTCTAATATAGTAAACCAAGATCCAATAATTGAGAGAAACTTGAGATAAGCCAAAAGTGTAGGCTAGGGTGGTTCAGAACCGAGATAGGGTAGTGGTTTGACTAGCGGTTAGAAGCTATGCTTTGAGACTGCACACATGAGTAGCGGTAGCCAGTTTGCACCCACTGATAGTTATGTGGTTTGTCACCAGTGTGGGAAGCTATGGAATAAGAAGCCTTGGTGTTATATAGAACCCATTGAGTGATGAGCCTATCCTGGATTGGGGCATCTTTAGCATTTTTACAGGACCTTATAATCTATTCTTAGTGGGGAGGATCTATATCAGCTCCACCTTTAGAATCAGGATCAGGAGCACCTCTCCAGATGGTTAGTTAGAGTACTATTGGTAGTACATAAAGAGGAGGAGGTCATAGACAAGGTATCTAGGTTTTAGATGTATAGTTCTAATAGATTAGACCCACTCAGTGTATTTAGGTTGCAGCACAAGGTTGTGGATCAGACCAAGTTTATTCAATATAGCCTATACTAGAGGATTAGGGTGTCAGGCCATCTACTATTCAAGGTACTATTATAGTATCCTCTACTATTATGTCTTCCTTATTTAACATGGATTATTCACATTCCTTCATCTTTGTGACTATTGGGGAAATACTTGGGATATTTATTGAGTACTTATGTGGCATGATGACACTTGATACTCCATTGGGAATATGTTTAGAGAGTGTATGCTAGTTTAAGGAATTCCCCATGAGTTGGGTAGTTATCATTTCTTATGGGACCTCTTCATCCTCGAGATGAAGGTCTTTGATTTCATTATTGGGATAGATTGGTTGGTACCCTATCAGGCCTATATTGATTTTTATCACCACATTATATCATTTACATCACCAGAGGGTGGTGGTTACCTTTATAATGGTGAATGGGATGCCTAGGAATGTAGATCTATACTAGATCATCTTGCGATAGGTGGAGTGACCACCCATATTTCTAGCCTTTATATGGATAACCAAGGAATACATCAAACTGAATTCCCTACTGTAGTTGATTGTTTTAGGGATTTTTTTCCTGATGATTCTTTTGGACTACCTTCTAATAAAGATGTAGAATTTACTATTGAGATAGTCCATAGATCTACACCAGTATCTATTCATCCTTACATGATGTATACTACTATGTTATAGGAGATCAAGAGGTATCTAGAGGATTTAGAAGCTAAGGGTTTTATATAGCCCATTACTTCTCCTTGGGGTTCACCAATCCTTTTATCTAAGAATGCGGACATAACCCTCAGGCTCTGTATGGATTACCATAAGTTGAATAAGCTTACTGTGAAAAACCATTATCCCTTACCTCAAATTGATGATATTTTTTACCAACTCCGAAGATCTAGAGTGTTATCAAAGATCAACCTAAGATCAGTCTATCATTAGGTGTGAGTCATGCCTTCAGATATACCACATACAGATTTCCAAATTCGGTGAAATTTATATGAGTATCTAGTTATGATATTTGATCTCATGAACGGACCTATTGTTTTCATGTCCTTGATGAATAGGGTTTTCCAGCCTTACCTAGATTCCGTTTTCATGGTTTTTTGGATTCCATATTGGTGTATTATCATACTAAAAGAGACCATTCCAAACATCTTGAGATAATTCTGAGTACTCTGAGAGAGCATCATTTATATAATAATCTTGAAAAGTGCCACTTTTAGATAATTTTTTTTTACTTCTAATGTCATATTATCTCATAGGCTAGAGTATCAGTTGACCCAAATAAGGTGAGCGCTATAGTTACTTGGTAGTATCCCAATAATGTATTTGATATATAGATTTTCTTGGGGCTAGTTGGTTATTATAGATGCATCATGCATGAATTATCATGCTTAAAAACACCTATTATGTGCTTTAATAAGAAGGTGTGAAGTTTATAAGTTTATAAGACTAGGAGACAACCTTTTAGGAGATAAAAGGGAGACTAACTTCAGCACCAATATTGATTCTTATGGAGTTAGGTAGAAGCTATACAGTGTATTATGATTCATTAGGTATCGGGATGGGATAAGTTATGATGCTGAAATATCAATTCATTGCATATGGGTCACAAAAGTAGAGGACTTGAGAGTATAATTACCCAACACATTATCTCTAGTTGGAAGCTATTGTTCATGCCTTTTGTTTTTAGAGGCATTATCTATTGGGAGAGAATTTTGTGGTGTTTATATACCAAAAAATCCTCAGGTGTATCTTTATGAAACATGACATGAAACTTGGGTAGAGAAGATGGATTGAATTACTAAATTCATTTGACATCAACCTATCTTATACACCCAGGAAGGGAAATGCTGTTACTAATGCTCTGAGTAGAAGGACTCAGACATAGGCGGTTCAAGAGGCCAGTAGCAAGTGACAAATTATGGCCTATTTTCTAAGATACACATAGAGGTTTAGTAACTTCATGGAATTTTGTACTTGAATCACTATTATTGACCTCTTCACTTCTGGATAGATTGAAGATGATATAGCTTTCCTATCATGAAGTCTTGGACCTTCAGGAAATTATTTTTGGAGAGGACCTGTCTCTGGATTGGTATATTGATAGAGATGACATC
Source organism: Viscum album (assembly GCA_963277665.1). NCBI lineage: Eukaryota > Viridiplantae > Streptophyta > Magnoliopsida > Santalales > Viscaceae > Viscum > Viscum album. The sequence goes on from OY728123.1 coordinate 1,472,548,138, forward strand.
CTATATACACATGTATGTATATGTGTTAATATAGATATAATAGAGTTGATTATTTAATAGTAATATGCTTCTTAGTGGTTAGTTCATCTAGGTATCTCCAAGATGTATTGTGATATGTGCTGCTGGTATTGGTGGCCAGGGAAGAAACATTATATTTCAGGTTTTATCACTAGGTGCTCCACCTATTAGCAGGTGAAGATGGAGAAAAAATAGACTACTAGCGTGTTACATTTGTTACCAATATCAGAATGGAAATGGGATGGCATTGTGATAGATTTTGTGATTATATTACTAATCTTTCCTTGAGGTAATGACACAGTTTGGGTATTCTTGGATTGACTGAAGAAGGTATCCCACTTCCTTCCTATTCAGGAGACTTTCTCGATTGATGAGAAGGGAAGAATGTATGTATGTGATGTTATATAGCTACACAAGGTTCATCATACTATCATTTAAGATAAGCATTCATGTTTCACATTGATTTTATGGCAGGGGTTACAAAGGGATTTGGGTACATAGGTTCCTTTAAGCACAAATTTTCACCCTTAGATTGATGGCTAGTTAGAACATACAATATAGGTGTTGGAGGACATGATTAGGCATGTGTCCTTGATTTTGGAGGTTATTGGGAGAAAAATATACCTCTCATCAAGTTTTACTACAATAATATCTTTTAGGAAATAATTTAGATGGCTCTGTATGTGGCCTTATATTGTAGGTTGGGTTGTTTACCCATGTTCTGGTCAAAGGCAGCATAGGTAGTGTTACTAGGTCCTCATCTCATGCAAGAGACCTTGGAGTAGGTGTAGTTAGTTAGGAAGCATATCTCTACTAACCATTCTAAACATAAATCATATGTCCATTTTCATTAAATTACCTCTAGAGTTTGAGGTCGAGGATCATGTACTCTTGTTGGTATTACCCAAAACTCGGCATATATGGATATGGTGGCAAGGGAAGTTGTCACCTCATTTTTTCGTGCCTTTTGAGATCTTGGATAGAGTTGGGTTGGTATCCTATCAGTTGTTATTACCCCATAGGTACTATGTTATATAAGATTCCTTCTATATTTCATTTCTTCATCATTATCATGATGAACCATCTAATATTTTTTATCCCAAGGATATTGAATTAGATGTCAATGCTTCTTTTTAAGAGTATCCCATATGCATCATTGATTAGAGTATAAATGATCTATGAGGTCGATCTTTCCCTTTGATACGAGTGATATGGTAGCATTGCTATGTACAGGATGAGACTTGGGAGTGGGAGGACGATGTACATGCTTAGTTACTTAAGTTATTATCAAACAGTGTATTACCACCCTTAGAAGGGAAACTCGGGGATGGGCTCCTTTATGGGGGAAGAATATAAGATCCGGATTTTTTCCTTTAGGTATGGATCCTTTTAAATTTCATTTTATCCCTTGTTGCAACCCTATTTTTAGATTAGATTTAGAAGATGGTCCTTTAGGCTGGTTAGTATGTTTAGGGAATGAGGAAGTAGGGGGCTAGAGGCTAGATCCAGGCCAAGTACATGACATGTATTTGGAATAAACAACACGTATTAAATACATGATATATACCAGATTGGGTAGGCTAATTCATGATTCATAATGAACTATACCCGAAAGGGAAAACCCAAGCATGACACGATGTGTAGAGAATTTACACACCATGTAAATGTTGTGGATCTATTTTAAAGGGGCATACCCTTTTCTTTTTTCCTCATCCCCCATTTCTTTCTTTTCTCTCTCACATAGCACTTTACTCCCATTTGAGATCCCTTGAATCCTAAAGCTATTCTTTGAATTCATTCTTCCATCTGGACTCCGATTCAGCTTCTGATCATCTCATTAGATTCCTCCCAGTAAGTAATCCACTCCTTAGGCTTATTTCTTCATTTGTGTTTGTATTTATGATGTTATTTTAGTGTGATATAATATTCCTTATTTTCAGGGTGTTCATATATTTTTCCATTTTCTTCTGATCTAGACCAAACCAAAGGCTGATACTGGATGAGTTATCCTCTATAGGAATAAGGTAGATGTTTTGGTAATTATCCCTCAAATTCGTGATGCTTTATATTATGTGTCACTGTGCCACACAGTAGTTTTACAATGGGTTTCTACTAAAATGAATCTATCTTAAATTGGTTTCCCTATTCTAGAACCTAATGAATCCTTTAGATCCTAAAAGATGTTGGAGGTCTTCAACCTCAACATGATCCACCCATTTTAGTGAACCCTTTATATTCCTTTTCAACATTCATGGTTATATAACCAAAAAACCCGTCGATGTGTTTCATTTGAATCTTAAATGGTGATATCATAAATTATAATGGATAATCATAGTGATGTATCATGGATATCACACTTATCAAACTATATTGAATTAAATGGAAAATGAGTGGTATGATAACATCACTTTTTTTAATGGAACAATGGTTATTTCCTTATTAAAGAATAATGATAAAGAGCTACAAACCAACTATTAGCTCTTACTAAAGCTTATTGAACCTTTATACTATTATGATACATGAGAATGGTGTCCCTACTTATATTATGAAATGGGGATGATATCCCTTAAATTTGTGACACTTGGTCAAGGAGACCCTCATAGCTTATGATGAGTGGGAATGGAAACCCTAATGAATTATGATGAATGGGCATGGAGACCCATATGAATTAGGATGAATGGGCATGGAGACCCATATGAATTATGATGAATGGGCATGGAGACCCTTATGAATTATGAGGAATGGGCATGAAGACCCTTATTAATTATGATAAATGGGCATGTTGACCCTACTGATACAATACATTATAATGATGTAGCTACTCTCATGAGACTGGGCATGACATCCCTTGATACTTGATAAACTCATGTTATTAACCCTGGATGCCTGAGTTATGTCTTGGGTATAGAGTAGTAGTAGTATCCACATATATGGGCATAGACAACACTCCATATATGTAAAAACCTGAGATTTTATGAGAATTTTTTTATGTATTATGTTATACGCAACACCAAAGGAATCTTTCACATCACACAATACGGACTTGGCTTGCATTACACACAATCACGACCTTCCTCGATAGCGTGTGTAGTACGCAATACCGAGTTTCACTAAACAACGATATAATATTATGAACTAGCCATTATGAATAGTATTAACTATATTTTGAATTTTATTATTCATATTACACATTTTCTAGAACACGGTAAGAGAACAAAATAATTTTTTTGGGTAAAATAAGTATTTTTCAAAAAATATTTTTTTGCCGCCTTTTGCTGGCGCACCCAAATTAAATCTAGTTTTTGACATGTTTATAAGTTAAATTTGACAAAATAAAATTCTTATTTTGAATCAGGGTATAAAAATTTACTTTGGATAAATTTTTGATATTTTTCTGATAACTTTCATATTTTGATGAATAGTAAAAATACACTAATTTTTAATTAAAAACAACTTTTTTCATTGAGATCATTTATATAGTTAAAGTATAATATTGAATGGTTTTAAAGTATAAATAGAATATATTTTTACCATTTAATATAATTTATGTCATTAGCATTAATTTCACATTGAATTCATAGGTAAAAACATTTCAATCTTTGGCAATGTTTTAACTTCTAAAACACATTTTCTTAACAATGGGATTTATTTTAAATTAATTACTGAAACTTATATGTTTTGAATTTTGAAAAATGGATTCCATATTTGGAATCAGTGGGTCCAAATTATGTTAATAGGCTACTTTTTATTTTTGGGCATTATGAATAGTAACTACGGTAAATTTTATTTACCATAGTTAAAGGTAAATCGGGTAATTAAGGGTAAATATAAGATTATAAAATTACCCTAACACCTGAAAAAATTATATTGGATGACTAAAAGTAGACCCATATCACCTAAAAGTCGGATTAGATTCATTTAATGGACTTTTTTCCATGAAAATAATTTAATTATTATTAAAACCAATGAATGTGACAACATGTCACTTTCTTAAATCTTATAAGTATAATAATTTTAATTTAGTGATAAAATTAATGAAACTTCGAAAATGAATAGTATCCATAAAGATAATAAAATTATCTACATCATAGGAATTTATTTAGAATTTTTAAGGATTAAATAATTATCATTAATTATGACACAATAGTGATGTTGAATTTATTTTATTAGTTAAAATATCAAATAAGTGGTTTTAAAAATATTAAAATAAATATTATATGAACTATTTAATGTGATACATTAATTTTCTAGATACATATGAAATTTTATGAATCTATTAAAGCTTTTATTTCTAACATATATTCTGTATATATTTTATTTAAATTCAAATAAATGAATAGTGTCAAAATTGACACTATTGTTATTTTATAAAAATAACATATTATAAAATTTTTTAAAAATCACAAAAATATTTAAAAATTACAAATTAAAATTTATATGGTCTAACATTTCATAAAGTGTCAAATTATGGAAAATTAACAACACATATGTAATTATTTATAATAATTTAAAATTTAGAATATTATGACCTCAAATAAGATTAAATTGATAAATAAGGATAAATCAAGTTGATAATATTTAAAATAAATTCCTAACATGTCTAAATTTTATTGGTTGATTATATTACAACCCTATCTCATATAATATTAGGATATGAGTCATTTTGGAAGTTTTTAAGTGGGGTTGGGATTTAATATAAACTAATATTTCTTATATTTACAAAGGTGCCCCTCTCCTCCCTTATAAAAGGGCACCTCCTCCCTCTCCTCCTCACACTAATTTGAGCCTTCAATATCGGCTAATACCTACCCATTTCACTTCCACACTTCCCTATAAACAACCTAGAGGTCCTTGTATTCTTCAAAGACCAATTGTAGTGCCCTAAGAGGAGGTCTCAAAGAGGCGCTTCAAAGAAGAGGTAATGTACGTTACCGATTATTTCAAATTTATTTCTTCTTCAACTTCTTCTTATTTAGTTGTTTCATTATTAATTAATAACATCAGTATAACTCATATAATGATATGTTATTATAAGTATTAAACAACCCTATTTCACCATCTATCCATCCTACGGAAAACAAAATCACCGCGCGTGCGTACGTACGGAATACCGTCTCCACGTCGTGGTGTAATCTATTTTCCATCACCACCATACTTGGATGGGTATAATGGTGCAAATAAATAACTATATATGATTATTTTAAAGTGTTATTGATTCTGAAATAGTATTCATACACTCCAATACAATTCCGCGATCATGGGAATGATATCATTGCTCGTGCGTATGTACGGAATACCGTCTCCACGATGTGATGCGATTCGTTCTACATGATCTTCATTGCATAATGATTATATAAATGAATTGAATGAATAAATATGATATATATTACACTAATACCATTATTTAAATGAGGTATCTATAACCTTAAGATAATAATAAGAATTTATTCAACAAAATACGCATAAGAACAAAAAGTAATAAACACCCGAATAACAAGTAGTAATGAAATGTTACTAATAAGAAGATAATAATATGACCATATATGATATCATAACAATAAGTATGATTCTGTAATAAGTCAATAACATTATTTAAATCATTATACAGGAGGATCGGACACTTTTGAAGCAAATCAGACCTAAGGTAAGGGAAAATATCACAATCTCATTTTTATCCGAGATTGTTTATACTTTGGTATTTACTGGGGTGTATTTTATCATCCAAATCCATGTTTCCTCAATATGTAATATTATTTCCATCCACCTAAAATTGTTTAAATCCAATTTTACCCTTTGGTGAGTTTTTAGTAAAGGATATGAAAGGAATCTTTTGTCATTTTTCGTACGAGGTACTTTTTGACTTTTTCGACAAAAGTACGAGAAGCATTTTTTTAAACTTATACGGAATGAATGGATTTTTAAAAAATTATTTCCAAGAATATTCCTTTAAAATTTTTCATGTTTATTTTTAATCAACTTATTTTAGTTTAAAATTGTATGACATGTTAAGAAAGGAAAAATGTTTTTGAAGTAGAAAGGATATTTTTCTCAAGAATGGAGTTCAAGTGTTTTATCAAAATTTTTTTCCATCTAAGATAATATATGGTTCTGTTTCTATCCCTATTATTACATTGATTTGATTATGTTGTGATGGAATTATTTTTATGAATTCCTTTATCTTATATGAATTGTTTTATGAGTCACGATGTTTAAGAATCCCATTTTTATTACATGGGTTATTCAATGATGTATGATTTATGATTTTGTGGCACACATAAGAATGGTATCATTATGATATGGGTGGGACCTATATCTCTCTCCAATGTATTAGGTAAAGATTTTATATCTCATGAGATAGACATGGCTGGAACGGCAGGTTAAACCGGTTCAGTGAAACAGGACTAAAACGAGGAGTGAACTCGGTTCAGAAATGGACTTTGTCCACTAAGATAGTCTTCGAAATGAGTCTTGAATAATAAGAAATGATTCTCTATGATTATGTGTGTATGACACAAAGTTTCATGTTTTATGTTATGATTATTGGGATTACATTTCACTACCATGATTTATCCCATGTTATGAAATTATGATCTCTTTTGCAGGGTAAGATTTCCAAAATGTTATGTTCTTATGAATTTGATGTGATTGATATTTCTTTTGTTTACACTTACTGAGCATTTGAGATCACCCTTTTGTATGTTTTCTTTCCACAGGTTAGGAAGAAGGGTATTAAGTAAGATATGCCAAAAAGGGACTATAGATATGGTGAAATAAATGGGAGACAATGTAGATGCTTTATGAAACAGTTGTTTATGTTTCCCAGTTTCTAAAGACACTATACCTATACGGTCCTTTCATGGTTTTGTTATATGTTTTAATAAGTATGCTTCTATTTTGAAGTATTAACCATGTATGTAAAGTATGGGTCACTATAGTTGGTATTAGAGGAAAGGTATAGTCAACCTTTGGAAACTAGGATGTGAAAGCCTTAGTAAGAAACCTAAGGATGTGTCTAAGCATAGAACACAATCTTAGTGTTTTAGAAATGGGCATGAAAAACCTATGATAAGACCTTAAGTGTGAAATTTTATTCTTGATTATGTGGTTTTCCTATTATAATTAGTGTTTCTCACACTATTCTTCTTGGTTTTAGTCAATGGTTGGAACTCGAAGGAACTGTGTTATGCGGAATACGACGGGCAATGCAATGATTGTCCCCCTGAGCAACCAAACGTTATGGGAGTTGGAATGAAAAATCTTGTAGCCATGCTCACACAACTTTCTCAAGCTATGAATCATGCATGACTTCCAAATGAGCAAATGAAGGAGAAACATTTTGTCGAATCCTTCATGAGGCAGTGTCCACCTTCATTCAGCGGGTCTTATGATCCATTAGTGGATGAATAATGAATCAGTACCACTTAAAAGATATTTTCAGTTCATCAATCTTCTGAACATGATAAATTCATCTTAGCAGTGTATCGTTTGGAAGGTGATGCTGATCAATGGTGGAATCTTATTAAGAATAAAATCCAAAGGGATGAAATTGAGTCCATTGAATGGGACGAGTTCAAGGACTTATTTTTCATTAAGTATTTACCTCGTATTCTTTGAACAAATATAGAGAAGGAGTTTCTTGAACTGAAGCAAAAGGATGATGAATTCATTGGTACCTACGAAGAAAATTTTACAAGACTTGCAATGTACGCTTCCAGAATTATTATCCAACCTGAGAGTAAGATCGATCGATTCTTTAGTGGATTATAACCAAGTCTTCGAAGGGCGTTAGCCATAAGGGACTTCAATATCTACGAGGAAATTGTTCGATGTGCTCTCAAGGTTGAGATGGAGATTTGTGTAACCCATCAATCACATGGGTTTGATAAGAAGAGGAAAATGGAATTCAAAAGAAAATCTAAAGACCACACTGAAAAGAAGATGAGTTTTCCCTTATGCTCAAAGTGTGGAAAGAAACATGGAGGAAATTTTCTTAAGGGGACAAGAAAATGTTATAAGTGTGGAAAAGAAGGTCATCGAGCAATTGAATGTCGAAATAATGGGAAGAAGATGTCTAATGATGCAAACAAAGGAAGGGATACATAGAATGAACCTACTACACTTCAATGTTTCAAGTGCAAGGAGATGGGGCATTATTCCAATCAATGCCCAAATCCAAGGGTTGATGATGATGATCGACGTCAACAAACTCTTAAGGACAAAGACAAAGGAAAGTCACATGCAATTACTATCGGCGATGTGGAGTACGACAACGAAGTGGTGAGAGGTACACTTACCATCCACTCTAAAGTAGAAAATGTTTTATTTGATTTTGGATCCACCCACTCTTTTATTTCTGAAGAATTTTCTAAGGGTATCGCCATATTACCTCAACAATTAGATGTTGAGTTGGCTGTGACAACTTCTAATGGAACAACAGTCGCATCAAAAGTTTACAATTCTTCTCCGATTGAAGTTTGTGGGAAAGTACTTCTTGCAAATCTTGTGATCCTTCCTAGAGTGGAATTTGATGTAATTCTTGGCATGGATTGGCTTTCTTTATATGGAGATCATATCAAGTTCTAAATAAGGGAAGTCACATTTCATATTCAAGATAAATCTATGATCGTCTATCGATGCAAGGATGAACATAACCTTCTAGTGGAAATTTCTTCTATCATATGGGTCTTGATTCCACTAAATGAAGGTTATTTATCTCAAATGGTTGGAGATAAACTCACGATTAATAATATGCCCATTGTATGGGAATTTGATGATGTCTTTCCGGAGGAATTTCCAGGTCTTCCAACAAATCGTGAAGTTGAGTTTTCAATAGAACTCGTACCAGGTGCTTTGCCTATTTCAAAGACACCTTATAGAATGGCTCCAATTGAGTTGTAGGAATTGAAGAAGCAACTCCAAGAGAATCTTGATAAAGGATTCATACACCCTAGTGAATCACCTTGGGGAGAACCTGTTCTGTTTGTTAAGAAGAAAGATGGATCAATGAGACTCTGCATTGATTATTGAGAACTTAACAAGATCACTATCAAGAACAAATATCCTCTCCCACACATTGATGACCTATTTGGCCAACTACGCGGAGCTCAATACTTTTCCAAGATTGATCTTCGTTTAGGGTATCATCAATTAAGGGTCAAAAGGGAGGATATACCAAAGATGGCTTTCCGTACAAGTTATGGACACTATGAATTTATAGTGATGCCATTTGGTCTTACTAATTCCCTGCTATCTTCATGGATCTGATGAATAGAGTCTTTAGAGACTATCTTGATCAGTTTGTGGTAGTCTTTATAGATGATATTCTTGTCTATTCAAAGAGCAAGGAAGAACCTGAAGATCACTTGAGAATTGTATTAAAGACCCTAAGAAAGGATAATCTTTATGCCAAATTTACCAAGTGTGAATTTTGGCTTCAAAAAGTTGCATTTTTGGGTCACATAATCTCAAAAGAGGGGATATCTGTGGATCCAACAAAAACAGATGTTATCGAAAGATGTTCGAGACCAAAAAAAGTAATTGAGATCCAAAGTTTTCTTGGTTTGGCTAGATATTACCGACGTTTTGTGAAATATTTTTCAAGGTTATCTAACCCACTCACCAAGTTGACTCGAAAAGGAGTTAAGTTTGTTTGGATGGAGGAATGTGAAGAGAATTTCAAAGAGCTAAAAATAAGGTTAGCCAGTGCACCTGTGCTCACTCTACCTTGTAGTGGAGAAATGTTTTTGATCTACAGTGATGCATCCAAGAAGGTACTGTGGTGTGTTCTCATGAAAAATGATATGGTGATAGCTTATGCCTCACGACAGTTAAAAATCCATGAGAAAAATTACCCAACTCATGATTTGGAGTTAGCTGCAGTAATCTTTGCATTAAAGATTTGGAGGCATTACCTTTATGGTGAAAGGTGTGATATTTATAATGATCATAAAAGTTTAAAGTATATTTTCACACAAAAGGAGCTGAATATGCATCAAAGAAGATGGTTGGAGCTGATTAAGGATTACGACTGCTCAATTCATTACCACCCTGGGAAAGCAAACAAGGTAGCAGATGCATTAAGTCGACAAGACCATGCTAGCTTATCCATGTTGAGGATCACAAAAGATCCAATATTTATGGATTTACAAAGGATGGATCTTGGAATTTTAATGGAAGGGGAGAAATCTTATCTTTCTCAAATGAATGTTCAACAATCTATACATGTGAAGATTCAAGAGGCATAGAAAGAAGATGTCGAGTTACAAAAGAAGGTGATAAATGTTTCTGAATTCAACCTTGATTGTGATGGGATAATAAACTTCAGGAATCGGGTTTGTGTTCCTCCCATCCCCGAATTAAAGAAGGAGCTGCTGGATGAGACTCATAGTTCTTCATTCTCTATTCATCCTGGAAGCACGAAGATGTATAGGGACCTGAAAGAGTACTTCTGGTGGGATGACATGAAAAGAGATGTTGCTAAATATGTCTCTCGATGCTTGGTTTGTCAGCAAGTTAAAGCTGAGAGACAGAAGTCTAAGGGGATGTTACAACCATTACCCATACCAGAATGGAAATGGGAAAACATCACTATGGACTTTGTCACTGGAATTCCTAAAACATCCAAAGGCAATAATGTTATCTGGGTCATAGTTGATCGTCTTACAAATTCTGCACACTTCATTGCTATTAGAGAGGATTTCTCTCTAGATCAGCTTGCCAGGATATATGTAAAGGAAGTTGTAAGATTGCATGTAGTACCACTTTCTATTATATCTGATTGGGATCCGAGGTTTACCTCAAAGTTCTGGTGAAGTCTTCAGCATACTCTGGATACAGAGTTGAGTTTCAGCACTACTTATCATCCTCAAATAGATGGTCAGTCTGAGAGGACAAATCAAACTCTAGAAGATGTGTTGAGAACTTTCTCTATAGATTTCAAAGGTGGTTGGTATCAACACCTACCTTTGGTGGAATTTTCTTATAATAATATCTGTCACTCCAATATTTAGATGGCTCCTTATGAAGCTCTCTATGGAAATAAATGCAGGACTCCAACTTGCTGGGATGAATTTGGGGAAAGAAAGCTATTAGGAAATGATCTTGTTGATGAAATGGAAGAAAAGACCAGATCTATTCAACAACACATAAGAGCAGCTCAGAGTCGACAAAAAAGTTATGCCGACAACTGAAGAAAAGACCTAGATTTTGAAGTGGGTGATAAAGTGTTCTTACGAATATCTCCCTGGAAGAGGGTCATGAGATTTGGAAAGAAGGGAAAGTTGAGCCCTAGATATATCGGTCCTTTTGAAATTATGGATCGTGTTGGGAAGGTAGCTTACCGATTGGAGCTTCCACCAAATCTCTCTCAAGTTCACGATGTGTTCCATGCATCTCTCTTGAGAAAGTACATACCTGATCCTTCACATGTACTCAGCTCAGAAGTTGTACCACTGGAGCAAGATCTTTCTTATGAAGAACAACCGATAGAGATTCTGGATCGTAGCGAAAAAGTCCTACGGAACAAGACCACTCACTTGGTGAAAGTTTTATGGAGGAACCACCAATTAGAAGAAGCTACATGAGAACTTGAGGATATGATGAGGGAGAGGTATCCTCATCTGTTTGTAATGAAGTGGCGAATTTTGAGTGAAAAATTCATTTAAAGGGGGGTAGAATGTAACACCCTGAGATTTTATGAGAATTTTTTTATGCCTTATGTTATACGCAACACCAAAGGAATCTTTCATAGCACACAGTACGGACTTGGCTTGCATTACACACAATCACGACCTTCCTCGATAGCGTGTGTAGTACGCAATACCGGGTTTCACTAAACAACGATATATTATAATTAACTAGCCGTTATTAATAGTATTAACTACATTTTGAATTTTATTATTCATATTACACATTTTCTAGAACATGATAAGAGAACAAAATAAATTTTTCGGGTAAAATAAGTATTTTTCAAAAAATGCAATTTTGCCGCCTTTTGATGGCGCACCCACATTAAATCTAGTTTTGACATGTTTATAAGTTCAATTTCAAAAAATAAAATTCTTCTTTTGAATCAGGGTATAAAAATTTACCTTGGATAAATTTTTGATATTTTTCTGATAACTTTCATATTTTGATGAATAGTAAAAATACGCGAATTTTAAATTAAAAACAACTTTTTCCATTGAGATAATTTATATGGTTAAATTATAATATTAAATGGCTTTAAAGTATAAATATAATATATTTTTACTATTTAATATAATTTATGTCATTAGCATTAATTTCACATTGAATTTATAGGTAAAAACATTTCAATCTTTGGCAATGTTTTAACTTCTAAAACCTGTTTTCTTAACAACGAGATTTATTTTAAATTAATTACTACAACTTATATGTTTTGAATTTTGAAAAATGGATTCCATATTTGGAATCAGTGGGCCCAAATTATGTTAATAGGCTACTTTTTATTTTTGGGCATTATGAATAGTAACTACGGTAAATTTTATTTACCATAGTTAAAGGTAAATCGAGTAATTATGGGTAAATATAAGATTATAAAATTACCCTAACACCTGATAAAATCCTATTGGATGACTAAAAGTCGACCCATATCACCTAAGGATCAGATTATATTAATTTAATGGACTTTTTTCCATGAAAATAATTTAATTATTATTAAAACCAAAGAATGTGACAACATGTCACTTTCTTAAATCTTATAAGTATAATAATTTTAATTTAGTGATAGACTTAATAAAACTTCGAACATGAATAGTATCCAGAAATATAATACAATTATCTACATCATAGGAATTTATTTAGAATTTTTAGGGATTAAATAATTATCATTAATTATGACACAATTGTGATGTTGAAATTATTTTATTAATTAAAATATCAAATAAATGGTTTTAAAAATATTAAAATAAATATTATATGAACTATTTAATGTGATCCACTAATTTTATAGATATATATGACATTTTATAAATATATTAAAGCTTTTAGTTAAAACATATCTTCTGTATATATTTTATTTAAATTCAAATAATTGTCTAGTGTCAAAATTGACACTATTGTTATTTTATAAAAATAACATATTATAAAATTGTATAAAAATCACAAAAATATTTAAAAATTATAAATTAAAATTTATCTGGTCGAAAATGTCATAAAGTGTCAAATTATGTAAAATTAATAACACATATGTAATTATTTATAATAATTTAAAATTTAGAATATTATTACCACAAATAAAATTAAATTGATAAATAAGGATAGATCAAGTTGATAATGTTTAAAATAAATTTATAACATGTCTAAATTTTATTGGTTTATTATATTACAACCCTATCTCATCTAATCTTCGGATATGAGTCATTTTTGAAGTTTTTAAGCGGGGTTGGGATTTAATATAAACTAATATTTCTTATATTTCCAAAGGTTCCCCTCTCCTCCCTTATAAAAGGGCACCTCCTCCCTCTCCTCCTCACACTAATTTGATCCTTCAATCTCGGCTAAGAGGAGGTCTCAAAGAGGCGCTTCAAAGAAGAGGTAATGTCCGTTACCGATTCTTTCAACTTTATTTCTTCTTCCACTTCTTCTTATTTAGTTGTTTCATTATGAATTAATAACATCAGTATCACTCATATACTGATATGTTATTATAAGTATGAAACAACCCTATTTCACCATCTATCCATCCTACGGAAAACAAAATCACCGCGCGTGCGTACGTACGGAATACCGTCTCTACGCCGTGGTGTAATCTATTTTCCATCACAACCTTACTTAGATGAGTATAATGGTGAAAATAAATAACTATATATGATTATTTTAAAGTGGTATTGATTCTGAAATAGTATACATACACTCTAATATAATTCCACGATCACGGGAACGATATCATCGCTCGTGCGTACGTACGGAATACCGTCTCCACGATGTGATGCGATTCATTCTACATGATCTTCATTGCATATTGATTATATAAATGAATTGAATGAATAAATATGATATATAGTACACTAATACCATTCTGGAAATGAGGTATCTATAACCTAAAGATAAGAATAAGAATTTATTCGACAAAACATGCATAAGAACAAAAAGTAATAAACACCCGAATAACAAGTAGTAATGAAATATTACTAATAAGAAGCTAAGAATATGACCATATATGATATCATAACAATAAGTATTATTATGGAATAAGTCAATAACATTATTTAAATCATTATACAGGAGGATCGGACACTTACGAAGCAAATCAGACCTAAGGTAAGGGAAAATATCACAATCTCATTTTTATCCGAGATTGTTTATACTTTGGTATTTACTGGGGTGTATTTTATCATCCACATCCATGTTTCCTCAATTTGTAATATTATTTCCATCCACCTACAATTTTTTAAATCCAATTTTACCCTTCTGTGAGTTTTTAGTAAAGGATATGAAAGGAATCTTTTGTCGTTTTTCGTACGAGGTACTTTTTGACTTTTCCGACAAAAGTACGAGAAGAATGTTATTTTTGAACTTATACGGCATGAATGAATTTTTAAAACATTATTTCCAAGAATATTCCTTTACAAGTTTTCATGTTTATTTTTAATCAACTTCTTTTAGTTTAAAATTGTATGACATGTTAAGAAAGGAAAAATATTTTTGAAGTAGAAATGATATTTTCCTCAAGAATGGAGTTCAAGTGTTTTATCAAAATTATTTTCCATCTAAGATAAAATAGGGTTCTGTTTCTATCCCTATTATTACATTGATTTGATTATGTTGTGATAGAATTATTTTTATGAATTCCTTTATCTTATATGAATTGTTTTATGATGTCACGATGTTTAAGAATCCCATTTTTATTACATGGGTTATGCAATGATGTATGATTTATGATTTTTTGGAACACATAATAATTGTATCATTATGAGATGGGTGGGACCTATATCTACCTCCAATGCATTGGGTAAATATTTTCTATCTCATGATATAGACATGGATGGAACGGCAGGTTAAACCGGTTTAGTGAAACAGGACTGAAACAAGGAGTGAACTCGGTTCAGAAATGGACTTTGTCCACTAAGATATTCTTGGCAATGAGTCTTGACTGATAAGAACTGATTCTCTGTGATTATATGTGTATGAAACAAAGTTTCATGTTTTATGTTATGATTATTGGGATTACATTTCACTACCATGATTTATCCCATGTTATGAAATTATGATCTCTTTTGTAGGGTAAGATTTCCAAAATGTTATGTTCTTATGAATTTGATGTGATTGATATTTCTTTTGTTTACCCTTACTGAGCATTTGAGCTCACCCTTTTGTATATTTTCTTTCCCCAGGTCAGGAATAAGGGTATTAAGTAAGATATTCCAAAAAGGGACTATAGATATGATGAAATAAATGGGAGACAATATAGATGATTTATGAACCAGTTGTTTATGTTTCCCAGTTTCTAAAGACACTATACCTATACGGTACTTTCATGGTTTTGTTATTTGTTGTAATAAGTATGCTTCAATTTTGAAGTATTAACCATGTATGTAAAGTATGGGTCGCTATAATATACAGACCATATATATGTATACATATGGTTACTTATTTAGATATTGTCTTGCATGGTCTAAATCAGGTAGTGTTAGCCTAGTATCCTTCACCCATTAGAGACAACCCCTTTATAATTTATATCACTGATTATCATTTATTATATCCACACACTGCTCATATTATATGTATGAATAGGATACTTATAGAAACCATTGGTGGTGGCCTACTAAGTTTATCACGCACCCTATCTAGGTCATCGATTCTACCCAGGAAGATTATGTGGATGCTAGTATGGATAGGGGAAAACACCCAGTTGTTGATACTTGATTGATTATAGCATGGTAGTAGGGAAGAATATGACTAAGCTATAACTTATGATTCTATTGGATATATGTTTTTCAGACTTTTTGCTTTTGATACTTGTATTGTATTGTATGCCTTCTTCCATGCCTACTGGTTTCTTTTTGTTAGATACATGAAATCACATCATTTTGTATATGATACTATATTTTACTATTTATGTATTTTTTATTTATTATATGGATGTTTAACTTCCATTGTTTAGTTTACTTTTATTATTATTCCTATTTTTATTTATTTATTACACTACTGTGTTACTCTGATATTGAGGGTATAGTCTCCCCATTATACCACGTTATACCCTTGCTACTAGTCGGCAACCTCTAGCATATAGGGAGGCATGATTGAGGCCATGTGGTCCACCATCTTGGAGAGCCTCTTAATGAAGTCTAGGTTGGGATGTAACGGGTTGATCATCCCTTTGAAATTTCGGATTTCTAACTTCACTTGATTACACACAAAGCACCTTTATGTATATTCTAAATTATCCTTTATATTTTCCAAACAGTAGTATTATCAGATATCTCTAAATATATTCATGATCCCTAGGTGAATAGAGAATGTTGATATATGAGGATCATTCATCATATTCTTATTTATCTATGGATCTGAGGGAACACATTATCATTTCCCAAATCTCACAAATCATTCATCATCAATATTGAACTCATAAGGTTTCCCCTATCTCACAACATCAACCTTTTTTTATCTCCACATCATCTCTTTGAGATTTATTAATCATCTCCCATAGATATAGTTGGGAAATCATTTGAGAAATGTTTAATAATGTTCATTCCTTTTATGATTCCCATGTACATCCTTTTCATATATAAGAAGATTATATCCTTCTCAATCTTCACCATTAATAAGGTTGTTGGATCTTTTCTACTTAAAATATCTGACACTTTTTTCACATTCCTTGAATGGTAATGGATTGAGAAATGAAAATCCTTGATCAACTCCAACCATATTCATAGGTACATATTGATCACTTTCTATATGAATATATATTTTTGGCTCTTTTTGTCCATATATATATCACACTTTTATCCAAATAGATAATGTATCCAAATTTTTAACATTAATTTTAATATGGTTAACTTAAAATAATTTGTCTGATAGTTTTGTTCATACACCTTAAACTGTCTTGAGGCTTAGGCTATCACATTATTATACTGTATGAGTTCACAACTAAAGAACTTTTTTGATGCATCATTATAGATCAAAAATCCTTTCCCACTTGTGAGTTTGGTGAATACATGTGTTTTGTTTAGCCTCTTATTTATCTCCTTAAAGCTCTATACACACTCATCTATCTAGAAATACTTCACTCCATTTTTAATAAGCTTGGTCAGTGGGTTTGGAAATCTTTATAATTTTCTCACAAATCACTGATAATTCTTATCTGATCAAAGAAGCTAATGGATCTATATTACATATGGTGGTATAGTCCAATCCTCAATCACTTTAATCTTCAAAGGCTCCATGAATATCCCCTTACATGTGATAACATTCTCCAAGAATGGTACATAAAAAACTCACATTTACTATACTTTATATATAAATTATCCTCCCTCAATTTATTTAACATAGTATTCAACTTCTCCTCATGTTCCTCCTTTATTTTAGAGTATTTAAATATATTTTTTATAAATACTACCAATTTTTTTTAGGTAATCTCTAAAGTATCTATTCATTAAGTCTATGAAGAATGATATAGCATTAATGAGTCCAAATGGCATGAATATGAACTCAAAGTACTTATACCTAGTGCAAAAGGTAGTCTTAGGAATATCCACTTTGTTCAACTTTAACCAATGATATCATGACTGACGGTTCACTTAATAGAATTATTGAGCTCCATATAACTGATCGAATAAGTCATAAATCTATGGTAGATGATACTTGTTCTTTATCATGATCTTTTTGAGTTCCTGATAAAAGATATAGAGACACATAGACCCATTCTTATTCTTGAAAAATAGGACCGTTGTACCCCATGATGAAGCACTCAAGCATGTGAAACTTGTCTCAATATGTTCATTTAATTTCTTTTTCAATTCATCCAATTAAATAGGGAATATTGTATATAGTGTCTTGGATATAATTAGATATCTAGGTATAAGTTCAATTGAGAAATCAACCTCTCATTTCAGAGGAAGGCCAAGAAATTATTTGGGTAATACATCAGTATAATCCCTTATAATGGGCATGTTCTCAATAGTGGTCTTATTCCTTTGATTTAATCATTTAAGATAGAAATTCATACTCATTGGGAACAAAATCCATGATTATGAATAATATTACAAAAGAAATACATCCTCCTACTTACACTTATATAGAATTAGGGGTAATTCAGGATATGGAAGGTGATTTCCTTCTCCTGGTAGAAAATGTTGGATTTATATATTGAAAACCAATCCATTCCCATTATAGAATAAAATTACACTAAAGGGATTGTAAAAATGTTCTCTAAGAGATTCATCCCAAAAATATCAACTGGGGAAGAGTTATGTACTTGATATGCATCAATCGATCCATTAAATTTTTTTAATGGTAACTTAACCTCTATGTTTTTCGGTGGTGTTTGAATAGTTATACTAAACTTTCATGATATGAAAGAGTTCATAGAAATATAATTGTATGGGATATTTTAAGTTCATTAATGGATAATGGGTGAATATTTCACTATTTAATTCAACTTATAGTCATTTATTATATCCAAAATAAACTTAGGGGTGAGAATACTCAAACTAATATGCATAAAAAGGAAACTATGAACTTAGAAGGAATAACTCATAAATTTATGTATATCCTTTATTATGAGTATCTAAGTATAAATATAAGTTATTCATAGTAGTTTTACTATTAGATTTTATAATTTAACAATCTATTCAATTCCTTCATAATGGTTTATAAAGATATTGTTAATTTACCAAAGCATATCCCCTAGGAGTGCCTAGCCAGGTGTGTAGTCTTAGGCTCACTCTTCGTTCATCAGAGTAATGACCAAGTAAATTCTCAACCAACCCATTTTAGGTTGATTACCCCTAGGTAAATCTATGCCATATCTTTATCCACTTACCAATATCCATACAAGGATGTATTGATAACAAAAATCTTCTCAAAACTTTACAAATATCCCAAGATATCATCTTATACTTAGACTTATCCCTAGGGTTTTCACTAATTTTATTTTATCATATTCTACAAAAATAACTAGACCTTCTTATGATACCAACTATAGTAACCCAATCCTAAAACACACTTTATTTCATATTTTTCACATATATTTCTGAATAATACCACCCAAGGATCTAGAGTTCTAGTGTCTTAGAAAGATTAGATATATAAATATAACATCTTAAATGTAAAAATATAATTTTTATTTAAAACTCCAAATAGTGATCCTAACTCTCATATATCTTCTAGAACCACATAGGATACCTTGGGTAAACTAAATAAATAAAATGGTGAGTTATAAATCCCAGAAATGGAATAAACATGGAAATAGAGCATAACATGAGAGTCAAGAGGCAAATTATGATATCATAAAGATAATTATCATAAGAATGGAAACATGGAATAAGTAAATGAAATAAAAAAACCATGGAGTCCTGGAATATATATAAAAAACCTAAGACATTATATCATAAACATAAGCCAAGGGTTACTCCCAATACAATCATCATAAAGAGGAAAAAGTCACACGGTGGATTGAGTTCACTCCCTGTTCCCATAAACATAGTGTAAAAATTCTCATGGTAGATTGGGTTCACTTCACATTCCCATAAACATAGCATAAAATTTCCCATTATTAATTGGGTTCACTACCCATTCCCATAAATATAGTAGACAAAGTCCCATGGTGGATTGGGTTTACTCCCCATTACCATAAACATAGTTGAAAAAGTCCCATGGTGGATTAGGTTCACTCCATAATCCCTTACATAACATCTCCTGAGATATAAATATTTACTCAATACATTGGAGAGTTATATAATTTTGGTCCCACCTATCAGATAATAAAAATCATACATATGTATGTTACATGAAGAAAATAAACCATACATAAATCATATGCATGATCAAACCCATGAGATGAAAGTGGGTTTAATAATTCTAATTTAAGGAATAATCAAATTCTAAATCATAAGGATTACCAATAGAAAATTGAATTAAATTGTTTTAGACTTTCATGATTTAAAAAGGGACATAGATCTTGAATAAGGAGATCAATCATATAAAATTCATGAGAAAAATCTTGAGAAGAAAGAATAAATAGAACCACTTGGGTGAAGCTTTTAAGAAATAATTAGAGGATATTTTAAAGAAGGAAAGACTTTATTATGGTGAACCTAACATGGATACCCTCTCAAACTAGTACCCAACCCGAATTATCACATACTTGAAGGGAATTCCCAATTCCCATAGGCTGGTGACTAGCACCCAAACATCAAGAAAATAACCAGAGCGAAAAATTTCACACAAAATTAAGTAAAAACATGGAATATATACATAATAGAGAGAAATAATGGAAAAAATAAAATATATTCAATAACTGAAAGAAGATAGCGGAAACGATACAATGAAAAAGTGGTCATAACATCCCAAAGTACAAATCTAACATAAAATGACTACTAAAATAGAAAACTAACTACTCCATGTTATAGTGTGGAAATAATTACACCATATCCCCACCAACTACCCATATAAAGATGAAAGAAACCTCACAAACTCCCTATAACACCTTACCTTTCCCTACATCATAATACATATAAAGGTTCATGCACTACCAAAGGGGTGTGTATGGTGTGATCTAACGGTCTCAGTATGATACCACCCAGGTTTTCCATAACAATAATTTGTATAATAATTTGAACATTCTCAACTTTAAATAAATTTAGGCATGATAAATAGTTAAACAATTTTTATATTAATAGAATGGAAAAACATTTAATTTTTCTTTTTTCCAAATTTCCAAATAATTCCAGGTAATACAGTTTCAAAGAATTTCGTATATATAAAAAATTCAAATCAAAACAAAGAATGTATCACATATCATATCAAATCAATGGTAGTACAATCTAAAATAGTAAAAGATAAAATCACAAGTAATGTCATACCAAGGATCACTGTAGGTTATAATAGCTGACTACTTGTACCATAATCAATGACTAGTGCACAATCAAATCCTTAAAACACAGGTCTAAGGAGCAGATAAACACTGAATGTGTGAATCCCTGAACAATTTCAATATTAATTCCCTAGAATAATAGGCCTAGGGAATAGAGGAATGCCCCATGAGTAAACCCCTTTATAGTACATGGATGATGACCCTAATTTAACCATCCACATATGTAACCAAGGCTTCCCATGTACTCTATTTTCCAAACCATTTCATTAAAAGCATACTTTGAAAACCAATTTAGAAATCCATTTCACAATTCTTTTAAAATACTTGTTCTTTTTACCAAAACAAGGCAAAGCCCATATTTTATCAAAAAATCATTCCACACACATAAATCCATCAATCAATCATTCTATTTTATTTATAAAACAATTTATCAAAAGCAGATCAATGTAGTTTATCCAACATAGGATAGAGATGGAACCACCTACCTCAAAATCAGGGTTTCACATGTCCGTAATGGAATCCACCAGTAAGAAAGAACATAAATACGACAACAGAGGCCTTATAATCAATCCACACATCTCAAAATTGATCCACCAATCAAAAGGGTCAGCAAAGTGGATAGAACACAATATAACTCAAATAAAATCACATGCCACACCACAACCAACAAAAGGGTTAGCCTATAGAGGATGATCACATAGTGGATCTAGAAGGAATAAAGAAGAATCCACATGAAATATCAATGGATCCATAATTATAGTGAAATAGGGCTACCGTGATCAAATAAAAATAAGAAACAGGAGGAATACTCACCTAGAGAAATGCACCGCAATCGTAATGATGACCAATCACTGAATGAAATAATTTGTAAGGATTGGAGGTCTCTAAAATCACCTGGGTGAGGTGCTAGGTTGAGAGGGAAGAGAGATGAAAGAGAATGAAATAATAATATCTCATACGGTGTGTGATCCCTTTTTACATAGTGTAATCCACGAAACCCAAGTACGCCAAAAAACTCCTCACAATTTTATTAAAACCCAAATTTTTACCATTACACAGTGTGTAATAAAAATTCATGGCATGTAATCTTCACGTCTTGTACCCATTCACAACTTCTTCCCGGAAACCAATACATGGTATGTAAACACATTAAATATCTTGTAGTTATCCTATATATATATATAAACCCTAGTTTCTGATGAAAACCCCAAACCAAATCCAATATTCTCTAAACATGGGGATAATATTTCAAATCCTTTAACAAATTGATACCTAGAATCCATTAATTCAAAAAAAAAATACATCCCTGAACATTAGTTTATTTTTCTCATAAAATTCTCTTCATCCTCAAGAGTCCCACAATGCACCCAAATAAAGAGTGAAATGAATAGTGAGAAGAAAAATACCTGAAAGTGGTAATGGGATGTTACAAACTCTCCCCTATAATATTTTCCATCCTCAGGGATTCATGTGGAAAAATGATGATAGAAAAGTGGTGAGTCCACTACTCCCTCACCAATGACTCATGCTCCCAAATCTCGTGAAAATATAATCCTTGTATCCATAAAAATCACATCAAAAAAATCAACTTCTCACATAAGACTTTCACTTGAGAGTTAATGATCTCCACTAGTTTCTCCACAACCAAAACTTCTAGATCTAACTCAATCTCTTCCCAACTTAGAACATGAGAGGGATCATGATTGTATTTTATAAGCTGTGATATGTAGAAAACATCATGAATGTCTATGAACTAAACTAGAAATTGCAACTGATATGCAACCTTCCCAAGATACCCAGTGATCTCAAATGGTCTAACATATCTTAGAGCTAACTTTACTAGTTTTACAAGCCAACATGACCCAACTAAGGAGAAAATTTTAATAAAACCTGGTCACCTATAGAAAATTCCATAGGAAAATGCCATTGATATGCATAATTTTTCTGTAAACTCTAAGATGTAACTAGATGTTGATGTATATCTTGAATCCTTGATGAAGTCTCATAAACAAGACTCATTCTCACCAAAGAGTGTTCACTCACCTCTTCCCAAAAAATAGGTTATCTACATAAGAGAACATAAAAAAACCTTGAAATTATCCATTCTGATTGAAGACTGATAATTGTTGTTATAAGAAAACCCAACCACTCCCAGATTACTATACCATGATCCACCACAATCTAAGACATAAGCACATAGCATATCCTCCAAGATCTGAATAGAATGATCTATCTGATCATCTTTCTATGGATGATAAGTTGTACTCATCTTGACCCAAGTCCTTATTTACTCTAGGAGAACCTCAAAGTAAACCAATGATCCCTATTTGAAACAATTTTAGAAGGAAACTCATGTAACCTCATGGTCTCTTACACATACAACTTACCTAGGTATTCAAATTTTATGGTGTCTTTGATTAAAATGAAATGATATGGCTTTTTCAACCGATCAATAACCACCCAGATAGCATTCCTACCTCAACGAGTCCATGGTAATCTAAAAAAAGTCTATGGATACCTCATCCCATTTCCAAACAAGCATCGTAATAGTCTGAAGTAAATCAAAAGGTTTCAAATGATCATCATTTATCTGTTGGCATGTGTAAAAGTGGGACACATAATCAACAATGTCATGCTCATACCCAGCCAAAAAAATTGTTTTCTCTTATCAAAATAAATATTCATAGTTCTTGAATGAATTGACCATGGGGAAATATGATATTTAAACAAAAATAATCTCCTCATAGATATTGGGATGAAAAATTGATCCCTAAATCTGATAATATAATCTGAAGAGCGATACCAACCCGAAATGGTCTCTCCATCATGTAGGGCTTCTCGAATTCCTCTGAACTCGTCATCCTACTTCTGACTCTTTAGAATAGAATCTAAGAGATATTATGATAACTGAACACTATACATAACCATACCCAAAACAACCTCCTAAAAATCTAGGTGAAACTGAGTGAAGAGTCCCATAAGGTTCCACTCTTTCTTCGATTCAAAAATATCATGTGATGGTAATTTCCTAATGGTAGAATCTATGATTAAACCCCCCTCCCATAGGGTGTAGGTGATGCTGAATTCAAATTTATAAAGGTATTCCATTTACCACCTTTGTCTAAGATTTATGTCTTTCTAAGAAAAGATGTAGCTTAGACTCTTATGGTTAGAAAATATAGTGAAACTCTCCCCAAAAAGGCTGTGAAACTCTCCCCTATATGGTAACTCCTTAAGATCTCCAGAAAAAAAAATAGTGCTTACGCTCATGATCATATCTTGAATAAACCAAAATATCATCCATGAACACAACCACAAAAGTGTCAAGATACTCAGGGAATATTTGATTTATCAAATCCAAGAAAACTAAAGGATTATTAGTCAGACCAAATAGAATCACAAGATATTCATAGTGGTCATAACTTATCCTAAAATACATATTCTATATATTAGGCTCTTGAACTCTGAGCTGATGGTAACCCAACCATATATTGATCTTTGGAAACCACTTTTCCCCCATTGACTGATTAAAAAAATCATCCACATGAGGAAAATGATACTTTTTATTAATTGTTACTTGGTTTTACTTATGATAGTCCATGCATAATAAAATTGAACTATCTACCTTCTTGGAAAATAACAAAGGGGATTCCCAAGGAAAAACACTAGGGTGGAAAAAACCTTTCACCATCAGATCATCCAACTGAATCTTGATCTCTTTAATCTCCACTGGTTCCATACAATAAAAAGGTATCAAAATTAGTTGAGTACCTGGAACCAAGTCAATCATAAACTATACCTCCCTCTAAAGAGTAAGACTATATAATTAATCTAATAAAACTTCCATAAATTCCTGAACAATAGTGAGAAGATCAACAATAGAAGAAACATCATGAAGATCAACTGTTACATCAGACAAAAAATTTCCGAGCTCTGGGTAGGAAGGTCCTACACGACTGATATAGAAAATATTTTCAATAATTTTTCTTTTAATTTAAATGTTTTTAAGCCCACTAAAGTGTTATTTTAAGCTCAATTGTCACATTATATGATTTTAGTATCATTTTGAGCTTAATTGCAAAAAATGACCAAATTTTGGTATTTAACTTTTATAATTTATTTTTTTATTTTAGACATAATTTTTTATACACTAATTTCAACTCTGGAATTACTTTTAGGCTTAAATACATATTAGAATTTATTTCATTATTCTTTACCCCAACTCAATCCATCGTTTGAAGATGCAAAACTAGCTCACAAGTCCGGCCTTGAAATCTATGTACAAATCTGGATACTTTTAAATATGGGTCCATATATTATAAACAGAAAATAAAAATGAGCTGATATTTTACATGGATATATTTAATATTTTAGTTCAAATTTTTCATAAATTTTCCCATGCCTTATTATGAGTCTTTTAAGGCCATAAATGCATGAGGAATCAGATTCTTGGGAATACAAAGAGTCTACCTGGACAGAATAACTTTTATAAGTAAATAGAATATAAATTTTTATACACATGGTAAATGAGGCTTAAATTTTATTAGTAAATATAGGAGAGATAGGGTAACAACTTTATAGAATATAAAATTTTCCAATCCTACCATTTATTATTTCTTCAATGCGTAAAATTTAGGATAAAATTTTTGGATCCAAAATTTCACCCCTTTTGCCTTTAAAAATGTATCCCATCTCCTTTTCAAAGGAATGGAAACTTTTGTTGGCCATTTTTTTGTAGTTTTTTAGTATATTTTATGTTTTAATAGTATTATTATTTTTTAATATATATTATTCTTCTTATTCCTCTCATTCCTTCATATTTTATCTTTTGTGTTTCCACCTCGTTTCTATTTCCATTGTGATCGCTTATACTCATGATCATGAGTAACTAACCCAAGAAAGTTATCAGGGAAAAAATACAGTGTTTAACCCAAGTCCTTTCATATTCATTCATATTGATTCTTATTTTCTTAGAGTTAGGATGAGGGGGACCATAGTTTCCAAGGTGACTTTGTGTCTCCACATGCCAGTTGAGGCTTAGCTTTCTCTTCTGCAATATTCTCCCTCAATCGAGGGGGTAGATGTGATGTCTCTAAATGATATTTTAGAGCACCATATATTAAAAACATAGGCATTATATTATGTTAATTCATATAATTGATCATGTTTATTAAGTTTATTTGGAACTAATAATGAGATGATGAAGGTTCTCTCTAGGTGTTCACTTGGGAGGATCTCCTTTCTATCTAACATCATTCAGTGTGCGTTCATTCTATTAACACTGTATTGTTTATATATATATATTAATGTTACATGAATATTTTAAACCCACATATTTATATTATTTAGTTTTATATTAGTTATAATATAAATAGTGAAAATAGAAATTCGGTGTTGCGTGAGATGCCTCCTCGAGACCAACCCTTGGTGTGCACTGTATTGAGTACTTAAGTAAATAAACTATTGACAAAGGATCCATAAAAAATCCTCACACATAATTTTTTCATTGTTTCTAGGGAGGATAAACAAATTCACACACCAGTTTTCATAAAAAACATAAAAAAAATAAATTTCAAAAAATAAAAAATATTCATTGTTTATGATGTTTTTCAATTCAAATTATTATGCATGGACTGGCCAATCACATGGGAAAGAATAAGTTCAAAATGATATTTAATCCCACATGGAAGAAATTATAGAAGATATATAAAAATAAAATATCAAATATTAAAGGGAGGAAGAATACATCTATGCACTATTGGAGAAACTAGAACTTGAGAGAGAACCAGAACCAAAATGAGTAGTAGAAGAGATTCCACAAATCATTTTTATGTTACAAAACCTAAGATAGTTGAGAAGGAGCTGCTAAAGGAAATAATAAAATCATCCTTCACTCAACTATTACTCTAGGAGGTTCCTGAATAACACATGAAAGCTGATACACTTATGGAAGATCTTCATTTTTTGGAATAATCCTCAAATCACTTTATTGAATAATGCCTAAAACATGATCTTCCTATCCTTGATAATGAAAAATCAGAACCTATATACCTCTCTCTTAATTTGGAAGATGATGATGATGATCCATGTGTTGATATTGAGTTTAAAATGGTCCTTCCAGAAGATATAAATTTCTAATATAACTTACTTTAAAGGGGATATTTCTTTATTGATTCATCATGTTCAAATATTATTCAAGATAAATTATTTTTGGACTTCTCCTTTTCTGAAATTTATCACATAGGAAAAATGGAACAAGACTTGTATATTAATGAAGATACCACCCAAGTGGTGTTGATCAAATAATATCTAGATAATAATGTATAAATACAACTACCTCCTATACAACAACTTCTATACAATGTGGAGGAGGAAACAAAAAAAGTAAATAAGGAGTACCCCTATCTTCTTTTCCCTCCTACTATGGACCTAAAATTATATCTTTCTTCTTTATCAAGGGTTGAGAATTTTCTTATATTATTTTGTGTTCTCCATTATTTTTTTTCTCATGGACACTAAGAAATTACACATGTGGTGGTTTATCTCAAAGAAACCACACCCACATTATGATTGGGGATAAACCACTAATCCTGCCTGACTATAGGGAGAAAAAATCTAGCACCCACTTTGGGGTCAAGCGTTATACCTTTTATTTCTATTTATTTTTATTTTTCTTTGTTTTTCTTATGTATTGTTATTAATTTCTTTTAGTTTTAAATTGGTATAATCTAGGAGCTTAACTCAAGGATGCCATTGAAAAATAAGTTAAGTTGTGTCTTCCCTTTTCTTTATTTTGTTTGTTATCCAATTAAAATTCTATATGAAAATATTTATTAATTTTATTTAAACTAAAAATAGGGTAATAAATAGAATAAGTGTGGGAAGGGATTTAAATATATTTTTAGGAATTTTTTTTGATGAAATTTTATTTTTCATATTTGTTTTTTGAATTTTTCATATTTTCATTTTTTAATTTTGTTGTGTTTTTAGGATTGTTGAGTTCAATCAAATACTTTATAAATTTAAAACCATCTTGGTATTTTTGGAAAATTTCCTGATTTTAATATTTTAGGACATAAATTATTAATGAATGGATTTTTTTTCTTTATTTATAGTTTTTTCATTTGATGAAGTTTGATTGATTGTGAAACTCATGTGCACAAGTACCGTCCAAATTAAAAATATTGCCCAACCTGAGAGGTTTCTAAACAGGTTTGACATATTATTTACATTTTTATTTTTATTGAGAGTCTTGAGACAATTTTTGTCATCTATAACTTATTTTATCTTCTTTTTAAAGATATTAGAGTTCATGGAATGTGTCAAGTATGATTAAATCACCACTTTGAAATCCTTTTTTACATTGAACTCTAATTTTGGCCTACCTTTTATATAAAATATATTAATCCCCTAGTATCCATGAAATAACTTATTAGTAAGACACATTAAAATCCAATTATACATTTATAACCTGATATAGAAGTTAAATTCATGATTATTATTCATCTCGAGTGTGGGGGAGGGACAAGATGAGCTGTATTTTTCTTTTTTAAATAATTTATTTGAGATGAAATGAGAAAAAGTTTTGTCATATTTATTGATTATTTGGTGAAAGAAATTTCATGATGGAAATAATTATGGGTGTCCCAAAATATCATTAGAAATATCAGATGGGTGTTCACCAATATTTGAATATCAAAAGCTTCCTCTCTTTTCCTAAAAAATATG
This sequence comes from Viscum album, assembly GCA_963277665.1. NCBI lineage: Eukaryota > Viridiplantae > Streptophyta > Magnoliopsida > Santalales > Viscaceae > Viscum > Viscum album. The sequence goes on from OY728123.1 coordinate 1,472,576,939, forward strand.
ATTCTGAAGAAAAATTCCATATCTAAATTCAAGTTGAAACAATGTAAAAAATAGTGAAAAGAGGGAATAAATTTATCATTGATGCTTAAAATTACAAGTGTGAAATTCCAAAATAAAGAAAAAGGTGTTTCAAGATGATTCATTTTTTAGCTGATTGAGAAGCACACCATTCTTGGAAAAAACTATTTTTATGCATTTACTTCACTTTAGAGATTAACCCTCCCCATTCCGCATAAGATATTATTACATTTAAAACCTTCCAAACCTATACCTTAGAAAAACCCATGAAAAATACCTCATTATTAAAACATTTTTGACTTTTTTAAGTGGAGATACTATGAGTATACCAAGCCTATAGATATTACACATGTTCTTGAGAATGATAAAAAAACTACAAAAAAATCATGAGTGAAGAGAGAAATATTTTTTTAGGGAGGTAGGTATGATATGAACATGAGTATTTACATGATATTGAATATATTTTTATTATTTTTGAGGAATTAGAGAATTTTTATCCATGTAGGATGCAAGATATTTTCCTTAGAAATTATAATTAAGCTGTGTTGTCATTTATTCTTTGGGAAATTTGTTTTGACCTTGGTATTAGATGATTTCCCAGGAGTGAAATGTTTAATTGTGGGGGAATTGATAGAGAAAATATTTTCAATAATTTTAATTTTAATTTAAATGTTTTTAATCCCAAAAATGTGTTATTTTAAGGTTAATGATCACATTTTATGGTTTTAGTATCATTTTGATCTTAATTCCAAAAATTTCTTAATTTTGGATTTTAACTATTATAATTTATTTTTGTATTATGGCCATAAGGTTTTCTAAACTAATTTAAATTTTAAAATTATTTTTTTTATTTTTAAATAAATCTTTATATTCATTTTATTCTTCTAGACCCAAAGCTCAATCCATCATTTGAAGGCCCAAAACTATCTCACAAGTTGGGCCTCAAAATCTGTACACAAATATAGATACCTTTGAATATGGACCCATATATCATAAATGTATTATCCAAATGAGCTTAAATTTGATATGGAGTTGTAGAATATATAGTGAAATTTTTTAATACAGGTTTCCACACTTGATTCTACCTCTTTTAAGGCTATAAATTCATGGGAAATTGTATTTGGGGAATACAATGAGTCTGCTTGGATAGAATAAATTTTATGATGAAATGGGATTTAACATTTTATATGTGTGTCCAGCCAACGAGCTTGTACCCGAGTGGTACAAGCTCCTTCTTGGAATCCAAAAGAATAGGGATCAAATCCGGGAAGGGGTGAATTTACGGGCTACTGTAGCAGGGCACTGTAGTAGGGCCTGTAGTAGTACTGTAGCAGTCGTGGAACTGTAGTAGCAGTGACACTGTAGCAGTGGAGGGACTCTAACAGGTACTGTAGAGGTGGCGGTTACTATAGCAGTACTATAGTAGCGCGGGTACTGTAGTAGTACTATTCACCGAGGGGTCCTTTGGGAAAAAATTGGGCTTTCAAGCCTTGTATTCAGGCCACTTGGCCTTGGGCCTTCGGGCTATGTAATGGGTCACTCTCTACCCAGTATAAAGAGGTCTTTGATTTAAATAATAAATTGAGGCTTAGACCCCAACCTTTTAAAAAAACATTTTATATGTGTGTCCAATTAAGATGAAATTTCATGATTAGATATTATATAGATATAGAAAAAACTTTATAGAAGAATTTTTTTTCCAATTTTACCATTTATTTGTCTTCAATTCATTAACTTTTAGATAAAATTCTAGAGCCAAAATGTTACCCCTTTTGCATATAATAATGTATCACATCTCCTTTTCAAAGGGTTGGAAACTTTTTTTGGCCATTTTTTATAGTTATATATATATTGTAATAGTATTATTAATTTTTAATATATATTTGTCTTCTTATTCCTCTCATTCCTTCATTTTTTATCTTTTTTGTTTCCATCTTGTTTTTTTCTTCACTGTGATCTCTTATACTCATGATCACGAGTAACTAACCCAAGGAAGTTTCTAGGGTATAAATCCAGTGTTTAACCCAATCCATGACACATCTATTCATATTATTTCTTATTTTCATATAGTTAGGCTGAGGGAGATCTTAGTGGGTTATACAACTTTGTGTCTCCATTTTCCACCAAAGGGTTAGCTTTCTCTTCTACAATATTATCTCTCGATTAAGGAGGTGGATGTGTGGTCTATCAGTGATCATTGAGAGAACTATATATTCCCAACATAGGAAGAAGATTATATTAATTCATATGATGGATAATGTTCATTAATTTTATTTGGAACTAATAATGTGACGATGAAGGTTCTCTCTAAGTGTTATCCTCGGAGGATATCCTTTATGTCTAACATCATTCTATGTGCATTCATTCTATTAGAACTACATTATATTCATATATATAGATATATATTAATATTATATGCATCTTTAAAATCCAAGTCTTTATATGATAATATAAATTTATTGTTTTATGATATTCCTCCTCAAGGAATACTCTAGGTGTCTACTATATTACATGATTAGGTAAATAAACTATTGAATGGGGATCTATGAAAAATCCCCACACATCAACAACCATACCTTAGATCCCACTCTCCCTAAAAACCCTATGATCTCCCATCAACTATAGAAAATTAGGAACGCCGATGATAAAAATTAACCTTAACACGATGAGCGACAAGTCAATATATCCGAATCATCATGTTAAACGTATCCAGATAAAGAATGATAAAATCTCAGACTAACTTTGCATCATCTATCGACATTGAACAAGGACACTGAAACCCCTGATCGTTCCTATTTTCCAGAGGTTTCACTAACTTCATAACAAAGAACGTGATCTTCATTGGAAGTTTAATCGTATAAAAAAATGACCAGATATAAACAAGTGGGAAGTACCGATATCAAATAAATGAATTAATAATAAAGATTCAATAAAGATAGTACCTCTCACTATCACTAGGCCCACATATAACTCCACTAGAAACTCATATACTCTATGAAGGCACTTCACTCTTGTGTCTTTTAGTTGGATCCCTATACCCTTTAAAGCATCTAACTGCATTGTATTAGCCTTTCGAGACAATGATCCTTGACTATATCAAGGCATATAAATAGCCTAAAAAAATATTGAAGATTCCCATAATATCCACAACTGTTAAACATCTTTGTATATGTAGTAAAATAGTTTTGGGTGTGTCCAAACATTCCACACAGATTGAAAGTCATAGGCATGCTGCTAGTTGTAACTGAGGGTGCAGAAGAAGTATGTCACTGAGAACCAACTCCACCCCTCCTATGACGATACCAACATTTTTCATTCTTCCCTTGTACACCATTGCAGCTTTCATTAGGTGGAAGATAAGGGGAATAATAACCAAAATTTATTTCCATATTAATCTCTATGAACATCACCTTGTCTACCATCTCTGTATAGGTAGAAATATTCAGCATGAATACCTATGATTTGATATCTGATCACAAAACCTAAAATTACTTCCAAGCCTTCAGTTGGTCATTCTTTAATACCTCTAGAGAAAAATGAACCGACTCAGTAAACCGATTAGTGTACACTAAAACTTAATGATCTCCCTAGTACAAAGAGAGGATCTCTAGATACTTCTCCATCATCAGTGAATCTAGATAAAATTGATGAAAGAAGAGTGTCTTAAAACCCTTACAGTCTAATCCCACATTCTAATCTACCTATACCATGGAATCATACCATTGTTTGTTGGGACCCTCAAGTATGAACACTACAAACTCCACCTTGATACTCTTAGGTGTATCTAGGAATTCAAAGATCTGATCGATCTTATCTAGACAATATTCTACCTCTTAAGGTTCATCCAAACCTTTAAAGGATGGTGTCTTCTCACGTAATAACTCCCATGATTGATCCATTTCTCCTCTATCTCTCAGATGTACCTCAAAAAAAACATCCTAAACTCGTGGTACATTCTGGTCAACAACATAGACTGCCCTCGTGATAACCTCAATAAGATTCTGATCTATATAAGGATACCTATGGGGATCATCTATTTCACCCTATTAAGGAACCCATGGAACACATCTCGTAGGTATACAACTGCACACTAAAACATAAGAAATGATCTGAAAATAGTATTATCTTAGTTTAAACTAGAAAAACATAAATAAAATCTAAGATTAAGATCAATAACTCAAAATAGGAGACACATAACCCAACATCCCATGGTAACTTGAGTCTTGTCATGGAAAGAGATGTCCAAGAACTCACCACAACCTACCTATCCAATTCTGACAATTCTATATCTGGTCTACTAAATTTCCCAAGATAAGGAGTCTTCAGGAAAAATTACCAATGATACTAAATTTTGGAGAACCTGAACTGAATATCCTCTCAAACTGGCACCTAACCTGAATTTCCACATATACAAAGGGCATTCCCAATCCCCACTGGTTGGATACTATCACTCAGGAATCAAGAAAAAAACCAGTGGAAATGATTTTTCCAAACCTGAAGAAACAACATGGAATATATACATAATAGATAGAAATAATATAACAACTAAAATATATTCCATAACTGAAAGAAGTTAGCGGAAACAATACAATGAAAAAGTAGTCAGAACATCCCAAAGTATGATTCCAACATCAAAGTACTACTAAAACATAAAACTGACTACTTTATGTGATAGCATGAGATAACTTCCACAATGTCAACACTAACTACCTAGATAAAGCTGAAAAAAACTTGTTTCCTCACTGTGGGACCTTGCCTTTCCCTAAATTAAAATATATACAAAGGTCTACACACTGCCAAAGGGGTGCATAGGGTGTGATTTAATAGGCTCAGTAGGATCCCACCTAGGTTTTCCATAACAAGTATATTTACAATAATCTAAACATGCTCAACTTTAAAGAAAACTAGGAATGATAAATAGTTAAATAGTTCTTATATCAAAATCATATGAAAACATTTAATCTTCCATTTCCCCAAATTTCCAAATAAATCCAGGTAATACAGTTTTAAAGAATTTCATATACATCAAACTAGTCAAATCAAAACAAATCATGTATCACATATCATATCAAATCTATGGCAGTACAAGCTAAAATAGTACAATCCAAAAGAAAAGGTAACATCATGCCAAGGATCACTATAGGTCCAGATAATAGACTACTCATAACAAAATCAATTACTAGTACATAATCAAGTCCTTAGAACACTTTCCTAATGGGTAGAGAAACACCCCATGAGTGAACCCCCTAAAAATGTCAATATCAATTCCCTAGAACAATGATCCAAGGGAATAGAGGAACACCCCATGAGTGAACCCCCCAACAATACATGGATGATAGCTCTAATATAAACCTTCCACTAAGTACCCAAGGATTCCCATGTGCCCTATTTTTCAAACTATTTCATCAAAACCATGCTTTGAAAACCATTTCAAAAATCCATTTCACAATTAATTGAAAATACCTTTTACATCTAACAATACAAGTTAAAACCAATATTTTATAAAAAAACTCACTCCACACACACAAATACATTAATAAATCAGTCCATTTAATTTATAAAACGATTTATCAAAACCAGAGCAATGTAGTTCATCCAATATGGGATAGAGATAGGACCACCTACCTCAAACTCGGGGTCACACACACCCACAATGGAATCCACCAATAAGGAAGAACACAAAGACAATAATAGAGGCCCTAAAATCAATCCACACATCCTATAATCTATTCACATATCAAAAGGGTTGGTTAAGGAGACACAACACAACATACCTCAAAGAAACTCACACACTGCACTACAACCAACACAAGGGTTATCCTCTGGAGGAAGATCACACAGAGAACCTAGAATTAATCAAGAATAATCAACACAAAAGATCAATGGGTATATAACCATAGTTAAATAGCGATACCTTGATCAAATACAAAGAATAAATAGGAGGAATACTCACCTGGAGAAATGCACAACAACCACAACGATGATCAATCATTGAATGAAATGATTCGAAAGGATTGGAGGTCTCCAAAATAACCTGGGAGAGATACTAGGTTGAGAGGGAAGAGGGATTCAATAAAATGAAATTATAATAACTTTTATGGAGCCTTAAAAGAATAACCTGTAAGTATTATATGGTGTGTAATCCCTTTTCACATCATGTAATCCACAAAGCCCAAGTACACCAAAAAACCCATCACCTTTTTATTAAAAAAATATATTTTTACCATTACAAAAACTATAATACACATTCATGGTAGATAATATACAATCCCTATACTAGTTCATGGATTCTAATTAGCAACCAATACACTGTGTTTAAACACATTACACAACCTGTATTTCTCCTACAGACAGCAAAAATCCCAGTTTTTATTGAAAAACCCAAACATACTCTAGTATTCTCCAAACTGAAGGAGATTACTAAAAATACTTTAACATGTTTATACCCAAAATACATAAATTAAAATTAACATATTTCCCTGAACATTAGGTCAGTTTACCTATAAAATACTCTCCGTCCTCGGGAATCGCAAAACACACCCAAATAAAGAGGGAAATGAAAGGTGAGAAGATAAACACCTGAAAGCAATAATGGATTATTACACTTATTATTTTCCATAAAAAAATAATTAAACCAAGAGAGTTATACATAATATAATTAGGTATTTTAGATGTTATTCAGGGTTTAAAAACATTTTATGGGGGTGATACTTAACATGAGAAAAGAAATAGTATTGTTCTCATAAATTGAGTTTACTTAAAAGTGGGAGTTTCGAAGGGAACCAAATACAGGAATAACACAAAAAATGAAAAGGATATTTAACTATATATATATTAGGTAAATATATAAAAATATATAATTAGTTCATGAGAATAATATCGCATAAAATGGATAAAAATAAAGGGGATGTGTTACCAACAAGTCACGAAGAAGGTATAGGTGACCCCTTACCTCAGGTTCCTAATTCATTATGAACACATGAATAAATTATTTCATAAAAAAATAAGTTTATTAAATACCCAATTAATAATTTTATTCATATTTATTGCATATTCCAAGGTCCTTTAACAATCATATGTTATTTATTTATAATATAGTTTTCTTTTCCACATCGGTTACTTAAGGTTGTGTTGTCAATTTTCATATAACTCCATATGTATTTTGACCATGGTAGAAGGTGATATGAAATAGTTTCATAATATAAATAATATTAATAGTGTTATGGAAATATTTTTTATATATTAAATATATTTTTAAATCCATCCATGTTGGGTGATGATGAAAAATGAAACTCATTTCTCACGGAGGTGGTAGTCTGCACATACTCACGATTAATGTTTCCATTTCTCAATGAATGAGAGGGAATGAAGATAAATGATAATTTAGAAATTTTATAATCATGGTTAATATTTATTCATCCATTATATCCTTTTGACCAACTAATAAAGGTGCTTATGAAAAATAGAAGACGTTGCTTTATGGATGCGGTAGTCCACACAAACGCACTGACAAAGATTTCATTTTTATTAGATAACGGAGAGGAATAAAAAAGGGTTAATACATTGGAAAAATAACATATTAGCATGATAATTATACTGATTTAATTATATTATTATTGATATAATATATTTTGAAGATGAATATTAAGGATAAAAGATTACAAATAAGGTATTACATATGTTCAATACTTGATCTTCTCTTAGAGATATCCTTGGAAGTGAAGGCCTTAAAATACATTCTAGATAATATGGGATTATTAAAGAAAAAATTAATTCTATTAAAGTTAATTTAGGTATATTTTCAAGTTAAATTATTATTTTAAGTGTAACCATTGAGGGGTGGAAGTGATCCCCTTCTATAAGTGAAGAAAAGATGCTTTTGGGAATACCCTTTACCCTTCCATGATATCGTTACAGTATTCCTTAGTAATTTACTCCAAAAGTTTATAATAATTAAATATTGGTGATATTAGTTTGATAAATTATCAACCAAGACTTTCCACACATTTTTAAACATGTTTCAAGTCTTTCACTATAGGTTTTTACATTTTAATATTTTTATTTTTACCTTGGTAACTAGTTCTAACTATGTAATTTATATTTTTATTTAAAAATATAAGGTAAACCCTATTACAAAATTTTTATGTTTTGAAACTAAATTTAATATCCATTTTATCTAATTTAATTTCTAAATAATATAAAATTATCTTTTAGCTTAAAACATTTAATGTATACAAAAAATGTTTTACCATAATCAAAGTAATTAACATTAATCCTATCAATCTTATTTTTAATCCTATAAATTAAATTGAACATATTATATAATATGGAAATTTTGATAATAAATATGAAATTATTATTTTTATATTATATTCCAAAAAGTGAAAAAAATAATTTTTAATATAAGTGCATAAAAAAGCAGTTTTTGTAGAGTAAACTACTACTTACATTACCAAAACATTAAACATTTGTTTTATAAATTCAACTTTTTTAAAATGAATTATTTTGATAAATAAATATATATTTTTATTTTAAAAAGTTCTTTAAAAACACAATGTTTTAATAGAGATAATTTTTTTAAATCAATATTTTCACAATTCACCTAAAAATTAATTATTTTTTAAAACATGTCAAAAAATAATCTTAAGATAATATTGATATACCAAATCCAAAAATGAATCTAATTTGGTAAAATTAAAATTGTAAATGTTATAAATATAGTAATTTAAAATGTATTTAGTACTATATATTCCTGCTAGTTTAATGGTTATAATGGTTATATTTACTTATTTTATTTTATTAAAGTTTCATGGTTTTTGGTTTAATATAGTATTAAATGTAACAAAATATAATCAAAAAAATATTTATTAAGGGTAAATAATAACTAATATATCTGTTTGTTACATTTTCCCCCCTAAAGAAATTTCACCCTTTAAATTTGATTTCAAACACTAAGGTGAAAACAAATTTGGGTACTTTTATTTCACGATCTATTCAGGTTCCCACATTATATCTTTATACATATTGTTTATACAAAGTACTTTGATAGGGTGAATTGTCTTATTTTACAGAACTCTGTCTTTATGGTCAAAGATCTTCATTGACTACTCCTAGTAAGAGAGATCATTCTCCAACTATCAATTCAGTAAATGTGAGGTATATAGTATGCATTTACTCAAGAGGAATACATGGAACACATCATGTATTTTGGGTAGGTATCTTTAGAGAACTAATTAATACACCACAGCTCTAATGTGATCAAGAATCTCAAAGGGGCCAATATATATCTAGATTATCTTACCTTTATTCCAAAATATCATGGATCTCTTCCATGAAGATATATGAAGGAAAAATTTATCACCAACCTAAAACTCTATGTCTCATCGATGGTTATTAGCATACATCTTATGTCAACTTTGTGATGTTTTGATTTATTTTTGAATGGAGTTTAACTTTTCTACAATATCTTCAAATATATCAAGTCCCATAAACTTTATTTCATCTATTGTATCCCATAACATTGGTGTTCTATATCTATTCCCATAGAGGGATTCATATGGGTCCATTTGGATGATTAAGTGGAAACTCTTATTGTAATAGAACTCAACCAAAGGAAGATGTTGGTCTTAGCCTACCTTAAAGTCTGTAGAGAAATCTCTAAACATATACTCAACCATCTAGATAGTCAATTAAAATTTGACATCAATTTAGGGATGATAGGTCCTACTGAAGTTCAGCTCTATCTTTAGATCATGTGGAAGAATATTTGATAACTTTTAGGTGAACCGATAATCCTAGTCATATTCAATCAATATTAGTGTTCCATATAGCCTAACAACTTCTCTAATATATATCTTTTCAAGGTGATCAATATATAATTCCTCTCAAATATAAATGAAGTGAGTGATCTTTATAAGATGTTACACCATATCACATATATAATTATTCCCTTTTGATGTATTTGGAAGAAATATGAAAAAAATACGTAGTGATGTTCTCCCATTTCCATATAGGTATAGGAAATGGTCACATCATCCCTTTAGACTATTTCTATTATGCCTTCACCTTCTGACACATCAAGTACTTAGATGTATATTTTGTAATCTCATTATTCATATTTTCACACCAATACTGTTCTTAGATATCTCTATACATATTCATTATCCCTGGGTTAATGAAGAATATTGATCTATGAGAATATTTTAGTATCTACTTCTTTATCTTCAAATCTTAGGGAATGTATAATTTTTTTTCCAAATATCACAACTCATTCATCATCAATGTTTACCTCATAGGATTTTCAATTTCTTACAACATCAACCTCACTCTATATATTTACATCATCTCTTTGGGATTTCTTAATATTATTTAGTAGTGATGGTTGAGAAATCATTTGATAAAATTTGGATGATGTTAATTCCTTTACGGTTATCATGTATTCCTTTTTATATCTAAAAATATTGGATCATTTTCAATCCTTATCACAAATATGGTTACAACGTCTTTTCTAATTGAAGAGTTTTCCACTTTTTTCCTTCCCTGAATGGCACTGGATTGAGAAATAATAATCCTTAATTAGATCTAACTATCTTCTTTAGATCATGTTGAAATCCTTCTATGTGAATATATATTTTAGGATATTGAGATCCATATATATATATCACACTTATCTCCATAGAGGTAATGCCTTGAAATTTTAAATATGAATATTACTATAGTCAACTCAACATTATGAATCATTTATTTACAATCATGTACCTTTAACTATATTGAGTTTTAGGATATCACATTATCATTATTTATGATTACACAACCCCAGCACATTTTTGATTCATTCCTATATATCAAAAATCCTTCCCCACTTGTGGGTATGATGATTATATGTGTTGTGGTTAGCCTTTTATTTGTCTCCTTTAATCTCTCTACACACTCATATTTATAGATATTCTTCACTACCTTATGAATAATCTTGTTTTTTGGGTTTGGAAATATTGAGATGTTTCTCTCAAATCACAAATAATTTCTAGATAATCTACGGAAACTATGGATCTCCATCACTGATGATGGTATAGGCTAATATTCAATCACCTTAGTCTTCAAAGGTTATATATATATATCCCCTTTAATTTGATAAGATAACCCAGTAATTCTAATTTCTCTATAAAAAACTCTCATTTAATATACTTTGCATATAACTTCTCATTCCTTAATGTCTTTAGGATAGTATTCAAAAGGTCCTCATGTTCATTATTCCTTTTGAAGCATATAAGGATATCTTTTTTAAATAATACCAAAATTTTATCAAGGTAATCGCTAAAGAAACTATTAATTAAGTACATAAAGAGAGTTATATAATTTCCAAGTCCAAATGGAAAGGATATAAACTTGAAGTGCTTATACCTGGTATGAAAGCTGGCCTTGGGAATATCCTCTTTCTTCACCTTTAACTGATGATATCCCGACTAAAGGTCCACTTTATAGAATTATTGAGCCTTGTGTAATAGGTCAAATAAGTCATAAATATGTGGTATTGAAACATTTTCTTTATAATGATCTTATTTATTTCATGATAAACAATACATAGATTCAAAGACTTATTCTTCTTCTTGATAAAGAGGATAGGTGCACCCCATGGTGAAACACTCGAGTGTATGAAACCCATGTAGATATGTTCTTATAAATACTTCTCCAGTTCATCTAGTTCAATGTGGTTCATTATATATGGAGTCTTGGATATCAACAGAGATCTAGGTATAATTACAATTGATAATTCAACCTATCATTCAAGAGGAAGACTAGAAAATTATTTGGGGAATACATCGATATAATACCTTACAATTGGAATATCCTCAAAAGTGGTCATCTTACTTTGATTTAATAATTTGAGCTAAATATTCTTGATCATAATGAAACTATATCCCGGATTTTCAAGAAGATTATAAATGAGATTAATCCTCCTTCTTACACTTGTATAGAATCAAAGGGAAATTTAGGATATGGAAAGTGATTCCCTTATCCTAATAGTTGATGTGGTATCTATTTAGAGACAACCAGTTCATTCCCAATATAGAACCAAAATCCACTAAAGGTATTATAACAAATTTCTCTAGAAGATTCATCCCATAGATATAAATTGTTTAATATTTATGTACTTGAGATTAAATAATTGCTCCATTAATATTTTTCACTATTAAATTAACCTCCATGTTTTATTGTGGTGTTTAAATAGTTCTACTAAACTTTCATGATATAAAATATTTCATAGAACTATAATCATATAGAACATTTGAAGTTAATGAATGGATAATGAGTAAACCTTTCACTATTTGATTCTGGTTTTATTCATTTACTATATCCAAAATAAGCTTAAGGATGACAATAATCAAATTAATAAGAATAAAAATGGAAAATTTGAACTTAGAAGGAATAAATTATAAATGGAATTTATATCCTAAATAATGAGTCTCTATGTTTTAATCTAAGTTATATATGGTAATTTTACTATTATTTTTTCTAACCTAAAAATCTATTTAAGTAATTCATAGTGGTTCATAAAGAGATTATGAATTTACCAAATATAATACCCCATGAGTTTCTATATAGGTGTGAAGTATTAGGCCCACTAATCATTCATTATATTTATGATAGAGTCAATGATAAACTTTTCCTTTTCAAGGTGATTACCCCTAAGTTCATATGTTCCATAGCTGTATCCACTTTCCAATATCCATATAGGGATGTATTACTAGGAAAACCACATACTCAAAAGTTTACCAATATTGAAAGATATCAACCTATACTTAGACTTATCATTAGGTTTTTCAATTATTTTATTTCATCCAAATCTCAAAAAATAACTAGACCTTTCTCTGATACCAAATAGAAACTCAATCCTTAAACACACTTTATTTCAAAAAAATCACATAAATTTTCAAAAAAATCCTATTGAGGATCTAGAGGTTTGGTGTCTTCAAAATATTAGACACATAAGTACATCATCTTAAATGTGAAAAAATCATATTTTTTAAATCTCCACATAGTTCTCCTAATTCCAATAAATCTTCTAAAACTGTATAGGATACCCTGGAAAAACTAAATAAGGAAAAGTGTGAGCTAGAAATCCTAAGAAGGGAATAAACCTAGAAATAAAGTGTAACATGAGAGTCAAGAGGCATAACATTATTTCATAAATAGAATGATTATAATAATGGAAACATGGAATAATTAAATGAAATCATTAGATCATGGAGTCATGGAATATGTGGAAACTACATAAGACATGATATCATAAGAATAAGTCAAGCGTCACTCGCAATACTATCATCACAAAGAGGAAAAATTCCCATGATGAGTTGGGTTCACTCTCTATTACCATAAACATAGTATAAAAATTCCCATGGTGGATTGTGTTCACTTCTAATTCCTATAAATAGTGTAAAAATTCCCATAGTGTATTGGGTTCACTTCCAATTCCCATAAAAATAGTGGGAGAAGTCCCATGGTGGATTAGGTTCACTCCCCATTACCATAAACATAGTGAAAAATGTCCCATGGTGGATTAGGTTCACTCCATAATCCCTTACATACATCTCATGAGATATATATCTTTACCCAATTTATTTAAGGGCCATATAATTCTATGATCACGTATCCTGACCTTCCTGAATGGCCCAAAGGCCTTATATTTTTATTCACTTTTATAATCCCCCTTTTAAGGGTTGAGGGGGAACCATTAAATGTCCTGTAGAAATCCTAACATTACATAACCTGAAGGTCTTAGAAGAATTCATCCTAGACTATGACTACTTGTAACTGCCCCTCCCCATCATCTATATCATGATGTTAGATGTCCAAATTCACATGAATGTTTGGCTAGATGTACTTTGAATAGATGAACAGGTATGGTACTGATAGAAAATGTCACACCCTCTCATTCTTCCAAATCTTTTACCTCTACTCTGGTGAATGTGCCTGCTCAGAATCCTCATCTAGAGCCAACTCCTTGTAGCTATCTAGCACTTATGCACAACATGTGACCTGAAGGCCTTGAGGTGGCCCAAAGGCCTAAAGGTGACCCAAATTCTTTAATGTGTACCGAAATACTTACTGAACCAAAGTCCTAGGTTCCCTAAAGACTTGGGTGGCCCGAAGGCATGGGTGGTCCAAAGGCCTTGAAGGGCTCGAGGACCAAACTAGGGGCCCAAAGGCCAAATAGAATGAATAGTTTCAGATGCTATAGTACCGAATAGTACCTGTTATAGTACTTATATAGTACCTACTATAGTACTGCTATAGTACTTATAAATATTATTTTTACATGAGGAAAATAAGCCATATATAAATCATAAGTATGATCCAACCCAAGATAATAAAGTGGGTTTCATAATTATGATTCAAGGAATAACCTAAGGATAAATCATAAATATTACCAATATAAAATGGAATTCATTTGTTTTTGTAATTTCATAATTGAGAAATCTATATAGGTCTTGAACTTGTATTTTAATTGTATAAAATTCATGAGAAAAATCTAGAGAAGAAAGAAGAAAAATGAACCACTTGCGTGGAGTTTTTATGAAATAACTAAAGGAAATTTTAGAGAAGTAAAGGCCTTATTACTTTACATAAAAACTATAACTAAACCAATATAGTTATCCATAAAATAATTAAGGTTTTATATCTATTAATGTTTTTAAAACATTTTATCTGGGTTATTCTATACATGAGACAAAAAATAGTAATGTTCCCTTAAATCCAGTTTACTTAAATATGATAATTTTAAAGGGAACAAAAAACTTGTACAACACCAGAAATGAAAAGGATATTTAACTAGGTAAATATTTAAGGTATATGTATACAAAAATAAAATAATTTCATGAGAATAATATGGGGTAAAATTTTTAAAAATAAATATAATTTATAAATGACAATTCATGAAGAAGGTATAGAAGATCCCTTACCATGAGTTCCTAATTCATTCTATGCATGAACTAAACTTCTTGAATAAACAAATTTATTTTATTAAGTACTTATATAAAAACAATATTCATATATATTTCATATTATAACGTCCTTTAATAATTATATTTTATTTATTTATAATATATTTTTCTTTTCTTAATCTGTTACTTGAGGTTGTTCGATCAATTTTTTTGCAACTCTTTATGTATGTTATCCACAGTAGATGGTTTTGTAAAATAGTATCATAATATCAATAATATTAATATTTTAATGAAAATAATGTTTATATATAATTTTTTTTAAATACATCCATGATGGGTGGTGATGAAAAATGAAACTCACTACTCTTGGAGGCAGTAGTCCGCACATACACACAATTAGTGTTTCCATTTCTCAATGGATGAGTGGGGATGAAGGTAAGTGATAATTTTTAAATTTTATAATATATATATATATATATATATATTATCATATTTATTCATACATTTAATCATTTTTACTATATAATAAAGTCTGTGATGAAAAATGGAAGACATCACTTAGTGGAAGAAGTCATTCATGAAAACATACTAACGACACTTTTGTTTTTCTGAGAAGATGGAGAGGAATAAATAATTATTAATAAATTAGTATAATAAAATATCCATATGATAATTATATTGATTTAATTATTTTATTATAGTTATAATATATTTGTAATATGAATTTTTAGGAGAAAATATTATGAATAAGGTGATACATATGTTGGAGACTTGATCTTCTCTTAGAGATATCCTTGGAAGTGAAGGACTTGAGCTAACATATAGAGAGTAAGGATTATGGAAGAATAAATTAATTTTATGACATGTAATTTGGGTAGAGTTTCAATTTAAATTAAAATGGGATGTGTAACCATGGAGGGGTGGAAGTGATCCTCTTTTATAAGTGAAGAAATGGGCACTTTTGGGAATACCCTTTACACTTCTAGGATGTCATTACACTATTCCTTGTCCAATGACTTGAAAAGTTCATAATAAAATATTTTGGGGTGAGACTAGTTTTCTAAATTCAGAACCAATACTTTCCAGACATGTCTTAAACATGTTTCAAGTTTTTTACCATAGGTTTTAACATTTTAACATTTTTGATTTTTACCTTGGTAACTAGTTTTCAAATATGTAATTTAAATTTTATTCAAAAATATAAGGTAATAAAAATTACCAAATTTTTATGTTTTAAACCTAAATTTAATCTCCATTTAATCTAATTCAGTTTCTAAATAAGTGAAAATTACCTTTTAACATAAAACATTTAATATGTATAAATATTTTTTTACCGTAATCATGGTAATTAACATTAATCCTAGTAATATTTTTTTATACTGAAAATAAAACTAACCATATTATATAATATAAATATTTTGATCTTAAATATGTAATTTATTTTGTTATATTATATTCCTATAAGTGAAAAAATAATAAATTTTAATATAAGCACATAATAAGAAGTTTTTTAGAGTAAACTACTACTTATATTACCAAAACATTAAACATTGGTTATATAAATTCAAATTATAATTTTTATATGAATTATTTAAATAAATATATATATATATATATATTATTTCAAAAAGGATTTTTTAAATATAATTTTTTAATAGTTATAATTCTTTTAAAATCATTATTTTCACTATTCACCTAAAAATTAATTATTTCTAAGAAAATCATAAAAATTCATATTAATATAATATTAATATACTAAATCCAAAAATGAAGTTAATTTGTCTGAATTAAAATTATAAATTTATTATAATTATTGGAATTCAAAATGTAGTTACTACCATATATTCTAGCTAGTTTAACAGCTACAATGGTTGTCTTTAATAATTTAGTTTTATTAAAGTTTCATGGTTTTTGGTTAAGTCTATTATTCAATATAACATAAAATAATCAAAACAATATTTATTAAAGGGAAATAATCATTAATATCTTGGGTCATTATAGATAAAGTAAATAAATCTGATCCAAATACATAGTATCTTGAATAGGAATAAAATGCTTAAATCTACTCAATTAACTTATTGAAAAGTCAAACATTTCATGGTAAATTTAGTAATATTTATCTTCATAGCTTCCAAAAAATAATATTCTTGAAGGTATTTGTACATATTAGTAGTACTAGGACGAATATAAAATAGTGAGCTATGAGAATCACTCAACAATTCCTTCTTCAACTGGGAATCAATCAGAACAAATAACCTCTTTAAAAATTTAATAAAACCTTTTTTATCAACATTTAAACTCAGGAAAATTTACCTCTTTAACAAATTCTACCTTTTCTTTCAATCCATGATCTTTTATCTAAGCCTTCTTAATTATTTTGTCTAAGGATGACTGTACTGACACCTGAACCAAAAGATAGGGATTTCCTGCATGTATAATTTCTTGGCTAATATTCATTAAATCAATAAACAAAGGATCATCTTCCAAACATAGCATGATTAATAATACATTATCTTTTTGACTCAAGTCATCAACTACCTTTTTTTCTTTTCCTATATGATAGTGAATCATTCAATCATGATCCTTTATAAGTTCCAAACATCTTCTCCGCCTCATGCTCAGTTCTTTTTGAGTGAATATATACCTTAAAGTTTTATATTATGTATATATTCCCAAAGTTACCCCATATAAAAATTACTCTAATTTTTTAAAGAAAAAAAACACTTCAAGTTCAAGATCATGTGTAGGGTAATTCTTCTCATAGAGTTTTAATTGATGTGAAGCATATGAAATTATTTAATCATATTGTATTAAAATACAACCAAATAATTTCAAATTAACATCAATTTAAATAAAAATTCACCATTTCTTATAGTCAAGGATAAAACTGGAGCATTAACCAATCTTCTTTTCAATTCTAATAATCATTCATCATATTCCTTTCTCTAGATGAATTTAACTCCTTTTCCAATTAACTTAGTTAGTGGGATAGATAAGCAAGAAACGTTCTGAACAAACTATCATTAGTAACAAAATAATCAAAGAAAACATTGAATCTTATTGACATATTTTATTCATGAACATTCTTCCATCACTTTTATTTTAGAAAGATCAATAGTTATGAAATCATTAGAAATAATATGTCCAAGAAAATAAATATATCCTAGAAAAAATTCACATTTTCTAATTTTTCCATACATATTATTTTCTTTTAAGGTTTATAAAACAGTCCTTAGATGTTTCTCATGTTCCTCATGGACCATAGAATAATAAAAAATTTCATCACTAAAAACCACCACAAATTTATCCAAATAATAATGGAAAACTCTATTTATATGGTCCATAAATACAACAGGTTCATTTTTAGCCCAAATGGAATAACCAAAAACTCACAATGATCATACCTAGTACAAAATGTTCTCTTCAAAATTTCTTCCTCCTTCACCTTCAACTGATGATAACCGAACCTGAGATCAAACTTCAAAAAATATTGTGCATCATAGAACTAATCAAAAAAATCATCGATATGGGGTAATGTATTCTTGTTCTTAATAATGATTTTATTGAGTGCTTTATAATAAATGCAAAGTCTCATGGAAAAATACTTATTTTTAACAAATAGAAAAGATCACCCCAAGTAGAAGTGTTAGGATATATGAAACCCTTATTAAGAAAATCATGTAACTACTTTTTAAATTCAAATAACTCAGTTAAAGTCACTCAATAAGGAGGTTTTAAATTTTACTTAGCATCAAGAACTAAATCAATAGTAAAATCAACCTCCTGATTATGAATAACACCCATAAAATCATCAATAAATACATTCATATATTTATTCACTTTTAAAACATCAAAAATTTGAATAGTTTCTTTCTTTTCAAAAATATGTTCAAGAAAACTTTCATTTTAATCTTTAATTAGTTTATTAACTTCTTGATATGTTATCCAAGGAATGAATTAATTCTTATATACAAACATAAAATCATTCTAAAAAATAACTTATTTATCTTTACAATCTATCTTAGCATGATAAATTGAAAGCTAATCAATAACTGGAATAACATTAAACTGTATAATGTGAAATAAAAAAATTTGATAGGAGACACTATTCTATAGATAACAATAGAATGATTTTTGTAAATTTTTGTTACATTTATACTACCCCTGGGAGTTTTTACCAAGAGTTCTGAATTCATTTCTTGAGATGGTATTTCCATTTTACTTGAACATTTATCAAATATAAAAGAATATGTGGATACTAAATCAAATAATACATTGGAATAATGTAAATAAACAAGTAATGTACCTGAAACCACTTCATTTTTTGGTTCAGCATTTACTATAGTAGTAGTAGTAAAAGTTTTTCCCACACCTTTCTTCTTTTGGTCTTGAGGATTACCACCTTGAGTAAATAGATTTAGACATGGAATAGTATAATAACCAAACTCATTAAAACTAAAAAATATCAGTATTGTTTGACTATATGTTTTACCACTACTGATATAATTAAAAAACCTTTCCTTGTATTCATGAGCCAAATAACTAAGATTACCGCATCAGTAAAACTTTTCTAATCCTACCAAACATTCTTTAAAATGTATTTTTACCACATTTGGAACATTTGAGTGGATTTCCTCTATATTTATTGGTTGAATTATTCTATATTTCTTACCACCTTGAAAACTTCTTACTTTTTTTTCATGAAGTATATAAGTGTAGCCAAACTCTATCTCAACTTTCTCATCAAAATGAATAACATCATCATAACTTTTAAATTCATAGGAGGCCAAATCTCTTTGTAAACTTTGTTTAGACCTGTGTAAAATCTATCAATTTTACTCTCATAGTCCAGAACAAAATTCAGTGCATACCTAGCTAGTGTGGTAAAATTTTCCTCATAAGTGTTCATTGACACTTCTTCCTTTTTCTTCGAACCCAAAAATTTAATTTCTATTTTAATCCAAAGAACTTTAGGAAAATACTTCTCATATAAAATTTCTTTAAATTATATCCACTCCATAAAATCAATATCATCCTTTACCTTATTATTCTTAATCAGATACCACCATAGATCGGACTCACCTTTAAAATGATAAATAGAAAAAGTTTCCTTTTAATGTTTCATACATTCCAAAATTTCAAAGATATTTTATTTATAATTGATCCATCCACTAACTTTAACAACTTATAAATATCCACCAAAATCTAGGGGGAGTTGTTCCATGAAATGCTCCACTATATACATGTTCCTATATAGATAATTTAGTCACCCTATTTCATGGGTGAAATCATTAATATCCTATATGAATTGATCCAATACTAACACAGACTTATCTATTTGAATCATTCCAATTTGTTGATCCATAAGGTTATTATCTCCTTGATGTATTTCAACCACATCTCCCCTATTTTCTCTGTAGAGAACCATTCTGATCATATATGGATTAGATAAATCAACATGGAAATTTTCAAAATATATCTCATGATAATATAAAAATAAATTAGAGTCTCTTTAAAGTTTATTTTAACATTATCCTAACCACTAATGGTATCAAACCCCTTCCTCTCATACCAAATATACTAAAATATAACTTAAATAAACCATAATTATATGATTTATAACAATGTTTCACTTTTTAAAATTTCAATGATCTTTTTGGTTTATATTTTTAGATAATTAGGTAAAAATATTACATAAGAAAATGGAAATTTTTACACATTATACATTTTTCACAAAAAATGGATCTTTACATTTACACCCTTGTTTTATTCAAGAAACTTTTTCTTCGTTTAAGATGATTCACCATTGAAAAAATATTGACCTTGATAAAATTTATACTCATCCTTAGATCCTATGAAAAACATTTAAAACATGGTTTGATAAAAACAAAGCTTCATAAGGGATATAAAAATAAAATAATATCATTAATCTGGTGAAAAAAATGAAAACTCATGAGGAAAATTACCTTTTTTACAATAAAAAATGAAGATCATAAATACAAAATATCCACATGAGAATATAAAACATTACTCAAAAAAACTTTTAAACCCCATTATAAATCATATAAAAAATCTGAAGTCTTCATAAAGCACATGTAAACTGATGAAAACATTCCTTTCATGAAAAACAAACCTTTCACCTTTAAACTTTTCTTACCTTTTGAAATAAAAATATTTCTATAAAAAATATTTTTGCAAGAATAATGTACGAATATTGAAGCATAATATTCATAACCCACATTCACTCACTTTAAACCAATTTCAGAATAACTAAATCCTATTTAATTCCAAATGAGAAACATGCCGAATTATATCCCTAATTTTTTACCTTAAAGACTAAATCAGTACCCAATGCATTAGAGAAATATATTAGGCTAACCTATAATCATAAGATTTATTAGGATCTACCATCATAATATATAATTCTAAAGTACCATATCATGAAAAAAATAGTTATAATATTTCACACTTTCATCATAAAACCCTTATAAAACTTATTTGAACACATAAGTAAAACACTCTTCATTTTCACATAAAAATCTAGAGAAATATCTATATTCATTTGAAAACTCATTAAAATGAAAAATTCCTAGAAGTGTGGGAATGTGATATACTTTGAAAACCCATGATAAATTATATAATAATATTGATAATGAATAATATCTATTATGGTGACAAAATTCATTCAAGTCATACACATTAACAAGACATTATTTTTTCACTTTTGTAAAAACTTGAAAATAACACTTATGGAAAATGTTTAAAATATTCTCTTTTTAACCTTTATAAATAAATTAAATATAGTATAAAATAACATTTAGTAAACATTGAATCATAAATATGAAAATTCTTGAAACTTTTAAAAGAACGTGAATATGAAGGAGAAATAGTTTAAAACATTTAAAATAATGTTTTAAATAAAAATCCATTGCCTTAAGTCTTGTCTAGAATTGTAAGTTCTCTAACTCCTAAATAATAAAATTATGTTAGTTTTATGATTTATCAATAATATTTTTCATGTTCATTTCATTATAATTATTCTCTTTATTTCATTTATTACCATGTTATATTTAGTTACTAAAATGGTTAAGTTCATGTTAGATGATTTGAGGATGTTAAATTTATAACCTCAAAACAACATTGGTGCATAAACTATGATCAAATGGGTTATGGTTTCATTAAAAAAAGAATCTTAAACATGTTATAATTATAATATTTATAAATTAGATATATTTTTAAAACAAACCATGCAAGAAGATCATGAAAAAAGAAACACAACATTTCATGGAGACAATAGTTCATACATAAGTAAGAATGACGTTTTCATTTTTGCTAAAGAGTGTTAAAGAAATAAATTAGATAATTTTTTAATTTTTTTTAATAATTGATATTTTATATATTCAATATTTATTCATTATTTTAATCCTTGTTACTATCTTTATAAGGTGTAAATGAAAAATGAATCACATTGAAAGGGTAAGAAGGTATTCCATATGTACACATGAGAAACATTATCAATTTCCAATAGATAGAAAGGGTAATATGGTAAGTAATATATTAAATTTATAAGATCATAATTATTTTATAAATATAATATATATTCATTTGTTCCATCATTTTAACCATCCATATCATCTGATGATAAAAAATGAAATGCATCGCTTCATGGAGGTGGTAGCCCACACGTATGCACGAGCAATGCTTTCATTTACCATAAATTGGAAAATGAGTTGAAAAAGAGTTTTATCATAATCATAATAAAATTTAACTTTATGTAAGATATTTTTGTTATTATTTGGGTATGGTTAAGGAATATTTGATAGTGGTAGAAGATGAAATAAACTTGAAATTGGTCAGTTAGGACTTATACCTTGTCCTTAAATATCTCCTTTTGGATTACACATTAATAAATATAGGATTGGTATTTTGAGAAGTCCAAGAAATCTAGAAAATGGAGGGATATTGAGGTGATATTTGGTAATTTCTTGACCAAATTATAGTGCTCAAAATGTGCGAGTAAAGTAGGATATGAGGTTCCCTTATATAAGTGAGGGGAGTGATACACTTGTAATTTTTCAAAGTTTTAAAATAATTTAAAGTCTTAATCATGGAAAAGTGACCCAAAAACTATAAAATTTAAAATATAAGTTGAAAAATGTCAAAATAACATCATCCAATAATAAATAAATGAAATTTCTTGTCCTTATAATAAGGGTTTTACCTTAATTAACCAGATTTACCATTTACTAAGGTGGCACATTTTTACAATGGTTACTAATCATAATGAAAAAAATGAAATTGAAATAATTATTAAATTTTAACCTATGGATTAAAAATATTTAATCCATTTTTCAATATTCAATTATTATAAATTTTAAAAATTTATTTTAATACAAGTTCGTAAAACACAATGAAAAATAGTTTTTAGAAAAAATGTGTTTTTAAGCATAAAAATTAACTTATACCAAAATAAATTATAATGTTTATTAGTATAGAATTATTTGTATTATGTTTAATCAAATGGATATGATATTAATTTTAAACTTATTAAAAAACATAATGGTACTTTTATATTATTTTATTTAAGGAAAAGAAATGATGGTTTTGTAAAAATTAGTATTTTTTACAATTCACTCAAAAATCAATATTTTCAGAAAATTAAAAAAAATCACCCTAAGTTATATTTTATCTGTTCATTAAAAAAATGAGTTCCTTTTTATAAATTTCCTTTTTTATAGTCAATAAATTTATCTTTTAAATAAAACCATGTAATTCATGGAAAACCATTTAGTTAAATAAAATTATTCATTTTTTGAATAAAATTTTTTATAAAATTTTTTATAAAATTAACATTAATGTAAATTCATAAAATTAATAATAATAATAAATCATAATATTGATTTATTTATATAATTAATTGTGTTTTTACACTCACTTAAGGGATCTATTTGTTTGATTGGTTGCTGATGACTTTACGATCAACGGATTCTACCTCGTTGCATTTGGAAGGTGTTACTGCACCTTACAATTAACACCAGGTAGGTGACCTCAAAAGAGAGATGGGAGTGATAAAAATAAATAATTTAGAAATATGTCTATTTCTTACTGAATGTATGGGCACCTTGCATTGATTATTTTCATATTTACTTTTTTTTGTAGGTTTTTCTTCGTGTCAGGTTGACATGCAATGAGTTTTCACATGCATTGTTGGGTTGGTGGCTTGAAAGATAGATAATTGTAATGGAATATATAATCTTATCCTCATTACAAATGTCATTATGGGTTGTAGGGGGTTCTATTCCTAATTGTGTTGGACCAATAAGACAAAAATTCTTGGTAGGGGTGAGGCATCTCCATTGACTGATCTCACTTTGCATGGTCTGGTAGGGGGTGATGAGACTTTTTCTGATTCTTGTATTGATGTATGATTATTTTTTGATATTCATGTCTATGTTAAGACCTTTGGGTATTTTTAAGGCATTTCTTCTTCTATCATGTAATGGGTTCCCTATTCTCCCAGTCCTCAAAATGAATTATCCTTTCTATTTATGTTCAATAAAATGGTCTTGACCCTCAACCTTTTAAAAAAACTTGGTATATCACAAAAGATATTTGTAAGGTTGCCCATACAATACCTCAAACAAATCCATTCTAATGGAAGAGTTGTGTCTATTATTATAGGTAAACTCAACCAAGAGTAGGTGTTTCACCCAAGATCAACTAAATTCCAAAATTCACACACACATAATATAATACAGTTTTTAAATTCACACTATCTGAAAATCCATATGATGGAAGGAAGTGTTAAGCCATAACTAAGAGTTAAAATCACACTGAAGGCCTCCCTAGACTTGTGAGATAAACTGAGGATCTCAATCATATATGATGGATCTTAGTAACCCATGAATCTTCACTATCTCATCCATGTATCACTCCTACAAAACCTCCATAACACTTGATTCTTTAATCTCGAAGAGATGATCTAGATTCATAAGTAGATCCAAAATCACTTAAATAACATGAAATTCTCCTTGAGTTCAAGGAAAAATAGTGAAAAAATCCATTGAAATATCCCCCCACTTTTACTCAGGGAAATCCTATGGATGAAAAAACCTTATAAGAACATGATAATTTTCCTTCACCTACTGGCAGACTAAACATCACAACATGAACTATACTACAAACCACTTAACCCCAACCACCAGAACTAACTCCTCAAGGAATTATATATATTAAATATACAAGGATAAACAACCAAGGGTGGGATATAAAACCCATGAAGAACCACCACCTACATCCCTAGTGGAATAAATATCCTCCCTCAAAATAACTTATAATGTTAATCATCTTCCAACCACCCTTTAGAAGCATCACTATAGAAAACAAAATCATGCATCACCTCTACCTCTAAGTCTCACTATAAAAAAATAGCAAATTAGCAGTGATTTTTTATAGAGGTTTATGAACAACCCTATATAAATTCATTTTAGACGGGTTTATGCACAACCCCTTCTAATCATTAAATTTATAGAGGGTTTCACAACCCCCTCTAAAATTTTTAGCATTTATTAATATTTGGTTTGATTTTAGAGGCGGTTATGTCAAAACCACCGATAATTTAATAATTCGTGGCACTATATATTCTGTTGGATTTTTTAGGAGCTGTATATATATAATTTATTTGAATATATATATATATATATATATATATAATTGATTTTTTGAAAATGAATATATTGGGGGTTCACAGCCCCCTCTAATTTAAGATATTATAGGGGGTTCATGAACCACCGCTAATATGTTAGATTAGAGGGAGTTTGAACCCCTTCTAATTTAAGAAATTAAAGGGGGGTTTGAACCCCCTCTAGCTGATGAAATTAGAGGGGGTTTTGAACCCCCTATAATTGATGACATTATAGGGGGGTTTGAAACCCTTTTAATTTAAGAAATTAGAGGAGGGTTTTGAACCCCCTCTAATTAATGACATTAGAGGGGGTTGTTAAACCCCTCTAATTCAAGAAATTTGATGGGGTCATGAGCCACCACTAATCCCTCTGATTAGAGGGAGTTTTAATCCCCCTCTAAATTTTTATTTATTTTTTAAAATACATTTCAATAAATTCAAAATTTATGACATATGTGTGCGTCTGTGCATGTGTGTATATATATACATATTACATAAACACATTATATAAATGTATTTAAATAAATTATAAACACACATATATGTGGACATAATATAAATAATTTAAATAAATACTTATACATATAAGAAAATGTATACATGTATAAAGATTGGTATACATAATCTAAATATATTTATAAATATATTTATTCAAATTTATAAAATTTATATATGGTTTTATAAATACTATACATTTATATTATGATTTATATTATACATATGTTATATTAAAAATATTTTTATTTTATATTTTTGTATAAATAAATTTATATTATATTATGTATACAGATATATATAATATAGAAAAAAATTAAAATTAAATATACATATATATTTTATATAATTATATTATAAATATAATATTATACATATTTAATTATATATGAATTTATATATATTATATAATTATTTTATATATATTTTAGTATACCATATTAATTATAAATTAATTTAATATATATATATATATATCATTTAATTATATTATATATTTCCAATTATATGAAAGTATTTAGTTTTCTATGTATATATATATGATATAATATAAATGTATATAATCACATACATAAATATATAATATAGATGTATTTCATATAATATATGTATAATATAAATCATAAAATGTCTAAATGTATAGTATTTATAAAACTGACATATAATTTTTATAGTTTAAAAAATAGTTGTAATAATAATAATAATTAATAATACTATTTTTACACACACACACGTACATATATAAAAATATATAAAAATGATTATATAAATATAATTATATCATATCTATAAATATCATATATATACATAAATACACACACACACAAATAAATGTATTTACAAATATATGTATAAATATATATTTATATATCGAAAAAAAATTATTTATACATATATTATATAAACACGGATATAATATATACATATATATGCACAAATAGATTATATATTATCTCATATTTATATATCTAATATTATATATATATATATACACACACACACATACACAAATATTATCCCAGTGTGTTTGTTAAGCGGGTCTCTGTGGGTGTTAAGGGAGCGAGTCTGTCTTGGTTGGGTGTCAAGGGTTGTCTCGGTGTGTGTCTGGGTGTCGGTGGGGGGGGGGGTCATTGGGTCACCCGATGTGTCTGGGTGGGTGTCTAGGGTGGGTGTGGGGTCGTGTCTAGGGGGTGTCATGGGGGGTCACCTAGTGTGTCTATGGTCATTTCTAGGGGGTGTGGGGTTATGTCTGGGGGGGTTCCATGGGGGGTCTGTAGAGACCCAAAGCTTGATGTACATGTACATTACATTAATTTTGAGGAATACTTAATACATAACAAAAACAGACACACAAGGACCGTAATAGTTTAGTGTCTTTGGAAACTCAGAATATTATCTTCTAATCATGGTGAAATATCTTCAACAACTCCCATAACGATCTTCCACTTTTTGTTTCCTTACCTAAAACCTTTATTTATTTCCTAGGAAAAATAAAACATAAAAAGGGTGAGCTTAAATGCTCAGTAAGGTCAAACATAGAGAACATAAAACAATCCATAAACATTTGAAAGCAAAAACTTGAACATGAAATTTAAACATCAAAATCTTGAGCAAAGACATAAATCGTGGAAGTACGTAAGGCATATATCATAATGTAACATCAACCATGATAAAATATAATGGGAATAAAACATGTAATTGTGGCAACCATTCATCACATGTTATGATTTCCATAGTAGCCAAGGCATTGTTGCCAAGAACATATTAGTGGACAAAGTCCCTTTCTGAATCGAGTTCACTCCTCGTTTCAGTCTTGTAACACTGAACCGGATTAACTTACCATTCCAACCATGTATATCTAATGATATATAAATCTTTACCCAATTCATTGGAGGGAGATATAGGTCCCACCCATCTCATAATGAAATCATTCTTACTTGTGCCACAAAATAAACTTAAAACATTCATCATAACCCAAAGAATAAAATGGGTTTCATAAACATCATCCCACCATAACATAATCCATATAAAACAAATGGATATAATTTCATCATAAGAGAAGTAAAACCATATAAATCATTATACTTGAAATATACACATATGAAATAATTTCATCTTATATGGAAAATGGTTTGGATAAAACACTTGAAATGAATTCTGGAGGAAAATATCCTTTCTTCTTCAAAATCATTTTCTTTTCACAAAATGCCATGAAATTTTAAAAGAAAATGATTTTGTTGAAAATAGTCATGAAATCTTTTGGAGGAAGCTTCATGAAAATAAGGCTTTATAAAACCGTAAAAATCCATTCGTGCCGTATAAGTTAAAAAAACATTCTTCTCGTACTTTTGCTGGAAAAGTCAAAAAAAGTACCTCGTAACGTAAAAAAAAGAAAGATTCCTTACAAACCATGTAGTAAAAGTAAAAAATGGGTAAAAAGGACTTTAAACATACATGAAAACACTTTTATAAAACATGGACATGGATGATAGAAATAACCCTAGTAAATACTTACAAATAAGCAATCTCGGATAAAAATGAGATTTGCAAAATTATCCCTTACCTTAGGTCCGATATGCTTCGTATGGATCCGAACCTCCTGTATAACGATTTAAATAATTTCATTGACTTATAATCATATTCATTGTTATGATATCATATATTTTTCACTTATGAATTTATATTACCCGTTTTTTTGTAAATTCGATGTTAAAGTAGCGTTTTGGGTAAAATCATTTCATTTATCGTATGTGTTTCGACTTGTCATTCTTGATATTATTAATTATATCCTGATTTACATAATTCCAGAATGTAAAACATAATTTATATTCATAATATACATATATATTATATATCGATAAAAGGAATGAAATACACCGTTCGTGGAGACGGTAGGCCGTACGTATGTATGAATGCTATTTTCGTTTCCTTATTGAATTGAATGAAACTAAATAGATGACATAGATATATATAGACATAAATCCAGTAGAATTATTATTTCATATATTTCATTATTATTCATTATATAAACTTTATGATCATTCATGTATGGTTAACATGGAGAATGAATCTCATCGCGTCGTGGAGACGGTCGTCCGTATGTACGCACGAGCGATGATATCGTTCCCATAATTATAGAATTGGATTAGATGGTATAATATATAAGAATCAGTATGATGTTATAATAACCATATATAGTTATTATTTACACCATTATACCCATCCATGTAAGGTGTTGGTGGAAAAACAGATTACACCACGGCGTGGAGACGGTATTCCGTACGTACGCATGCGCGGTGATTTTGTTTGATGTAGGATGGATAGAAGGTGAAATAGGGTTGTTTAATATTTATAATAACATATTAGTTTATGAGGTATACTTCTGTTATTACTTCATAATGAAACAATTAAATAATAGGGAGTAGAAGAAGAATGGAACTTGAAGAAAACGGTAGAATGTATTACCACTTTCTCGAAGTGCCTCCTTTAAACTTTTCTTTAGGGCACTAGAGTTGGTCTTTTGAGAAGACCAGTACCTCTAGTAGGTTTATAAGGAAGTGGGGAAGTTAAATGGGAAGGATTTGGACGAGATTTAAGGATCAAAGTGGTGTAATGAGGAGAGTTAGGAGGTGACCTTTTATAAGGGAGGAGAGGGGCACCTTTGGAATCCTCAAAAATATTAGTTTAATATAAATTCAAAGACCTCATAAAAACCTCCAAAAATGACTCAATTCAAAGATTAGATTAGATAGGGTTGTAATCTAATCAACCAATAAAATTTAGACATGTATGTAATTTATTTTAAATATTATCAACTTGATTTATCCTTATTTAATCTATTAAATTTTATTTGTGGTAATAAGATTCTAAATTTTAAATTGTTATAAATAATTACTTATGTTCTATTAATTATCCATAATTAGATAATTTATGAAATTTTAGACTATATAAATTTAAATTTATAATTTTTAAATATTTTTTTGATTTTTAAACAATTTAATAATATGTTATTTTTATAAAATAACAATAGTGTCAATTTTGACACTATCCATTTATTTGAATTTAAATTAAATCCACACAAATGATATATTCAAAATAAAATATTTAATAGGTTCCTAACATGTCATAGTGATATATAAAATTAGTGGAGTGCATTAAATAGTTCATATAATATTTATTTTAATATTTTTAAAACCATTTATTTGGTATATATCTTAATAAAATAATTTGTACAACATTTTTGTATAATTATTTAATATATTTATTTTTTGCATAAAAATTAAAAATAAAATCCTTTTATTAACATAAATATCAAATCTTTTATAATAATAATTTTACTCAAATTTATCATCTTAAAATAACAACATGTAAATTGTTATCTTTATTAAATTATGAAGGTGACCACTTTGGAATCATTTAAAATAAAATATTATAAGTGTCATAATCGCCTTTAAAAGGATCCAAATGGTAAAAAATTCGGCCATTGGATTATTAGGGTTTATATATACACTACTAATATGTTTTTTGTAGATTTTTGGGCCTTTTGAAATGTATTACTATTTCAATAAAAACTATATTATTGATTTTTCACTAAATAAATAATTTCTGCATCATTAATGTATAAGATAATAAGGAAATTAAATAAATATTAAAAATTACAAATAAATTACCATGATAAAGAAAAAAACTTTATCTTTCAAATGAGTATTTATAAACGAATTTATATTCTGTATAAACTTGTATTAAAAATACTTTAATTATTAAAGTTGAGTGAGACATATTTCACTTTCCTTTAAATAAAATAAACTAAAGGTCTTAATCACCTCCAAGTGGGTTCTAATGGATTCCATTTCGACCCAAATATGACTTAGGACGAAATATAATTATCCAATTATATTAATACGAGTGTTAGGGTAATTTTGTAATATTATATTTACCCTTAATTACCCGATTTACCTTTTACTATGGTAAATAAAATTTACCGTAGTTACTATTCATAATGCCCAAAAATAAAAAGTAGTATATTAATATAATTTGGAACCACTGATCCCAAATATGGAATCCATTTTTCCAAATTCAATACACAGAAGTTGCAGAAATTAAATTAAAATCAGTCCCGTTTTCGAAAGAAAACAGGTTTTTGTTTAAAACATTGCAAAAGATTGAATTGATTTAACCTACGAATTCAAGGTAAAATCAATTCTAATGACATACATTACATTAAATGGTAAAAATATATTCTATTGATACTTCAAAACAATTCAATATTATAATTTAACCACATAAATTATTACGATGAAAAAAGTTGTTTTTAATTAAAATATAGCATGTTTTTACTATTCATTAAAATATGAAAGTTATCAGAATAATATGAAAAATTTATCCAAGGTAAAATTTTATATCCTGATTCCAAAGAATAATTTTATTTTGTAAAATTGAACTTATAAACATGTCAAAAATTAAATTTAAAATGGGTGCGCCATCAAAAGGCGGCAAAACTGCATTTTTTAAAAAATACTTATTTTACACGAAAATTTTATTTTGTTCTTATACCATGTTCTAGAAAATGTGTAAGATGAATAATAATGTTATAAAATTCAAAATTTAATTAATACTATTCATAATGGCTAGTTCATAATAATATTATAACCACATATCGTTGTTTAGTGAAACCTGGTACTGCGTACAACACACGCTATCAAGGAAGGTCGCGATTGCGTGTAATGTAAGCCAAGTCAGGGTTGCATATATTGAAAGATAATAAGGTGTTGTGTATAGTGAAAGATAATATTGGTGTAGCGTACAATAGAAGACATCAATGAAATTAAAAAGAATATTTTTCATAAAATCTCAGGGTGTTACATTCTACCCCCCTTAAAATGAATTTTGCCCTCGAAATTCGTCGGGGTTATAAATCGTTTACTATTTATAGAAACCCACATCGTAAAAAGGAATACTAAAACTTAATTTTAAAAACTAAAGTATGAAATGTAACGATTACCCAAATTAACTAATCATTGGGTTTCCACATAGGAGAACATAGGTGAAAATATGGATATGGAAGAGAAATCTAACCATCATGTTCTGATGGAGAGTGTTAGAGAACATGGCTATGAAAAATCCAACAATCACAAAGCCATAGATTTGTGTTGATCTACGGTACCATATGATTCATCGGATATAAGGGCACTAGGACAACATTTTTGGTTTGCAAGATCATTTCCCTAAAGTTGAAGAAATTGGAATTAGAATAAATACGTTCTTGATTTTGGTATAGTCTCATCATTGGTCGTTCCTTGGACAATTTCCACTTCATCTTTTAAAGAAATGAAGTTGAATTTGTCATTAGTGAAGTGTTAGTAGATCATGTGATTGAATGATAGGTCATTCCATCTGTCTCAAACAAAAGTTAGAAAAAGTTATCAAAAATACATAAGTCCATCTATTGTGAGATTAATCATATATGGTTCCTAAAATGGACTTATACTTCATATATCATACTGCATAATATAATAAAACTGGTTTCTACTAAACAGGGACTTCCTGTAGGCCAGTGGTAGAAGATAAAGGCCTATCGAACTTCAGTTGTGGGTTCGATTCCCACAGCCTTGTCCGATGCGACGGGTTGTCGCCCGTCCTGCTGGTTTTCCTTTTTCTAAAACTACATTATTATAACTTTCCATCAATAATATCGAAAAATTTCTAGCCTTAAACAATACTAAATTATGTCCAACATAATCCATTCCAATATTTAGGCTTATCCAAAATACTGTTGTCCAATCTCATATTATAGTGAAAACGATTACCAGAGAGTTCATATAACAAGAATGTTAATACCATCATTGATCCCCATATATCATAAGATGTGTCTTGTTGGTCACATTCCAAACATTTGAAGGCCTTAATCATGTATTCTCTTGAAAAATGAATACACATTGAACCTTAGTGAAAACATGAGTTCTGTCAAAAGTTAACTCTTTCCACATACCAAAATCTCAAAATTATGTATACTCAAACCATGATATAACTATTTCCTTATATCAGTCATGAGCTCATGAATACTGTCAAACATTTCATTTTCTCCTTATCGCTTCATTATGCGCATATCATCTTCTTCCCAAAAATATCTCAATCACTTTCCATGGTTACCGGTACCATAAAATTATTGAAAACTATAATAGACCAATACATAAATATTCCAATATTTCACGATACTATATACAACATTATTTTGGAATCCCATTACATAAACACTTAATCATTCCACCACATCGTTGTCATATTCAACATCGCCAATAGTGATCGCATGTGACTTCTCTTTGTCCTTTTCCTTAAGTGGTTGCTCATGTTGATAATCACTAACCCTTGGATTAGGGTATTTATTATCATAATGCCCCATTTCCTTGCACTTGAAGCATTGAAGTGTTGGTGGTGCGTTCTCTATAGTCTTTTCTTTATTCACATCATTAGTAACCCTTTTTCCATTACTTCGACACTCAGCCGCTCGATGACCTTCTTTTACACACTTAAAACATTTTCTAGTCCCTTTAATACAATATCCACCATGCTTCTTTCCACACTTTGAGCATAAGGAAACATTCATCTTCTTTTCACCATTATTCTGAGATTTCTCCTTGAACTCCATCTTTCGTTTCTTGTCAAAACCATGAGATGGATAAGTAACACCAACTTCCATTTATACCTTGATAGCACAACGAACAATTTCTTCATAGCTACTGAATTCTCTTATAGCCAATGCCCTTCGAAGATTTGGTTTTAATCCACTGAAGAATCGATCAATTTTACTTTTAGGTTGGATGATAAAGCCAGATTCATACCTTGCAAGCCTTGTAAAATTCACTTCGTAAACACCAACAGATTCATCATCCTTTTGCTTTAGTTCAAGAAACTCATTCTCCATCTTTGTATGAAGAACATGAGGGAAGTACTTATTGAAAAATAAGTTCTTGAAGTCATCCCATTCCATGGACTCAATTTCATCTCTTGGCCTTGTATTCTTGATAATACTCCACCATTGATAAGATTATCCTTCCAAACGATATACTGCTAATATGACTTTATCATGTTCAAAATATTGAAGAACTGGAAATATATTTTCAGTGGTACTGATCCATTGTTCAGCAACAAGTGGGTCAGAATACCCACTAAAAAAAGGTGGATGTTGCCTCATGAAGGACTCAATAGAATATTGTTCCCTTCTCTGCTCATTTGGAAGTCCAGAATGATTCATAGCTTGTGTAAGTATAACAATAATATTTTTCACTCCATCTCCCATAACATTTGTTTGTTCATGAGGACAATCATTGCATTTTCCATTGCATTGATCAACACAGTTCCTTCGGGTTCCAGCCATCGTCTAAAACCCAAAAAGAATAGTGTGACAGGCAAAAATCATGCTAGGGAAAACAACATAATAAAGGGGGAGTACCTTCAATATCTAACATCTTAGGTTTAATTCTAAGACTGTTACTATAATTCTAGGACTATAACCTATACGTATACTTAACCTTAGGGACATCCCTAGACATACCTTAGAAATATCTCTAGGGATCTCACTAAAGTTATCGCATCCTAGTTTCCAAAGGTTGACTAAACCTTTCATATGATACCAAATGTTGAGACCCAAAGCTTGACGTACATGGACATTACATTACTTTTGCGGAATAATTAATACATAACAAAAACAGACACACAAGGACCGTAATAGTTTAGTGTATTTGGAAACTTGGAATATTATCTTCTAATCATGGTGAAATATCTTCAACAACTCCCATAACGATATTCCCCGTTTTGTTTCCTTACCTAAAACCTTTCTTTATTTCCTGGGGAAAATAAAACATAAAAAGGGTGAGCTCAAATGCTCAGTAAGGTCAAACATAGAGAACATAAAACAATCCATAAACATTTGAAATCAAAAACTTGAACATGAAATTTAAACATCAAAATCTTGATCAAAGACATAAATCATGGAAGTACGTAAGGCATATATCATAATGGAACATCAACCATGATAAAATATAATGGGAATAAAACATGTAATTGTGGCAACCATTCAGCGCATGTTATGATTTCCATAGTAGCCAAGGCATTGCTGCCAAGACCATCTTTGTGGATAAAGTCCCTTTCTGAATCGAGTTCACTCCTCGTTTCAGTCCTGTAACACTGAACCAGATTAACTTACCGTTCCAGCCATGTCTATCTTATGAGATATAAATCTTTACCCAATGCATTGGAGGGATATATAGGTCTCACCCATCTCATAATGAAATCATTCTTACTTGTGCCACAAAATAAACTTAAAACATTCATCATAACCCAAAGAATAAAATGGGTTTCATAAACATCATCCCACCATAACATAATCCATATAAAACAAATGGATATAATTTTATCATAAGATAAGTAAAACCATGTAAATCATTATACTTGAAACATACACATATGAAATAATGTCATCTTAGATGGAAAATGGTTTTGATAAAACACTTGAAATGAGTTCTTGAGGAAAATATCCTTTCTTCTTCAAAATCATTTTCTTTTCACAAAATGCCATGCAATTTTAAAAGAAAAATATTTTGTTGAAAATAATCATGAAATCTTTTGGAGGAAGCTTCATGAAAATAAGGCTTTATAAAACCGTAAAAATCTGTTCGTGTCGTATAAGTTAAAAAAAAATCTTCTAGTACTTTTGCCAGAAAAGTCAAAAAACGTACCTCGTAACGTAAACAAAAGAAAGATTCCTTACATACCATGTAGTAAAAGTAAAAAAATGGGTAAAAATGACTTTAAAAATACATGATAACACTTTTATAAAACATGGACATGGATGATAGAAATAACCCCAGTAAATACTTACGAATAAGCAATCTCAGATAAAAATGAGATTTGAAAAAATATCCCTTACCTTAGGTCCGATATGCTTCGTATGGATCCGAAACTCCTGTATAATGATTTAAATAATTTCATTGACTTATAATAATATTTATTGTTATGATATCATATATGTTTCACTTATGACTTTATATTACCCGTTTTTTTTAAATTCCATGTTAAAGTAGAGTTTTGGGTAAAATCATTTCATTTATCGTATGTGTTTCGACTTGTCATTCTTGATATTATTACTTATATCCTGATTTACAGAATTCCAGAATGTAAAACATTATTTATATTCATCATATACATATATATTATGGATGGATAAAAGGAATTAAATACACCATTCATGGAGACGGTAGGCCGTACGTACGCATGAACGCTGTTTTCATTTCCTTATTGAATTGAATGAAACTAAATAGATGAAATCCATATATATATACATAAATCCAGTAGCATTATTATTTCATATATTTCATTATTATTCATTATATAAACTTTATGATCATTCATGTATGGTTAACATGGAGAATGAATCTCATCGCATCGTGGAGACGGTCGTTCGTACGTACGCACGAGCGATGATATCATTCCCATAATTATAGAATTGGAGTAGATGGTATAATATATCAGAATCATTATGATGTTATAATAACCATATATAGTTATTATTTACACCATTATACACATCCATGTATGGTGTTGGTGGAAAAATAGATTACACCACGGCGTGGAGACGGTATTCCGTACGTACGCACGCGCGGTGATTTTGTTTTCCGTAGGATGGATAGAAAGTGAAATATGGTTGTTTCATATTTATAATAACATATCAGTTTATGAGGTATACTGCTGTTATTACTTTATAATTAAACAACTAAAGAATAGGGAGTAGAATAAGAATGGAATTTGAAGAAAACGGTAGAAGGTATTACCCCTTTCTCGAAGTGCCTCCTTTAAACTTTTCCTCAGGGCACTAGAGTTGGTCTTTTGAGAAGACCAGTACCCTTAGTAGGTTTCTAAGGAAGTGGGGAAGTTAAATGGGAAGGGGTAGGTCGAGATTTAAGGATCAAAGTGGTTTAAGCAGGAGAGGGAGGAGGTGCCCTTTTATAAGGGAGGAGAGGGGAACCTTTGGAATCCTCAAAAATATTAGTTTAATATAAATTCAAACACCGCATAAAAACCTCCAAAAATGACTCAATTATAATATTAGATGAGATAGGGTTTTAATCTCATCAACCAAAAAAATTTAAACATGTAGGGAATTTATTTTAAACATTATCAACTTGATTTATCCTTATTTAATCTATTAAATTTTATTTGTGGTAATAAGATTCTAAATTTTAAATTGTTATAAATAATTACTTATGTGCTGTTAATTATCCATAATTAGATAATTTATGACATTTTAGACTATATAAATTTAAATTTATAATTTTTAAATATTTTTTTTTATTTTTAAACAATTTAATAATATGTTATTTTTATAAAATAACAATAGTGTCAATTTTGACACTATCCATTTATTTGAATTTAAATTAAATCCACACAAATGATATATTAAAACTAAAATATTTAATAGGTTCCTAACATTTCATAGTAATATAGAAAATTAGTGGAGTACATTAAATAGTTCATATAATATTTATTTTAATATTTTTAAAACCATTTATTTGGTATATATCTTAATAAAATAATTAGTACAACATTTTTGTATAATTATTTAATATACTTATTTGTTGCATAAAAATTAAAAATAAAATCCTTTGATGAAGATAAATATGAAATCTTTTATAATAATAATTTTACTTGAATTTATCATCTTAAAATTACTACATGTAAACTGTTATCTTTATTAAATTATGAAGTTGACCACTTTGGAATCATTTAAAATAAAATATTATAAGTGTCAAAATCGCCTTAACAAGGATCAAAATGGTCAACAATTCGGCCATTGGATGATTAGGGTTTATATATACACTACTAATAAGTTTTTTGCAGATTTTTGGGCCTTTTGAAATGTATTACTATTTCAATAAAAACTATATTATTGATTTTTCACTAAATAAATAATTTCTACATCATTAATGTATAAGATAATAAGGTAATTAAATAACTCTTAAAAATTACAAATAAATTACCATGATAAAGAAAAACATTTTATCTTTAAAATGAGTATTTATAAACGAATTTATATTCTGTATAAAATTGTATTTAAAATACTTTAATTATTAAAGTTGAGTGAAACATATTTCACTTTCCTTTAAATAAAATAAACTAAAGGTCTTAATCACCTCCAAGTGGGTTCTAATGGATTCCATTTCGACCCAAATATGACTTAGGACGAAATATAATCATCCAATTGTATTAAGACAAGTGTTAGGGTAATTTTATAATATTATATTTACCCTTAATTACCCGATTTACCTTTTACTATGGTAAATAAAATTTACCGTAGTTACTATTCATAATTCCCAAAAATAAAAAGTAGTCTATTAATATAATTTGAACCCACTGATTCCAAATGAGGAATCCATTTTTCCAAATTCAATACACATAAGTTTCATAAATTAAATTAAAATCAGTCCCATTGTCGAAAGAAAATGAGTTTTTGTTTAAAACATTGCAAAAGATTGAATTGATTTAACCTACGAATTCAAGGTAAAATCAATTCTAATGACATAAATTACATTAAATGGTAAAAATATATTCTATTTATACTTTAAAACCATTAAATATTATAATTTAACCACATAAATTATTACAATGAAAAAAGTTGTTTTTAATTAAAATATAGCGTGTTTTTACTATTCATTAAAATATGAAAGTTATCATAATAATATGAAAATTTTGTCCAAGGTAAAATTTTATATCCTGATTCCAAAGAATAATTTTATTTTGTAAAATTGAACTTATAAACATGTCAAAAATTAAATTTAAAATGGGTGCGCCATCAAAAGACGGCAAAACTGCATTTTTTGAAAAATACTTATTTTACAGGAAACATTTATTTTGTTCTTATACCATGTTCTAGAAAATGTGTAAGATTAATAATAATGTTATAAAATTAAAAATTTAATTAATACTATTCATAAAGGCTAGTTCATAATAATATTATAACCATATATTTTTGTTTAGTGAAACCTGGTATTGCGTACAACACACGCTATCGAGGAAGGTCGTGATTGAGTGTAATGTAAGCCAAGTCAGGGTTGCATATATTGCAAGCTAATATGGTGTTGCGTATAGTGAAAGATAATCTTGGTGTAGCATACAATAGAATACATCAATGAAATTAAAAAGAATATTTTTCATAAAATCTTGGGGTGTTATAGGGTCACCCAGTGTGTTCAGGTGGGTGTCCAGGGGGTGTAGGGTTGTGTCTTGGGGGGTGTCATGGGGGGTCACCCGGTGTGTCCAAGTGGGTGTTGAGGGGGTGTGAGGTCATGTCTAGAGGGTGTGGGTTCATATCTAGGGGGTGTCATGGGGGGTCACCTAGTGTGTCTAAGTGGGTGTCTAGGGGGGTGTGGGGTCATGTCTAGCGGGTGGGTTATGTCTAGGGTTGGGGTGTCATGGGCGGGGGTGGGCTCTGTCTAGGGGGTTTCATGGTTGTGGCTGGGAGGTGTCTAGGTAGGAAAAAATATATATTAAAAAAGTGTCAGTTTAGGGGCGGTTTCTATACAACTTCGCCTAAACTAAGTCCTTATACAATCAAATAGGGACGGTTCTAACCGCCCCTAATGTGATGTTTGAATTAGAGGTGGTTAAAACCACCTATAATCTAATTTCCACTCTAATATGACTGCTACTAAACACGTACATAGTTTACTAGTGCTTACCCATAACCACCTCTAATTAGAGTAGGTGAGCACTTTAGCGGTGGTTATGGGTAACCACCGCTAAAGTGTTTAGAAGGGGTTAAAACCCTTTCTAATCACCCTATTTTTTTCTAGTTTCTCCCCACTGAAATTCCTCCACATGTTGCAACAAGTATTATTTCACTACCATCTAGTATAAGAAACCTCTACCACCAATATCATCCATATAAAGATATATTTCTACAATCTTCTCCATCACATTACATGCATTTCTAGAATCCTGAATAGCATATCCCCATGCATTCCTACTCGATGCATCAGTAACTACATTCCCTTTCCACAATGTTTAGGTGATCTCAAAGTCATAATCCTATAGAAAATATATCAACCTCTACTAAAGTTGGTTCATATCCTTCTGAGAGAAGATTTAACTCAAAATCTTATGATCTTTGAAGACCACAAAACATTTACCAATGAAGTAATGTCACTACATATTTAGAGAAAACACTACTACCATCAACTCAAGATCATGGGTGGATTAGTTATTCTCATGGGGACATAACTTCCTAAACCAGTCCATATGATATCACCACCCTCTACTGCATCAAGATGCATCCAAAACCAATTCAAGAATCATCATAGAAAACCTTGAACATCACTCCCTCCTCTATAAAATAAATAATTAGAGCACTAATCAACATCCCCTTAATGTAGTCAAAATCTTCTTGGCATTTATAATTCTATATGAAAGATGGATCCTTCCTAGTCAAGATTATGAATGGGGTTAAAAATTAAGATAAATTAGGCATGAAACTCTGATAATAGCCAACAAGTCAAAGGAAACTACTAAACTCTACACATTCTTGGGTACTTCCCAAGAAACAACTACATCAATATTCGACGGATCAAAAACTAATCCGCGATGAGATACTAAATAATTAAGAAAATGAACCTTGTATATCTAAAACTTTCACTTGGATAGTTTACAATAGAGTTGATGGTGTTGAAAGAATTTTAAAATATCCCTAAGATGCGCAATATGATCCACCCCTTACTTTGAGTATGTGAGGATTTCATCAATGAACACTACCATGAGCTGATTGAGGAACTCATGGAACGCAAAGTTCATGAGTCCCATGAAAATATTCAGGGTGTTAGTGAAACCAAACAATATAACCATGAAATCAATGTGCCCATAATAATATCTAAAGTTAGTCTTCAGGATATCCCCTTTCTTCACCTTCTATATAATCCATTTTTTATTCTTTTTTACCTCTTTCAAGAAATCGCATAAATAAAACATCACAAACACAGAACCATAAAACCAGATCCCAATAAAACTTCCAATGAAACCCTATGGGGTTACATTGGAACAAATTAACTGAAAACATGAAAAATAAATTAAACCAAAATACCCAACATTTTCATTAAAATCACAACTTTTACAAAATATAGTCACATAACTATTATGGAAGTAGAAAACCAATAAAAACTAGTTAATTCTATCACAAAATAACCACTTCACCAATCCAACTATAGCTACTTCAAAATAGAACCTTGAGTTCTTGATATGATTGTACAATGAACCACCTTGAATCTGGGACTACAGTAAAACAATGATGACCAGTATACTCTAAAAGTAGGTTCACCCTAACCAAAAGACAACAACCACATTTAAACAAACTGTTATGACATAGAAAAACCATATCAAAACCAAACAATGGACTCCAATTCCATGGATATTCTCTATGGTTGGACTCAGTAGTATATCAAAAATCTTAAAATCCTTCATAATTCAAACCATCAATAGAAATGAATCGGTGAAAATTCAATAATCTATACTTTTTACTTAAAATGGTATGCCTAAGGATGTGATACTTGAAAATAATACCTCAATGCCTCCAGAAAAATCCTAGACTGGTAAGATAAATCTAGTATTTTGAATCCAACAATAATCACTCACACAAACCAAATAAGACTGGAAAAAGAAAAAATAATCCAGTGATTCTTGAACCCATCCACAACACTAAACATCATGAGCCAAAACACACACCCAAAAAGAAAACATTAGCTTCAGCCTAAAACTCATGTCAAACTCTAAACCCTGTTAATATTTTTTTCTCCTCATTCATACTATAAAACAAGTAGGATACAAGATAAAAATGAAATACATTATATGTGTACCAGTATTTCCAAGATAATTCCTTAAGGTCCAACTTAGATTCAAATCATGGATTTTCATCTAAAATAGAATTTAAGGTATTGAAAAGCATCAAAAGGTCATTAGTAGAGAAATTAATGTGGCAAAAGTCCATGAAAGTGGAATATAATTTCCTGAAAAACAAAATATGAGGCTCTTATTTGAGTCCATGGGGATTTCACACCTTTTAAACTTCAGTTTTGTCTTCTATTATCAAATTTAATCTAGTATGTCAAGCCTTAGAGCATTCCTCCTAAGAATACTTACCAAATTCATTATAGTATAATTTCATTTTTCCAATGAAGTCATAGGGGAAATAAAATATCCCATTGATTTATTACACTGGGATCATGGATTCATCCTCCTTAATAATCTATGGGTTGGATTTTTACTCTATTTTGAATATATATTCAAGCTGGTATTGAACTTCCCTGGTCTTATAATATTTATGGGTTACCCAATAAGACTTTATAATCAGTTCAAGACCTTCCATGGTCACATTCATTATCTTTGATCCATAACCATAATCTTGTTATTTTTTATTACCTTTAGCATATACCCCCACAACTATTTTTCTCTATGGCCTAATCATCATTGGTTTATAAAGCTTTGAATAGTCCTTGAGATGTATTTCCTTCATCCCCAGAGGCAATGAGTGGCTCCAATATTTGATAGGGTCCCTTTTCCTCTTTTAAATGGCCGAGAATAGGTACACATCTACCTTGAAAATATCCTCATTAATTGTATAATCCTTAGAGTTTACATTAATCTTCTCTCTATCCTCCCAGACCCAATTCTTAAACTTCTTATAATCCAAAAATTTCCACTCCCCCCTGTCCTCATTACCATATAATAAAACCTCAATCTAGTTCTCAAATGAAATACATGATTGAGGTTCCTCCCTTAAATTCTGGTTGATCATTTATCCAGCTGAATCCAATTAGATTAGTGTATTGAATCTAGTCGAGGCCTATAGAACAAGGTCAACCAATCCATTTATGAATATATTGGGGAAGGAGAGGTAGAAATACCTGAGGAAACCTTAATATTACTATCCTCTAATATAGGAATGAATAATCCAAAATATAAATGAAAAGAACTAAAAAAATTAACAATAAGGGGACT
Organism: Viscum album; assembly: GCA_963277665.1. NCBI lineage: Eukaryota > Viridiplantae > Streptophyta > Magnoliopsida > Santalales > Viscaceae > Viscum > Viscum album. The sequence continues at coordinate 1,472,620,112 of OY728123.1, forward strand.
AGGGTTATGTATGAGAACCTACTCTATCTCCTAAAAACTAGGGGGAAACACGATTGAAACAACCACTAGTAGTAAGACCTCCTCAAAAATTATAAATCATAGAAGAAAAAAATTATTGGGTGGTATTTCTTAGGATAACCTTCATATTGAGAGGAGTTCCATACATTGTGCCCTTAAATTGGGAATCCAATTAAGTATAGGAAACCAGAACAGATAGATAAGACTTCATCCAAGAAATGATCATTGCATCAATGTCTCCATTCTGAGCAGCCACAACCAACTCTTTAGAATCCGCACCTTGAGGGACTCTACCATGAGATCACCTATGAAAATTTTTCAAACCATTACCTTAACATAAAAAAAATCATAATAATCGATTCTTGACTTATACACAATCGATTATTTATACCTAAAATCTATCAAAATCATAATTCATATAAAATATAGAAGGGTTTAGTGATATCAATCTTGATATAAATACAATAAATAACGGGATGATTTATAATATGAGTGTGAGAATATAAATATAGAAAATGACCTAATGAATTACCAAGTAGCTTCAAAACCAATGAGTTATGGAAAAAAATGGAAGAAGAGGTAATATTACCCAAACTATAGAATTTGGAGGATCCTTGTGTAAGTAAAGATCAAAGGACCTCCTGAGCAACACAAACAAAAAAAGACCAGAAGATCTATGAAACTCTAAACTACTCCAAAGAAAAATATTATTCATCTGAATGTTGGATGAGAAAATTTTGACCATCCATAAAACTAGACACTTTTTAGAAATGTAAAAACCAATTATAATTGACATACTAATCAAAATCAATCACTAAAGGGTAAATATGATTGAACTGATCAACCAAAAAATGATTATGTAGCTTAAAAGATTCTACAAATTTAATAGAAGAGATCTATACCACTGGCTCTCCCTTAATTAGTTGAGGATCACAATGGTCGGCCTCAATGATTTTAAAATCAATAATGAGAAATGATTCATCCTTTAAAAGCCTCTCCAATGTCTCTGATGGAGGGTCTTTAGTAGTTGACATCAAAATATATGACACCAAGTGACTCCTGGGGGCCTTCCTCCCAAGAACCCCCTATAAAACCCATATACAAAATATAATCTTCCTTCAATCTCATCAGATGAGACCCATACCAAAAATAAATCTTTAGAAGCTAGCATACTTCATTCAACTAATCGAATAAATAATCTATCATCTGAAGGGGATAACGGTACTTGAATATCACCTGATTCAACCACCGGTAATTGATGCACAACCTCATACTACCATTTTTCTTCTTGGAAAATAATATTGGAGAACTCCATGATGATACACTAGGTCAGATTAAACCCTTATTTATTAAATCATTAATCAAAACCTTAAACTCCCCCAAATTAGAAGGTGTTATCCAAAAAGAATCCATAGAGATTGGAGAGGCACCAAGTTGTAACTTTATCCCAAATTTGATATCATGTTAAGAGAGAAAACTCAAAACCTCTTTTGGAAAAATGTTCTGAAACTCCTCAGTGACTCTAAGAAACTCCATCGCCTACACCTTTACTAAATCCAATGAAAATATTTCTAGATGAGATAAAAGAGGCTTAAAATTACTATGATCCATCTGATGTTCCTACTCTCCAATGAACACCACATGTTGGACTTCTGTATCATAGAAAATAACTCTCCTTTAGAATAAATAAATGACCACACATAAGGAATATAATCAATCTATTCCATGACATTGTATGGTTGTATCTACGATAAGAAGAAATTCCTCGATGAAATATGTTTCCCCAACATCAGCTCACTTCCCCAACACACATCAAGAAAATAAAACTAACCCTTAACATGGATAGTCAATATCAGAGGTAGTGGAGGTCTCTCCACCTTAAGTCTCAAGGCATGAACCAAGGAGAAACTGTGAAGGTCTAGAATCAAATAAATTAAAATATTGAGTATATGATAATCAGATGGTACCTTATACAATCTATGGCCCATCTAGTGTTGGAATCTCCATGGAATGCAACTCACCACACCCTAAGCCTCTGCCTCATTGGCCCTACTAACAACCACCTCCATGATCATGCTCAGACCTATGCCCTTGAGGGTAAGGAACATCACGAGGTTGTGATATATCTTCCCCATATCCCCAATATACTTTAATACCTATTGATCTTGTTATAAATAAGTTTTATAAGGAAACTTCTACTGAGGCTGAAATGGAAACTGAACGCCCACACCACACTTGTATCTGAGAATGGTTGGTCATTAGAATTGTCGATGAACATGATCTCCACAAGAAAAAACACACAAAAACAAAGTCCTATATGGAATAATGAAAGATAATATAACTAGATAAGTGGGGGGGGGGACTATTGACTCCAAATCCCTATTGGTCAAAAGCTTAACTACCCTGACATATGAGATCCCCCAACAATAATTTTTCTCCTCAAGGAGTTCTAATGGATCCCCTCTTGAGATGATCCTGGTCGTGCATACATCCTCTAGATCACATATTCCCTCATATGCACCTCCATATACATAGGAAACATAAATGGTAACATTATACCCGATATATTTTACCTCCTCTAAAATTCATGTTATGACCTCCTCATTTGGAAAAAGATACAGAGAAAAGTATAGGAGATACTTAAATCTAATCCTGAGCTCTCATACACCCATTCTCCCCTAATAGAGGGAGATCAACTCATACCTATTACCCAACATCATCATAAAAGAAAAGAACTCTGTACAGAAATGATTTTTCAAGTTGTACCATGAAAAGTCTAACCCCTTGCGCTCTCTGAGTAACATAGTCTACTGATGACATATAACTCCACTCATATGACTAATTTCTAATGGAACCTAATAATTGGTCCTAACATGGATCAAGTTGAAGTAGATATCTAGATCCTTCAATTAAATCTTCGTCTCTAAATCAGAGACACTCTCTTTATACTTTTCTAAGATCTGACACAAGAAATCAAACAATTTCCTCCTCCAAGACTTATCATCCTTAGTTGGGTCAATCCTCTAATGATCAATCAGATCATCCTGTTGCACCATTCCAATATGAACCACACACAGATGATGACTAGGTGTTATATATGCAAATAATAAAGGAAAATCCTAATCTCAGTAGTATGGAATTTATCAAGGTTCAATTAATTATATTCATTCTAACTTCTCACAATCACCCTAATTCAAGTATAACGAAAAACAATCATGATACATGTACCTATCCTAGGTCTCTACACTAAAACCAACATTACCTCCCCTAGGGTGTTCAATAAGATTATGGTCCTTGAATCAGATTATAGGAGGGATAATTTCTTATTTCATAACTAGTCTCCCTTGCTATATTGCATTCTAGGTTCAGCTAACACTTTTCCTCCACCAACCCATGAAATCCTCACGAGTGCCTAACTCTTTTTTATATCCTAACCATCATTCATAACTCTAATAAAAAAAATTCACAACACACCCCCATCAAAAACCCCTCTTGGGATGGAATTCTAGAGGAGGGTGGCCCCTAAATCCCACCTTTAATAGGCCATAGGTTGTTGACTAGAACCAAGGGTATAAATCACAAAAATGGGAGGCATTACCCTCAAATCCCAAAAATAAATAAAAGAATCCACCCATCCACTCCAAAATATAAAATGAAAACAAAATCACATAAAAAATATTTATATATATAATAGTGAGAATAAATGTATAAATAGTAGGATCCTTCTCAAGACCACTTGTAAAAATGTGAAGGAAGTATACTAATTTCATAGTGAAAAAATATCAGAACTAGCACACACTAATGTCATTTCAACTATCACCAAACCTAACCAAGTCTTGTTTTAAAAATAACACACTCAAAAACAATAACATGATATCAAAGGAACATATCTAGAAGGTACCCCACAACCACTTACCCATTGGTATGTCACTCTTACACCCCAATGAAAAATGTCATGTTCTTACATCCCTTCCACAACCAAGAAATCACATAATATATGAATATCCCATATCACAACTATATACCACATACCTTAGACACATCATCATCATCACATATCTAAAACTACATTCCATATACCAACCGCATATCACATTCTAGTATAGTAGGGTATTGTGAACATGAAGTACATCAACCATATACCCTCCTCCTTCCATTCACAACCCCCATCATATAACATCATCTCAATCACATAACCAAGTCATCCAATATATCACATACTATAACTATAAGTTCTTACAGCTCATATGATTATACATAATTTGATCCATCATATCCCATACTACACTTGGAGGGGATAGTGAGGAAGAGGGGGGAGTCTTCCATTTGTTCCATCACCAATCTTAATATTGGGGAAAACATTTGGAACCGAAAATATTTGGACACCGATAAGGTTATCCGACTTGAGTGGGGTGCGTGAGAAATCACAAGGAAAATATAACATATAGCATGGTTGAACACATAAATATCCCAATGGTTCACACTAACCAGCACTTCTAATACCCATCACAACCACTAAATCATCACTACCACTTTCTAGCAACCGTTTTCATCTCTACAACACAAACCTGCCCCAAATTTTTCATGAAACAACCACCATAACAAAATTTACAATTTACCATTATCACATTATTTAACCATTGAAGATTTATCATTTACCAACCATATTAATTTCATTATTCAATTTATTTCCATAATTTATTTCAACCCATTCATTTTCCATATAAAACATTAATTCCCACAATTTCCCATTCGTTTCAAGCATTAACAACTCATTTTTGGCCATGGTTCATTAAATTTCAGCCCATTCCCATTTCCATATTCATTATTTCCATTAACATTGCATACCATCAGGAAACTATAAAACTTACCTACAAAAAAGAACCAACTATCATGAAAACCACCACATATAACATTCTAAAATCCCCTACAACTATCAAGAAACCATTCACTTTTCACACATCCAACTATACCATCATTTTTGAATCACATAATCGGGTAACCCACCACTACCATAATAACAAAAATCACTTATCTCATCTCAACCATGGATAAAATAGCTACAAAACTCCCCAACCAAGACTCTTCCAACCACATTAATGGAAACACAATCGGTAATAGCCAACCATAGAAAAACCATTAGTAAAACAAAATAATCAATCTCTTTCAATCTTTCTTTTCATAAGAATTAATTTCTTACAACATACACATTATTACAAAATTTATAGTTTTCCAAACAACCATTTCATTTCCATCATTATGTGATTAACCTTTTATGAAAGGTGATTCCAAAAATCAAGTCGCAATAAAGGTACATTATTAACAACAAAAACCAAAATCTCAGCAGTAGTAACTATCAACCATCAATCCGTTAAGCAATATCATGGAAACATATAAACACAAGTGAATCATTGTTTCCCATCAATTTACTTTAGTCCAATTATTTATCTTTAATTGGTTAAAACTTACCATCTAACCAAAGATAAAGAAATCATGGAACTTCTAAAATTTACACAAATTAAATATAGATAAGTCTTGAATCCCCAACCTCAATCGATGCTTCAAGAACTGCTGAAGAAGGACAAGATGAAGGATATTATCACAAATACAAAACCATTTAAAGGAAACCCCAACTACATAGATCCCAACAACCTACATCAAGACCACAACCCAAGTCTAAAAAAACTGAGGCTAAACTGCTATCACAACCTCTCCTAACAAGAAGGATGGGAAGAGAACTTCAAAAGAAGAGAAGAGAACCTACCTCAAATGACAACAGTTGATCTCTTAAATCCAAGAGCCAAAGATTGTCCAGGGTCATTCAAGGGTCTCCAAAAAATCATATCTCACCACTTAAGGTTAGAACAAAATATTGGAATAGGGAAAAAATAAGATGGGATTCTTAATTTAAATTAATATTGGAAACTTAAGGCACCATGGAATAATAATTCATGGTAACTCCATGAAAGATCCATATCAAATGAATCATTGAAATCTACATTGAGATGTAATCCACTTCCCTTTATTTAAAACTTGATCAAATATCTTAATTCTATATCACCAATAAAGTCTCATGTCATGACAAGAGTACCACAACTTGATGACACCCAAAAAATAAATAACCCTAAAACTCAACCTCTAGGTATAACACTATTATATCCACTTTCAAAAGAATTAGAAAAACTCCCCAAACACCTTCACGTCACGAAAAAAAACCCTTACACCATGAAAGATTCATACATGGGAGTAAAAGTTTCATATCTAAGAGTGTTTCTTTGATATGTAAAGGTCTTACATTTTCCGAAATCCTCTTCCAAACCATTCACATCATGACATAGGTTAGTCACGAAATGACTAGATCTCCAACTTGAAATAGTGCGATGCTTGACTCCCACACCCTAAACCCCTATGTCGTGACACATCCTCAGGTTGAGACTCACCCCTTCATTGTGTGACAAACCTAAATACTCAAATCCCATTTCTTCCACTCAACTCTTTGTGCCACAATATCCAAGGTCCCACCATGACACATACTCGTAGCTGAAATCTTAGTTCTAATTCTATCTCTCATTCTATAACTTTCTTTCGACACATTCAACACCCAAAATATGCAAAGTAACAGGTCATGAAGTTCTGAGTTGTTACAATAATAATATTAATATTAATAATTCATTTATTATTAGTTTGAATGTAAAGTAATAATTTTTTTGATACAGTTACAGTCTATTTTTCTATAGTGTTGAGATGATTCAAGGAGAAGAATGTCTCCTGTGATGGTAATCTCTAACAGTAACTGATAATGCTTTTTGGGTGTCAAGCCAAGTTAACCCTATATATCACTCAAATTTTTAGGCTCCATGACATTCAAGAACCATGATGGGTTCCACTTGTTTTTTCATGTGCTCACAAGAAGTTTAGTGGTCTAGGGTGATATTTTTTCTTTGTATTGATTGGTTCTTGGATTGGACAATCTAAAAAACTGTTTATGTATAGTGCTTATGGGTTGGGTCACTCAAAAAAATATAGGTAACCAGTGAACCATTAAAATTGTTCCTTGTTATTCAAAAATACAAAAAACTAAATATATTGTTTATTATATGAAAATATTTGAATTTGTGATATATAAATTTGTTTTTTTGAGTGATGGTGTCATGGTGCGGTGTTCAATTAGTAGCATATTGCAATGGGTTACATGGTGTTTATTAATGCTAAAAAACACTGATAATGGTCATTTATATTATTGATAAATGATGCACTAAAAAAATAAGAGTTTTATCAAATAATTAATGCTTTATAAGTGGTGATAAATTCATATTTGTAGTGGTGTGGGTATACATTTTTTAATTTTCTAAACCATAACTTAAAAGATGACGATCAAATTAGATGTGATTGACTTGGATTCAAGAACTTACATCAATTTGAAAATTCAATTCAACAATATTATACTTACAATTATGGAATCTCTTGGGGATGTATATGTTTATGTTGTTGTGTTTTGGTAGGGAGAACACCACTTCTCTATAATTTGATATAACCGTGTAAAAGATTTATAAATGATATATTACAATGGATAATTCAAATCATAGTGCTCCAAACTGAAATATTAATCAACTACACCTTCATTCATGCTAAGAGCCCTGTTGTGATTTTAATCCTATAAACTCCATGGATCCATCCATTTGTGAAAATATTCATCCATTTCCCATCACTTCCCAGTAGAAAAATATCATGGTTTCATGATAGCAGAGTCATCCCCAGAGAGGCGGGTGAAAGAGTTTTGGTGTACCGAGGCAAGAACAGTCTTGTCAGCGACCATGAAATAGGCACCTCTGGAAATGGTGGAGATTATAAGGGCTTGAGAGACAATATTGAGGTTAGCTCTCTCCCACTACATCATCTTCACGCTCACCAACTGCACACTAATCCCGTGAGATTTCATTTAGAATTTTTAGGGGAAGGGAGAAGAAAAATTACAATTGGGATTGCGGTGGCGAGGCATGCAAGCACGGTTGCCTTCTCACCTGCCATTACACCCTCTAAAATATGTAATCATACACAGTGAGTGAAAAATAAAATTAATTAGATGATATCATACATAATACTCTTTTATTCGTATGATGATGCATCTTAAACCCTAGCTACAGTGATAATTCAAAATCAACCCAATGGATCCACATTCCAACAAGTTATCTAATTTTAAACATATAGCTTATGTTTGGTGAGATTTTAATAAAATAAAAGAAATTATTTGATAGTTTATAAAATAAAATAAAATAAAATAAAATAAATGATTATGATTTCTCTCCTTGTGTTTGGATCAATAAATTAGTAAAACAAAAGAAATGATTTGGATTTCTCTCCATTATGTTTGGTGACAATTTTTAGAAGAAAAGAAAAGAAACTTTTTTGATTAAAATGAAGAAAAAAACATTTGTTAAAAAATAACACATGCACACAGGATTAAAGGGAATACTTTCCCATGAACAAAAACAACCATAGATTAAATCCCTATGGACACCACATCTACCACCATGTCTACCCAACATGAACAATTTATATTAAATGATACAAATAACCTTTTTAGAAAAAATTATTTTTATTACCTTTTTTATGAAAAATCAAAAAATAATAATTTTTATTTTAGTCAATCATTATATTTCATATCACCAAAAGTAGTAAACATTAAACTACAAATATATGTTAATACAAATTTTAAATTTTCAAAAAATAAATTAAAGATAATCAAAATTATTTATATAATTTATTAATTCAAAATTATCAATTCAAGGTAATAAAAATTATAAATTCAAAATTATAAATTTAAAATAATTATTAATTCAAAATTAATAATTCATAATAAATACTAATCCAAAATTATTTATAAATTATTTATATAAACTATTAATTCAAGATAATTATAATTATTTATAATCAAAATTATCTATAATCAAAATTATTTATAAATTATTTATGATTATTTATATACACATAATTAGTTATTTATCATTATTTATATATAAACAACTAGGGGTAATTTATGGAATTTGAAAAATAATTCAAAAGGCGGAGCGTTTCTATCAAAATCGTCCCGATTTTGGGATGATTGCAAAACTGAAGAAATCATTGATAGGGGAGAAATCCACTTCGCCCCCTTTCTGCCCCATGAATTTCCCTCGATCATTTTGACCTTGTCAAATAGGATAAATACATTTCAATCATCCCATATCTTATCTTTTCCTCCCAAAAGAGAGATTCCAAACGACTTGGTAGTACAGATTCATTGGGCGCAGCCCAAACCCGACAGCCCTCCGATGATCGTTACAACCCATCCACCTCAATTATTATTCTATTCCTAGATGTAACTGGACACAAAAGAAAGAAGGTGACATCAAGTTAGGAAATATATGTACCATGACTGCAACGCTTTTCCAATGAGAGATTCTGGTTGAATGAAGCAAGGCTGACTCGATCGAACAATGATTGAGCCACTTTCTGGGACATTTTACTTTGCAATGATTGATGAGAACTGAGAGAAAGAGGGGAGGTATTTAGAGGATGGAGATTGCTAGAAAATGATGAAGGTAGTAATTTAGAGGAATCATGGAGGTTTGAGTTGTATATATACGGGCAATTTCTGAGATTGGGAAGGCAAGTTTGATGGTTTGGGTGAGAATTCTAGTGACGAGGATGCTGGTTTTGTGGGAGTGGGATAGCGGCGTCTGTTCTGCTTTCTCTATGGTGGGATACCACTTATTCTGTTGAAAATATATCCTCATTCTCATACCATCAGGCCAAAACCATGGGGTCCAAAGGAGAACATTATTTTCATTTTCCACACGATAAAAATATTAAAAAACTCAATCAACAAGTACAACTAGTATTAGTTTAACTTTGTTTTCCATGTCACAGGACACCATGTGTACAAGTGGTCCCACCCCACTTATATACTCAGTCTCAGACAGTCATCCAATTACATATCCATATAATATTCAAGTACGACCCCTCCATTTTAACCCCATAACTATTGATACCCTATAGTTGTCTTCACCTGGCCACTAAAGCCAGTGAAAAAACCAAGTTACTTGCATTTCATTGAGTGACACTACACTCCGATCCTTCGCCACTAAATTCCATGGAGAAGACTCAGTATGCAGTCATCAGAGACTCCAACATCAAACAATTAACTATCATTCACCCTATTTAGTCCATTAAATAGTACATAGACCCATCAAAAGATGACATCATTTAATTATTCTGCATCTACCAAAGAATTCCATTTGTTGCTACATTCAGCCCAAGACCAGGTTATCATCCAGTTCTTCTCCTTATGATAGAATGAATCAGCACTTAAATAGAATTCAAAATCCCAAAAATTTATCACTTGGGGACTATTTCAAGGAAAACCATGGATACTCTAACACTCAGTCAAAAACAAAAAAAAATCCACAATAGAATATCCTCCTCCTTCCTTTCACTCAAGCCCTACAGAGGCATAGTGTTGTCTCAAACTTTCTTGGACTAATACCTTGGTGAAAATGTGCACTGAATTTTTCTTTCTAGATATCTTTTCTTAACACAAGATTCATTTCCTCTAACAAATTTTAGATAAAGTTATATTTCATGTCAATGTGTTTAGTCCATGAGTGAAAACCCAAATTCTAAGCCAAATGGACTACAATATGATTGTCAAAAAATAACACTCCAGCCACCTGAATCCTTCTAAGATCCTAAAACAGATGCCTTAACCATATCATTTATTTCTATGCTTATGTTCCTACCACATATTCATCTTTCATTGTAGAAAAATCTACCACATGTTGTAATCAAAGTATCCAACTCATTGTCATTCCTCTATAGGTGAACACAAAACTAGTTGTACAATTCTGACTATCTCAATCACCCCCAAAATTTTCATCTACATGTTGCAAAAGCATATCATTCATTTGGAATCATAAGGTTGTATCTTTTATTCCTTTAAGATATTATATGATTCATTTCATGGTTTCACAGTGCTCTTTCCATAGATTGGATATGAAATGGCTGACGAATCCCACTAAATATGCAATGTACGGGTGAGTTTACATCATGGCATGCATTAAACTTCTGATCACTAATGAAAACAACACTATCACCAAGTGATTTTCCTCATCTTTAATCTTTATTGATTTCACATTAGATAACTTGAAGTGTCCGACTAAGGGAGTTGACATTGTCTTACATCCATTCATACAGAATCTCTTGAGAATATTTTGGATGCAATCCCTTTGTGACAAAACCATGCTTCCAAATCTCTTTTCTTGCTCAATCATATTCCCCAAAAAAATTATCCTTCCCAAGATCTTTCATCTTGACATTTCCAGACAACTCTTTCTTGAACTCCTAAATACTTCTAATGTTCATACCTACAAGAAACATATCATCCACATACAAGAACAACATTATGAAACCCCCATCCTCAGATGCCTTTTAGTAGCAACAGTGGTCCACATTTCTTTGCATGAAACCTTTATCATCCATAAATTCATAAAATTTATGGTGTCCTTGTAGTAGTTCTTATTTCATTCCATAAATACTTCTATTCAAATTGTAAACCAATTCCTTGTTCTATTGATCCATGAAACCTACTAGTTTCTTCTTGTAAATTTCTTCTTTCAAATATCTATAGTGAAATTTTATCTTTACATTCATTTACTCTAAGTGAAAATTATCTGGTGTGACCATTATCACCATTGTACGAATGATAGTACATTTAACTAGCGGTGAAAATATTTTAGGGAAGTTAATCCATTCTTTTAGATGAAACCTCTTCACCCCCAGGCTTGATTTATAACTTTTATTCCCATTAGCTTCTTCTTTTAACTGAAAAAATCACTTTCTCTCAAATTACCTCATTCCTCATGGTAATTCCATTTGTTCCCAAGTTTTATTTGCATGTAGTGAATCCAAATCATCCTTCATGGATAAATCCCACTTCTTGGAATCACTAACTTTATCCACTTATTTCTAGCTCTCAGATTCCCCTCTATTCATTAAAATTAAGAATTGAAAGTAAACTCCATACCTTTAAACTAGTTGTCTAACTCTTGATGATCTCTGTAATGATACCTAAAACTTAGATCTATCTGTAACTACCACTTCTAATGCTCTAATTTTTGGATCCCTAACTTCTAATACTCCCACTCATGCCTCAGCAACCCTTGAGATCTTCGGTACATCTTCTGCTAGTATATCTATTGAACTATCTACTCTAACATATAATTTCTCCAGAACTTGTGTCAGTACAGAGTTCCCATTCAAATAAACTTGAATTTTCTCAATTTAATTTTTTCCTTCATCCCCTTTCTCCACTAAGTTCTAGTTTTTATACAGGACATTCTTACTGAAGAGTGCATTCCATATTTTGACGATATGTCTTTTTTCATCATCTCAAAGTTGAAATCCAAAGTTTTTATCTCCATATCCAATAAATTATAATGTCTTGGATTTTTACATGGGTTTATCTTGATCCTTAACATATATGAAATATTCTCAAAAAATGTGAGATAGTTCAGTTTCTATAATTTATCATACCATAACGCTTCCATTATTTCATGCCTCATCAATGATGATGGGATTATGTTAACTATTTATGTTGCATGCTTGACTAATACCATCCAAATTTCCTTCGATGTTCTTTGGTGAAACCACATTCTCTTAACCTTATTCATTAATGTACAACCAATTCTTTCAGCCACACCATTCTACTCTAGCTTCATGGGTACAATATTCTCAAGTCTTATTCCTCTATGCTTAGAGAAGTTTTGGAATCTTTTTTTTTACTATATTAAGAACCATTTTTAAACCTTAAGAATTTCATCTTACTTTCAATCACATTATCCACCATCACCTTCCACTTAAAACTTAAAATAAATAAATTTTTTTTAAGAAATTAAATCCATACCTTTCTCATGGAACCATCATTGAATGTCACAAATAACTGTGATCATCCATGAGATCAAATGGGGGAAGGTCCCCAAACATCTGTGTGAAAAAAATATAGCTTTCGGATCTTAGGTGTTTATCTACTCAGGTTGAATGCAAACTTTAATTGCTTCCCAAGTATGAAAATATGACAATTTTTTAAGTCTATATGATCCAAATCCAACATTCCCTTCATTGTAGTAAATTTCACATTCTTCATAATGAGATGGTTAAATAAAAATTATTATCACTCAGAATTTTCAGAATATCTGTACACCCTACTCACTACACCAAGTCATCCACACACATACTCCAATAAGACTTAATGAAAATAATTCAAGAGAAACATAAAACAAATAAAAAACACTTTGATTTTATGTGGATCAAACAATTAATTCATACATCCATGGGAGAAAAATAATATCATTTTCATTAATATCAAATTATACAATGATTAAAAAACAAAATTAGCAATTACAAATGATATTAGTTTAACTTTATTTTCCATGTCACAAAACATCACATGTACAGGTGGTCCAACCCCACTTAAATAGTGGGTCCCAAGTGGTCATCTATTTGCATCTCAATTCAAGATTCTTGAATGAACCACTATTTAAACCTGTTAACTATTGATACCTTATAGGTATCAACACCTATTTGCTGAAGACTGTGAATAAACCAAGTTAATTGTGTTTATCTGAAAGGCACTACTATACTCTAATAATTTACCACTAAACCATAAGGAGATGACTCAGTGAATCATCATCAGAGACTTCAATGTTGAACCAATAACTATTGTTCACCCTATCTGAAAATATTTATGTTTATAAAAAATAATAATTTTTTAATAATTTCAAAAATAATTCCACATAACAATTTTTTTTAAAATCTTATATATTTTGAAAAAAATTAAATTAAAATCTTAAAAATATATTATTTTTTTTCTTTTAAAAATGTTACATTTTTTAAAAACATAACCATTTTAAAAAATAATTTTCAACAAAACAAATTTGTAAAAAAATATTAGCTATATGAAAAAAAATATAATGTTTTTAAATATAAGACATAATTATTATTGATGACACCAAATAAAAAATCATGAAACATGTTAGTTTTTTTTGTGGAAAAACATACCCCTACCATGAAATTTGCACTAAATATAATATATATATATATCATCATCTTAAATTGATACAGGAGCCTATCATGTTTTTTGTAACTTGTGATGATAATTTTCACTTTTTAACCAGTTTTTCTATTTGTTATTTTTTTATTAATAGCTTATTTTTGTTATTTACTCATTTTTCTTCTTCTTTTAATGATAGGATAGGATGTTGGGAAACTCAAAACCTTCACCAAGTATTATAATTATATATCTAACAGACCAAGTTGTATTAACATAATGATGGAACCTAGTAGGTCATAGTCTTAAGTTCAACCAACATTATTTTATTATAACTAAGTTAAATTCAATTTAAATAAACATAAATTTACATTAAATTTCATTTCAAAATAATTTAATAAAATTTATCAAACTACTAACTAAAAAGTATTATCATGGTCATTGGTTAAGGGGATCATGGAGGATGGTAGTAAATGGTATAGATGGAAGATAACCTCTAATAATTTCTTACACCCATCACTTTATCATAAACATCACCTCTGAATGATGATTCTATTACATTTATTCTATTCCAATCATTTTTTCAACATAATACGTTTCTATTATAGTGTCTTTATACTTTAAATTAATTTCCATTTATTTGTTTAATTTTCTCTTAATCTTTAAGTTCAAACTTGAATTACAAACACTCGCATTAATGATTTCATAACAAAAAAATTTACCAAAATATATAGGTTCTTTAGCTTAGGCTTCAATATTAGTGATACTCCCCTTCTAAAAGAAAATAACTTTATAAAATGATCCATTATGAGTTTTTTAGACATTAAACATGTATAAATATAAACAAAAAACAAAACCCTTTACCTAGTGTCATATGCTAGAATATCAAGAAAATGAAAATGATTAAACATAAATGATGTGCACTATTATTAATGTAATAATCAATCCAAATGAGAGTTTGATGATGATCATTAAGGAAGTACCAAATCATTATTGTCTCATCAAGTGATATAATAGCTAAGGAATCACAAAATGATATTATAGGATCTCTCTTTCTGTCAAGTCAAACTAGCATATCTACATTGTAAATAATAAAGGGAGAGAGAGAGAGTGCTTCAATTATAGAGTTTTTTTCCAACATGTATATTACATAAAGGGTTGGTTTTATCTATATATTAATTATTTAATAAATAAAGGAGTCTCTAAGAACCTAATCATTTCACAAACCTTTAAATCATTTAACAATTTATGTTATAACCTAGTAATGTATTGTTATTAAATAATAACTATAACTAGTTGTTGAATACATTAAATATTAATGAAAAAATAAAATTTATTAAATATATCATCAAATTATGTGGTAGCATAAGGAACAAGTTTTTAGATAAAAGAGAAAGATTCAGGTTCAATTTGGTTAAATCATTGTGGGAAGGATTTGGTGATTATGGAGAGTTTTATCAAGGCTAAAGATTGGACTGATCTATTCATTGAGTTTGGTTGGAGATTTGAAAGGTATTATTGAGCCTATAGACAAGGCTTCCTAAATTGTAGAGTTTCATAGAAAAGTTTGGAGTTTAATTAGGATAAAATGAGGAAGTATAGGAAATGCATGGTCAAATTCATGGTTTGGGAGACCATGCATGCTAGACATACATCCTGGGTTTTATGATAGAGGAAAATACATGGTTGTCTACATTGTTCGGGAAATAATGCAGTCAAACCGTCTATCTTTTAAAGTGTATGAAATAAATGGATATTTTTCTCCAAAAACTCCCATATCTCCCTTATTTCACCCATCACATGAGATAGACCCTTCATAGGTGATTTTTTTATGATGTTTTTAGGGTGATTTATTCCTCTCAAATCCCTGTGGATCTATGGTAAGCCCCTTCTTTCACTTTTCCGCCCCTTTATTTTTGTTTTCCTCTCATGTTAGTGGATAGATCTAGGTATTAAGAATTTGGGTTTCATTAGGGGATGAAAAACCTTTTCAAATGTTAGGTATTGTATTAATTATGGATAGAGGAGGCCTTGATATGGATTCTTCATGTCATTGGAATGTGCATGGATATTGGTTGAAAGAAAAGTGAAAATTTATTTGTTTTTAGCTTGTTTTTGGGGGATTTTACAAACAATATAACTTATGGAATTTAGGATATTTTTCCTAGGATGGTATTAGATAGGGTCTACGATGCTTAGAATGTGTGATAATGAAATTATAGAACTGATACAAGGTTAGTGGATTCTCATTCTTATTATCACGTGATAAATTTATTTGGCTTGCATGTTAGATTTCAAAAAAATATTTTAGATAATTTAAATTGATTTATAAATGAAAATCAATGAATAATGATGATTGGTTTTGGTTTGTGAGGTTTTAAGGGAAAATAAAGGTTGAATTTTCATGTGTGTGAGTTTTATCCATAAAACATGAATTTAGGGAATTGGTAATAATGTATTGGTAATGTTGTTTGGTTGATTGACTAGCCCATGTAGTTTCGTTGATTCTACACAGGAATTGATCAAATTATAAATTTATAAATCCCAAACTACACTATCTAAAAGATCATAGCATAGTGAAAGCATGGGTTCAAACCCATAGGGATAAGCTGGAAAAGTTGGTAACCTAGTGATTAGAACCTAACAGATGGATTCCTCACATGACTCTTGTAGGTCTTGTTTTATGAGGCTTACATGGTTTGGTTTTACTTCATGAGAAAGAGATGGGTCATAGTAAATTTTAGGGATTAGGAAAAAGGAATTACAATATCTATCTTGGGTTAATCCTATGTCTTAGACTGTAAATTATTTTAGAAGTCACTAATTGGTTTTAATCAAACCAATGGGATCTACATAATCTAGAAACTACTCTTTGTTCTAGAGGTTTTCAACAGCCTTGGTGCAATAGGCTTACCTTTAAGGGAATAAAGAATTACTAGATACTGGTCCTATCCTGATCAACTCCAATTATATCAGGGTCCTTCTATTGCAATTCCCTAAACCAGGTTTGTGAAAAGGAATATTATTAACAAGAATTATTAAACTAATTACTACAAAAAGGAATACCCAAGTTTTAATTTAAGGATTCATTAATCCACCCATATTCTTAACCCCTAACTCTAGAAGATTATCTACACATGATAATGATAGTATTAGATAAAATATAAATAGTAAAAATTCTTGACATATTAAGTAAACAATCCATATTAAATCAATCCATGATTAAAGAAATTGAAAATCAATCAACACACTTACTTGAAATAAGAAACAAGAAAGGAAATGCAACAATTGAAGTTAAAAAGAATCAATTGGAATTAAAACAACATTTGGAACAAGAATGAGAAATCCCTAAGTCCTTGGAATGATGCGCAACATAAACAGAACAATAAAAAAAGAGAAAAAAACAAAGGAAAGTAGTTATTTAAATTTTATACAAGATAGCGTAAAGGAAAAAAAGGAAAGTGTGGTCGTCCTCTGTTCTATGTTAAAACTGGAATATATATAAGCCCGGTCATCTCACAACATGTATAGGTTTCACGTCATGATATTTATTTAAATGAATTCTACCTCAAAACTTTCACAATGTGTAAGAGAAATTAAAATCATGTACTCAGATCCTAAAAAATCTTCATAAATATTGTATCTCTTAGATTTCATCTAGATTTCATGGATTGAATCTTCAGCAGGTTCAGAATTTGAAACTTTCACGTCGTGTAATGAATTCAAATCATGTATTTCTTTGGCCTAAAGTATTCACGACATGAACTAGTTTAATGGGTTGGACTTCAGTATACAGGTGTCCTGTACTCAAGGAATTCACGTTGTGAATAGGTTTCATGACATGTAATTTTTGAAATTACTAAAATTATAGTTGGTCCTTTTTTGAGAATTGATTTACTATTTAATAAAAAACCATCAAAAACCAAAGTAATTATCCAAAACATCATGAATAATTATTGGATTAATATATCCAATATATATATATATATATATATGAATTTACCTTATCAAATTCCCCCACACTTGAACAATTGCTTGTCCTCAAGAAAAAAAATCTCAACAAGGATTCTAGATAAAACAATTTTAAAATAGGAACTGTGTGTTACAACCAAGTAAATAAAACTAAGTTTTAGAGGAAAAATATTGGCCTCCAAAATAACTCCTATACATAAAATCATTCATGCCTCATAGTTATGTTCTTTATTCATACTATTTATTCCATTAATTAAAATTTCTCAACTATTCCTTAGAAGTTATACCCATGCATATTTCAATTTACCTCACCATGAAATTTATCTTACCACTCAAGGTAAAATGAAACTTGAGTTATGTTCATGCCTTTAATACATATTCCTAACCATAGAATTGCCTTGGTTTTAATATCTTCACTCAATAAATACAAACACACAATTAATCATGGGAGCTTCAACAATAAGGTTCAAATTACTCTACGACTAAGGGTAGTTGGGTATAAGATAAATATAAAGCTCAAAAAGGAGGGTAAAATCTCAAGTATAATACATGATCATCATGAATAATGAAATGAAAAACCTTTTTTAAAAATATACATATCCAAACTCCCAAAATCTTAGGATAGGTCCATGGATGTGTTATAAAAGTTAAATAAAAGTATCATGTATATTTTTTTTTTCAAAATTCATGTCTAGGATAGATCTCACATCCATCACCTAACCACATATGATCCATCATAAGATTCATCAGTCTGGTAATGGTGATTTTTTACCTTTATAATTCATAAATAAGATTATATATATTAACAGGATGATCATGAATGGTAAATCAGATAAACCATGGACCACTTCCCACAGATCATGTTAAAAATTCATTGTGCATCCCCTTAGTAGTAAGCATCTCACATCCATTATCAATGGCCATATCCCCCAAACTTATTCAAGTTAAAATCATGAAATTATATCAAGAGTAGGGTAGGAAGGTATAAAAGGGCTGGTAACATAGCTCAATCCTAACAAGGTCATTCATGGATTCTGTGAGGTTAATATGGATAAATATATATGAGAGTTTCTGGATAAATGTATCAATAATATTTTCCTCAATAATTTTAATAGTGTATTTATTAATTCATAACCTTGATAATATTGTAATGAAAGTTATGATAGGTTTACATACCCCAAATATCTCTAAAGAAATATGATTATAAAAGAATATAAAAATGTAGGTCTAGAATCCTCTCAAGAAAAGGAATATAAAAAAGAATAATTTTCAGGTCATATCATCCAGTAATGAGTTAATAAAAATAAATTTCAAGAAACAAGAATCATAATTAAATTACTCAACTTATAAATCATGCTAAAATTATAACCAAGAATAAAAATAGATTTCAACATTTTCCAACCAAAATTTTTATTTTATTTAAATGGGTGTATTGAGATATCAATTTAAAGAATTATTTCAATGAAAAATATTTCCTAGACTAATAAAAACAAGCAATAATTCATGTGTAAACACAATAAAGATCAATAATTTCTCCCCCATACTTAAAATGAAAAAATGTATGCACTATTTTTGGAAAGTGATGTGGGAGAGAAAGAAATAATATCATAGAAAGACTGGAGATGAAAATTATGAATTTAAAGTAGGAAATCAAGAGATCCCTATAATGAAGGTAATTCCATGGGGGAAAATATTGGATGGTTATGTGAAACTGGGCACCTAAAAAAAATTATCAGAAGAAAAATACCTCAACTAGATAAACCATCAGTACAAATGAGATAAAAAAATATGGAAGAAGAAAAATGGGCATGCACACACAATAAACAGTAGTCAAAATCTTCTTAGATAAATGCATGGATCATGATACAAAAAAGTCTTGAAGGAATGATGAGATTAAAATGAAGAAGAAAGAAAAATAATAGGTCCTATGAAATTCATAAAAAAACCAGAAAACAAAAATATGTGTTGCCTCCCATAAAGCACTAATAGGACTTTGTCAACCAGTTTGAAAGATAATAATCAAGTGGAAGGATCCATTAGATCAGCTATTGTCTACCTCGTATAGGAACTGGTAGATGTATTTTTCCGCTCATATGGTCATTTAGTGTGGTTTACCACTTCATGAATGGTCTGACGAAAGATCTCATGCGGTAGCTGGAGGATCCATGCAGGCCGTGGAGGAGACTCCTATACTTTATAGAGATGGATCTCCTGGATCCATCCCTATATGTTATCCACTTAAGTAAATACCTCACACAAGAGTCCATATGGGAGTCTAACAAACTCATTGATAACCATGGAAGATGTTGTAGAGAGAGACATAGCTAAATGAATTCAAAAGTAAGAATGATAATATAAGAAATCTATGTAGACAAAAAACATATCCCGTTCATTAGATAAAATGAATGATACAATTGAGAATAGGGAATATAGAGAGTAAAAAAATACACCCAAAACAAAGTACAATGGGGGAGGGGTATGAATGGATAAGACTAAAAATTGTGGGAAGACTCATCATTGGAAACATTAGATGTCCCTTCCAAAACAGTGTGTGTCTGAATATTCCCCACCATATCTATGGTTCCTATGAAGGTGGAGGCAGGTGGATTAACTGCCATAAAAAGTTTCATGATGTTGACAACTAGCTCAATCATTACAGGTGGATGGGAAGTTTCAATCCGTACGAGGTCTAAATATTTGGCAGCTATATCTATAAAAGGCATCTCAAATGAAGAATGTAAGGCGGGGACCTTACCCCGTTGAGCCTGATCTGTCAAAAACTCTTACTGATAAGAAGGGTCTATAAGCACTGAAGGAAGGTTGATATGGGTGGATTATGGGGTGTGAATAGAGGTTGAAGCTATGTCTACAATATAATGTGTTGGGTGGTTTGATGAAATGGATTTTGGTGGTGAAGTGGTGGTAAATTAAGACAAATCTATGTAAGGGATACTAAAATGAAGAAAAATACATCTCTAGTTCTCCATAATACACTGGATAACTACCAGGATGTCTGAGGATAATGGTGGGGTAGGTTTAGAATGGTAAGGGGTGGTGCATTGGTGGAAGTGGGATTATATGGGTGGGATGTTGATGTGGTGGTAGTTAGGGGAGCTAAATCAGGAGCAATGGAGTGGGTGTAATGGGTGGAAGTAGGGTCTATGGCCTTTGGAGCAGGAATATGAGGAGCTGGCTCCTCTTGAGAAGTCGTAGCATACTCGAGGGCATAAGTGTAGTGCCCCTATCTTCTATATAAGTCCCATCTTCTATAATAGTAGTATATCAATGGAATCCATATTCTCAAGAGATTAAAGGGTTGAGTGATGTTGAAAATGCCTAGATTATGCACAAGTTGTGTAATGAAACATCCCACATCAATGTACTATGGGATCTTCATTTATGGGACTTGAAGTGGAGTGAGAAATATCAGGCTATATTGAGGGAAGGTTCACCCATGAAAGAGAATAAAATGATTATCTTGATTTGACTGATGGTACCATGAGCATCTCCTATGGCCATCCAATAATAGGCGAGAGCCTGATGCACTATTTTTAAATAAACATCGCGTAGCTGGGTGATATTTTTCATACATGGGTCATGAAAGATAAGGATATCATGGTCTATCAAATCCCAGCTCTGTGGAGTGTTTTTTGTGTTTGAACCACTCCGCAAGGAAACATAAGTATGAGAAGCAACAAAATTAGCAGTATAAATACCTATACCAACTCCAAACTCTCTTAATGTAATCTCCAAAGGTTGGCCACTAAGATAAAAGGTTATATGCACATTTTAAATCTTTAACATGGACATGAACTCTAGGAATAGCTCCCAGTATGTCTCCTCATGTACCTCAATAAATCTCAAAATTTTCATCCGTCCAATGAGCTCCAGGACTACCTCATGCATGATGATCTTATCAATAATGGCTAAGTCGATGGTTAGGTTTGTCCTAATGGGATTGGATTGAATATGGACCAAGTGAACCTACTGCTCATGCTCAAAAATGTGTAGGTAGGGGTGAAGGTGAGAGTGTTGGGAAGTGCCATCAGATTTGATGGAAGAAGAGTGGGAATGGATGGAGGTTGTGGGAGTATAAGAACCTAATGCAGATGATTAAGGGGAAGGATCTATGGGTGGGGATGGTGGATCATAGACTGGATGCTTGGGTGGAGGACGATTGGTTTTCTGGTCTGCATGCTTGGAGGAAGAGGCACTAATTGGTTTTTGTGTAGGCTAGGGTGATGAGAACGAATGATCAGGGAAGGAAGGGTAATGGGATGGAGTCTTGACTGGGAGAGGAAAGGGAAAGAAGGTAGAAAGAATGGTGAAAGAGGAATATAGGAGAGGGGGAGGCCAACAGTTGGGGGCATGCGGGAGAGGGTGGTAGCCTGTGATCCCTAGTCTCATAGCTTAAATAGATGTCCCATTATTTTCACAATTTTTCCCATTCATGATGTATAAAACATGGGAATTTATTTTTCATGACTCTGATAGATTCACATTTTGTAGATTTTATAATGCATGAATTATCCTAGTTGCATAACTTTTTTCCAAGAGCCTATGACCTGCTACTAGAATTGCTGAGACTTCCTGAAAATCATAAAACCTACTGTAACCTATGGAACTTATCTTGGGTTTCTTCATAATCAGTGCTTCATTTAACTTCAAGAGTTATAAAAATTCTTCGAGTCAAAGGAATTTTAAATAAACAACACACCAATCTTTAAATGGTTCTTGATAAATTTTTAATCTTTGACCATTGACCTTAAAGGTTAGTCCTTTTCCTCTTTATATTTCAATCATCCCATGGAGGAAAACTTTTAAAACTTGTAAAATGGCCAAACCATTAGAATTTCAGTTTCCTAGGTAATAGATTTAGAGATGAATTAAAGGGTAGAACCTTGTCCCCTAGTGTGAAGACCTATCACGAAATTAATTACTCATGCCATTTATTTATTTTTTCTTTATAAATCTAGGAAGTTTCATAATCATCCATTATAATATCCTCTAGATAATCCATTTGTAGTGATATTTATTATCCATCTTTCTGAGCATCTAGATTATCCTTTTTATTTCCTAATAAGATCGATGTTCTAATTCCACTATTAGGTGAGAGGGATTCCCATAAACAAGATGGAATAGATTAGTTCCAATAGGTGTTTTATACACTGTGTGATATTCCAAAAGAGAGTTATCTAATTTAATACTCCAATCCTTCCTACTTGTACTCACTGTCTTTTCTAGAATTTGTTTGAGCTTCCGATTGGGAAATTAAACTTTATCTCTAGTCTGTGGGTCGCAGGGAGTTCCATTATTGTAATGAATTCCATATTTGTCAAATAGTATTTTAACAGAAGTATTTTTAAACTGTGTTCCCCAATCACTAATGAGTAATTAGGAAAATCCAAATACAGAGAAATGTTTTTCCTTAAAAAATTCATGACCACCTTTCATGTGTTATGGGTGGTGGCTTCAACTTCTATCCACTTTGAAACATATTCCACACCGATTAGGATTTAATACTTCTTATAAGAATTGGGGAATGGGGAAATGAAATCAATTCCCCACACATCGAAGATTTCAACTTTAAAGATAGGGTTCTGGAGAATTTCATTTCGTTTTCCAATGGTACCCATCCAATGGCATCAATAACAACTATGTACAAATCTCTTCATATCCTGATGGAGTGTGGGTTAAAATAGTATGCTTTGTAGGATCATAGACACAGTTCACTCCCACTCATGATTTCCTCTATTTGGCGATATGTGATGCATTTTGATCACGATTTGAATTTCATCCTCTACGATGAAATATCGTATCAAGCCATCATCACAATGCTTAAATAGTATCGACTCATCCTAGTAATATCATGAAGCATCGACCAATAACTTCTTCCTCTATTAATAGGAGAAGGGTGGGTAAATAGTTTTTGTGGAAAGATAGTTCTCAATATCAAAAAACCAAAGTTGTGCTTTCATATTTATTTTAAAAAGTGTTTCATTAGGAAAATAATCCTCAATACTCAGATTTTTGTCATCCTCAGTACTCAACAGTGGAAGTTTAGATATGTGGTTCATAATGAAATTATTAGTCTCTTTTGTTTCATTTATTACTATTTCAAATTCTTATAACAATAGGATCCACCATATTAGCCATAGTTTGAAATCCTTTTTTATCAATAGGTATTTCAGTGTTGTATGATCCGTGTACACCACCACTTTGGAAAACATGAGGTATGATCGAAATTTGTCAAAAGCAAAGAACACTTATAGAAACTCCTTCTCTTTGGTAGTATATTTGATATGATATTTATTTATTTTATGGATTCCATGATATATAGGGAATAAGATGTGTCCAACCCACTGTCCTAAAATGACACCCACAACTAAATCGCTAGCATCACACGTCAATTCAATTTCCTTATCCCGGTTAGGTGATACTATGATAGGAGTGGCCACTAGGCCATTTTTCAGGTTGTCTAATACCCACCAACACTCTTAAATGAAATCAAATAGAGTGTCATTAAACAATAGGTGTGTCAGTGGGAAGGATATTCTTGCAAAATCATGGATGAAGTAGTGACAAAATCCCACATCGCCTAGAAAAATCCTTATGCCTTTCATAGTTGTGGATTTGGGTAAATATTTAATCACTTTGATTTTTTTTATCAACATCCATGTCATGATTTTATATTTTATGTTTGAGTACTATTCCTTCTGGGACCATAAAATTTCACCTTTTCTAGTTTGGAACTTTGCAATTCTCTTCACAGCACTGCAAAACTAACTCTAGATTACTTAGGTAGACTTCGAAAGGTTGTCTGTATATGGTGAAATCATCCATGAAAATCTCTAGAAATTCATCCTCCATATCATGGAAAATTTTTTCATGCACCATTTAAATTTCCCTAATGTGTTTCACATTCCAAAAAATATCCTTTAATATGAAAAGGTTTCAAACGGACATGTGAATGTGGTTTTTTAAAAATTTATGAGGTTGATTGTAATTTGATTGTATCTGGAATATCTATCCATAAAATAATATAATTTATGCCCATATAGTCTCTTAACTATATGATCCATGAAAGGGAGTGGAAAATGGTCTTTTTTAGTCACCATTTTGATATTTTTTATTCAACATATACTCTCTATTCAGTAATGGTTCAAGTTGAGATTAAATCATCTTCATTGTTTTTAATAACACTCAAGCCACCATTCTTTGAGATAACATGCAGTGGACTCACGCACTTGTTTTAAAAGATGGAAAACATTATACTAGAATCAATAATCATTAGTAATTCCTTCTTTACTACTTCTTTCATTGGTAGAGTAAGTCACCTATAGGGTTGAAGTTTTAGTTTAACACCTTCCTTTAACAAAATTCCATGGGTGAAAATGATTAGACTGCTCTCCTTAATATCATCTACATTCCAATAAATTATGTTTCTATGACTTTTCAAAACATCAAATAGTTTTTTTTCATGTACTTTATTTATCTCTTAACTAATAATAACTGGCAGTGTAGCTACAGTTTCTAAGAATGAGTAAATTAATGTGTTTGGTAGAGGCTTCAATTATGACATCGGCGGATTAATGATTAAGGGTATGAATAGTGTAATGGTATTCCTCATCATAGGTTCACTATAATTCATGTTATCATAATCATTTTAATCATATTCTTCAGGAGATGGGATCTCTCTATCATCCTCAATCGCTATGTAATCATCTTTCTCATCAGTCAAAAATATGGCTTGAAAATCAAATGAATTTCCACCTTGTCTAGTAGATTTCACTAAATTGAACACTACTTGTTCATAAAAAACTCTAAAAATCATCCTTACTTGATTAAAATCAATAAACTTCTTTACAGTGGATAGAAAAGGAATACCTAGAATGACGGGGACAACATCTTCTTCCTCCATATCCAAAATAAATAAATCAACAGGAAAAATAAATTTACCAACCTTGACTGAAACATCATCAAGAATTCCTTGAGGGTACTTAACTAATTGGTCATTCAGATAAAGTGAAACTCTCATTGGTTTCAAATCTTTGAGACTTAACATTCAAAATATACTCATTGGCATGAAATTAATACCTTCATCGAGGTTACATAAAGATTTTTCAAATCTTCACGTTCCGATAATGCAGTGAATTGAGAAGCTTTTGAGGTCTTACATTTTTAGTAGGAGATTACACTGAATGACTATGAATCATTCTTCATTCAAGGATATGACTCCTAGGTATTCCATTTTTCTTTTATTTGATAGAAACTCCTTCAATAATTTTTCATAAGAAGACATACGATTGATGACCTATGTAAAGGGGATATTGATGTGTAACTACTTAAACATCTCAATTTTTTCGTATTTCCCCTCTATATTACCTTGTGTCATTTTATTTGGAAATGGAATAAGGGGTTTTTATACTGGTGGTGCCACAAAAACATCTTTTTTTCAAGATTCTCTTGTATATGATATTCTTAAATTGGTTATGATTCTAGATTTTATTATTTATTAGTTTTATGTGTGCTATCATTGCTATATTTTTTGATGATTATCGCATTTATTTTAGGTTTTTCTAGATTATTTTAATTGAATATTCATGGATGCTAAAAATTTATCATTTTTATACACCTAAGGACCATATCCTTATCCTCCTATCTCATATGTGTCTCATTATTACCGAAAAACATACCCAGTAACCGGTCCAATAGAGTTTTGTAGATTTTTTCCACTTTGTGATCAAGATTTCAGAGGGAATCCATTTGATTCTGCATCTTAGTTTCTTTGGTAGTCATCCTTTTATCCTCTTTATAAGAAAATTTGGTGATAAGGTTCTCATGATTTGATTATTGAGGTGGGTATTTTTGTGGTTGCCTTAGTGGATCTTATTGAAATTGTTGTTGGGGTGGAAATTGTTGGGCTCTAGGGGGAAAAGTTTGTTGAAGAAATTATTGTTAAGTTCAAGGATTAAGATTATAAGTGGGTACCCAGGTGGTTCTTGAACACTCCTCTATTGGTATTTTTGGCTGTTGAGTTAGTCTTTGTTGATAATACAGTTGTTGGTATTATTGGAGTTATTGAAATTATTGGTTTTATTGATTTTAATTTATGTAATTATAATCCTGATTTTGGGGTTCTTACATTCCTAATGTATAGTATTGGTATCTGTGTGTTTTTTTACACATTTCACGAGTCTGAATTTCCATAACAGGGGCGGGAGGTGGTAGTGTTGGAGAATTTAGTTGAAAGGTTTCTATCTTCTTTGTAAGGGATTCAACTTGGGATGCAATATGGATATTCTATTCCACTGTGTGAATTATGTGTCAAGGCAGTCCTTGATCGCTCTTCCATAGGCTAGTATTGTGAAAAAATTCATCTGGAAATTATCTTCCAAATTATAGTATTTTGAGCATAAGTTCTCCATCATTGGTAGCATCCAATGTAGTACGTGTAGCTGGTTGCCATCCCTAGTAAAATGTTTGAAGCTATAGCCACACATCAAGTCTGTTATGTGGGTATTTTTGAGTCAAATATTTAAATAGATCTCAATATTCCCAAGACTATTCTCCATCCACCATGGTGAAGTTATAGATCTCATTTTTAAGCTTCCAGGTTCATATAGGTGGGAAATATTTGTCTAAATTTTTTTTGGCTAAATTGTTTTAAGTCTTAATAGACTCAAGAACATGTCCTTTGAGCCAATCTGTAGCTCTATTTCATAATAGAAAATGAAAAATGATATGTCCTATCATATCATACGTCACACCTAGACTTAGAAAGGAGTTGAAAAATACAAGGAAACTTGAAATATTATCATGTGGATCTTTACTTGGAAATCTACTAAATTATCCCTAGTTCTTGATCATATCAATGAGTCTAAGATTAATTTTAAAATTATGCTCCTAGATAGGAGGAAAAATGATGCTAGGTGCAGACCACTAATGAATGGAAAGGCATAGTCCATAATTTTGTTCTCTTGAAGCATTGGCCGCTCTCCCTGATATTAAGGTGGTACATATTGAAGATTTTTAGGGTTATGTGGCATAAGGTTGTTGTGATCAGCCATAATAGAGTGACGACATAAAAAAAGGTATTTCTTGATCTTGGGATCGATATTAAAAATTTCTTGAGTGTTAAGGGTCCTTGATTGTCTCATAGGGCCCCAACACATGAACTAGCTTACAAAGTGGATGCAGGTCCTAGTCCATATGTGAAAATTATGAAAATAATGGTTAAAGGAAAAATAGGGTGTGAGGTAATCCCAGGTTTTCAACAAAGGTCACTATGTCTAAGAAACAAATATTCCCCAACAACATTTCTAAAATTTGACTGTCCTTCATAACATCATTGATTCCGCACATGAATTGATTAGATTAGAAATCTATAAATCCAAAATTTCACTAGCTATAAGGGCGTATCATAGTTATAACATGGGGTCAAAACCATATGGAAAATCTAAAAAATATTGTAACATAGCAATTAGAACTCACCAAATGGATTCCTTACATGAATCTTATAGGTTTGGTTTTCTAGGACTTACGTACATTGGTTTTATTTTAGGATAAATAGAGGGATCGAAGTCAATTTTCATGCTTTGAAAAAAATGTATTCCTAGATCTATCTTGGGATAGTTCTATGGTTTAGGCTACAAAGCAGTGCAGAGGTCACCAATTGGTTTTGATCAAACCAATCAGATCTACCTAAGATGGAAACTACTCTTTGGTCTAGAGGTAGTAAATAAAATAGGTTCAATAATCTTAGCTTCAAGGGTAGAAAGTGTTAAAGCTATTGGTCCTAGCCTACTCAAATCTAATTAGGTCAGGATCTTTTTATTGAAATTATGTGGATCAAATTTGTACAAAACAATAGGATTAAAAATAATTTTTAACCTAATTACTAGCCTATGGGTTACCCATGTTTTAATTTAAATATTCATTAGGTTTAAGTTACTCCTAATCTCAGCCCTAATCCTACCATATTATCCACACATGATAATAAAGGTATTATATGAAAGATACATCAGAAACATGCTTGAAATATTAATTAAAAAATTCATATTATAGCAATCCATGATTAAAGCGATTTAAAATCAGTCAACACACTTACTTAAAGAAAGGAATAAGAAAGGAAACACATCAATTGAGGATGAAAAGTGGAAATTGTAATTGAAACAAAAATTGAAATTTAATGGAAATTAGAATAAGAAAGATCAATCCACAAGTCCTTCGAATGATCCAAAAAAAATAAAAGATTAGTAAAACAAGAAAATAAAATGGTGGAAAGTACTTCGAGAAAGTGAAGAGAAGAGAGAATGAAGGAAAAAAGGAAAGTGTGGTCATCCTCTATTTTGCATCAATTTTAAAATATATATAAGTCAGATAATCTCATGATGTGTAAAGGTTTCATGTCATGAGATTACTTTATATGAATTCTACCTCAAAAATTTCATGACATGTAAGGGAAACTCCTATTTTGTACTCAAATTCTCAACAATATCAATAAATCTTGTATCTATTAGATTTCACTTGGATTTCACGGTTTGAATCTTTGGTGGGTTAAGAATTCAAAACTTTCACATCATGTAATGATTTCACATCATGTGTTTATTTATCCTAGAAGATTCGATACTTGTACTAGTTTCATGGGTTGACCTTTGGCCTACAGGTGTCCTGTGATCGAGGAATTCAGGTCGTGAACCAGTTTCATGATGTGTAGTTTCAAAAATTTATGAAATTATAGCAGCACCTCTTTTGAGAATTGATTTCTTATTTACTAAAAAAACCAACAAAAACAAAATGAATTATCTAATAAATCATTAATAGTTTTTAAATGAATGTATGCAATATATATATATATATATGAATCCAACTTATCTTTAATTTTATTGGAAATGATAGGTTATTGATCTGTGATGGAGTGGCTTAAATGTTGTGATATGGTTTAAATGTTGTGATCCAAGTGAGGTTTTGGGATCTTACTTAATTTTGAGGGCCTTATTAGAAATAAAAGGATGGGATGTTGGTTGTAGTTACCCTAAATGTCTAAACTTTATGGATTTAAGGTTCAGTTGAGCTTAAGAAGGAATCATTGGTGGGAAAATTTATTTATATGGAAATAATAATTTCATAGATTATTGGATAGTATTTTAATAAAATATTTTTATATTGATTGTGATTAATATATTCTGATTTGATTATATCATTTATCATGGTTTGGAAATTTTTTTATAAAATGCATATGGTCTACATAGTTTTCACATGGATGGGTTTCATGTAATATAACACCCCGATCTAGAAGCCCAAAGCTGGTAAATTATTTTATTACATTTTCATGATTATAAGAAATCAAATCCTAAAGGACCGATCTGTTTAGCAGTCTTGGAAGACCATATTACATTCATAATACCCATAATACATTGGGAAAAATAAAATAAAACATGATACAATATAAAATAAAATAAACTACAACCTTGAAAGATTACTCAACGATTTTTTCTTCATAACCTAGGGAATAAAAACATAAGAAAGGGGTGAGCTCAGATTCTTAGTGAGGGTAAGTAATATAGTGGAATTTATCATAAACATAAACATTATGCATGGTGAACAACTAAAAACACATGACTTTAAAAATATACTCGATCATGATATGGTAGGAATAAAAGCGGAATGAATAATTCCATAATAAAACATAATCATATATATTCTACTAGTCGAATGATCACATGGACTATCAATTTCTAGTTTAATAATTAGGGAATTCATAATGTAGGACAACTGAAACATATCATCGAGGCCTCAACCATGATGTTTGAAAATACTAGGGTAAGGCCTTGACCAAAGCCCAATTCCGTTTTGTCTCATGAGACCTATTGATGCATCAAGGGGCTATAGTGGTCCCTTCCCATCACTTACTAAGTCTATTAAATTCCTCATATGAAAAGGTTGAAACGTAAACAACATTAACATTCATATTAAAAAACTATCTTAGGAAATGTGAATACTTTAACTATAACCCACGAATGGTATCAAATTAGCATATCCACATCCAAACTGATCATCAACCCTTAAACAAAATATGTTATATGGTATCATAAGAGATAAACCTTAATGAATTACACGATTCAATAAATTATGTTTACAAAGATGAAGATACTTTTAAATTATACCATTGGAAAGTTTATGAGGGAATAATCATTAAACATTCCAAAGTATCTCATAGCACTTTGAAACATTCAAATCATAATCTCTTAGAATATCAAAAGAATAAGGAGACTCTTGATATGATATATCAAATTTCAATAAATACACCAAATTAATGTAATAAGCGGCGAATAAGACATATACCTCATAAAAGTTAATGTGATATGAGAAAACCTCGTTTTACTATGGAAAGAAGAGTTATTTTGGAAAAACATTTGTATTTTTCATAAAATAAGATTTTAAACTTATATATCACAGAAAAGAAAATGTAAGGACATTGAAATTATATTTTAGGTATAAATGATGTCCCACTAAAGTAAAATTATGTAAAAATATTTTTTAAGAAACTTTAGAAATAAAACATTTTAGTGAAATT
This sequence comes from Viscum album, assembly GCA_963277665.1. Taxonomy (NCBI): domain Eukaryota; kingdom Viridiplantae; phylum Streptophyta; class Magnoliopsida; order Santalales; family Viscaceae; genus Viscum; species Viscum album. The sequence continues at coordinate 1,472,651,764 of OY728123.1, forward strand.
TAAGGAAAATATTAAAGAGATTTTAAAGTGAAAAGGAATGTTTGTTTTAATAAAACTAGAAATAAACCAAGATAGTTCTTCATGATAAAATTAGTGATTATATAAAAATATTTGTGGCTTAAAACATATTTTGGAGTGCACTTGAAAATGGGTAAGAAATTGAGAGGTTCCCTTGAACCAGGCTTGTTTATCGGGATGAATTGAGAAGGGAACCTTTTTAAAACATGTATATCCCCATAAAAGAAGGATGATCTGATCTTGATATATGGTTTTAGAACATATACACAGAATATAGAAGAAATATTTGTTAGGTCCACTAGGCCGAATACCCTGAGAGGGGGGGGGGGTGAATCAGGGTATGACTAATTAAAAATTAAAGCCCTTTCTGATCTTGTTTCGCTGTTAAGCAAAACACTCTTCTCTCTCTTTCCTGCTGCACAATATAAACAGAAAGTAAAGCAAGCACAGGACACAACAATTTTACTTGGTTCACCGCTAAGGGCTACGTCCAAGGAGCATACGCCGACAGGTTGCCGGTCGTACCAAGTCCACTAAACTTCACTAGCTGCGGATTACAAGGTTCGGGCTAGATCACTTCTATGCCCAGGCTCACTGCCTATACAAGGTTTAGGGTCAGCTCACTGCTTTCCCAAGGGTCACTCCCTGTTTCTCTCTCTCTGGCTCACTGCCGGTGGAGAGGATCACCTTCTTCCTCTTCCTAAGCTCACTGCTCTGTGAAGGGAATCCAATCACAGTTTATAGACCTGTAGGTCTCTTCATTTGCATGAATGAATGCATCTTTCTCTGTATGTAGATGCTCTGTTGAAGTTCAACTTTCACCCGTAGATGAATACCCCTTTGCCACTATCCACTGGGCAAACAACCTTTGGAAAGACCTTCGCAAAGCACCCTACAATGCGAGGCTCCCAATTTCGCGAAGCTCAAACAAGCCTTCGCGAAGCTCCTGCCTTTTCGCGAAGCTCACTCGCGAAGCTCCTTCGCGAAGCACTCTCGCGATGCTCAAACCGTCGCAAAGCAACGACCCTCGCGAAGCTAAGTAAGCCAACGCAGAGCTCGCAGGTTTCGCAGAGCGACAATAGCCGCCGCGAAGCACCTCTTTCGCGAAGCACACTGGCTCCGCGAACCACCTTCGCAAATCGAGAGCAAAGTATTTTCTCTGAAAATTCTCTCTACTTCACCCGAAGGGGTCGGCCTCTATTTATAGGCGATTCCACCGACCCTCGAACATTCCACGCGAAGTCAACGCCACGTCATCTCACATCGCGAAGCTCCAAAGTTTCTGTCGGAATTCTGTCCAAATCGCGAAGCTCCACGGCAATCTTCTGTTCGCGGAGCTTGACGTAGTCGCGATGAATCACCGTCAACTTACCTTCGCGGCTCGCGCCTTCACCGCGAAGCTCCCTCGCAAAGCCCAACATTCCTTCGCGCCTTCGCCGCGAAGTTCTCTCGCAAAGCCCTTCTCCGCCGCGATGTGCTTCAACATCTGCCATTCGCGAAGCTCGACGTAATCGCGAAGCATCACCGCCTCCATTCTTCTGGTCTTCGCGATTTCCAAACCATGCATCCTATCTTTGCGAAATTCATGCCTTTGCCCTATTAAATTATGCTCTTCATGGAAATCCTCTTTTCGCGATGCTCACCAAACTCCAAATTTTGGACCCCAAAAATTTGGCAAACACTGGGAAACGGCGCCACCTTGTACTGCTCTTTTTGTACCGCCTCCAGATCGCCCTTTCCTTTGTCATCGTTCTTTGTCAACATGGATTGTCAACAACTTCTCGGGAACTCGACAATTCTCCATGGAAACCTGCTTTGTCAACAAACACAATCAACCCAAAAATGCTGCAATGTTACCTTGAGGGATTTTTGCCCAACAATCTCCCCCTTTGGGTTTGTTGACAACTCTTCACAACTCTGCTCAGAAATATTTTCTGCACTTTGATACCTCATTGAGTCTTCTTCCAGCTGCTACCACCATTCGCCTCTTGCGATTATGATAGCGTTCAAGGATTCACTTAACATGTACTCTAAGCCCACATGAGCAATGCTCGGCGTGAGAAACAAGAGTAGTATGAAAAGTTCATCAATGAATCACTTCATGTCAGACCCCAATTGTCGATTCCACCCTGATACCAATTCTTAAAAATAAAACCAGTTGTTGAACCACACTGATACCAATTGGTGAATTCTTAAGTTGATACCAATTGTTGATAGCTGGACACCGTCTCACACCATTCCAACATCACTATTCTGCTTTTATCACGATCCTCAGCTGTCGTGATTTCTATGATTTGATCGATCACTTCTAGCATCGTCAGATTTCATACACTCCCCCTTTCTCATTGCTCCCCCTTTCTGGCTGCTCCACCTGTCAGCTTCTCCCCGTAACAAGTATGATTTATCAAATATCCGCACTATTTTCTCCCTTGAACAAACACTTTTCTCCCCCTTTGTCAAGCACTTTTCAAGCACTTTTCTCCCCCTTTTTCAACGAACCCAAAGGTCACGCCTTTGTAGTCTGTAACATAGTAGAGAACACATATCAGCACATTAGGGAAAAACACACCATACCTCGGGGAGAGGGGGGGTGGTCCCACATCCACTCTATTTCAAGTGTGGGGAATCGACTGAACTCCCAGAGCCAGTCGATGCCTCTCAAAAGCTTCCTTGGGTAAGGCCTTTGTCAGAATGTCTGCAACCTGTAGTTCTGTAGGCACGTACTCCAACTTTACAATTCCCTGCTCAACCTTCTCCTTGATAAAATGATACTTAATCTCAATGTGCTTTGTCCTTGAATGATGGACGGGATTTTTGCTAAGATTTATAGCACTTGAGTTGTCACACTGGATTCCGATCGGAGACTTCACTTCAAATCCCATATCTTCAAGATGCTGCTTCATCCACAATAACTGTGTGCATGCTTGAGTGGCCGCAATATACTCAGCTTCTGCGGTGCTCAATGAAACGCAATCTTGTTTCTTGCTTAGCCAAGAAATACACAATCCACCAAGATAGAATGCACCACCTGACGTTGATTTTCTATCATCGGCTGAACCGGCCCAGTCTGCATCAGTGTACCCCAATAACTCTGTCTGAGATTTGTCATTGTATGTCAAGCCGAAGTCCACCGTGCCCTTAATATACCGAAATATTCTTTTCACTGCGAGCATGTGACTTTCCTTGGGATTACTTTGATATCTCGCTGCTTGGCATGTGGCGAAAACAATATCAGGCCTTGTTGCGGTTAAGTACAACAGACTTCCAATGATTTTCCTGTATTCTGTGATATTAACTGCCTTGCCATCCTCATCTTTTGATAATTTCATCCGGGTAGCCACCGGAGTCTTCATCTCCTTGGAATTTTCCATTCCAAACCTTCTCAGGACCTCCTTGGCATATTTAGATTGAGAAATGAATGTTCCATTCCTTCCTTGTGTGACCTGTAGACCAAGGAAAAACGTTAGCTCTCCAATCATTGACATTTCAAACTCATTTTTCATGAATTCGGAAAACTGTCTGCACTGAGCTTCATCTGATCCACCAAATATTATGTCATTGACATAAACCAACACCATCATCCTTTGATTACTGTCATTACTGAAATAGAGATTGTAATCAACTCCTCCACGCTGAAAACCAAGCTTCTTCAAGTACTGATCAAGCCTTGAGTACCATGCCCTTGGTGCTTGTTTCAGCCCATACAATGCCTTCTTCAGCCTGCAAACTTTGTTCTCATCCTCATGAATGAGAAAACCATCTGGCTGCTCAATATACACCTCCTCTTCCAGAACCCCATTCAAGAATGCGGATTTGACATCCATCTGGAACACTTTGAACTTCCTTTGCACTGCGATGGCTAGGAATAATCTTATTGTCTCCAGCCTTGCAACCGGTGCAAATGTCTCATCAACATTAATTCCCTCGATTTGGGAGTACCCCTTGCACACTAGTCGTGCTTTGTTCCGAATCACTGTGACATCTTCATTCATCTTGTTGCGATAGACCCATTTGGTCCCAATGACATTCTTGTCCGCTGGCCTCGAAACAATCTCCCATGTCTGGTTCTTCTCAATCTGATCAAGCTCTTCGTTCATGGCCTGAACCCAGTTTTCATCTTCAGCTGCATCAGAAAAACATTTCGGCTCCACTTGAGACAAAAACGATGCTTGCTGTGATGATTTCATTCTTCGAGTCTGAACTGGAGTTGTTTGATCACCAATGATATTCTGCCTATCAATCTCAGCTCGACTCTTTGTCTTCCTCGCAGACACCGACTTGACACTTTCCTCTTCATCATCAGTATCTTCTTCTGAGTCAGCTTCTGCCACTTCTGCTCCCCCTGGGTTGCTTACCTCATCATCACTTTCATCCAGGAACTGTTCACTGGGTCGTTGAGAAGTCTGTTCATTTTCGACTATAGTGACATCATTACTCTCAACAATTTTTCCCAGCCTCTTGTTGAAGCATTTATATGCTTTGCTTTTCCCTGAATAGCCAAGGAATATCCCTTCATCTCCTTGTGCCTCAAACTTCCTATGATGTTCTTTGTTGAGAATGAAACACTTACTTCCAAAGATTCGAAAGTATTTCAACGTTGGCTTCTTTCCGTACCACAGTTCATACGGAGTCTTCCCTTGCTTCGGACATAACAGGGACCTGTTTGAAACATAGACTGATGTCAAAACTGCTTCCTTCCAAAATTTCTCTGGTAGGTCCTTATCAATAAGCATTTTTCTGGCCATGTTGTTAATGATCCGATTCCTCCTTTCTACCACTCCATTCTGTTGGGGAGTTCTTACTGATGAAACTTGATGCCTTATCCCATGTTTCTCGAGATAGTTTTCAACCTGACTGTTTGTAAATTCTGTACCGTTATCAGTACGAAACTTCAGAATTTTCTACCCAAGCATCTTTTCTGATTCCCTCATGTACTGCTTTATGCAACTGAACACCTCTGTATTATGGGTAATGATGAATACCCAGGCCATTCTGCTGTAGTCATCAATGAAAAGAACATAGTACCTTTGTCCATCTATAGCTCGTGGTGAGATAGGTCCACATACATCAGCATGCACCAATTCGAGCACTCGAGTTGCTTTTTGTTCCTTTGTCCTGTATGTCTTCCTGATGATCTTCCCTTGTTGACAAGCATCACATGTATGAGTGCGATCACGTGATAGTTTGGGAAGGTCTCTAGCAGCATCACACTTTACCAGATCTTCCATAGATGGTTGACATAGATGACCAAGTCGCTTATGCCACAGCTGATTTTCTTCTTCTCTGGATAAAAGGCATGAATCTTCTTCCCCACCTACCAGGTAAAGATTCCCCTTTGTTCGTTTTCCCTGAAGAATGACTATTCCATCTTTTCCTTTAACAAAACCCATCTTCTTGGTAAAAAGTATAGAGTGCCCAGAGTCACATAGTTGACTGACGCTAAGCAAATTATGACTGAGACCCTCTACCACCAAGACATCAGCATGTCTCATCTCTTTTCCCCCAAAATTGGCTTTCCCTGAGCCAACAATCTTCAGGCCTTCATCATTTCCAAATTTGACAACTCCTTCTTTGTCATATTTGATGCCTGTAACAAGATCCTTATTACCCGTCACGTGGGATGTGCAACCACTATCAAGGATCCAAACACCAGATCGATCTGATGCTTTAAGGGCAATCTCTGCCACCACAGCCTTCTCATTTTTCTTCTTCTTGGTCCATACTTTTTCTTTCACACTCGGCATGGATTGAGGCTTCTGTTCTTTCTCAGAGTGTGATGGACCAGCTTCATCTTGGAAAACTGCAAATATGTTCTGAACTTTTAACTCATTTGTCGGTTTACTGATCTGCTGCTTGCGAACATTTTGATTCTGCTTTGGCACATTTTTCTGAATGGTCGGAGTGCAGTACCTAGCCATGTGTCCAAATCCTCCGCACCAAAAACAGTGTCCTTCAAAAAATGTTCTGGAAAACCGTTCTCTGTTTGGCTGCCATCTCTGTTCTTGTTCCCTTTGATATCTTTTGGCTATGGAACACACATACTGTGAATGTCCCATCTTTCCACAACAATAACACCTGATATAAGGTGCATTCCTTCATGTTACTTCAGCACTACGAGTTTCCCCTTTGGATCTCTGAGTAGTTTGATCCTTATTTGTGCTCAAATCCACTTTCAATCTCGGGACAGGTGCTTGCGGTCTAACTTCAACTGCCGCAGATTTTTGTTTCTGATTAAGCTGTGAATCAGCCTTAACATATGAGTTCAATTGCTGCTTCTTTCCTGCTGAACTACTAGGCTCTTCTTTCTTCTTTTCCGTCTTCGTAACGACCTGATTTCCCAAGAATGTGTTGGGATTCAAAGGTTTTTCCTGGTCTTTAACTTTTTTCCGCAGACCGACAACTTCCTCTTCAAGCTCTTCAATACGCTTGACGTGATCCTTCACTTTTCGACTCAAGAAATCGATCTCCCTTTTCTGCTCTTCAATCTTGAGCTTATGCTCATCAACCTTTTCAGTGCGCTCTGGCCTGGAAGACTTAAGATTCTCAATTTCTTTCTCAAGCTCAGACTTCTCTTCTTATTGTTGTTGCATGTAGAGTTTGGCATCACGTACTATCTTGTTGGCTTTCTTTGTTTTTGCTCGCCAAACATCTATCTCTTCGAGAGCTGCTTCTAATTCAGCTTCCATGTCAACTCTCCCTTCAATTTGTTCTTCTTCTTCATCAGTTTCAGTTTCTTTCTTTTCTAGAGCACTACTAGCAACAGCCACCATCGCATTTTGACCATGATCTTTGCAGTTTTCTATCTCTTCAACTTCTTCACCCTCAGACTCAGCTGAACTGTCAATTTCTTGGGAAAGAAGATTCTTCTTCTTAAAGAAATTTCTCTTGAACTGCTTCTTCCCTTTCACATAGGCTGAAGATTTTTTTTATGGGAGTCTTAACTTCATCTTCATCGCTTTCTTCTTGAAACTTTTTGGGGCATCTTGCAGCAAGATGACCAACCTTTCCGCATCGGAAGCATGCTAGTGGAAGTTTCCCTTTAAACTTTCCTTTTCCTCTTTGCAGATTTGAAGAAAGGAACGACATCACCTCATCTGACTCTTCTTCCTCCTGAGAATCTTCAATAGTGAGCCTCTTCATGGCCTTAAATGCCACCTCTTTGGATTTCCCCTTTTCCACAGCATCGTTGTCATCATTTCTCATTTCATATGCAACAAGAGTGCTGTGTAGGTTATCCAATGTTAGCTCTTTCGGATCTTTATCTTCCAACACAGAAACTTTCGGATTGAACCGAGGTGGAAGCTTTCTCAAGATGCGCTTTACGATTTTAATGTCTTCGATAATTTCTCCAAGACCCCGCATGTCTTCTACCACAGCATTTACCCTGTCAAAGAATGCATCAACGGACTCATTCGGGTTCATTTTGAGATCTTCATACTTGTTCCACAACACTTGCAGCTTTGCCTCTCTGACTTTTGTATCCCCTTCATAAATATTCAAAAGTTTTTCCCACATGGCATGTGACGTTTTGCATGACATCACCTTTGTATAAATGGGATTAGAGAGGGCTCCACCTAAGGCGTTTATTGCTTTGGAATCAGCATCCAACTCTTTGTGCTCAGCTTCTGATAATGCACCACTAGTAATATCAGCTGTGATACCATGCATAGCTGCTGAAAACACATCCATTCCCAGAGATCGGAAATAGTGTTGCATTCGATTCTTCCATATCTGAAAATTACATCCGTCGAAGATCGGAATCCCTCTATGATTAGTGACCTCCATTGAGAGAAGAACAACTGTTAACCTTCGCTCTGATACCACTTGTTAGGTCCACTAGGCCGAATACCCTGAGAGGGGGGGTGAATCAGGGTATGACTAATTAAAAATTAAAGCCCTTTCTGATCTTGTTTCGCTGTTAAGCAAAACACTCTTCTCTCTCTTTCCTGCTGCACAATATAAACAGAAAGTAAAGCAAGCACAGGACACAACAATTTTACTTGGTTCACCGCTAAGGGCTACGTCCAAGGAGCATACGCCGACAGGTTGCCGGTCATACCAAGTCCACTAAACTTCACTAGCTGCGGATTACAAGGTTCGGGCTAGATCACTTCTATGCCCAGGCTCACTGCCTATACAAGGTTTAGGGTCAGCTCACTGCTTTCCCAAGGTCACTCCCTGTTTCTCTCTCTCTGGCTCACTGCCGGTGGAGAGGATCACCTTCTTCCTCTTCCTAAGCTCACTGCTCTGTGAAGGGAATCCAATCACAGTTTATAGACCTGTAGGTCTCTTCATTTGCATGAATGAATGCATCTTTCTCTGTATGTAGATGCTCTGTTGAAGTTCAACTTTCACCCGTAGATGAATACCCCTTTGCCACTATCCACTGGGCAAACAACCTTTGGAAAGACCTTCGCAAAGCACCTTACAATGCGAGGCTCCCAATTTCGCGAAGCTCAAACAAGCCTTCGCGAAGCTCCTGCCTTTTCGCGAAGCTCACTCGTGAAGCTCCTTCGCGAAGCACTCTCGCGATGCTCAAACCGTCGCAAAGCAACGACCCTCGCGAAGCTAAGTAAGCCAACGCGGAGCTCGCAGGTTTCGCGGAGCGACAATAGCCGCCGCGAAGCACCTCTTTCGCGAAGCACACTGGCTCCGCGAACCACCTTCGCAAATCGAGAGCAAAGTATTTTCTCTGAAAATTCTCTCTACTTCACCCGAAGGGGTCGGCCTCTATTTATAGGCGATTCCACCGACCCTCGAACATTCCGCGTGAAGTCAACGACACGTCATCTCACATCGCGAAGCTCCAAAGTTTCTGTCGGAATTCTGTCCAAATCGCGAAGCTCCACGACAATCTTCTGTTCGCGGTGCTTGACGTAGTCGCGATGAATCACCGTCAACTTACCTTCGCGGCTCGCGCCTTCACCGCGAAGCTCCCTCGCGAAGCCCAACATTCCTTCGCGCCTTCGCCGCGAAGTTCTCTCGCAAAGCCCTTCTCCGCCGCGATGTGCTTCAGCATCTGCCATTCGCGAAGCTCGACGTAATCGCGAAGCATCACCGCCTCCATTCTTCTGGTCTTCGCGATTTCCAAACCATGCATCCTATCTTCGCGAAATTCATGCCTTTGCCATATTAAATTATGCTCTTCATGGAAATCCTCTTTTCGCGATGCTCACCAAACTCCAAATTTTGGACCCCAAAAATTTGGCAAACACTGGGAAACGGCGCCACCTTGTACTGCTCTTTTTGTACCGCCTCCAGATCGCCCTTTCCTTTGTCATCGTTCTTTGTCAACATGGATTGTCAACAACTTCTCGGGAACTCGACAATTCTCCATGGAAACCTGCTTTGTCAACAAACACAATCAACCCAAAAATGCTGCAATGTTACCTTGAGGGATTTTTGCCCAACAATATTAAAAAATAATCATTACATTTGAGTAAAGATAGTGAAAGAGTAACCTGATGGAAAAACAGTGGTTCGGGTAGAATCCCTTAACAGTTTGTAATCAATCGAATCATATGCCCAAAAATTAATAATCATCAAATGAAACATTTAATACCACGAAAATAAAGATATTAATTATATGATACATAAATGGGAAGTATACATACACCATACACAATAAATAGGTGTGAATAAGGAATATCTCAATAAAATGGAAGTGAGATGAGAAAACCCTTACCTTATGTCTGAATGAGTTATGTACATGACCTTAATGTCCTAGATAATAAAATTAAATCCATTAATTAATTAATTCAGAATATTATATATATTTATTTTATTTATTATGATTTTATTAGGTTCATTTATTGCTTTTTTTTCTATGTTATAATATATAAATTTATCACTCGGGAGCGTTCGTTTCCTTAGTTTTCATGATCGGTATACTTGTATATGAGTATGGAAGTTCATGTCAAATGGATATAATTATCCAAAATTGAATTTATATGATAATAATGAATATAAATAATATTAAATGGTTATATAATTCATTTGTTTATATGGTATGAATATGATTTATTAGGTAAAAAATTAGTGATAATCGTTTAGATTATTAAGGCAGTATTTCGACCATCTCGAACTAGTTTTGTCGTATGAATTAGTATTATGTATATATACTCATTCTAGAACATTAAATAAGACATAGTAAATATTTTATAATCTGGTTCAATCATAATAATATTTTCATGACCAGCCTTGAAGGATAAATTTAAGAACAAAGGTCTGTCGTCCAAGAAGGTTGTAAATCGGCACCTCTCGGACGATGATTTCGTTTTTAAAAAAATAAAAGAGAGAGAGATAGTAGTTTGAGGAAGGATATTCCATTAACAGGACATAATTAAAGTATATAAATGATAATGGATTTATCATGATCATTTCAAAAAAGTATTTTAGGAGATACTAAGAAAAGAAAATAAATTGAAATGAAATTAAATGGAAAAAGAGGAGGATTCACCTCTTGAAATATCCTCATTGAGAACCTCCTTAAGAGAAGGGGTTTTTGTATTTTGGAAAGACCAAGAGCTCATGGATGTGGGTAGAGGCAAGGGAAGTGTATTTTGGGAAGAAATTTGACAAGATTCAAGTCTTATATGAGTGAGGAGAAGAGGTGTGGGTGGTTTTCATAGTGGAGGAGAGGGGTAATTTTTGAATATTTAATTCATTTGTTTATTATTTTTGCTTAAGACTATGAATAGTTTGAGAATTATTATAAAATATATTAAACTAATTAAGGTAAGTTCGAGATTATGGTTCTTACATCGTTCAAGTATTTCAGAAAAAATCAAAAAATTAAACCTAATTTTTTTTTAGAAATTTAGAAATAAAAAATTAACTCCCTTTTATGTAAATAATTTTCTAAATATGAGAAATTTATTTTTTAATTAAAACTACCATTTACTCGAAAAAACATAGTTTTTCAAATTATAATTGATTTTATAATACCCTGAAAATTTAACTTAGGTCTCATTAAATTATCCTAAAATCATAGGAAAAAAAATATTGATTTATGAATACATTTTATGAAAATGAAATTTCTTTTAAGTAAATTTATTAATTATAAAATTGTAAATAAATATTTATTGCTCACAGAAATGCCAACACTTAATTATTAATTTTTAAAATATTCACTTTCATTTATAAGGTGCCAAAATTTTATTTATACCTTCATGGGTGATGTTACTATTCATAAGGGTCAATTTACTATTCATAATGGTAACATTACTATTCATAAGGGTGCATTACTATTCATAAGGGTCATGTTACTATTCACCAAAAAAATTAAGTTGGTCCTATTAAAATCTAAAAAAATTACTAATCGTAACTTTGTATGTCTGTTTTTAAAAATTAAAATCACAAAAATAGAAAATTTATGTTTAATTCTAATCCTACAATTATGGAATGAAGGTGGGAAAAAATAACGTTCAAAAGTTCAATAGGTTTTTATATCTAATTTTCAATATAAAATTGATTCCAATGATCTATATTGGATTAATATAGGTATAATTGATATATTTTGACATTAATAATCAATTATAATAATTATTTAAAGTAAAAACACTTTTTTAACTACAATATTGTATTTTTCACTATTCACAAAAAAAATTAAACTTCTCAAAAAAATACTAAAAATTCACCCTAAATTAATTTTGACATTCCAAGCTCAAAAATGATGTTTATTTTACCAACAATTATATATTTCACTATGAATATGTTTTATTTATGTGAAACCATTATAAATATCATTTTATAGTAGTTGTTACTATTAATATTACTATGTTTAATGGGTAGGTTATAACTATTATAATAACAAAGTGTTGTTTCATAAGACACTCAGTGTTACATGCATTACATTCTATATTTATTTTTAAATCCTTGGGGTGTTAAATGTAAAGTCATTGGGTGAAATATGACACTCAAACATATCATGTGGTGTGGAAAATGAAATTATTTCCTATATTAAATATAATATTAGTGGTATCCTTAGGGTTTTCTTCAGATAGGAGTACACAAAATTATTTTTCACATTGGTAATAAAAGGGGGTATTTTGTATTGTTGTGCTTTTGAAAAGTAAAGTGAAAGAAAAAAAATAAAGCGATTGAAAAAAAAAGATGAAGAAGGGTTTATCGTGTTAAGATTGGATTTCTAATTATAATGTTATCCTGGTCTCAAGAATATTCTTCTTATTCTTTTGGTTGAGTGATGAATGAGAGGATATTTCAACTCTCACACTTGGTTGAATAATTTTGGTGAGAATTAACCAAAAAACATTTACTCAGTCTGTCCTTCTTCTTCTATTTTTAATTGATACAAAAAACATTCCCAAATAACTCAGGAAACACCCAACCTCTCACTCCTCCCTTTATATCTATAATGGAACTATCAAGGTACTCTCCCAAGATAAGAGATCTCCTAACTCAGATCGATGATGGTGGAAGTCTCTCTAAGCCCTCTTATATGCATGTTGGGAGGTGTCAAATTTGACATATCTCCAACTAATTTCACCTAAACCCACCAACCATGGAAGCTAAAGGAACATATACTACACATTTAGAATGTATAATATCCAATATAGAAATCATAAATAGGTGCACCTATCACCAACCCTTCAAAAATGGAAGTTAGACATCTTCAATCTCCCCCTCCAACTACAATCCACTAGAGTGTCTAAAAAGGTCCATTTTCTACTAAGAAACCACTTGGGTCACCATGTCTGTTGGGTTCTACTTCATGTGGATCTTTACAAGTTTTAGCAGTCGACAATCCATCACTTCATGTATACAAATATAGTGGATGTTAATGTGATTCATTTGATAAAGGTGCATGGACTTATTACTCAATTCTAAAGCACTTTGACTTTCATCATGAACTATATACTCCTTATGGATGAATCTGAGATCCTATATGAAACACTTTAACCACAATATCCCCTTGTCAGCCTCCAAAATAGCAATGTACTCTGATTTGGTCATGGATAAAGTGGTTCACTTCTACAACCTCAACTTCCATGATACAGCTCCTCCTATAATATTTTAGATTTGTCCTAATGTATACTTCATGATGTTAAGATCTATGGCTATATCTTCATCTATATATCCCTCCAAGAGTGTATTAGCTCCCTTGTAGCACAAACATAACTTCAATGGACCTTTAAGATAACTAAGAATCCACATGACTAGATCCTAGTCCTGCTTTCTAGGATTGGAGAGAAACCGGCTCATAGTCGCCTCTGTATAGAAAATTTCTGGCCTTATACACATTATATATTACATTAAGCTTCCAACTATCAAGAATCATGCTATCATCTCCATCACCTTAATTTCTTCTTTAGACGATATACATGAAATATTTCTCAACTTCATATGAATGGGTAGAGAAATGATCACCGGTTTGGCTCTGTATATGTTGAAACATTTCAAAATATTTTCAACATACTTCTCCCAAGATATCCATAATGACCTCCTCTTTTTATCATGAATGATATGAATCCCCAAAATCCATTGATCTGCTCTCAAGTATTTTATATCAAAAGGCCTAGATAACTCCTTCAAATGGATGATATTTTTTGCATCCTTCCCAATGATCAATATTTCATCAACATAATGTAGGACAACAATGAAGTTACCATCTTGAAATCTCTAGAAGTAAACACATTGGTTCGCTTATGTCTTCATGTATCCATGACCCATCATAAATGATTCAAAATTCTAATACCACTATCTATAATCTTTTTTAACCCATATAAGCTATTCTTCAATTTTCACATGAGGTTTTATTATCCATAAATATTGAAACCTTAAGGCTAATTCATGTAGATATCCTTGGTGAGGTCACTGTGAAGAAAATTTTGAAGGTTTCGGGCATAGTGTAAGTGTCGGTGATGGGTGATAAAAAAACTAATTTTATTAAGAATTTCCTAGAACCCTAGAAAGAATATTTTCATATTAAATTTATAATTTATTTATTTAATATCTAATTAAATGATTACCTCGGCCTAGGAAATTTATTCAATGATGATTTTGATCTTCTAAAAAACCCTTTCAGATTACCTTCGTTGTGTTATAAGGATCCAAGTGTGGAATCTCTCTAGAAATGATTCACATGTGCTCCTTTAATCTCCAAGAAATATCAATTAAACAATAGGTTCTAGCATAGTGAATCTATCATCTTGTGTTGTTTTTCTTGATTACTCATCCTTTAGGCTTGAAGAATTATGTATAGAACTTCTCATTCTTGAGAGGAAGAGAGGAGGAGTTGAGAGAGAAATTCATTGTGCATAATGATACTTGGTTCTCTATTAACCCTATAAAATAGACATAATCCTCTATTTATAGAGCTAGGTTTTAAGTTAAAATATTAGTTAATTGTATACCAACCCTTAAATAATATAATAATCATTAACAAACCCCATTCCATATTATTATTATTATTATTATTATTATTATTATTGTTATTGTTATTATTATTATTTTCCACGCCCTATTATGAACACTGATAAATATTATTTTACCGGCCTGTAAATTAATATTCATCAATGGACATGATCCTGGTCTGATTAAACCCCTCAAAATTTATTTAGTACCCAAATAGATATTTTATTCACTTAAATAAATATTTTATTCACAATCCAGAAAATAAATATTTATTACATATTCAATAAATAAGATAAATATGTTATTCACAATATAGTGAATAAATATTTATTGTATATTCATGTAATAAAATAAATTAGTTGTAAATAAATAATTATTTATTACCTTGTTAATATTAGAGATAAATAAAACTTTTATAAAATAAATCATAAAACCTAATAATAGTATCTATTCCTTTAATTAAATTCAAATATAATTTAATCAAGGTTAGTAGAAGCACTTAGTGTGTGACTTTCTAGGATCCTTTATCATTTTCATTAGGTGGGATTTATTGAAGTACATGATTACTATCTAGAAACGAGTCAAGGTACCCAAGATAAATAACTTAATGTTTCAGTGATGACAACCACATCCAAATTCTCACTATGTAATATAATCCCTTTTTCATAATATTTCATCATGCAGTTTGCACATATGGGTCATCAACCCATTTTCTCGATAAATATTTCTTTGACTATCTGAAATAAACATGTTGTTACACCATGGCCATGAAATTTATTGTGACAATTCTATTACAATCAAAGGGGTGAGATATCGACTTCCATAAAGATGGAAAGTACCAATCCTTTCTTTATTTATCCATTAATAACAAGCCATTCATGATGCACCCAACATACCATACATCCTACCAACATATGGCATGACGATATTTGTTGTTAAATATAAGTGTGTGAGTCATGACATGTATCAATAATAATCTTAAAGTTTAAGGACCATTACCCATGATTGTAGATAGGAATATCTGATGAAAACAAAACATGCAAAATTCCTATTGGCATGTTTGTTCTCATAATATCCCATCTTGAAGAGTACCAAGTGAGCGCTTCATGAGAAGAAGACTCATCTGCTTATGAGTAGTCCTACCTGAAAGTATGTGTACTATGTTCCCTATAATAGTATGTCATCTGATTGTAGAACTATATTTAATAGATATCATCATAGCATCTCAAGGTTCTCATCATAGTGGGTAACTATTATGACCTTATCAATGTGATAGATACTCTAAGAAATTATCACATCAATTTTATACATAAGAACAACCAACATGTGATAAGATATTTAAATTAATATTCACTTATTTGAATAAAAATAGAAATTAGTTGGTTTTATGGAAGAAACTCTAACAAAATCTCACTTGCACTAGATCTAACTACTAATGACTGGATAGTCCTCACATGTTAAACATGTTTATGAAAATTATGTATATAGTTGATAGGAATACCACATTTCCGTATCTAGGGTTGGTAAATACAAATGTCTTTGTGGTGAATCTATTTACTACAACATTACTATCTTGATATTATCCCTCAAGTTTTAATAGAACCGAGTATCTACCTCTTGTTCTAATTTTGGAATCCTAATATCCTAACTAAATCCTTAGTCAATACTTATCATAAAATAATGAATCTATTTCTTTTAACATAACCCAAAATTATAATAGGATATTTCTAAACTTCTTCTTAAGATGTATCAGAAGCCGAAACATACTCAGATGTTGTAAATATGGAAACCATTGGTTGTAATAAGTTTTTCTTGAATATTACTATAGCCTTATCATTGATGATAAGATGAGTGTTCAATTCCCTTTATCACTAGTATCCCCACTTCTCTATGTATGTTTTGGTGATGGGTCTTTCCCAAATTTTCTTTTTGTCATTATCGATAATCAATCAAAGATCTACATGACGATAAATGCAGTGATCAACAAAATTGAATCAAAGAAAATAAATAGTGGATAAAATGGTGCAACCAAAGAGAGGATCATAAAATATTATTTAAAATTAATTTAATCAATTTAAAGAATTAACTTGCATGAATTATTTCTTTTTTGATGGATCTGACAACAGATCTACATTGTACGATCATTGTGTTGTAGGAATCAAGAATATATTCCCTCTTGCAGTGATCCACACATGTTACAAAAATCTCTAAACATCATCGTAGGAATCTCTAGGTGCTAACATGACAGATCCTATCACTTTCATCATTCACCTTTGATCACCACAAGAATCTATTCTGAATAATTATCCCTGATCCCTCTTGACTTGAGTGTGGGAGGTAGAGGAAGATCACTCTATGTTATTGGGAGCTTTCTTGGAGAAGGATCTCTCTAGGGATTGAGAGGATTCTCTCCACCTTTCATTGTGCACAATGAAAAATGAATTAGCTCTCTAAGAAAATAATATAATTGTGTTTATATATTACTAGTGTTAGAAATAAATAATTTCACAAGTTCACCTTATTATTTATTTAATCCCTTGTGGAACCCCATGTCTATAAAAATAATAATATTATTATTTCTCAATATGTTCTTAACTTGTGAATTAAAATTAAATATTATTTATTCAAATAATATTCAATATATATTTTTTCTCATTGAACCATTAAACTCAGTCCACCATTCCTCCACAATATTTATCAGTTCTTGACTAATGAATATTTATTTATTAAATAAACATCACTTCATTATTCTCCAATAAATAAATAAATATTTTATTAACTAAATAGAAAATAAATATTTAATAAATATTCTGATCACATTATATTCTCTCAGACAACTAGTGAAGAAATATATGTGATCAATAAAACATGATTAATTATTAAACCGCATGTAGGAATAATATTTATTCAAATTTTTAAACAATAAATAATAATATATTATTTAATTGAGATTCTAGATATACTTAGTGTGTGACCCTCTATGCCTCTTTCTCAGTGGCATTAGGTGAAGCAGCCTAAAATCCAAGGTTAATATCTAGAAATACGCCAAGGCACCCATAGAGAAATAAGTTAATGTTATAATGACATAATACCTCATATGAATGCATACTATGTAATACAATCACTTTATTACGATATCTCTAATCAAGAAAGTTACATGCTCGTGTCGTTAACCTATGTGCTTGATGTCACTTTCTTTGACTTCCTAGAAATTGAACTTGCCTATAAAATACCATGGCCATGGATTTATATAGGCAATATTATTTCCATCAAAGGGCCTGAAAAATCAACTTCCATTAAAGAACATAAGGCACAAATCCTTTCTTGCATTATTTATTGATGAAATATTACTCGTGGCACACCCAACATATCCTACCTCACTGCGAACATACGTCTTCACAATTTTCATCAATACAAAAAATTACATGACTTATAATATTCATTAATAATAATCTTAAATTATAAGTATCAATACACATATCCATAGATAGGAACATCCACTGACACATATAAATGTGGATTTTCTACTAGTTGGTCTCATTCTCATAATATACTACATGGGATATTATGAAGGGTGTACACCATGAGAAGGTTCCTCAAATTCCTATGAGTCTTTTCCACTAATATCCTAGGCCATTTGTGTCTCTCAAATGATATCATCCAGCTAGAACATATATTAAAGAATAGAGTCATAGCACTTCTGGATTCTCATCATAGTAGGGAACTACTATGACCTTTTAGCGAGACAACTACTCTTAGGAAATTATCACATACTATGTTACACATAAGAACAATCATGATGTGATAAGAAGTTTATTAATACTCTAAGCTATGAATACAAGTTATCATAAAGTACACAAAATTTGGTTTTAGGGAACTAATTCCAACAGACTCTCACTTGAACTAGAGCCAACTACTAACAACCTTCAGTCTTCTAGATCTCATATGATACTCATGTTTCTAATGAGATAGGTATCTAGTCAAGGGGGCCATAATGTTCTCTTCTATGGGTATACTTCTTACTACAACTTCACCCCTTTAATAAAAATCCCTCAAGGGGTGATACTTCCAGAGTATATGATTTTTTCTTTGGTGTGACCTTAGATCTTTTACAAGATCCACCACTGCAGTATTATCACAATATAATGTGATAGAGTATTTACTACTAGGTACCACATTAAGCTCCTGGATAAAGTTTTTTATCCAAAAGGATTCCTTGGCTGCATTAAAATACGTTATATACTCAGACTCCATTATAGAATCAACGACAACAAGCTACTTTAAACTCTTCTAGCTCACAGCTCCTCCATTGAGACATAAAAAATAGCCTGTATGTGACTTCAGATCATTATAATATGTTTGAAAACTAGCATCAGTTTAACCCCTGATGACTAGCTCCTTGAATCCTCCATACACCAAGAACATCTTCTTATTTCTTATCATATGCTTAAGGATAACCTTAACAGCATACTAATACTTTTCACCTGGATCAACTTGATATTTTTCTACCATGATCAATGTATAGGAAACATCAAGTCTAGTAAATATCATTGAATACATGATTGATCTTATCACTAAAGAGTATGGGATCTTACTCATTCTCTCTTTCTCATGTTGTGTCGGAAGAACATTTTCTTTGAAAGTGTAAACCATGTGACACTGGAAACAATCCCCTTTTGTATTTTTTCATGTAAAATATATTTAGTATATGGTCAATATATGTAATTCGACTTAGTCCAAGAAGCCACTTGGATCTATCATGAATGATCTTGATCCCTAGAATATAGGTCATTTCACCTAATTCCTTCATGTAGAAACATTTGTTTAACCATCCCTTAATAGACTATAAGACTGGTATGTCATTTCTAAGAAGTAATATGTCATCAACATATACTACTAGGAGAATGACTAAATTTTCACTAAACCTCCTGTAAACACATGGATCACATTCATTCTTAATGAATCCATATTCTTTTATAGATTCATCAAATTGTATGTTCCATGACCTAGATGCTTGTTTCAATCCATAAATGGATCTATACAACTTGAAAGACGTTTTGGAATCACCTAGAGTCATAAACCCTTCTGGTTTTGTCATATATACATTTTCTTTAAGGTTCCTATTAAGGAATGTAGTTTTAATATCCATATACCAAATCTCATAGTCATGGTAAGTTACTATGGTATGTATAATTCTGATGGACTTAAACATGGAATCCTATGAAAATGTTTCATCATAGTCAATTATTTGACATTTTTGAAACCCTTTAGGCACTATCCTTCCTTTATAGGTATTCACTTTACCTTCTATTTCCAGTTTTCTATTGAATACCCATTTGTCTATTATAGGATTTACATCAACTAGAGCATCAAATAGAACCCGGACTTGGTTCTCATATATGGAATCTATTTTAGAATTCATGGCTTGTTTCCATCTTAAAGCTTCTGATATCTCTACTACCTCTATTTAAGAGATTATTTTGTCATTTTCAACCAATAATGAGTCACCGTATTTAGTGATTATAAAATCATATCTCTATGGTTTGCTTACCTCTCTTATGATCATACACGGTACTTTTGTTTTAGGAACTACTCTTCCACAGGGACCTATGGAGCTTATTCATGTACAAAATCTTGTGTATCTTTAGAATCAACTTCATCTAATTCAATCTTTCTCCCACTATTGTTTTTGAGGATGTTCTCACTCTCAAGAAATACGGATTGTCTAACGATAATCAAACTCTTGTATGAGGTGTTGTATAGGTAGTATATTTTTGTTTCCTTTGGATACTCTATAAAGATACACTTTTTTCCCCAGGGTTTTGGTTTGTTTTCTAAGAAGGCCTTAAAAAATTCCTCCCGACCCCATACACATGTTGGAAACAAAATATATTTCTTTCCATTCCATAACTTTAAGGGAATTCCATTTTTAAATTTAGCTGGAACTCATTTTAATGTGTATGTTGTAGCTTTTAATGCATATCCCTAAAATGATAATGGAAAATCTGCATGAATCATTATCAACCATATCATTTCTAACAAAATATAGTTCCCTCTTTCACTAACAACATTCCACTATGGCGTATAAGGTGGAGTGAGTTGAGATATAATCCTAAACTCTTGTAAGAACTCAATAAACTCTTGGTTAAGATATTCACCACCTTGATCTGGTCAAATTTTTTTATCTTATTTCCAATTTGATTATCTACTTCATTATTGAATTATTTGAATTTATTAAAGGACTCAAACTTATACCTCATCAAGTAGACATAACCATATCTACTCAAGTCATTAGTAAAAGTTATGAAGTAAGAATACCCACCTCTAGCTTCTATTGGAAATGGTCCACACACATCAATGTGTTCCAATCCTAGAGACTTTGTGGCCCTTTCACCTTGTCCATCGAATGAAGGGTTTTTTATTTTTCCTTATAAACAAGAATGACATCTTTCAAGTGGTTTTATCTCAAATGATTCTAAATAACCATCCTGGTAGATCTTTTTCAAACACTTATCATTTACATAAATAATATGGTGATGCCATAACTAGGTGTTATATAAGTCATGTGAACATGATTCGTTATCTATTTCCAGTACTTAGTTTTCATAATTTAATACATAAAGGATTTTATTTAAATGTGTCATACCATAACATATGTTTTCTTTATAAAATAAACAAATTTTATTACCAAACTTTAAAATAAACACATTTGTATCTAGACATGATACAAAAATTATGTTCTTCGTAAATATTTCTACATAATAACAGTCTTTTAAAACCAAAATCATTACTATTGGAAATGAAAGGTGGTTTTCACCAATGGTTAGAGCAGGCGACCTCACACCATTAGTAGCTCTCAAATCCACCTCTCCTCTATCAATCTTCCAGAATCTACTTGGTTTTTGAATTTAGATAAAGATGTGAGAACCAAAAGCTATATCTAATACCCAATGTGTAGATATTAAAAGATTACACTTGATAACAAACACACCATTAACTTCACCTTGATTTTGGGTTCAGTTCTTATTCCAGTGGCCTTGCTTTCCATATGAGAAAACATACAATCTCTTTTTTCCTTTCCCTACCTATGGATCTTCTACTTCTTGGAAGGATGGTTCTTGGGAGATTTATTATTGTTATAATACTTGAGACCCTTCACCTTGTTCTTCCTTTTATTATTCACCATAAGGACCAAATGTTTATTAGACCCCATGTCCTTACCAACTTAGTAAATCAAAGTAATAAGTTTCAAAAGAATCTTCTCATTATTGCTCACATTTTAATTAACAATAAAACTAGAGAAGGTCCTGAGCAGTGACGAAAGTATGATATCTGTATGAAAATCATCCAAGAATTTGATCCCTAAGATTTCTAAGCATTCAATGTATCCAAAATCTTGACTACATGATCCCCAACCAGTGAAGACTCTCCAATATTAGTTGTAAAAAAATTATTTTTAGATCATGTATCTCTCTTGTCTCTCCTTCTCTTGATAGAGATCCTGAAGGTGATACATAATGCTATATGCATCCATGTCCTTGTGTTTCTTAAAAAGATTATCGGTCATGCATGATATCATGAAACATTTACCATATGTGGAATCTTTCAAATGTTTCTCATAGAGTGATAAATCTTTATCACTTTCCTCATTACCAGACACACTTGGAATAAGTTCTTTTAGAACATACAATTTTCTTTGATGGCATGGAATAACGCGTAAGTGCCTTTTCCACTCTTGGAATTTTTTTTCTAGTGAGAAGGTTATCCTTATCAAGTATATATCATAGTGATATGTTTGAATTCATTTTAATGTTGTTTCGACAAATAAAATAATCATAGATTTAATACTATGTCTGATAAAATTTAGACAAATAAATAAATATGATATTTATTAATCTCTCAATATTTTATCAAAACCCAATAGCCCTCAGCATTTGATTCAGAATATCCTATTTCTTGTACATTCTAGTGTCAAGGATATATATTCCCCTTCTCATTAAAAAACATTTTTTAGTCAAGTAACTTGAATGGTTTTAGGTAGGCATTGCAAATTCCAACTATATTAACTCATAGTTTCTTGATCTGTTGAGTGGACTCCCCAATCCTAAAACCCCTAAATTAGATTTCCTCAACCCTTTACTCCCAGTTAAACCAAGTCCTACTTTGGAATTAAACCTTTGATGTTGAATAAGTTAAGTCAACCCAAAAATTCAAGTTTTAATTCCTCGATAATTGAAAGCACCCCAACTTTGGCTGGTCATGCACTTTGAACTATGGTTCAATTTTAACTAAAGTAGTGGAAGTCTATACCGACTTAATATATATAATTGAGGAATTTTATCCTTTTATGCATAAATTTTCAATTATTATATTCATTACATTCTTTTTATTATTAAGTGGGTTTACTTAAGTGATTAAACATGTCTTAGATAATATTTACTCAAAAGAATATTAATTTTAGTTCTGTCTTGAATGCTTGTTAATTGATTAATTCATGTGATCACGACAAAACATCCATAATGAAATAACCATGAAACATGACAGAAATAGAATAATAAAGTGGTATGATCATGATCTTTTACTAATGGTTAGTTTATCTAGCAGTTGATAAACTAACTATTGACTTAGTAGGAAAACACCTTGAACCAATTAAGGTTAGTGTCACAACTTTCCACCTATCCACCTATGTATATCTCTTGGATTGGTTACACTTAGGCTCCAAACTTGAACTACCTCCAATATCTTGGGATATCTATCCATTACATATTATTTTACTCACACAGAGATGAGGGAAACAATAAGTTTACATAAAAGAAACCATGGGCACATAGACCCTTACATAATTAGAGGAGAGATGGCACATAGGCCAACAATTTCATTTAATAATAAATTAAATGAAACCAATCACATAAAAAGGTCTCATCTATTCGCATGATCATCCACATGCATGAAATAAACTATTTATTTAATAAAACTATCATTCAATTCTTAATCATTCTTATTTAAGATAAATCACGCTCAAATCAATTAACTATCTTCTTTAATTAATCAATCATTTTATCTTAATTCACATATGAATTTCCTTGAGATTCTCATCCATCATAATTTTAAAAAAATTAAATAAAATTATTTAAAATTAATTATGACCATAAATGTACCTTGGAGGCAACATGATGAATACCTATTCGAATCTACAAAACATGTATTATACTCATACACTATTTACTCTTATGACATATAACATACACGAATTATCACGTACTTTCATGAATTATAATATAAACTTAATTATTACACAAATTACATGATTTTTCTATAACTTTTCATGCTTTAATGCACATAGAGTAATATCTATCATACGATTCACACATGATATATAGATATGAACATTACATAGAAGTTAATTAAACATTTATATATATATATATTAAAAACCATCACATGGAATGTCCTATCAATTTAATGACTTCAATCAATCACATTTCTATAAGGTTTACACAATATAATGATCAATTTTAGTTATGTGCAATTTGTTATAAGTACATGACATGTACATGCGAGCTATATAACATGTATGTATCTCACTATCTATCCGAGGAACATTACTAGGGACTCAGTGTGTAAACCATGACTCAGAAAATTGGAGTACGTGGTGTGTATAAAGGAATACCTAGAATGTGATCTCTGAGTTACAAAGTCACTAGTTAGGTAGGCCGTGTATGGAAATACATGACCCATATGTGACTTAAAAGGATTACACATTGTGTACATGAGCTACATAGTGTGTACTCTGACTGACTGTGCGCTTTGATATCCCCTTCACTACGTGGTGTAAGATATTAAATAAACTTTGTGTAATCAATTCATGTGGTTTTAATTAATTCTTGGTGCATTGAAAAAAAGTACACAACATGTATCTTCAGTTACACAACATGTACTCTTGTGTTATTCGTCCAGAATCCTCATCACCTTCAGATGAGTTTTTCAATTTTATTTCATTCATAAAATTAATTGTTTTGATTAGATCTATGTGAAACAAAGGAGGAAGAATAAGATATCACAATTCAGATTAAAGGAACAGTTAAACTTTAATTGAAAACTAAATGAAAAATGTATAAATCAATCAACGGTATTTAAATAATTATAAATAATTATGAAACCATTCTGATACCACTTGTAGATTCTAGGTGATGGGGAAGTATGTGATGGGTCTTGACCGGAATTTCTCGTTTTCATGATCAATGATCAATCTGAGATCTACACAATGGTAGTAATCAACAGAATTGAATCAAAGAAAATAAACAATGGATAAAACATCAGAATTAGAGAGATGATCATCACATATTATTTATAATTAAGTTAATCGATTTGAATAATTAAATTGCATGAATTATTTCTTCATTGATGGATCTAACCATAGATATATGTTGTACAGCCATTGCGTTGTAGGAATAAATAAAATATTCCCTCTATCGGTGATCCACACATGATCCACAAATCTCTGAACATCACTGCAAGAATATCTGAGTGATAGCATGGTAGATATTATCACTTGAATTTTTCACCTTTTATCACCATGAGAATATATTACAAATCATTCTCATTGATCTCTCTTGACTTGAGAGTGATAGGTAGAGGAATATCGCTCGCCGTTCATGGGAATGTTCTTGGAGAGGGAGCTCTCTATATATTTATAGGATTATCTCCATCTGTTATTGTGCACAACACAAGATGAATTGACTTTATAAGAAAATAATATAATTGTGTCTATATATCTCTAGGTTTAGAAATGAATAATTTCAAAAGTTCTCCATATTATTTATTTAATCCCTTACAGAACCCCATGTCTATAATAATAATAATGTTATTATTTCCCAACATATTCTTAACTTGTGAATTAAAATTAAATATTAATTATGGAAATAATATTCAATATATATGATTTCTCATGGGACCATTAAACTCAATATTCCATTCCTCTATGATATTTATCAATTCTTGAATAATGAATATTTATTTATTAAATAAATATCACTTTATTATTCACTAATAAGTAAATAAATATTATATTCACTAAATAGAAAATGAATAATTATTAAATATTCTTCTCACATAATATTCTCTCTAATAACTGGTGAATAAATATATGTGATCAAGAAAATATGAATAATTATTAAACAATGTGTGGGAATAATATGTATTCAACTTTTTAAATAATAAATAATAATATATTATTTAACTGAGATTCTGGATACACTTAGTGTGTGAACCTCTAGGACTCTTTCATAGTGATATTAGGCAAAGTAACCTAAATTCCTAGGTTAGCATCTAGAAACACACCAATGCACCCATAGAGGAATAATTTAATGTTGAAACTATATAATACCTCATACAGATTCTTACTATGTAATATAATCCCTTTATCATGATATCTCTAATCAAGAAGGTCGCATGTTGGTTCTATCAACTTATGTGTTTGATGTCTCTTTCTTTGACTTCCTAGAAATAGAACTTGCCTATAGAATAACATGGACATGGATTTATTTAGGCTATATCATTTCCATCAAAGGTCCTGAGATATCAACTTCCATTAAAGAATAGAAGGGAAAAATCCTTTCTCGTGTTATTTATTAATACAATATTACTCGTGACACACCCAGCGTATCCTACCTCACCAAGAACAAATGTTATCATGAATTTCACCAATACATCAAAGTATGTGAATTATAATATTCATTAATAATAATCTTAAAATTCTAAATATTAATACACACATATGTAGATAGGAATATCCAATGACACATATAAATGTGGATTTTCTACTAGCAGTTCTCATTTTCATAATATCCTACATTGGATATTACTAAGGGTGTACACCATGAGAAGGTTCATTAAAGTCCTGTGAGTCTCCACCCCTAATAGCCTGTATTATTTGTGTCACTAAAATGATATCATATAGCTATAGAACATATATTTAATAATAGTTTCATAGCACTTCTAGGTTCTCATCATAGTAGGGAACCTCTATTACCATTTAGTGCAACAACTACTCTTAAAACATGATCACATACTATATTATGAAGAAGAAAAATCATAATGTGATAATAAGTTTATTAATATTCAAAACTATGAATAAAGGTTATCATAAAATACACATAAGATGACTGTAGAGCACCAACTCCAACACTCTAGACCCTAGGAATGCATCCAATTCTAATTTTCCAAGTATTTTCGGATATCTCTAACTGTAAGTTTATGTAATTATGTTGGATTCTTTTGATATTCATCTATTACTCTTTATTCATAAGTAATATAAAACATTAATACATATCATGGAACATGATATTAATTCCTATCACTTAATATTGTTAAATTATTTTAATCTCCCTAGTCTCTTCCTATGCCCATGTATGTTCTACTAGAAGAATTAAACACCAACAAAAAATTGGTCTTGAATTATTTCGACTTGTATTTTAAATACTTTTTTAATACATGTATTATGACTATATTTATAAAACCCATGAATCTATTAAGTAGATCTTGTTTCCTAGAACATAGATGATACTTTAAGTTATACTTGTAGAAATTTCATTCCTTATTCTTTAAAAACTGATAAGACACAACAATTGTTTTCCATATGTTATCAACATACCTATCTTGTAAACTTATAGTGATCCCACTAACTAGTTAGAGACACATATAACTAATTAATTTACAAATGAATATTCTTTTATCATTATTAAGGATTTATTCATAAATTAATTTGTGTAATATACATATCTTACTGAAATTTATTAATTTCACCAGCCCTTTTAGTTATACCTAGTAGAAATAAACCATAGGGTCTCCTTTTTGGTCACGTCATATAGAAATATTCTGTAAGGAATCCTCTAAATGAGGTGGAATTGAAAATAAATATCCAAATGTTTTGATCATAGAAATATTATTTTCCAAGTATAATTCTAAAAGGATTTTAGTCATGGTGAGTGATGAATAAGTTTTGTCATAGAATAAACATTTAAATAATCTATCATGCTATATTGGTACCATCTTGCACCATCCATGTCTATTTTCTCTTAAATACTCACCAGTTGTACCAAGTCTTGGAAACATCCAAAATTCAAAATCCATGAATTTTGATACATAGATTCCATTTCATGCATTTATAAATAATTTTCAACCTTATTATATTACCTTTTAATGATTCTTTATTGTAATATTTATTCTGAAAAAATAATACATGTATCACCCACTAAGGTGAACATAAACCACCTCTGTGGTTGTATATATATACATAGTACATGTCTCTAGAACTACTCCTCCCACTAATATCAGTGGAGTCCAGTATTCCTATTCCAACTCAAGTGAATCTAGATCCCTACCCTATAGAAGTTATGTTTGTTCCCACTATCTTCAAAGTGATAGGATTTTCTATGGAATTATAGTCAATATTGACTATAAATTAATATACTTAGTGGATACAGGATCGTTAACTCAGATTCACGTTATTGTTTTGATGTTCATTGGTAAGTAAGGTTGGATTTTAACAAATGGTTTTTAACAAACGCTTGTGGTAGTATCCTAAAATATTCTTATAATATTTCAATTGATATGATATCCATTAGACAATATAGTTAGCATATGGTTAGAAGTCTCAATTATATTTTCAAGATATGTATTATAAGAAATAGTGGTAGATTTGAAATATATATAAGACCCATCATTAATCTTATTTTTACTACCATCATGACATTGATGTATATAAAGAAATTTTAGTTTGGGATAACATTTACTCCATATATATTATCAATGATTACTTGGATAATATGTTCTCTAACAATCCATCTGAGATATTCATCAATATTTACCAAGTTCACTCATTTACATCAATGAGAATTTCTAAAATTTCTTAAAGTAATATCATGAATTATATGATTTTACCTTTGAATTTAGAATGGTTATTGTGGCTATATAGAACCAAATCTATTTTTTTGTACCTTTATTAAAAAGTTTATTTATCTGTAAAATGATAATTAGTTTATTTTTATATCCATTATATTCACTAAATTGAGACTAAAACACTTTAATGGGTATAAAAAAGTCAACTACTTTCAGCTTTATTTGATAAATAATTATCTTGTCACAATCTGGTAAGAGAATTCTATTTTATATTCATCATTAATTTTAATGGATATTTGTAATTCAAGAGTTACCGAACCGTTAGTTTAGTATTTAAATACCATAACAATATTTATTATAAAATTAAATAATACCTTGTTGTGTATGTATGAACATTGAGATAAATTTTTGGGTAACACTTACTAATAACTTGAATCAATCCAATCTGAAAATGAAAAAAATAGTGAGCTCCCCTTGGATGATATAGGAATCTCTTTTTCTCATCTCCTTTTAAGTCCACTCTAAAACCTTTCTATTCTTTCTCATTTCCATTATTTAAATAAATGTATGTTGTAAGCATATAGTATTTAACACAAAATTGGAAAAAAAACTTGATTAATATACCCAAAGTGGATGCAACTTCTTTCTCCTTCAATTCATTGCAATTTCTTTTCCAATGTCCATTATTTCCACATAAGAATAAAGTGACCTCTTGTTCATTCTTCTACCATTCTATTTATCAGTTTTTTACCCAGAATTGAAAAAATAATGATAAACTTAGTGGCAAGGATAATAAAATAATATTAATGGATAATTTATTATTTAAGTGGAAGCCCAATTTTGCTAACTGGTCAACATATCCCCAACATTTTGAAATCACGATCAATATATAGATTGTATTCTTCCAATTTACACTGATATAGTGCATTGAAAATCTTATTTATCTCGATCCTTACCTTATCTTTATTAAGATAAAGTAGATGAGATATTATGGTGTAAGCATCCATGTCTTTATGTTATATCATCAACTCTATGGACATAGTTTATAATATAATACAACATACATAAGAATCATCCTCAACATATCTCTGGTAGATATTTTTTCACCTTCTCTCATCTGCTACAGTGGCATAACATGAGTAGGGTATTCCAAAACATAATAAAAACCTTATGATAATAATGTATCAAATAAATTATTATACCATATCTATACATTTGTATTTGTAAGAGAGTACCCTAAGTTAAGGAATGATCATACTATTTTTGTTGTTTTACTTTCCATTTTCTATAATAATTAAAATATATTATTATTACTTTACTTGATTACAAATTATGTGAGAAATAATAATAATTAATTTTATTAATTCTCCCATTATATTATAAAGTCCCAACATCCCTAACTATTGAACTCAAAATGTCTATTTTTTGTGATATTCTAGAGGCAAGGATCTATTTACCCCTTTACATAGCCCCAATGAGGGTTGGTCAATATATTTGAAGTTATTTAGGTAGGTAAGTATTTTCCAACATTAGGATTGAAACTCCTTGATTCATTGAGTGGATTCCTCAATACTGAAACCCTTACTTAGATTTTTTCAACACTTTACCCCAAGTTACACCAAGATAGCTAGGGCTACTTATCTTTATATAAGATGGTTAAGAATAAACAAAAATTTCATAATAACTCCATGATAAAAGTTAGTGTCCCAATAAGGATTGGTCAAACACTTAGTTCTATGGCTTTTATTCCTAATAAATAATTGGATGATCAGGTATAACTTAATATATATTTAAGGTATTTTAATTTATTATGAATAAATTTTAACTTGTTTTATCCCTTATATGTATTTTTAATATTAATTTTATTTTACTTAATTAATTAACCTTGTTGGATAAAACAATTATTCATAATCCATTTATTTATATTCTATATTTGAACATTAATTTATTTATTTATGAGATCACATTCTTGTACCAATAAAATAAATATTACACAATTTAGAAATAAATAAATAAAGAACCTGATCATGAGATTATCTAATGGAATATTTTATGAGTGGATATTAAATCAACCTTTTAACTATGGGAAATAACTTCGTGTTTTGTTCTTGGCATGAGTTACAGTATTCCACCTTTCCACCTGTGTATCACTAGGGTCATAATTATCTAGGAATCTCCTATGTATGCCTTGGGATGCTCTATTTAGTACAAGTATTAATAACTCACATTAAATTGAGGGGAACTAAAGGATTAGTCAAATTGGAATTACATAAATAACCTTGGACATGATGGTACTACATAATAACAAAGAGATGTATGACTCGCTAGCCATCAAATTAATTTAATAATTTATAATTACAAACCTATGTAATAAATTAAATTAAATAATTCCAACACATACACATGTCTTTGTCAAGCTCATGAAAGGTCATACATATGCAATGAATATGCAAAAGTAAAATCAGTTAACATTAATTTCTATTTGTTCTTTATTATTAAGATAAATGTGACATACCATCCTAGGAGCCACTAAATGGTTCCCTAAGATGGTGGGTCACATGGCCTTAAGCACACCTCCCCGTATGCTAGAGGTTTCTGAATAGTAATGAGGGTCTATGATGATATGGTGGGGAGACTACACCCTCATTATTAGAGTAACATAGTGGTAACAGAAATGAATAAAAGTTACAGGAAAAATATCAACTATCAATAGAAGATAAATAATCTAGACAATATTAATAATAATCAAATCCAAAGGTAGTTTCAAATACCAAGCGATGAGTATGTCATGGATATATAAAAAATAAATGCTATAGATGGAAATATTTATGCAGTATAATATAAGTATCAAAAGTAAAAAAAAAATACTATCTCCATATAGCATCACGATCCATTGCTTTATCTTGTTCTCCCCAATTACTATGCCATAATCAATAAATCACTATCAAGCAGGCGCTTTACCCTATCCCAGCCTATATAGATGAAGTATTTCTAGGTACCAAATGGTGGCTTGAACAGGGTGTGAGATAGCACTCAATAGGCCACCACCAATGGTGCTTATGAAATATTTATTCTATGCTTATAAGATGAAGAAGTGTACATGTATAATAGGAATAAAAGTGATAAAAGAAGAAGTGATATTTTCCATTCTACCAAAACTAACTATTATCAGACAACCATAAATAATGGATATGTGTAAATTAAGGTAAAGAATCATCAACATCATATACCAAGTAATCAAATATCAAACCCAGATAAGACAGGGCCCTAGGATAATGACTAGGGAATCCTCATAGAGTCTACAAAGCGTATCTATATAAAACTTGGTAAAGACTTGGATGGATCCCAAGGAGCATATACAAGGCAGTCCAAGAAAGCAAGATCCAATGTGTAGAAAATACCAGGACATCCAAATAGGTCATCTGTGCTATACCATGACCCCACCTCATCAGTTTCATACCATGATTCCCCAAATTAGTTCCATACCATGTATCATGCATTGGTGACATACCATGCCAACCATCATCAACATGATTTATAAAATGGAATAAGGGTTAATATCAAATTATATATCGTTTTCCATTTAACTCGTTAAACCCATTTCATTAACCATTTCATAATCATACATAGGAAAATTGATTATCCATTTCATTCCTTTAATATACAAATTACAAGGTTTTATAAGGTGCTTACAACCTTTAACAGTCTACTCTGTTCTCATATCTAACTCCCAATAAAGAAAAGTGAGCTCAACACACTCCAAGGATGGAATATTAATAGTCAAAGGAAGGAACCCACACCATGGGTTGTTTTTTTGAGGTCATTAACCTAAAACCTAGTGTAATGGTATCATGTAATGTATTAATCAAAAATTCAACATTTTATTTAGGGGTTTATTAATTTAGTAAGCAATGACCAGAAGTGCTGATGTGTGGCATGATGACAAAGAGGTATAAACAACCAAACTTTGAGGGGAAATGTATAGACCACCCACCTCATTCCTATAGAGGAATACTCATATAGTATCAACCACTAATTGGGTCCAGATTAAAAGAAAATGGAATAGTGGAAAAAATCCCTAAAAATAGGGAATATTAGCCTATATGAGAACAACATACCATAAGGAGATGAAATCAAAGGAAGGAAGGAAAAAAATTAATGCTCTTACCAGTGGCTATCCAATGTGACAGACAGTATCACAGATTGAAGTAAAATAGAGAAACGACTTCAAATCCTAAGAGAAGGGTGGAGGAATATCTCCCTGGGTGTGGCCCGCTTAAGAAATAGGGGAGGAGGAAGGTTTGAATCCATTTTAAAACTTAGGAGGGAAAATGGTAAAAACACCCAAAATTTAAGAGGTGCATGGTTTTGTCACACAGTTAGCCAAACCATGCACCATCTACTGTCCAAAGACAATGGCCCACAGGATTTTGGAGTACAGTTTGTCTAACCATGCTCTACCCATGTACTCCCCTCTACCCAAGGTGAATACCCTTCATGGCCTGCATCACATGATTAGAAAAACTATGTGCAGCCTGTGTCGTCTCCTCTATAGAGCTCTATAGCACCCTGAATGGTTTTTCCAAATTTTGTGGCCTCTAGTGCATCGTTTGGTTAAACCATGCACTTAGCCCTTTCCTTCATAATTTTGAGCTTCGGCCTCTGAACAGTCCCCAAACACTCATGATTACTCCCTTAAGTTAT
The DNA here is from genome assembly GCA_963277665.1 of Viscum album. Lineage (NCBI taxonomy): Eukaryota > Viridiplantae > Streptophyta > Magnoliopsida > Santalales > Viscaceae > Viscum > Viscum album. Next base: position 1,472,684,761 of record OY728123.1, read on the forward strand.
TAGGAATGTTTATAAGATAAAAAATGATTCAAACTGAAATTTAAAAGACTTGTACCTTATAGAAAAACCAAGGATCTTGCATTGAACATTCTTATATTAATTAATTATTTAATTTATCAACTAATTCTCTTTCATCTTAATGACCATTCAAACTCACTTGGAGATACCCATCATCAAGGCATTCATGGAAAATAAACAGCATAACCAATAATTATATATTATTATAATAAATTAATTAAGCATTTAAAATTATTTAAAACATTTATTAAATTGTTAAACAAACTAGGTATTCCAATTAATAAAGTAAGGTTTTAAGGATTCAATTATAAATCTAATGTAATTTAATTTTTTCCTTTATTGTGAGACTACATGACATGTACTATCAAGCTAAACATTGTGTATCTCATTTTTCATGTACTCAGGTAACACCCCTATGGCTTCAGTGTGTTAACTCAGTAAAACTACTTGATATTTACTAACCAACTACACACTATGTATTTAGATTTTCATTTGGTTGTGATACATGCCTAGGTCTTCAACATGCATCTTGGAGTTTTACACAATGTGTATTATCGAGCTATATATTGTGTGATCTAAATTTCGTGTGTCTGAAAAACCTGTTGAAGAACTCGACGTGTTTGATAGACACATGACTACAAGACATGTACAATCTAGATACATTCCATGTATCTCATATATCATGTGTTCACATAACTCATCGAGGAACCTGGTGTGTTTCAAAAATAGGAATTAATGAACAACATGTCGTGTATTCCAGTTACACATTGTGTACTTCATTAATTCTCTAGGATATCAATATCATGTGGGTTTGGTCATGAATTTGACCACATGGTTTGTGAAAATTTCACTACTAAATCATGTAGACTACACGATCTGTACACCATATACAAGCCATGTAATCCAACATGTCGTGTTTCAGGTTGGATCGGTTTATACAAAGTTTAAAATAAATACACCGTGTGTAGTTATTGCTCGATTCATTGTGTATCCTGCGACCCAACCAGGAATAGTTCACTTGGGTACACGGTGTGTACTCTAGCCACACACCATGTAATTTAATGTTATCCAGCCAAAATCCTCAAAACTTTTTGATGGAATCTCTGACCATTTTTCATTTTATCTTATTCCTTTAAGAAAATGAACATTGAATGATGATTAATATGTCGATAACATTCTAATAAAAATCAGATTAAAGAATGAATATTCTTTAAGTGAATATCTAACCATTATTACGTATGTAGATAAATAGTCAAATAAATAATTATAAATTTGAAATTTGATCACTCTGATACCACTTGAAGGTTTCAGGCACAGTGTAATCACTGGTTTTGGGCGATAAATAAAAATTAATTTGACTTAGAATTTCTCAGAACCCAAGAGATTATATTTTCATGTTAAATTTATAATTAATTTATTTAATATTATAAGAAATGGTTACCTTTGTTTAGAAACATTCTTTGATTGTGATGTTGATCTTTTGAAAAACCTTTTGGGATTACCTTCATTTTTTTATAAGGATCCAAGTGTATAATTTCTCTAGTGGTGATCCACACGTGCTCCTTTGATCTCTGAGAAACACATATGGAACTTCAAGTGATAGCGCAGTAAATCTATCATCTTGTGTTGTTCTTCTTGATTAGTCATCCTTCAAGATTGAAATATTCTCTCTAGATATTCTCATTCTTGAGAGGAAGAGAGGAGGATTATAGAGAGAAATATATTATGTGCAATGTTTTTTATTTCTTAATTAACCCTACACAATATTCATTACCATCTATTTATAGAGCTAGGGTTTAGGTTAAAATATTATTTAATTTCATGTCAGATCTTAAATAATATAATAATCTATAACAAACCCCATGCCATATATTATTATTATTATTATTATTATTATTATTATTATTATTATTTTGTGGTGTGCGCTGATAAATATTATTTATCATCATGTAAATTAATATTCATCATCAGATTCTATCTTGGTCTACTTGAACTCCTCAACATTTATTAATTACCCAAATAAATATTTTATTCACTTAAATAATTATTTTATTCACAATACAATGAATAAATATTTATTAAATATTAAATAAATAAAATTAATATTTAAATCAAAATCCAGTGAATAAATATTTATTATATATTCATGTATGAAAATAAATTATTTATTGATAAATAATTATTTATTACCTTGAAAATTTTAGCGATCAATAAAACTTGAATGTAATTATTCCTCTTTGTTGAGAATAATATTTATTTTTTTAATTAAATTCAAATATAATTTTATTTATATCAACAAAATCACTTAGTGTGTGACCCTCTAGGATCGTTTCTCATTGGCATTTGGTGGGCTTTATTAAAGTTCAAGATTATTGTCTAACGATGAGTAAATACACCCAAGAGAAATAACTTAATGTTGTAGTGAAGAAAACCACATACAAATGATTATTGTGTCACATAATCTATTTTACATAATATTTCATCAAGAAGGTTTCATATTTGTGTCATCAACCTATTTTCTTGATAAATCTTTCTTTGACAGTCTAAAATAAACACGTTGTTTCACCATGAACATTAAATTTATTATAATGATTATATTTCAATCAAAGGGTTGATATATCAACTTTCATAAATATAGAAGAGACAAATCCTTCCTGAAATTATCTATTAATAATATTTCATTCATGACACACCCAGCGTATCCTACTTCTTGCCAACATATGGCATGAAAATTTTGGTCAGCAAATATAAGTGAATGAGTCATGAAATATATCAATTTCGGTTCATGTATTAAGGATCATGTACGGCCTTATGCCTTGGGCCTACAGGTTATGTATGGGTTCCCCATCAACCCTTAAAATGGGGATTATCTGTAATAAAATAAAAAAAGAAGGCCTTCGGGCCATTCAGAGAGTAAGGAACATTAGAAACACTTTCATATAAGAATATTTGATGACACCAAAACATTCCCTACTGCCAAGTCTGTTCTCATAATCACCTATATTATAGATTACCAAGTGTGAACTTTATGATAAGAAGCTTTATTATCTTATGAGTACTCCCACCTAATAGTCTATTTACTATGTTCCTTATCATAGTATGTTATCCAATTATAGAATTATATTTAATAGATATCATCATAGCATCTTAAGGTTCTCATCATAGAGGGGAAATATTATCAACTTATCAATGAAACATATACTCTAGTACAATATCACATCAATTTTATATAGAAGAACAATCAATATATGATAAGATATTTATATTAATATTAACTTATTTGAATATATAAGTAATATAAAGTAAAAAGTAGTTGGTTTTAGGGAACCAAATCTAAAAAAGTTATCTTCACATCCATCTGCCCAATATCTAGGTCCAAGCTAGCCACCAATTCAAAAATGACTCAGACTGAAGCCATCTTCACCGTAGTTGAAAATATCTCATCAAATTCAACTCCCCTATTCTAAATTAATTTTTTGACTACTAACCAAGATTTGTGTCTGAACTCTTTTCCACTGTCATCTTTTCCAGGATGGCACCCATTATTTTATTAGTGCCTTCTTACCTTTGGGTATTTCCACCAACTCATATGTCTAGTTTTTCATCAATGTCTCCATATCATCATCAATTTCATATGGCCACTTGATTTTATTAGGATGAGATATTGATTCACATTATCCTTCTGTATCCCCCTCATCAGTCAACAATTGGTACTCTCACTCTAAATATTTTGTTGATAGAATCCTTACTTATGAATATCTTTGAACCTTTGAAATATTAGGTTTAGGAGGAAAACCATTATTAGGCTATTATTATGCTTTTATAAATTTGGGTGGAGAGGATTGAGTCTCTGTCTGCTCAATGTCCTCCTCCATTACCTCTTGATATGATTTTGATGAGTCTTATGACACCTCCTCCTCTTTAGTGGTAGGTGGTGTTGGTGTAGGTATTGAATTAAGAACTTATTCCTAGACACTTTCTCTTCGAGTCATTCTATTATTTTTAATGTTCTTGATCTTCTGGTTCTCATAGAACACAACATATTTTCTTATGGTCATCTTCTTCTCCTTCAAGTCCTAAAGATTGTATATATACTCCTCATCTCTATAGTTGATGAAGATTCATGGGGTTGATCACCCATATAGGTTATGTATGAGATATTTGGATACATGTGACAATGCCAGAGATCCAAATACTCATAAATGAGTGTTAAGGGAAGTTTACCAGACCTTATCTTCTGTGTAATCTAAAAATTCATGTATATGATGGTGATCTATTGATGAGATAAAATGCAACTCAAATAAATTCTCCTCACAATGGATTATGCATCTTGGTCAAACTCATCATGATCTTAACCTTCTCTATAATGGTTCCATTCATCCTTTCTATAACTTTGTTGTGTTTTTGGGGTGCATGGTACCATACACTCATATCGGATGCCCTGACTCCTACAATGGGCATCAAAATCCAAAGATGTATACTCTCATATGTTGTCTGAATGAAGGCACTTCATCTTCCTTCTAGTTCCATGATCCACCATGGAATGGAACTTATTGAATTAGTCCAGAACTTGGTCTTTCATCCACAATAATACCACCCACACCTTTTGAGATTCATTGTCAATGAAGGTTAAAAAATATTTGTTACCTCCCAGTGACTCCACCTCCATGGGACTATATATATCAGAGTGAATAAGATATGACAACTCTGATGTACTTTATGAAGAAGTACTGAATAAGACTCTATGCTAGTTTCTATACAAACAATAGTTACAAGGATCAAGTGATGCTTTTTTTCAACACTGATACATTTTGTTTTCATCAGGGTGTATAAACCTCTTTCACTTTATGGTTGAGTCTCATATTTCATATATTGGATGATGCCTCTCCTTTCAACATGTTAAGGTTTTCCGTAAATATCTTCACATGAGTTTTTTACAATATACTGCATATTCCTTTCCTTTCACTGTGTTGGTTTCTGTACAAAAAGTAGTTACAAGGATCAACTGGTGTACATTTAATGAGAAAAAAATGCAATTCCCACAATAATAAACATGAGAAACTATTACTTTAAGTATAAAAGTTTGTGAAGAGTGGTAATTTATTTCCTAAAGTAACCACATTATTATGGAGTAAATTTTGGGTACTTTGAAAAATAGTTATCGGTGTTCTGATAGGGTTTTATCAATCAGTGATGATTAATCGATGACCTGGTGAGGATGGAACTACAATAAGTAGGTCTTGGTAAGGTCGGTATGTCTCTATGTGATTCTGTTTGGTGGTTTATTTTTTAAGGTCCTTGTTGAATTTAGGACTTATTGTCCAAATTATTAGATATCTATCCCCATACCCTGTGATTCTTCAAATCTATATGGCAGAAACTCATAAGACCCCCCTATGTAGTTGAGAGTGCAATAGCGATTATAATCCTCTATACCCGATGAATCCATAATCTATTTCCTGATTCAAAAAAGGATCCACAGCCCCAATCCATCCATGTTATACACATTATTAATAAAAAGACTCAAGGTTTCATGGTGATAGAATCCTACCCAGAGAGGTGGGTGAGAGATTTATTTCATTATGAGGTGAGAACAGTCTTGTTAGCAACCATGAAATACATAGCTCCGGCGACGGTGGAGATTATGAAGGCTTGAGAAACGAGATTATGGTTAGCTCTCACCCAAGACATCATCTTCATTCTCAACAAATTCAAAATGATCCCATGTGATTTAATTGAAATTTTTAGGGGAAGTAATAAAGAGGCTTATAGTTGGGATTACGTGTGAGGCCTACAACCGCGGATGCCTTCACACCTCCCATTATACCCTCTACAATACGTAATCACACATAGTCGGTAATCCAGAAATGGTTCATTACTAGGTAATTTTTATAGTGGATGAGTGAGGTATTGTTTTAAAATGAAAATAAATATTTCTTAAATTAATACATAATAGAATAACGAACTAAATACACCGCTTTGGAGGTGGTGTAGTGGTGAAGGTGGAGAGCATAACAACACTGTTCTTTGGGAGGTGTAGGTTTTGATTCCTAGGAGCCCTATCTTGGTATAATTTCTACCTCCTCGAGATCCACTCATCATGTTGGGTAACTCGGTTTTTGATTGGGTGGGAAAAATTAGGTGCAACACACCCATGCAGACTTATTGATGTGTCGGACCATCGTCAATCAAGTTTTCACCCTCTGGGACGCTCTTCCATATCATATAGAAATGACTCCTTGGCTAGGGATCTCTCCAGAGTGATCTCTTCAAATGGAGGGGGGATCCCTTGTGTAGAGGGTTCAAAAAGGCCACACTCGAGGATTCCCTTTTTCTAAAGAATAATGAACTAAATATATTTACAAAAAATATTATGACCATGCTAAGCCATGTAAAATAGTTTCACACTTTTCATATTTTTTATTTTAGTTTTTTTTCAATAATGAGATTAATAATATTATATTAAATTTAAAATGAATATAGCATAATAATACCATAAAATATTAATATATATATATATTATATGAAAAGTTTGATATTCTTTGAGGTATATTAATTAAAACACACACACAAACAAATATATATATATATATATATTCTTTTATTAATTTAATGTATAAAATAATTTTAACATTCATTATTTAAAAATATTCTCATTTATTGAGAAAATATAAACTTTTGAGTGTAAATATGTAAATTAATTATCTAAAAGTATATTTATTTCTATTTAAATTTATCAATTACTTATACTTTTAGTTATTTTTTAATTATTTAGAGTGTTCTAGCATAGAATATAAATAAAAATTTTATTCTTTCATCACTGGTAAAAATTATATTTATCACAATAAATTTTTTATCTCGGTTATGTTTAACCGACATTAAAAATAGTTTTTCATATTAGTTATTAAATAACCGACATGATATACCTTTTAAAACTTTATCAAAAGTCCAGTAGGCTCACTTTAGATTCTTTTTTCTCATGACAACAGTATTTTTTCTCTCAATTAGAAGTCATAACCCTTTGTTTATTTGATTTGGTGGACTATAATCTTCCATTACCATCTTCATCCACCCTCACATTTCATCGGTCTCATCATGTGAATATTGATCCACTGCCTACCCCCCCCCCCTCAGTTTTTTTATCCTTGCACATTCAAAGATAGCTCTTCTCATATCTCAAGTTTGACTCACACATTCTCGATACTCTCTTAGTCAGTGGACCCATGTATTATTCTAAGAAAAATTGATTCTCTGAATTTTTTTTACCTTTTCGAGGTTTTAGTTTGATTTTATTCCTTTTTAATGTTATTGGAGCCTCTAATTTTGTGAAATGTCTGGTTTCTTTCCCTCTCCCCTCATCATTTATATTGAAGAAGCACTCTGTCGGAATCCCTAGACATTCAAAGAATAAATCTCAGGTTTTAATTTCATATCCTATTTTATTAATTTTTCTTTCTCGCTTAAGTCGTCAAAGAATTTTATTTTTGATTTATCAACTATTTGAATTTTTTCTTTAATCGAATCTGTTTTGTACAAAAAAAATTATGCATTCTATTTTTAAATATGATATGTTTCCAATTTTGTTTTAGTATTCTATTTAGTTTTATTTTCCTTTTTAATGATTTGAAACTATTATTTATTTGTTTAATCTATAATTTATTTTTGTTTTATATGTATTTTGTAACATTATTTTATTTATAAATTGTTTTTATCTATAATCATATATTTTATTTAAAACTACAAGGAATATGAGATTTGTTTCAGGTGTAGGAATCACATACTTTAGTTAAGATAAAATGTATTCCCCTTATTTCGGGTATAGATTTCAAAGACATAGGTTGCTGTATATAAATAGCTAAAAACCTGTCATGTGAGATCCAAGAATTGGTTATATCAATTCAAAGAATGTTATAGGAAACAAGGTATGAATATAGTATTGTGTATTTAATAATTACTTTAATTTTAGTTCCATATGACTCCCAACTTCACATTCTTGGGCTAGCCTAATTTTAATAATCACTTTACCACTTTAACAAATCACATAATTATGAATTTTCACTCGGTTGATATATACACTCTTTAACTAGACACTTAGTAGAATAATTCTCCATTACAAAATAATCTAACCTTACTATATTCTTCATTATTAAGCTTATTTCTAATCATATTCAATATACACAAAGTTATATCAAGGGAAATTATAATAATTTTCACATGAATCACCCCTTGGTGAAACATGAATATGAAATTTCCTTTCTTACATAAAAATTCACTTGGGGGTAACCAATAATTTCACACTAAAACATATATTAGGGAATTTAACACCGTATTTTCTTTAATGTGGATACATATAAAAATTTATCTTTTATTACATTACAAACTTGACCCCTTTATTCAATAAAATATTTATTTTCATTTGCTAAAGAATATAATAATAAAATATAAGAGTGATATTTCTAGGAAATTAGATCATTCAATGTTAATATTTTTGTCCAAAAATTGTGATTATTCACTAAGATTTGTGTTTGAAATTTCATTAGAGTTATTTTTAATGTAAGAAATGTTTTCTCATTGAGAGTCTTAACTTCATCATAAATTTTTTTTTCTAGAAACTTCTATTTCTTATAATACTTTTATACTTAATCTCTATTCTTTAAGAACTCCATTATAGTCACTAGTTATCCTATATTACTGTTCATTTTTTTACTTTCAATTCATTGAAATCGTCACATGATATTTCTAGATATTTAGTCCCTCTTCTAAGGATTTTATTTATTCTTTCTTTTCCAGTATGACTCTCTTTTACACACTAGTGATATAGATTTATTTCCCTTATTTTCTATTTGATTATATAATTATTCCAATTAACATTAAATTTTATCTCCAATATTATTAACTTATTTAACATTATATTTACTATCATTGAAAATCATAGAAAAATTTTACCGTTGAAAAAAACCAGAAGTGTTTCTTCTTGATTATCATTAAAATAATCCATTATCCCCCCCCCCTCTAATTCACTTTTATCACCACTATATTCTTTTAAAAATATATTTGTTTTTGATATTTGTTAAAGATAATAATCAGTCAAATTTGGATTACTGCACTTCAAATAAGTGATGAGTATGAGAAAGGTACCAATTCTTTTTTTTATTTTCTAAATGAACTATTCTAAACATCGATATTTTTTTATGTCCATGCATGAAATTTTTAAATATAAAGAAGTTTAAAAATATAGAGATCAAAGATCATTTAATTTTTCATGGTTTTAATATGAGTTAATGCCCTTGGATTTGGCTTGGTAAAGCTGGGCATAATTTCAAATGTATTGATAATGATGCTTTTCAAGTTGATAAGTTTGTTCAAACTGAAGAAATGATTCATGATATTGAAGTAGAGACAATTGAGAAAGAACTGAAAATTTAGCATCTATATGGTTATGCTGAAAAACCATTGTATATGGGTTGTATGAATTTTATGGTTTTATTGAAAGTGTTAAGATTTATTAACCTGAAGGTGAAAAATGGATGGAGTGACAAGAGTTTTACAAAGTTGCTACAATTGTTTAAATACATTCTTCTTAAAGGTAACGATCTTCCATATTAACCTTATAAGGAGAAGAAAATATTATTCTTGGTGGAATTGGGGTACAATAAAATATATTTCTAATTGAATGATAGTGTGCTATATAGGAAGGAATATGAATTTATATGAGGGTTTCCTAAATGTGGGACATCATGGTATAAGTTGAAAGAAGAATCATCAGCTCATTTAATAGTTATAGATACCCCTACCAAGGCATTTTGGTATCTTACTATAATTCTTCATTTGAAACATTTATTTAAAAATTAAAATGAGGTAAAAAGGTTAAGATTTAATGAATATGAGAAAATATATGACGGAAAATTATGGCATTCAACTGATTGTACACAGTGGAAGAAAATTGATTAACAATTTCCTATATTTAAAAATGAAGTTATAAATCTCAGACTTGGACTATGCATGGATGGAATGAATCCATATCCAATCCTTAGTAGCACACATAGTTCATGACCTATTTTATTGGTAATTTAAAACTTATATTCAAAATTTTGTATGAAATAAAAATATGTCCTGTTGATATTAATGATCTCTGGACCAAAATAGCCTAAAAATGATATTGATGTTTTCTTATTACCATTAATTGATGATTTTAAACTTTTATGGGAAAAAGAAATTAGGGTGTATGATTCTTATAAAATGTAACATTTTCATCTATATGCAATGATATTGTTCACTATAAATGACTTCCCAGCATATGTAAATTTGTTTATATACAGTGTTAAGGGGAATAAATATTGTCCAATTTATTAAAAAAGGCTTCATATTATCAATTGAAACATGAGAGGAAAACAATATACATGGGTCATTAAAGGGTTTTTTTCTATGGATCACTATTATTGAAGATTAAAAAGGAAATTCAAAGGATCACAATAATTTGATATTGCTCCAAAACCTTTTTCCACCGATCAATATTTTGAGATGGTGAAAAATATTGATAAAACATTTGGAAAAGCAAAAAAATCTGGTAATAATAAAAATATTTGGAAGAAACAATCAATATTTTTTGAGCTACCATATTGGAGACATCACGAGATAAAACATAACATTTATTTCATGAATATGGAGAATAATATCTATGACATATTGATTAGAAAATTTTTAGATATTAAAGGAAATACTAAATATGGGTTAAATACAAAATTGGACCTACTCTCAATGAGAATACTTTTGGAGTCAGTTCCCACTCCTAATAGAAGAATAAAATTTCTTTCCCTGGATTTTCATACATTATCAAAGAGGGATAAATTTTTTTCAATATCTTCATAATATCAAATTGCCACAAGTTTATTTTTCAAATGTAAAAAATGTCATGCCTCTAAAGGATTTGAAGTTGATAGGTATGAAATCTCATGATTGTCACGTAATGATGCAATGGCTCCTAACAGCTTCATTGAGTGAAATATTTTACATACATGAACGAATGACTATCATGAAGGTGTTTTATTTTATCAATTCAATTTTAAAAAGGTGATTCATCTGAATGCATTGAAAAATTTTAAGAATGAAGCAGTGTTTATACTTTTTCAATTGTAAATGTGTTTTCCTCTATCTTTTTTGATATTTTGCTTCATTTAATAGTTCATTTAGTGCGAGAAATAAAGCTTTACAGACCTGTATATCTATGTTGGATGTATCCTTTTAAAATTTATATGAATACATATAAGGGGTATATTAAGAATTCATATCGACTTGAAGCCTTCATTGTTGATAAGTATATTTCTGAGGAGGTTTCTTAGTTTTGTACAAGCTACTTTTCAGCAGTGGATCATATCAGTTTGCCTACATCTCACTATGAATGATTCAATTATGGGGGAAAGGAGATTTTTGGATTGAAAGTAAAATCATTGATATGTAAACAAATAAATAAAGTACATTTATACATGTTGAATAACATAGATGATACTCATCTATATATAAAATTTCACATTAATGTGTTAAAACAATGTTATCCAAAGAAGAAAGATATGTGGATTTTGACAGAGCATAACAAAACTTTTTTTTCATTGCTTAAAGAGATCGTGCTTGGTAGAATAGATGAATTAGAAACATTGAGATGGTTAGTGGGTGGTCTGAGTTTAAATTTGATAACATGGTCTGGGTGTGATATTAATGGATATAAATTTCATACAAAAAATCATGACAAAAGAAGTGCAGTTCAAAATAGTATTGTATTGGTGTTCTTAGAAGCAATTCATTTTTCAAGTTCCAAATACAAGAACCCAATATTCATATCAAGTAAATATTATAGAGTCATTAAATATATATGGGAGGTTTATTATATTAAATTTCAAGTTATAGTGCTCTCTAAATGGTTTATCGGTAACAACAGTGTAATGACATGATGAATTTAGAATGAAACTAATTAATCTAAATAGATTGGAATAAAAAACTGATACTTTAATCAGGGAAACACATTAAAAAACAAATTTTATGTGTTTTTTATCAATCCGGTATGCATTGGTCTATTGTTTTACAAGGAAAAAATAGTATGTTATTTATGATAAACTTGATGAAGATTTCGATTTACGTGAGATCCCTACTTCCATGGAAATATTAACATATAATATTGATGAGCATTTCATAGACATGGTTTGTGTCATATGAAATGATCATAATGAAGGAATTTGGGAAAACAATACTTTAGTACATTCCTAATATTATAGGTAACAGATTTTTATTTCTGGTTTAATTTTATAAATTTCATAAAATTTTAGATATATTAGTTTTTTTCTTTATTAAAACACATATTATAACTAATAAGTTAAATTGTTTGTTTATATTAGTATAGTTTTTTTTTATTTTACCATATTTAACCTTATGTAACTTATATATTTGTTATTTTTTTCAAAAAAAATTATTTTAAATATAATATGTTAAATAAAAATAGAAATATTGCATAAAAGAGTGTATTAAAAAAATATTATTTTTTGTTGTAAAAAATGATTTATTTTGTTGGAGAATTTTTACTACCCACACACCATGTTTGGATTTTTTTTCATTATTTTATGTCTTTTCATCTCCTATTAATGTTGTTAGCATTTTAGTTAAATACTCTAGAAAATATGAATAAAAATGTGGTCAGTTTAGTGTACTTTTTTTGGATCATTTTTTAATATATTTAAAGAATATTATTTTTGTTATAATAAATGGTGTTATACATTGGAGGATTTCTACTATTAACATAAATTTTTTGGTTTTTTCATTCATTTATGTCATTTCATCTCTCATTAATGTTATTATTTTAGTTAATTATAAAAAAATATGAATAAAAATGTGTTCAGTTTAGTTTACTTTTTGTTTCATAATTTTTCATTTTTTATTTACATTTGTATGTAATAGTTGGATTTGTATATTTTTGTACTAATTTTTTGTTATTTATATTTGTATGATAATGATAGATCAAACATCTGATCCACCACATAATTTTGGAGAGGATCATACACATGCCTATGGGCAGGAATGTACACATGCTTCTGTTGATGAGCCTCCTCATCCTTCTGTTAAAGAGGCATCTATTTCCATGGGGTAAAAAGTGTTTGAGGGTTGGTAAATGTGACACAACATGATTACCAAAATTATCAGTTTCCCATAACTAGGACCAGAGGATACCGATAGACTTTTATGATAATGATATTCCAAGAGGTGAAAATTCAAAACAATTCAAGGTTTTATTGTAGTGAAGGCTAAAATAAAAGTTAGTATTTTGATTGATGATTGGATAAGTGTGGACAAAATTAAAATATCTCAATTATGGGACACCATTTTTGTAAGATTGTTTTTTATTATTTTACTTATCATAAAATGTTTATAGAAATATATGTTTTCCCACTTCTTATCAGATAACATATGAAATACCTAATACTGGAAGAGTCAGGAGGAAATGTTTATCATTAGATGTTAGGAGATTGAGGGATTTTAAATCAACCCTCATGTAAGATTTCATTTTTATACCTAGACAAAATCATAATCCATGTAATATATATATATATATATATATATATATATATATCCATTTATAGATGAAGATACATGGAAGAAATTTATTGAAGGTAGATGATGAGAAGTGTTTTTGGTAAGTTAAATGTTACCATTTAGAAGTTTTTTTATATTAATGATCATATTAATGATTTATTTATTCTTAATTTACATAAAAAAAAGAGATATTTTTATGAGATCCAATATAGAAACGTATACCCTCATACTTTATCTCAGGGAGGGTATACGTTATTGGAAGAACAAATGATAGCTGAAATTTTTCAGAAAATGAGAGTTGAGTCTTCATGATCCACAGAGTTTGAACCTATTTCCCCTAATAGATATGATTAATGGGAGAGGGATTGGATGAGAAAAAAAGGGAAATATCTTATGAAAGATTCAAGGGTTGTAGATGAGATGATTGTAAGATGTTTTTTTATTTATTTAAGTTAAATAAATTATTTTTATATTGTGATTCACTACATATTTTTTCAAATATTCTATAAGAGAATCTCTTGAGGAGAAGAACACATATGGGGTCTTAATAGCTGAGGGTAGAATGGATATTTTAGCTAAATCATTGGAAAAAATAGAACACATGGGTCATGTATGAGGATACCTGGCAGGTGTATCATTAAAAAAAGTGTTTCCATGTTATGAATCATCTTCAATGTAGGATGTTTATAAAAAAATAAAAAAATTGGAAGATATAATTTAGGATATTCATGAGATGATGGAGGAAAAGATTAGAGCTTCAGTACAGTTGATGTTTGCAGACATGCAAAGATAGTTTCTGGTTGTTGATCCCACTCCTCCACCTCCGCCTGTAGATCCCACTCTTCTTACTTATCCTAATCCACCTATGGCTGCAGACCCCACTGCTCCTACTTATCCTACTCCTACACCCCCTCCTCCAAAACTTCCCATTTATTGTGAGTTATATGTTGTTGATCCCCGACATTATATTGTTTCACATGGGATGATATATTATATTGGATATACCATTCATCAACAACAAATAGAGATTGAGAATCATAGGATCACTGTACAACATATTATAGATAGATCAACAAGGATATCATTTCTTACAGATGAGGTTAATATATTTGGACAGAGTATCAACCATTTTTTGTCTATATAGACTTGGTCAAAAAATTACCAGAGAGTTATGTGTATATTATATCATTTATTTAATTTTTCTATTATATTTGTTTTAATATTTTAAAGTTAATATATTTATCTATTTTTCTATAGAAATACTTTAAAGGTAAATAAATAAAATATAGACAACAACAAATACAAAGTGTTTTGACTTCATATACAACTTCTACTAGTCTTGATAGATTGTCAACATATTCAAATTTATTGTTGGATGTTTGTGAGATTCCAATGAAAGTTAGCATTTGTGGGCATGCAATGACTGTGACGCTTTTAAAAAAATATATCATGGAACTTGTAACTAGAGATGAGTTGGGAATCAACATGATGCAAGTGTTTTCCATGTAATTCAATTAACAAAAATCCTTTTGTTATTTTAATTTATTGAATTTTTTACTTATGTTTGCTTTGTATTCGGAATATTTATACAATTTGTATGAATCATGAAATAATTATAGTATATGGATTTATAGACCCAAAATTTCTTTCACCTATAGCGAAGAAAATGGTTGATGCAGAAAGAATAGTTTATATTGTCAAAAGACTTTAAGAGAAGTAATTATTCAGTGATGGATGCCTCCTTGTCTTCAATATTATGAAACATATATCTCATAAAGTCTTATATATCTATTTACAAAATAATCACTCACATTAGACTTTATTATATATCATTGGTCATTGGATGTTGGGTGTTTTTTTCCAATGGATAGAACACATTACTTGTTATACTCTATCCATGCTGAAGTTCAAGAAAATTTCAAAAACTGTATTGAATGAGTAATTTTGAATATTTTAATACTTGTTTATATTATGATGACATTTAAATTTATTTTATTCATATTATTTTCAAAAAAGGCATGGTATTTTCATATAGAAACATTAATAAATATTAGTGCTAAGATAAAATATGTAAAAGCAAATGTGACTTTTCATTTACAATTACTAAATTTTTTATGTATCACTTAAAAATGTTATTTTGAATTAAAAAATTATTTTAACAGAAATGTAATAAACAATGAGTAAAGGAATTTGAATACTATTTTTTAAGATTTATGTAAGAAATAATTTCAACCGGGATAATTATGAATTTCCAGAATGTTATATTTTTTTATAAAATTTTCCTTTAATTTTTCATTCATTTTATTCAGAATACATGTTAAATGATTTCTTTTTTAATTTGAAGTTTTTTGATGAAGCTCGGCCATATAATAGAAAAGATATGAGACACTTAAAAATTTAATGGGCTAAAAAGTTCACATGTTTGATTGGATTTCAGATTATTTGTAATATACTTTATAAAAACTAACATGAAAATGTATTTTCCACATTAGTTATTCTAAAAAACTGACGTGGTAAATGATTTTTCATGTTGGTTATAAAGTACCTAATATAAAAAAATTCTACCAAAATGTATTTATAATTCCCATTTTTATTAACCAATGTCAAAAACGTATTTACAACATCACCTAAAATAATTTCATGTATTAACTGATGTTAAAAACCAAAAACAATGATGTGAAAATGACTAATTTTCACTAGTTCATAAATAAAATATTTATATATTTAAGATGCTTTCAAATAAAAAATCCCAGATTTTCCACCTCTTGATGCCACATCTCAGTGTATGAACCCCAAACTCACTTCTAGTTTGATTCCTAGGTTGCTCTCATGTGACACTAACTAGAACATGTTCCATTATATGTGTTGGTTGTACCTTAGCAAGGGAAACATCACTACTACAAATTCCACTATATTGAGTGTTACCCTTTATCAATGATAAAACATAACATTGATAAAGAAATAATTTTATTGGTGCTAACTACAAGTGTTGATAAAGTATACATTTATCAATGCTCAAAATAACATCAATAAAAGTCAATCTTTTCTGGTTCTGATAAAGGTTGGCACTGACAAAGGTTAACCTTTTATCAGTGATTTTATTGAAATTTGATAAATGGTACAATGATTAATTTATATATATATATCTATATATATCTGTGTGTGTGCGTGATTTATATAAAAAACTATATATATTCATATAAATTAATTATATTTTCCCAATTTATATAATTTATAAATACATTAAACATAGTTCATATTTAGATTTATATATTTATTTTCCAATTATATAATTTATAATATACATATATATGCATACTTATATATGGTTGTTTTTATAATACAATATATATGTGTGTGTGTGTTTAATCAACTATACTTTTGTTTATTCTTTTATATTTTTATTATAAATATATGTGTGTGTGTGTGTTGAAGGGAGCACAAAATACAAGTACACACACACTCAGGTACTCTGGTGGTCCAAGGCTCATCCCTCCCCACTAGGATTGACAATCACCCACTATGAATCTTAGTGTAAATTTTTTAAGAATCCCAAAGGCTTAAAATTTCCTTGATCTCTTTTTTCTATGATGCTCCACCCCACACCTTGTGGATTTAGCACCTGCCTGCACTGTGAAATGTTCCTATAGCACCACCAACATGCACCGACCACCACATCAGCTATTTGTCTGCCTCTTCCACATGTCTCCATGTGTGTTTCTAGCCATATACTGCAATACCCCATCCACATCATCATCCCACATTACACAGGATCCACCACCCATGCTAATGCACGGGCCACCTTCAGCCTCCCACTATTGATGCCAATAATGGTAAAAACACGGCTCACACATGTAGTTCCCATGATAAATAATCCCACTCCAACAAATAATTTAGGGGAGCTTTGGGAAGTTAGGGATTAATAAATTAAATATATTTTATATATAAGTTTATAAATTTATATTTGTTCTATATAATTTATAATATTCATATATATTTACACTAGAAAGCAAGCCTCAATCCACTTGGGATGGGTTTCATACATTCATATAATTGGTTGAGGGATCTTACCCCTAACCATTCATATAATCCCCCCAATAAAATTGGTAGTAGGAGTTTAATGTTTGTGTGTAATGGCGCGAGCACTGGCGTTAATAGTTTATGTCATCATATTAAGAAACAAGCAGGTTGTTGCACACTAAAAAGGGAAAAATGTTAAAATGGAATTTTACAGGGGACCATGGAAAGAAAAAACGTGTCTTCAAGGGACATTAATGCAGGTGGAGTCTGTAGATCTCCAGAATAGCTATGATCCCACTATATAGTTGGTGGGGTTTCTAGAAAAAATTAGATCTCTCATTGGTATCTTTTATTGTATATGTCGTTCTCTATCATCTACATTTGAGCATATTGGTTGAGCCTAGTGGACTATCCATTGAGAGGGATGTGTCAGACATTGGTCATCATATACTTTAGCTATCCCAACAAGAGGGATGTATCACACATGTTTTTGGTCTATCCCATCAAGGGGGTGTGTTAGATGGATGATTTATGTTTCTTCTGTTATGGTGATAAAGTAGGTAGAGCTGATCTCTGAGGACCCAACATATGTGGTGTACTTGTTTGAGATATTTTTTGTTAAATATTCTATTTAATTTAATGGAATGCATCTATATCTCTTATGAAATTTTGTTAAGGGTTGTTGGTGATGTCCTATTGAGTCTTGTAATCATACCCTACTTGGAAATTTTGGTGCACTTATAGATTTTATGAATAAGGATATGGCAAAGATAAAAATCCCCATACAGGATGGTTGAGCATGTTGAACATGAGGATGCAGAAGTTGCTAGATGGGATTTGGGTTGGATGTCTACTACTACTTATATTTACTAGATTCACCTTATACTTTGGATCCTTTGTTTATTTTTATTTTTTTAACTTACCTGACATGCCATATTGATATTTCATGGGTTGTTTGATTTTTATATGCTACTACTCATATGGTTATTTATTAATTAATTATTTTTTGATTATTGATATCACTTCATTTATTGTACTCTAATATTTACCTAGTATTAAGGAAATAGTATCCCCATGATTTTTACATGCCCTCACCACTAGTCAGAAACCTATTTTATATGGGGGGGGGGCATGAATGAGGTCACGTGTCACCCCGGATCAGACCTAGTGGTTCGAATTGGGGTATTACAAAATGGTATCAATGCTCCTAGTTCACTAACTTGTCTGTTCTCTTTAACTTGATCTGGTACAGGCTATATAGGAGTTAGGATGGATGGGAATCGATCATGAGAACTATTTTAATGCCTAAATAGTACTGTATAGTGGAAATCTATTTTTTCATAAAATGGGAATTGTTGTTTTGTTGTTTGATGTTACGATTGATTAAATTCACCTTGGGTGATGCACATGATGTTTGTGTATTGATTTATGTAATTTGGTATGAATTCAGGAATCATTATAGGTATGTAGGATGACATGCTATATACATGTTTCTTGTATTATATAGAGCCCAAATAATTAAATGCCTATTGAAATTTTCATATGTTATTTTGGTGCATTATTTATTACATTCATTTATTTGAGAATGTTTCATTATATGCTTGAGTGTTTATATGTGGTTGTGACTAATATGAAATTATTGGTGGCTTGGTTTGAGTTTTGGGTAGTTCTTATGGGGTTATTCCTCATTCTTGTGGGTAAACTCTTAGGCTGAACGTTGTTGTGACCCTTGTGTATGTGTCTACATTCAGTAATTTTTCTTCTTGTTTAAGCTGTTGGATTTCTCTAAGATTTTTTTTGAATTTCAGAAAATATCACCCCATAGACATCTTGTGTAGCCTGTTGCACCACCTTTTGTGTAATGGTATGCAACTGAGCGTGCTCCCTTGGTCACTCCAGTGGGTCAAGAAATAGAATAGGTCCAATCAGGAATCTTTCAACTAGTATATTTTTAGGGAAAATAAGTCCACAAGAGTGGTCTAATGATTGTCAATTATGCTTGCGACCTCCAACTTCATCACCCCATCCTTCTAGGGCACCAGTGTCCACCAAGATGTAGAGGACTATATATGGGTCATCAAGATAATTTTAGACTTGGTAGAGACCCTAAAGGATCGAAATTCTAGGCTTGCAACATTTATTCCTTAAGGAACAACTGAAAGATGGTGGGATGTCATGCTATAGGCTGGTAGACATGAAGGGTTGACTTGGAAGACTTTCAAGGATCTCTTCTTTGAGGAGTTCTTTCTAGATGCATTGAAGTTGGGAATTTCATAGGATTTCATGGAGCTATAGAAGGGGATGATGATGATGTTTACCTATTCAGAATGTTTCATAGAGATTATTCATTTTTCTCCTCTTCTAGTGGGGAACGAGGTGCAGAAGGCTAAAAAGTATGAGATTGCTCTTCATCCAGAGTTAAAGTGATAGGTCAGGAAATTCAATATGATGCATATACTGCAGTGCTTTGTAAGAAACTAGTGACCAATGAGGGATTTTAGGAAGACAAAGTTCCAAGTATTCTTCCATTTTTCAATGGATCGACATGTCATTCTAGAAATTAAAGATGCTATGGCGGTAATCATCAGTCGTAGTAGAGCAGAGGATCCTCGACACCCTCTATGGTAAATGACTCAGCAAGGTGCTATAACTGTGGGAGGAAGATACAATTTCCCAAGGATTGTGCCTAATCTCTCAAGACCTAGCACCAATGTGGCAAGATAGGGCGTCTGAAGTGGTTCTGTGATAGGGATTCACAAATTCACACAACAAGGGTAGGCATGAGGCCTTAGTATAAGGTGAATACCCTGCAAGGATTGATAAACAAGGTGAATCATAATCCTCTATGGATTCATGGAGTAGTTTTTGGAAGGTATTATGCAATTGATCGGGCTTTTAAAGATAGTGGAGAGGTACCTTCCATAGTGTGAGGTATGGTTTTGATTTCTTCTACACTATTTTTTTTGTTTGATACAGACATATCACATTCATTTATATCTTCTCAAGTTGTTACTAGGTTGGATTTACTAGTTAAATTATCTTATGATTTGTTGTATATCAATACAATCCTAACAAGGAAAGTAGATTATCTTTATATCTATCCAGACTATCCAATGGTGGTTGTTAACTTCAAGTATTTGTGGAAATTCATAATTCTAGTGTTGATAGGTTTCGATGTGATCCTTGTCATGGAATTATTGACCAGTTATCATGCACACATCAATTATTATCAAAGATGAGTGAATTTTTCATCTCCTAAAGGGGAAAATTTTATGTTAACCAGTGAGTGGGATGTCGAGGTAGGCAGAGTGAAACTGGAACCTGGATAGAGAGAAATATCTCTAGGATAGGTGGCTAGTTTGATCCTTGCAGTGGATCAAGCAGTGAATCCCTCCTCTTTTCCCTCAGTGGTATACTTGTACCAAGATTTCTTTCTAAAGGTTTTCTTATGGTTTCCTCTATATAAGAGAGTTGATTTTGAGATCGAGCTTTTTCCTGATGCCACCAGTGTTGGTTTCAGGCATAACAGGATCATTTGGTGGTGGGCGATATATTAAAATTTCTTTTAATATTAAGCTTCCTGAAATCCTAAGTGAGGATATTTCCTCATTAAATATATAATTAATTTATTTAGATCTAAATAAAATAAATATGTTATCTTAGGATATTTTCTTCACTGATGTTGTTTCTCTTCCAAAAGACCCTTTTTGGATTGCTTTCATTGTGATATGAGGATCCAAGGGTAGAATCCCTCTAGAAGTGATCCAAATTTTCTCCTTTGATCTCCGAGTAATGCCAATTTATTTTCGGGTGATAGCGTGGAAAATCAATTCTCTTATGTCTTTTGTTATTGATTGCTCGTTCTTCAATCTTGAAGAAATATTTCATGCATTTTCAATCTTGAGAGGGAGAGAGATGAAGGGGTCAAAAGATAATTCATTAAACATAATATTTTTCTCTTTTTTCTATCTTCTACATAATAGCCATAACGAGTTATTTATAGAGGTAGGGTTTAGGTTAGAATACTGTTTAATTGAATGTCAACCCTTAAACAATATTAAAACCATTAATAAAACTCACACCACAAAATAATATTATTATTATTAATTTGCAGCATGTGCTATCTTGTGAAAATGATAAACAATATTTACCAGATTATAAATTATTATTTATCATTGGATGTAGTCTTGGTCTGTTCGAACTCCTCAGTATTTATTGAATACCCAAATAAATATTTTATTCGTAAATAAATATTTCATTCACATACCAGTGAATAAATATTCATTAAATATTGAATAAAAATAAAAATAGATATTTTTATTCACATACCGGTGAATAAATATTTATTTAATTTATGTGATCAATATAACTTGAATAAAATTATTTCTCAGTATAGAGAATAATATTTATTCCATTAATTAAATTCATATAGAATTTAATCAAGATCAATAAAAAAATGTAGTGTGTGACCCTCTAGGATTATTTCTCATTGGAATTAGGCATGGTTACCTAAAGTCCAAGATTACTATACAGAAATGGGTCAAGGCACCCAATTGAAAGAACTTAATGTCGCAACTTTGAAAACCACATATGAACGTTCATTGTGTAATATAATCACTTTTTTATAATATCTCATCAAGAAAGTTTCACAATGGTTCCATCAACCTATATGCTCGATACATCTTTATTTGACTATCTAAAATAAACATGGTGATACACCATGACCATGAAATTTAGGTGACAACTATATTCCAATCAAAGAGTCGAGATACCAACTCCCATAAATATAGAAGGGGAAAATCCTTCCTCGATTTATCCATTAATGACATGTCAATTGTGATACACCCAACAAACCCAACTTCTTTCCAAGACATGGAATGATAGTTTTTGTCAGTAAATCTAAGTACACGAGTCATGACATGCACCAATGATAGTATTAAAGTATAAGGACCATCACACATGCTCGCAGATAGGAATATATCCCGACACAAAAACATGCAAAATTCATACTGGTTGGTCTGTTCTCATAATCTCTTATCTTGGAGATTACTGAGTGCAAACTTCATGAGAAGAAACCTCATCCACTTATAAGTACTCACACCTGACCGTCTATGTACTATGTATCCCATAATAGTATGTTATCCAACCATATAAGATTATTTAAGAGATATCTCTATAGCATCTCAAGGTTCTCATCATAGTGGGGAACTGCTACGACTTTATCAACACAAAAGATACTCTATGACATTAACACATCATTGTTATGTAGAAGAAAAATCAATATGTGATAATATATTTATATCAATATCCACTTCTTTTAATATAAAAGTTATCTAAAGTACAAAGTAGATGGTTCTAGGAAACCAACTCCAATAAACTAGAAAAATGTTAATCGACAGGTTAGTCCTCACATGTTAAACATGATTCTTCTGAGTATGGATATACACTATAGGAAAAATGAGTATTTGCGACGGGTTATTTGCGATAGGGGAGGGCCCCGTCGCAAATAGTCTGTCCATTGCGACGGGACCCTCTTCCTGTTGCAAATAATCAGTTATTTGTGACGGGGTGATTATTCTCGTCGTAAAAGGTTTGGCGCGACTTCCGCGCCAAACCGCGGGAAGGGTATTTGCAATAGGTATTAAATCCCATTGCAAATACCCAGCAGTGTTTTTTAATATTTGCGACGGGAGGTCAATCCAGTCGAAAATAGTATGTCGGCAGGTTGGTATTTGCGACGGGTCTCATCGCAAATAATCTAACATATATATACCCTCATCTGTTTTTCTCTCATTCCACCCCTTTCTCCACCCCCTCCTCTAATTTTTCTCGCAAATTTTTTCAAAATTTAATGTTTTAAATCGGAACATCATTCACGACTTAGATCCTCTGAAAGCTTCAGTTTTAAGGTATTTATCTATTTCTTTTATTTCTTAGTTATTTTATTTTATTTTATTTTAGTTATAAGTATAGTTAATTAGCTACATTAAAATTAAATTAGAATTAGATCGTTTTATTTTACAATATTATTTTTACAAATAATTACGTGTGAATAATATTAATTATTATGAATTAATTTTTATATTAATTATTATAAATTAACAGTCATTAGTGATAATTAGTAATAAATAGTAATAAATATTAATAATTAGTAGTAATTAGTAATAATTAGTCATAATTAGTTATAATTAGTCATAATTAGAAGTAATTAGTCAAAATTAGTACTAATTAGTAATAATTAGTAATAATTAGTAATAAATATTAATAATTAGTAATAATTAGTAATAATTAGTAATAATTAGTAATAATTAGTAGTAATTAGTAATAAATATTAACAAATAGTAACAACTAATAATAATTAGTAATAAATATTAATAAATGGTAATAATTCGTAATAATTAGTACTAAATAGTAATAATTAGTAATAATTAGTAATAATTAGTAATAATTAGTAATAATTAGTAATAATTAGTAATAATTAGTAATAATTAGTAATAAATTTTAATAATTAGTACTAATTAGAAATACTTAGTAATAATTAATAGTAAATAGTAATAATTAGTAACAACTAGTAATAAATAGTAATAAATAGTAATAATTAATAATACTTTGGATTAATTAGGATTAATAAGTAATAATTAGTAATACTTAGTAATAATTAATAGTAAATAGTAACAATTCGTAATAATTAGTGATAAATAGTAATAAATAGTAATAATTAGTAATAATTATTAAAAAATAGTAACAATTAGTAATAAATATTAATAAATAGTAATAATTAGTAACAATTAGTACTAAATAGTAATATATAGTAATAAATAGTAATAATTAGTAATAAATATTAATAAAAAGTAATAATTAGTAATAATTAATAGTAAATAGAAATAATTAGTTATAATTTGCAATAATTAGTAATAAATAGTAATAATAGTAAAAATTAGTAATAATTAATAATAATTAGTAATAATTAGTAATAATAATGATAAATTAGTAATAATTGGTAATAATTAGTAATAATTATGATTAATTAGTAATAATTTGTAATAATTAGTAATAATTATTACTAATAAGTAGTAATAATTTTTAAAAATTAGTAATAAATAGTAATAAGTAGTAATAATTATTAATAAATAATAAAAAATAGTAATAATTAGTAATAATTATGATTAATTAGGATTAATTAGTAATAAATAATAATAATTAAGATTAATTAGTAATAATTAGTATTAAATAGGGATTAATTATCAATAATTTGGATTAATTAACAATAATTAGAATTAATTAGTAGTAGTTTGAAATAATATGTAATAATGAGTAATAATCAGTAATAAATAATAATAATTAGCAATAAATAGTAATAAGAAGTAATGATTAGTAATAAATATGCATAAATATTGATAATTAGTAATAATTAGTAATAATTAATACTAATAAATAACAATAATTAGGAAATTCATCAAAAATGCATACAACCATCAGGAAAAGGTGAATTCTTACTAATTTTTTAATTAATTTTATCATCATTTTATCTAATATTTGTAAGTTAATTTCCTTATCATTTTTATCTAATACTTAATTATTTTTTTCACAGATCTTTTGAGAAGTCATGTTTTGTTTTCAAATATCTACAACATGCCACAAAATAGATAAAATGATTCTTTCTACCAATGTAACCGCGTTTTCCATATTCATCGTCTTTCTTTGTCGAACTGCCAGCACAAAATATTGATTCAATGTTGTTAACCAAAAAACCTTTCTCATTTTTGAAGGACAGGAGAGTAAAGGAATCCCATGTGGCCATCGTGGTGACTTCTCATGATATAATGGACACATGAGCTTATTCTGCTCTTTTGACTTTCAACAATGAGAAAATATTTAGCTAAGAAAATTGAGTTAATATGTAGTGTCAGTAGTTCGGCATAGAATGAAAATGGAAACATGGTTACATTGGAAGTTAAGACTGTTTTGAGACTTTGGGACGTGTATGAATCAACCGCACTTTTATCTGACACACGTTGTAATCGGTATACTAGGGCAGACAGAATGTGTTGTGTCAATGATAACAGTAGTAGTGGTAGGAGGAGAAGATGCTTCATTTATTGGAGCAGTAACACTAGTAGATGATTAAGTATATGCGATGTTTGACTCATGGTTTAGTGAGTTTTTTATACTGTTGCGAATATTGTGCTTATTATTATTTTATTATTTATTTAATTTTTAAATTTTTTATTACTTTATTATTTATTTATTGATTTAGTATTTTATTAAAATTATTTATTTATTTATTTATTATTATTATTATTATAATTTTCTGAATATTGATATTTTTATTATTTTATAATCATTTTATTTTATTATTATTATTATTATTCATTTTTATTAATATTAATAATATTATTATTATTAGTATATTAATATTATTTTATTATTATTATTATTATTATATAAATATTATTATTATTATTTATTTTATAAATATTATTTTCTTACTATTATTGTTATTATTTTATTTATTTTATTATATAAATATTTTTTTATTAATATTATTTTTTTATGATTTTTGAGATGGGTATATTTTCCCATTGCAAATAGTATTTATAAATATTATTTTTATTTTATTTTATTAATATTAATTTTTAATTTTATTTTTTTATGTTTTTTGTGATGGGTATATTTTCCCGTCGTAAATAGTATTTGTGATGGGCTCGTCACAAATGAGCTTTTAAAAAACTCGGTGAAAGTATTTGCGACGTCGTTTTCCATAATGGATCATTTGAGACGGGTTCCCTTCGCAAATTCTCATTTTTTCATAGTGATAGTTGATAGGCCTACCATATTTCCATGGTTAAGGTTGGTTAAGCCACATGCTTGTGTGGCAGATCAGTTTACTGCAACATAACTATCTTGGAAAAATCCCTCAAGTATTAGTTTAACAGAGTACCCACTTCTTATTCCTATGTTAGAATCATTACATCATGACTAAATCCATTGTCATATTTTATCATAAAATGATAAAACTCTTTCTTTTGGTATAACCCAAAATTAGAAAAGGATGTTCCTAAACCTCTTCTTAGGCTATATTATAAGTCACGACGTACTTGGATATTGTAGATATTGAAACCACTGGCTGTAATAAGTTTTTTATTTCATATTACTATATCCTTATTAGTGATACTAGATCAATTGTACTAAATAAATATAAGTGTTCAATTCCCTTGATCACTATTATTCTCACTTCTCCAGACATCAGGAACTCATCAAGTTTTTCTTTTCATAGTACTGCCATATATTTCCAAATATAATTCTATACAATTATGTTGGATTTATTTTATATTTACCTATTATGATTTATGAATTAACAATATCAAATTTCAGTACATATCATGTCACGTGAGATGAATTCCTAGCACTTAATCTTGTGAAATTATTTTAAACTCCACAATCACTTCCAATTCACATCTATGTTCTAATAGAATAATTATATGCCAACAATAATTTAGTCTTGAATTGTTTCAAATTTTATTTTTCATTACTTTATTAATATATGTCCTATGACTAGATTAAGAAAATAAATAAATTTATTTTTATAGATATTGTTCCCCAGAACATGGTTGCTACTTTAAGTCAAACTTGAAGAAATTTCATTCCTTGGTATTAACAAACTGGTAAGACACAACAATTGTTTTGATATGTTATAAAAATATTTATCTTGAAAACTTGTAGCACTCCTACTAACCAATTGAATACATAAGTTACTCACTCATTTCCAAATGAATATTCTATGACCAATATGCAAGATTTGTTCATAAATAAATTTATGTAAATTTCATATGTTATTGATATTTATTGATTCCATCGACCCTTTTATCTATTCCTAGTAGACATATACCATAGGGTATCCTTTTGTTCATATCATATAGAAGTATTTTATATAAGTATTTCTATAAATGAGGTGGCCTTGAAAATCAATATCCCAATATGATGATCATAGAAATATGATTTGATAAGTGAAATTTTAAAAGGATTATAACCAGGATGACTTGTGAATAAGTTTTTTCAAATACTAAACCTTTCAATAACCTATCATGCCATATTGGTATGGTCTTGTACCATCCATGTACAGTTTCTCTTGAATACTCATCAGTGGTATCACATCTTAGAAACATTCAAAATACAGAATCCCCAAATCTTAATACATAGAATCCATTAATTGTCTATCTTAGTATATTATAATTTATTGTTTCTTTATAGGAATAATTTTTCTTAAATAATAAAATATGTATCACCCACTATGGTGAACATAAACCATCTCTTTAGTTATATATTCCTACGCAACATGTGTCTCTGGAACTAATCCTCCCACTAAGCTTAGTGGAGTCAAGTATTCATATTCCAACTTATGTGCATCCAGAGCCTTAACCTATAGAAATTAAGTCTACTCCCACCATCTTCAAAGATATAGGCTTTATTTATAGAACTATAGTTGATCTTGACTATATTTTAATATTGTTAGTGGATATAGGATCATTAACATAGATGCACCTGGGTGTTTTAATGTTCATTTATAGCTAAGACCATCTTTTAACAAATGGTTTTTTTAACAAACACTTATGGTAGTGTTTTAATATATTATTATCATATTTAAATTGATATGATATCCATTATAAAATATAGATAGAATATGGTTATTTTTTTCACTTGTATTTGAAAAATATTTCTTGGATGGTATAATGGAATATTTTC
Source organism: Viscum album (assembly GCA_963277665.1). NCBI lineage: Eukaryota > Viridiplantae > Streptophyta > Magnoliopsida > Santalales > Viscaceae > Viscum > Viscum album. The sequence goes on from OY728123.1 coordinate 1,472,713,117, forward strand.
AATATATAAAAGACTCGTTATTAATCTTACTTTTCCTATCATCAATTCACTAATTTATATAAGGAAATGTAAGTTTGGGATAACCTTTACTCCACATGTTTGATCAATTATTACTTAGATAAGATTCTCTCTGACAAGACAGCTCAAATACTCCTCTATCTTTACCAAGTGCACTCATTTACTTCATTTTTCATTTCTAGAATTTCTTAAAGGAATATCATTAAGTATATAAAGTTACATTCAGATTTAGAATATTTGATATGGCCATGTTGAAACAATTTCAAAATATTTATGACATAGATTTATGTATAAATGTTTATTTACCTAAAACATGATAAGCACTTTGTTTTTATATCCAGTACCTTAGCTCAATTGAGTCTAAAAACACTTTGGATGGAATAAAAAAGTCAACTACATTCAATTTTATTTAAAAAATAATTATCTTTACACAATTAGGTAAGAGTCTTATATTTTATATTCATCATTCATTATAAGGGATATATATATGATTCAATAGTTATTGATCTAATAGTTTAGTATTTAAAGTACCATAACAACATTTATTCCAAATGTAAAATAATGTATCATTATGTCTAACTAGACACTCAGATAAAAATTTTAGTAACACTTATTAAAAACCTGAATCAATCCATTTATCATTGAGAAGTAGTGAGATCCCTTTGGCTAACATATGAACCAACCTTTCTCAGATCATTTTGAGTTCACTCTATAAACCTTCTATTCTTTCTCATTTCCTATATTTAAATACATGTATGTTATAAGAATATTACATTTAATATACAAGTTATGAATATAAAATTTATGAATATACCTGAAGTAGATCAAACCTCTTTCATCTTAAATTCATTAAAAATTATTTTCCAATGTCCAAGATTTTCACATGAGAAGAAAATGGCCTCAAGTTCTTTCTTCTGACCTCGAATCCTTCATCTCTTTGAAGGATCTTGTGAAGTATATTTTGTTTGTATATTAGCTATATGATCTTCATCCTTGGATTTCAAAAATTTCACCATAAGGGGTGGTGAAACAAGTTTCAACCAAGACTTATCTTCTTGGTGAAGTATGGAAAAATGTTTCTTGAGTGACTTATCTATTTTGTTTATTCGGGCATGGATAAATAAGGATAATCATGGTGGTAAGGATAATAAAATAATATTAATGGATAATTTATTTTCAAATTATAATCCCAATTTCTCTAATTGATCAATATACCCTAGTATTTTGAAATAATTATTAGTAGAAATATTTCCTTCTTCTAGTTTATAGTAATATAGTGCATTGATAATCGTATTTATTTCAAGACTTTCCTTATCTTTATCAAGAGAAAAAATATGTGTTATTATGGTATAAGAATACATGTATTTATGTTGAATCATCAAATCTCCATCCATAGTTAATAATATAATACAACATACATAAGAAACATCTTCAACATATCTCTAGTAGACTTACCTTTCACTTTCTCTCACCTACTAGGGTGGAAGAAAAGGAATAGGGGATTCCAACACATAATACAAATTTTTTGATAATAATGCATCACATAAATAATCATACCACATATTATAATTTTTATTTATAAGGAAATACCCTGAGTTAATGAATGATTTCACTGATCTCATAGTTTTTCTTTCTATTTTTCTATAATAATTAAAACATATGATAAGTAATTTACTTGATTAAAAATTATGTAAGAAATGATAATAATTTAATTTTATTAATTCTCCCACAATTTTATCAAGTCTCAAAAGTCATCATCATTTAACTTAGAATGTCTAGTTTTTAGGATATTCTAGTGGAAAGGATCCATATTACACTTTTTATAACCCCAACAAGGGTTGGTCAAGCTACATGAAGATATTTAGGTAGGTAGGTCTTTTCTAACTGTGGTCTTGAAGCTCCTTGATCCATTGAGTGGATTCTCCAATCTCGAAATCCTAACTTGGATTTCCTCAACATGTGCCTCCAATTTACACCATGTCTAGAAAGGGTTACTCCTCTTGATGTAAAATGGTAAAGTCAACCCAAAAACATCCTAATAACTCCCATTATAAAAGTAAGAGTACCAAAAAGGGTTTTTAAAACACTTAGTTATATTGGTTTTTTTCTTAATCAAGTAATGGAAGGGAAAGTCTGAATTTATATTTATTTGATGGATTTTAATTTATTATGCATAAATTAAATCTTTTTTTATCCTTTACATGTATTATTAATATTAAGTGGATTTTTCTTACTTAATTAAACATGCTAGATAAAATATTTATGCGTAATCTATTTATTTAAATTCTATCTTTGCACATTAATTCATTTATTTATGTGATTATGGTATTGCATACATAAAATAAATAATTCATAAATAGAATTGAATAAATAAATTAAATGACCTGATCATGAGCTTATCTAATAGTTGATTTAATGATCGGACATTAAATCAACCTATGACCTAGGAAAATAACTCCATTTTATGTTATTGGCATGAGTTACAATATTCCACATGTACATTTATGTATCACAAAGTTGGAGTCATTATGGTTTAGTCTTGAACTACCTCCACACACCTTAGGATACTTCATTAATTACAAGTATTTATAACTCACACATAGGTGAGGGGAACCAAAGGATTGGTTAAAGGGGATTACATAAATATCCCTAGACACATAGGTCCTACATAATAATGGAGGGAGGTATGACTTGAAAACCATCATTTAATTTAATATTAAATAATTGAAAATCCATGCAATCAATTAAATTAAATAAATGTCAATGCATACATATTTCTTGGTCAAGCTCATGATTGGTCATACATGCAATGAATATGAAAAAATAATGGATATCATTCATTTCTTTATTCGTTATTTATTATTAAGATAAATGTGCTTGAATTAAAGAATGAATTAATTAATTAATTCCCTTTCTTGTTAATGATCATCTAAAATTAATTGGAGATACCCATCATTTATGGAATTCATGTAAAATAAATGTAATAACCAATAATGAAATATTTATTATAAGAAATTAATTGATCATTTAAAAATCTTTAAACCCATTATTAAATTGTCAAACACTCAATGGTATGCTAATTAATAAAATAAGGTTTCAATGCTGAAATTTTTTAATTTAATGTAATTTTAAATTATATCCTTTAATGGGAGACTACACAACATGTACTAACCATATAAATTTCATGTACTTCTATTGATATTTATCTGTGTCACAAGCTTGGGGATTTAGTGTATTAACTTAGATGGACTATACAATGTATACATGCTAGCTACACAATGTGTATCTTCTTGTTGTGTGCTCGAGATACTAATCTGGGTCTCCAACATGTATCTTGGCTGATTACATGGCATGTATAGACTAGTGACATGCAGTGTGATCTGAATGTCATGTGCTTGTGCAACCCTTTTAAAGAATCAGTGTGTTCTAAGGTGAAAGACTACATGACATGTGAAATCCAGCTACATGCCATGTATCTCTAATGTAGTTTTTTCAGATAACTCAGTGTGTATCTCAAATGTGGGAATTAATGAAATAAATTCCATGTACATCGCATACACATCATGTATATCATAAATGCTTCAGGTTGTTAGTCACATGCGGTTTGACCATGTATTATGACCACACATATTTCACGATTTACATTGTTAACATGTGTAGACTACACGACATGTATGTTGATACACACCGTGTAATCTGACAACCATGTTCTAGGTTGGCTGGTCAACATGTGGCGTACTCCACATATAAAACTGTGTGGTTCACTGTGTATCCTCAGCATATCCAGATGCAGTGAACTAGAGTACATAACGTGTAATTTTGAGTACACACCATGTAACCCTATCTTATTGGCCAAAATTTGGTAGTTCCTGGTGTAATCTCCAGATGCTCTTCATCTATTATTAGAACTTTAAGAAAATAAAATACTGAATGAACATGATTAATATGTAGAAGAATGTTAATTCAAATTGGATTAAATAAAAAGTAACATGAAATGGAAATCTAACCAAAATTGTTCATAGATCAAAAATCAAATAAATAATTATAAATTTAAATGTGACTCCTCTGATACCACTTTTTGGATCTAGGCATAGAAAAAGTGTGCAGTGGTGGGTGATATATCAAAATTTATTTAAATATATAGTTTCTTGAAACTCAGAGTGAGGATATTTCATGTTAAATTTATAATTAATTTATTTATATCAAAAGAAAATAAATACCTTGTCATAAGATCCTTTCTTTGATGAGGTTATTGATCTTATGAAATCCCCTTTTCAAATTGCCTTCATTGCGATTTTTGGATCCAAGGGTAGAATCCCTCTATCAGTGATCCATGTGCGCTCCTTTGATCCTCGAGTAATGCCAATTGATTTTTAGGTGCTAGTATGGTGAATAAATTGTCTTATGTTGTTCATTCTCGATCATTAGTTCTTTAGTCTTGAAGAAATATCTCTTGTGTTATTGTTCTCTAGAGGGAGAGAGATGAAGGAGTCAAAATAGAATTTGTTGTGCGCAGAAATTCTCTCTTTTTTTATCTTCTACACAATGTCCATGATGGGATATTTATAGAGGTAGGGTTTAGTTTAGAATATTGTTTAATTTTATGCCAAAACTTAAACAATATTAAATTCTTTAATAAAACCCATGCCATAAAATATTATTATTATTATTTTTCACAGTGCGCCATCTTGTGAAAACGATAAATAATATTTACTTTCTTGTAAATTATTATTTATCATTAGACGCAGTCATGGTCTTTTCAAACACCTTTGTATTTATTGAATACCCGAATAAATACTTCTATTCATAAATAAATATTTCATTCAAATAACATTGAATAAATATTTATTAAATATTCAATAATATTAAATAAATATATTTTTATTCACATAATAATTAATAAATATTTATTTAATTTATGAGATCAATATAACTTGAATAAAATTACTCCTCGATCTTAAGAATAATATTTATTATATTAATTAAATTCAAATAAAATTTAATCGAGTTCAATTGAAACACTTAGTATGCGACCCTCTAGGATTTTCTCTCGTTGATATTCAATGGGCTTTCCTAAAGTCCAATATTACTATCTAGAAACGGGTCAGGGTACCTAAGAGAGAGAAATTAATGTCGCAATGTCAACAGCCACATAGAAACACTCATTGTGTAATATAATCCATTTGTCATAATATCTCATTAAGAAGGTTGCATGACATTATCATAAACCTATATTCTTGATATGTCTTTCTTTGACTATCTAAAATAAACACGTCGATACACCATGGCCATGTAAGTTTGGTGATATTTATATTCCAATTAAAGTGACAAGATATCAATGCTATAAATATGGAATAGAAAAATCCTTCCTCAACTTATCGATTAATGACATGTCAATCATGATGCACCCAATGTACCCTACTTCTCCCCAACATATAGCATGATAGTTTTTGTCAATAAATATAAGTGTAAGATCCTTTACATGAACCAATGATAATATTAAATTCTAAGGACCATTACACATGTTCATAGATAGGAATATCCGATGAAACCAAAACATGTGGAATTCAAACTGGCGTGTTTGTTCTCATAATCCTCCACATTGGAGATTACCAAGTGTGAACTTAATGAGAAGAATACTCATCGGCTTATGACTACTCACACCTAACTATATATGTACTATGTGTCCCATCATAGAATTTTATCTAACCAAATAACATTATTTAAGAGATATTACCATAGAATCTCAAGGTTTTCATCATTACGGGGAACTTCTATGACCTTATCAATGTGATAAATACTCTAGGACATTATCACATCAATTTTATATATAATAACAATAAATATGTGATAATATATTTATATCTACATTCACTTATTTGAATATAAAAGTAATTTAAAGTAAAAATTAGTTGGTTCTTGGGAACCAACTCTAACAACTAGTATAGAATACATTTAAATAAACACATTTTCCATGTTGTTTATTTATAACTGATGTGGAAAAACTTTAAAATATTTATCAAATGTTGGTATGAGTCATTTTTTTCATTATTTCACATGCTATCCATTACTTTTATCTCACAAAGTGAACCAAAACCCTTTATTATTTGATCTTGTGGCCTTGAATCTCTTAATTCTTTGATCTGGTCACCTTAAATCTCTTTTAGTTGGAATCAATAACCATTTTCCACTATCACTAATTATTGGACACTTCTTTTTCTCTATTTGCACCTTCTTCCCATTTTCATAACCTTCTCAATCACACCCTATGATATTAATTTGTGGTTTGTGTTTATTTTTTCAATTTTATGACAATCCCATTTATTTTCATTTGTATTTATAGTTCTAATTTTCCTTTGTTTTCACCATCTATTCATTTTTTGTATTTTAAGTTTATATTATTTTCACATCTATGGTATTTTTTAATTGATGAATAATTTTTTTTAGTTTAATGTTGATTAAATGATTATTTGATAAATTGGTGTTATAAATAATGTTAGTTTACAGATTATTGTGTATCTAAGGTATGTTTTTTTCTGAAATTTGTACTGGTGTTTTGAATGTATAATGGATTATGGAGTGTGAATAATGAGTATTGATAATGTATATTTAGATGACCATACTGATTTCATGATAATTTTTTATTTTTCATGAAATAATGATAATTAAATATATTCAAAGTGAAACTTTTTTACCAAATATGTTGTCTTTCATTTATTTGTGAAATATTTTATGGTATTTTTTATTGTTACTTATAAAAGTAAATTTGAAATTAAATTTCAAAATATAATAAATTATTTTCAATTCATGATATTTGTTAAATATAATAATGAGTCGAAGTTAGATTACTGCACTGTGAACAAGTGATGAATATAACGACCTGACCCACTAGGGCCCACCTTTCTATCAGAATGGCAAGCCATCACAAAACCAAGCCTATCTCCAATAGGCCAAGGGATATCAACATGTGTCGAGAAGACATAAATGTCATGGAAGGAATTTTCCTAATGTACCTGTATGAACACACCCAATTGTCTCTATAAAAAAGTGCATAGGAATAATAAAAATACTATATCATATAAAGTGAAACCATGCATGAAATAACCTCTAGGTAATATATTAGAGTATGATAAAATAAAACCAAATTAAAATGGGGAAAAATACATACCCAACCTTAAAAAGTTACCAACCTGAAAGACTAGAAATAAAGAAATCTGAGAGAGCCTGACTCTTGATCTCCAAGCTCGACCACTTTCTACAATCAATGAACTCAAGTATCATTATGCTCTAATAAATTAATTGCTGATGTGTCCATCTACATAAGACATGATGCATGCAAGAAAATCCCATGTAGGGGTGAGTATATACTTACCCAGTAGGATGCCCTAAAAACTGTAAAGGAGCGATATAAAGATACAACAATATTCAGATCAACCCAAAGCAAGAGAGAAAAAAACACAAAAGATACATATATATATTCTCATAAAGAAACCCAGACAAGAGAGAAAGGGGATATCCATCTCACAGCCCAGCCAAAGTCAATGAGTAAGGAGACAACTCTAGAATTCCATCACTTATTCCCAACATCAAACACAACCTCACTAGGATATGTGTGGAGGGGTCCTCTTCTTTCTACTATGCTCCACAGCTGAGGGAGCCACAACTATTATAAAGGACCCACACCTTATTAGAACTCAAATATGGGGGAGTACCACTCTGTAGATAGAGGACCTACTCCTAGTGTAGAGGAGTATCGTCTCTATTTTTATAAAGAATATTGGGAATCCATTCCCTAGTGTAACAAAGGATTACTGATCCCAACATCTCTCCAATAGTATGGGGAGCCCATGCCCAGATACAATAGGGGAGTAATGACCCCAAAAAATCTCTAACGATCTTGCCCTAATTATTTCCATCTCCAATCATTACCTAAAGAAGTGTTATGCTCGGAACATCTCGCATCGTATCGTGTGTTCCACAATCAATGTTTTTATTGTGTTCTACATGGAAAACTACTTAGGATAGGCTACCACTAGGCCAAAATCTAAGTCCAAATAAAGGAGATATGAGTGGAAGAAGTCAAATTAGGGAATACACAATGTGTGTGGGGGTCTACATGGCATGTGACCTCACCTCATCGCCTGACCATGTTCTCCTCTAGACATGGATTATAATACATGCCATAGTACATGACGTGTATGGGTTATACACAGTATGTCTCCACAACTCAGGGCCTACCTGTGTCCTCCTATTTGTTTCTATGTACATCGGATCATGATCGTATACATGGTCATGCAATTGAACATGCCCATGTACCAGCCTATGCATGTGTACCCCTAGATTACACCATGTGACCAACAATACGGGGTCCTAGGTGTGTGCCAGTTGGTACATGGATTGTCCACCTAGGTGGGGTCACACGGTGTGTGGGTCCATCCACATAGCTTGTGATCCTTGACTTTTTTTTTGAACCCCTAGAACTGCATCTAGGGTGATATGCACCTTGTTTTTATCCAGGATATACGGTGTGTTGTTGGGTTTTTCACAGAACCTGATTTTCCTTCACATGATTTTCAGATCCTCCGCCACTACTGTGAATCTCCCCCATTGACCACCCAAAATCAAAGTAAATCTCATCTGATCGTCGTTTCATGTTCTATGGTGGTTGGAAAATGGAATCCATCTATTTGCTCAAATTCCTCAATGCCAGTCATCACACCTCCCATCACCAGCCGCCTGATGCCATAACCACTCCGGATCTTATATCCACAAAGCATCAACCACAACTCACGATCCATCCTGATCCATCCTAAAAACATTGTTCATCATTTTCTAAACCTCTATGAATTCGGGGTTTCAATCGAACTTGAACCCACCTTGGCAATATCAAATTGTGATCCCGTGGGACAATGATGAAGAATGCAAAGAAGGGTGGGGAAAAGGCACAAGAACAAAGGTGAAAACATTTTTTTTCAATAGTTCATAGAAAATGATCAATGATCTGGGAAACTTGTGTGAGAACATGGAATAATCATAAATAAAACTAGTTAAATAAATTTAACTCATCTACGGGGCAGATGTGAAGGATGTACAATCATAGAATCAAAATAAGGTAATAAATCAATGCTCAATATTTTAATAAAAGGGGTGTAAATCCACAATTGACAAGACCTATCATGATTTAGAGTCTATTTTTAGTGAAGAACATGTTCACCAATGAAGTAGAAGTTCTTTTGTGTTCATTGCCTCTCCACCCACCTTGATCTGATCAACTATCATCCTCTGATCTTGATCCTCCAATGAATAACATTAGAGATCCTTTTAATTATCCCATGGTTTAAGCAGATAAACCTAGATAATTATTATAACACTACTACAAATACGGCTTTTATCAGCGCTAAAAATATCCTTTAACAGCGCTAGAAAAGCACTGTTAATGCCAGCGAAGATAAAAGGGGGGTCTCCTTTATCAGCGCTAAAACGAAGCGCTGATAAAAGGGTCTTTTATCAGTGCTTTCTTTTTAGCACTGATAAAAGACCCATTTTATCAGCCCTTTTTTTAACACTGATAAAACTAAAAAAATTAAAAAAAAATAAAAAAATACTGCCAATCTCGGGGGGGAGGGGGGGATTTTTACAGTGCTTGAGCCCCCCTTTATCAACGCTTTCCCGCACCTCCAGCGCCCGCACGTACCGCCTACACCCTTTATCAGTGTTAGCCCCTCTAAATCACCCTTGCATGCGCGCCCCTGCCTCCACCCAGATTTGATCTCGAGACCTCCCCCCTACGCGCCTAAAGCCTTTGCCACTCCCCTATATTGATTTTTCTCTTGTTTATGATATATCTATTTATTTATATATATATTTAGTTATATTTATTCATATAATAATATATATTTATATTAATGTATATAGTTATATTAATATATATATATTTATATTAATATATATATTTATAGTTATATTAATATATATATTTATAGTTATATTAATATATATATATTTATAGTTATATTAATATATATATAGTTATATTAATACATATATAGTTATATTAATATATAGTTATATAAATATCCATATATTAGTATTTTAAATAAAATGGATATTAGTTATTATTTAGATAAAGCTAATATATTTTATACGTAAATATGTTTAATTATTTATTTAAAAAATTAAATTTTTAGGTGTGTATATATAAAAAATATGTACATATAGTTATATATTTGATTATAAATAGTAGTGAATTATAAAAAACGATAAAACTTCAAAGTCATAATATCAATATGAATGTAATACCTTGGAATAAATTCATTCCCCACCAAAAATATCCAATAATACCCCCTTAAACGAGGCTGAAAATCCACAAAATGTTAAAAAATCGAGGTACCCCGACTAAAAACTTAGTTTTAGAGGCCTTCTGGGCCTTTTTTGGCCTCGAAAAAACCTTGATCGGGATCTCCCTCGGTCACAGTGACGTAAAGTTTGTCGCAGGATTCGATTTGATATGTGGTAGAGCTCAAACGGACACCCGGATCAAAATTTATGGCCTTTTGAAGTTTGAGTTGCGTTTTCAACATATTTTGGATTTTTTTTTTATTTTTTCTTATTTTTTTAGTCTTTAAATTGTTATTAAATGACTATTACTCCATAATAATTAGGAAATTTTTAATTAAAAATATTTTTTTAATTTTTTTATAAGTCATTTTCACTAAATATCTTATATATTAAGTATATTAAGTGTAAATGTATATTTATACTTATCTAAAATATATTTAAAAATTATATATTATATTTATATCAATATAACTATATTGATATATTTATATATTAAAATATTATTTTTAATTAATTTTTTTTGAAGTCGAACCCTTTATCAGTGCTCTTAAAAAAGCACTGATAAAGCCCCCCCCCCTTATCAGCACTACTAAAAAAGCACTGATAAAGGGGTCCCTTTATCAGCGCTAAAAAAAGCGTTAATAAAGGGGGTACCTTTATCAGCGCTAAAAAAACCACTGATAAAGGGGTAATTTTATCAGTAATTTTTTGTTATCACTGATAAATGGGTGGTGCTGGCCTTGCCCAGTTTTGTGGTAGTGTTAAGAGGTATATATAGAGGATTTTAGGTCATGGTTATCTAAAATAAAATAAATAAATTTAATTTTTTTTAATTAAACGCATCACCAACCGAACGTCTAGCACTGACTAACCTTAGATCATGGTTAGGGTAAACCCCATGTTCTGGACCCAACCATGGTATCAAATTTCCAATTTGATATCTATTTGAGAGTTATTCTACAATTTCAGAAAAACTATACATGCATGATATTAATATATTTAATATTTTTTATAATATCAATTCGGCCTCATCGGGCCTCAGAATATCATGTTTTCTTGATGCCTTGCTCCAAAAATATTCCTAAATATATTTCAAATTATTACAAGGAAAAAATAGGGTCACTAAATTATCCCCTCCTTCAACGATTTTTACCCCGAAACGCACTAGCTAAACAAAAATGTGGGGATACTAGGCTTGAATCTGTCTCTCCCACTCATACGAGCTATCACGCCTACTTCCATTCAGACACAACACATTAACTAAGAGAATGTTCCATCCTCATGGGATCCTCACCCATTAGTCCTCAATTTCTTCTGAATAATATGCAAAGTTGGATCCATCCATGATGTCCAGATCACCCCAATTGATGATGTGTGCATGATCAAGTACGCATCTCCTCAACCACAACACATGTAAGATGTCATGAACCCACTCCAATTATGGGGTTATTTTAGGAAGTAAGCAACCACTCCAACCCTCCATAGGATTTTGAACAATCCGATGTGCCTCAGGGATAACTTGCATCCCCGGCTGAACCTCCTCAATACTCATCATGGGGAGACTCTCAGGAAAACATGGTCTCCCTTATCAAACTCCAAAGGCCTATGATGTCGATCTACATAAGATTTTTGTTATCTCTAGGATGTCCTCATCCATTTTTTGTATCACCTAAACCTTATCTTCTATTTCCTACACCATCTATTTCCCAACTAGATAGGCCTCTCTAATCTCAGTCCAGCACAAGGGTACCTACAGGGTCCCTTGTACAAGGAATAGAAAGGTGTAATGATGATCATAGAGTGATAGATGTTATTATAATAGAACTATACCAATGGTAAGTGGTCCTCGTATATCTAACCGAAGTCAAAAACATGATTCCTCAGGATATCCTTCAATAGTTGGATATTACACTCAGTCCTCCCATCATTCTGGGGGTGGAACACTATACTCATCCTAAACTAGGTCTTAGATGATTCATATATTCCTCTCCAAAACCATGATGTAAATTTCACATCATGGTCAGAGACAATCGTTGAGGGTACCCCATGGAGTCAGATGACCTCCCACATGTACAACTTCCCCAAACTCTCCACCGAACTATGTTCCCTAATATAAAGAAAGTATGTCGACTTGGTAAGTTGGTCAACTATCACCCATATGGAATCATGGCTTCACACTATCCATGGAATCTGTATCATAAATTCCATGGATATTCCATCCCATTTCTACTCTAAGATCTCAATAGGTTGTATCAAACCTTTCGGAACCTGGTGCTCAGCCTTTACTCACTGACATGCAAGACCCCAAGAGACGAACTCATCTACACTCTACCTCATATCAACCCAAAAAAAATTTCATTGAAGTTCCTTATACATCTTCACCACTTCAAGATTTACAACTGAAGGATAAGTATGAAATTCCCACATCACTTCCTATAGAGTATCAATCATAACCACTATCTTCCCTTAGAAAAGGGTGATGCACTCTCCTCCTTTAGAGAATCCATATGGTGCATCCCCTGAGGATATATGGTAATGAAAAAACTCACATTATATGTCTTCTAATTGGACCTCATTCACATTTTGTATAATAAAAGGAGTCAAAAAAATCAACTAAAGATAGTTTCACCCCTCTCCTTCACCAGGGTCATCTACAAAGAATCCAAATGCTCAGACACCTCCACCACCAGGCATGAATTGGACTTACTACTAAGGGAATTAGCCACCACTTTTCCCTTCCTTGGAGTATAGAATATATTGAAGTCATAGTCACATAGGAACTACCACCATTTTCTCTATATTTGGTTCATATCTCTCTATATAAAGGTATACCTAAGACTATGATGGTCTGAGTAAACCATGAAGCACTCTCCCAGAGGATAGTACCTCTATATATTCAAAGTGAAGACTACCATTGCCAACTCCAAGTCACGAGTCACATAGTTCTAATATTGGAGTATCAATCATCTTGACCCATATGTGATCATTTCTTACCTCTACATCAACACACAATTGAGCCCATATCTAGAGGCATCGCAATATACTATGTATTATTCTCCTTCCTCTAGTAGTCTCAATATAGGAGCACTGGTCAGCCTCATCCTCAACACCTCAAAGGATCTTTGACACTCCTTGGTCCAGGTTAACAGTTTCCCATTTCATGTCATGGTGGTAAAAAGGTATGAAATTTTATAGAAGTTCTCCATGAACCTCCTATTGTACCCCTCCAAGCTAAGAAAAATCTTAACCTCTGAAACACTCTTGTGTGGATCCTGAGAAAGAACTGCATCAATCTTAACCAGGTCCATAGATAATTAGTTCATAGAAATGAAATTCCCCAAAAATTTAACCTCATAGATCTAGAACTAACACTTAAAGATCTTACCATAAAGTTGGTTCTCCCATAGTAAGTCTAGTACCATCCTCAAGTGCTCTGCATGCTCTTCCTATAATGCATAGTATATGAGTATGTCATCATTGAAGAAAACCACAAATCGGTCTAAGTATGGATGGAAGGTCTGGTTCATAAAATCCATAAATACAGAGGGGGAATTCGTCACACCTAAAGGAATCACTATGAACTCATAGTGTCTGTAGCGACATCAAAATATAATCTTTGGAATATCTTCCTTGTGAACCCTCAACTGGTGGTAGCTGGACCTAAGATTGATCTTGGAGAACCAAATCATGCCTCAAAACTTGTAAAAGAGGTTTTAAATCCTCGACAAGGGGTACTTGTTCTTTATAATTTTCTTGTTTAGGTGATTATAATCAACACGAAGCATAAAGATCCCATCCCTCCCTTTTCAGGAAAAAAACTGAATCTGCCTAGGGGACACACTGAGTCTGATAAATCGCTTCTCTCAAAGGTCCTCCAACTACACCCTCATCTCCCAGAGCTCAACCAGGTCCATCCAATATGCCACTAAACATATCATCAAGTCCCTAATGTGAAAGTAGATACAGAATTATATCTACTATTATGGAGGTATTCTTGGAACATCCTTGGGGAATACATCCATATAATCCTCCACTATCAAAGGAATTCAGATTCCTAAAGACCCCTCCATGCCAAGGGACAAACTCACAAGATAATGGGTGATGAGTTACAACTTCTTGATCACAAAACTCACTCTCTTATCCAGTATATATTTATCACCCACAAAGGATAATCTTGTCCCATAGGTCCAAATTCATCTAACTCACATGTGATGATATCCAATCAGGGATCAAATTGTAGACAACAAGTCCATAACCAAGACGATGTTATAAGGTTTCATCATGATGAACAAGAGGACCCATGAGAAATTCTCTCCACCGATAAATAGCTTTCACTATCAGAAGACAAGTGATATCAAATAATTACTCCTAGTAGGAACCTCTATACATAACAGTTAGGCTAAAGTATCAACTAGGAGCTCCAGCTCTCACACCAGGAATAAGAAGATTAAGGAATTACTCACACCTATGTATACTAGTACATAAATGAGAGTATAATAAACATAGATCATACCTCAGATCATCTCATGTTTAGCTTGATTATAGATTCCATGTCATGCAACTATCCACATCCCCAACCACTATCTCCATGGGATTGAAATGGGTCACTTAGTTGTGGTGGTGGTAGGAGATCATAATGCAGTCCTCCAATAACTACTCCTCCCTCCAGAGATGCTTTTGATCCTCTGCTAGAACTACCTCACTAAGGGCCTCCCTGACCATATCTAGAAGATCCATGATCATGGAGCTACCTATTCCATGGAGGTTAATCCACTATCTTCTTGTCCTTATCAGCACAATGGGTCAGAAAATCATGATCTAAGTGGCCTCACCCATCACAAGAATAACATCACACCTCTATGGGATGATTGGATCCTTTTCACAATCCATAAGCCGCATATTCTCACATATGAGTTCGAGAATGAGAATGCCTCCTCTTCTGAGATATCTATGTCTAACACCTACTGATTAATAAGATGAATCATCCACATAATTCCCACCATCGATTCCAACCACCCAACATCCCTCTTCTAGGAAGCTCTCAGTCAAGAGAGATTACTCTAGAACTACAACAGAAGTGGGTAAGCATAAAGAAACTACACTGGCTCAAATTTCTCTATGGAGACCCTACTCAACCTTCCTCACCCAAAATAATCTATCTCATACCATTTCAAATAAGTAACATGTAAGGTCGGTGAACCTCCCGACATACTTAGAAACCTTCATACTACCCTGTTTAGGCTCAAGAAGCTCATAGATCTGAACAGATCTTAAGAATGAAGGGTAATACTTCTCATGAAACAACTACTAGAAGTCGGACCATGATATTTTCATCTCATCATGGGTTTAGATAACCAAAATCCACCAGTGCCTAGCTGATCCATGGAACATACTAGGTGTCAGTGAAACCTGGTCTATCAGGGTCTGAACTAGCCTAAAGACTCAAACCACAAACTCAAGCCAATCCTCTATTGTATGGGGATTTGGATCTATACAGAACCTCATTTTTCTCTAATACTGGAACTTGTGTATGGTTATAAGCCTGCATGCATCCTCATCCTACTCTGCTGGTGCTAAATAATGCTCGAAGGGAGGGTGTACTGCCCCTTGATTTTCTGGAGGAAACACCTCATAGAATGGTCCCTAAACATAGGCATAATCACTCATTAAATCATTACCATAGTTCTAAATCAATAATATGATTGGTTGTCTTCATAGAGGAATCCTAAAAGTGATTAACAGGTACCATAGTAAGATGAGCATATATATATGGGGATATGACTTAAGAGGAACAATAAAAGGTCTTAATAATATATAATGCATATACCATTTTTTCCTGCAACCAATGTCTCAATATGTTGAGTTGACAATTAGGTAGTTAAAGTCTTAGTGTATGGATACATCAGCCGCCACACCAACATTGGGTTCCCCAGTCTAAAAGTAATTCTTAAGATACTTTGACACAATTGTTCTAAGTCTCAAAAAATCCTCATAATGGGAAAAATATGAACATTGTCATAAAGAATGAATCTTCCTATAATACCACTCTATAATAAACTAACCCACTAGATCCTGCCTGGTCGGTTGAAGACTGAGCCGTCAGAACCCCAAGCATGCCTCCAATAGGCTAGGGGCTGGTAAAAAGTTCTAAGAAAGAATAAATGGAATGAGGGCCTTTTCCTAATCCACTTGTATGCATGCACCCAACAATATCCATGAAACAATGCAGAGGAATAATAAAAATACTAGAACATATAGAGTAGAACCATGCATGCAATAACCTCTAGGGAATACATCAGGGTATGATAGAACAAAACCGAAGTAAAAAGGGGAAAAATACACACCTAGCTAGAAAAGAGGTCCCAACCTATAAAAACTAGAAATAAAGAAATATGAGAGAGCCCAAATCCTGATCTTAAATATTTACCACTAGAAAAATTCAATGCACCTAGGTATCACTATGCTCCACCAAATTCACCATCGTTTTTTTCATCATCTTTATAATACACAAAACATGCGGGCAAAGACCCTAAATGTGTTAGTATATACATACCCAGTAAGACACTCTAAAACCCAAAAGGGAATGAGACAAAGATACAATAATAGTCAGCTCAACCCAAAATAGGAGGGAACCAAAACCCAATAGAGATGCATATATATATACACATAAAGAAACCCAAATGAGAGAGAAAGGGGATCTCCATATCACCGCCTGTCCAAAGTCAATGAGTAAGCCTAGAACTCCATAATTCTGTCTCCAATTCCCATTACCAAACACAAACTCATCATAATATGTGTGGAGGGGGCCCCTCCTCATTAATATGATTCACAACTAAGGGATCCACAAATCCCATGGACGACCCACACCTCATTAGAGCTTGAAGACGGGGGAGTACCGCTCTGTAGATAGAGGAACAATTCTTGGTGTAGGGTAGTATCATCTCTATATATATAAAGAATATGGGGATCCCATGACTAGCTATGATAGAGGAAAACTGACCCTTAAATAACTTTGATAGTATAAGGAACCCATGCTCTGGTGTGATAGGGGAGTAATGACCCTAAAATCTATGTGATTATCCTACCCTGATCACTGCCATCATTGAGTGTTACCTAGAGAAGTGTAAAACTCAAAAAATCTTTCATCATATATCATGTGCTACAATGAAGGAAACTATTTCATTCTGCATGGAAAACCACTCAGGATAGGATGCTCACAAGCCAAAATCTGAGTCCAAATGAAGGAGATGTGAGAGGAAGTGGTTGAGGGAGGTAATACATGACATGTAAGAGGGTCTATTCAGTAAGTGATCCCACCTTGTCACTTGACCATGTTCTCCTTTGGAAATTTCTTAGAAGAAATGTCATAGTACATGGTGTGTATCAATCATACATGGCATGTCTCAGCCACTCGGGGCCTTCCCATGTTCTCCTGATCATGCCCATGTATGTCAAGATTTGGCCATGTACTTAGCTATGCACTTGGTCATGCCTAGGTACCAACTCATGACCGTGTACTCCTAGAGTATAGGGTGTATCCGACTACAAGGGATCCTGGGTGTGTACTAGCTGCCACATGACTTGGCTACCTAGGTAGGGTGACACAACATGTGGTTCCATCCACATGGTGTGTGATCCTTAACGTTTTTTGAAACCCTATCGCCACAACCAAGGGGCTACACACTACGTGTTCTTATGGGATACCCGGTGTGTAGTCAGGTTTTCCATAGAACCCAAATTTCCTTTACATGGTTTCCATATTCACTACCTCCACCATGAATATCGCCTATTGAATACTCAAAATTGAAGGAAATATCCTCCATCTGTTGTTTTCGGGCCTACGATGGCTAGAAATGGGATCTAGCAATCCACTTGAATCATGCAATGCCGATTATCTCGCCCCATGTCTCCTGCCACCCAATTCCATCGCTGATCAAGATCTTGGATCCATGAAGAATCACCCAAAACTCATGATCCATCCTAATAAATATTCAAAACACTAATTTATTGATCATTTTCCAAACTTCCATGAATCTGGGGGTTCAATCGTGCTTGAACCCACCCTGATAATGATGAACCGCGACTCAGTGGGCCAACATCAAAAAAACTGAAGAATGGGTGGCATAAAGGCACAATAAAAAAGTTGAAAATATATGTTTACAAGTGTTATTGGCCGAAGAACATAGATTGGTAAAATTGGGGTGATAACATGGTATAATCATAAATAAAATGAAATAAATAAATTTAAATTTTCTATGGGGATCATGTGAAGAATGTGAGATCACATAATCAAAAGTAGATAATAAATTAATGCTTAATATTTTAATTAAAAGGGATTAAATTCACAATTGAATAAACCTACCTTAATTTGGGATTGATTTCTAGTTAAGAATTTTTTTCTAGTGTAGGAGAAGTCTCACTGTGTTCACTGCCTTTCGATCCAACTCAATCTGATCAACCATCGTCCTATGATCTCAATCCTCCAATGAATAACATCATAGATTCTCTCAATTATCACAGGGTTTAAGTGGATAAACTTAGAGAAGTGTTATAATGAGTTATAGATATATATTATTTTATGTTGTGGGTGTTTAAAATAAAATTATTAAATTTAATTATTTATTTTAATTAAACGCACCACCAATGACGACCTCAACCAGACATCCAAAACTGACCAACCTTAGGTCATTCCTAGGGTAAAAACTAAATTTTAGAATCAACCATGGTCTCAAATTTCCTACCTGATACTCTATTTGGGATTTATTACACTATTTAAGTAAACCTATGTGAATGTGATATTTAATATCAATTCTAGGCTCACTGGGGCTTGAAATCTTGCATCATCTCAATGACTTTCTCCAAAAAATATTCCTTAATATATTACATAGTCTTAAAATAAAAAAAAAGAGTCACTATAATGAATACTAGGAAGGCGTTGATGATTTTTTTGAATTTTCTAAACAAATTGTTCTAAACAGCGAAATATTTTTCTATCTAATATTTAAATGTTTAAATATAAAGAAGTTGGAAAGTATAGAAATCAAAAATTTGTGAACTAATTGTTTGTTTCTTTGATTTGTTACTCTGATTTATAGGATAATGTCAGATCAAACATCTGACTCAGCTCAATTTTCAAGGGAGGACCGTACACATACTTCTTCTAAGGATCCTCTTCATCCTTCTACATAGAATCCATCTACTTCCAAATGGGAATATAAGACTTTTAGGTTTTTTAAACATGGAAACACATATTTACCAAAATTATTAGTTTTCTGTAAATGGGACCAAACGATACCAAATGTGTTTGATGATAATGATATTCCGAGAGGCCCAAATTCAAAACAATTTAAGACTTTTATTGTAGTATAAGCTCAAACCAAAGTTATTATTTTTATTTTTTGATTGGATAAGTTTCAAAAAAGTGAAAATATCTTAATTATGGGAGAAAATTTTGGTAAGCTAATTTTTTATTATTTTAATTATCGTGAAATGTTTTTACTAATATAGGTTTTCCATTATTATTAGATGAAATATGATATACATAACACTAGAGAAGTCAAGAATAAATTCTTAGATTTGGCTTCTAGGAGATGGAGGGATTTTAAATCAACCCTCACATCAGATTTCATTTTTGGGGAAAGAAAAAAATGAAAATCCATGGGATGTATATCCTTTTCTAGATGAAGATACATGGAAGTTTTTTTTTTAAAGTAGATGACATGAATCATTTTTGGTAAGTGAAATGTTATCTTTTAGAATTTTTTTATATTAATTATTTTTTTATTCTTAATTTACAGAAAATGAGGACATTTTATCAAGAGATCCAATCCAAAAATGTATACCCTCATACTTTATCTCATGGAGGGTATATGTTATTTGAAGAAAAAATGATAGATAATTTTTTTCAAAAAATGTGATATGGGTCTTTAGGCTCCAAAAAGGTTAACCCTCATTCACCCAAACTAGATATGAAAAATAAAAGTGGGACCAAATGAGAAAAAAGGATAATATATTATGAAATAGTATAGGGTTTTAGCTAAGAGAATTGTGAGAAGTTATTTAATTTATTTAAGTTATTTAAGTTAATTAAAATATTTATATATTGTTATTCACTAATGAATTTTTCAAATTTTATGTTTAGGAATCCCTTGGGGATCAAACCACACATGGGACCTTAATACATGGGTTATAAAGTATATTTTAGCTAATGTATTGGAAAATCCTGAACACCAGGGTCAGGTATGAGGATACGTGACAGGTGTATCGATAAAAAAGTATTTGTCCATTATAGAGGTTATTCAAATAATGATGTATATAAAAGGAAAATAGAAGCTTTAGAAGCTAAAGTTTTGTAGATGGGTGAGATGATATAGGAAGAAACTAGAGATTCGGTACAGTCAATGTTTGCAGACATGGAAAAATAATTTCAGGCTATATATCCCTCTCCTCCACCTTCATCTTGGGTTCCCACTCCTCCACATCCGCCTATAGATCCCACTCCTCCATCCCCCCCTTCTTATCCAACTTCTACACCTCCTCCTCTATAACTTCCAATATATTTTGAGTTATATATTGAGGATCACCAACATAATATTATTGAATATAGGATTATATATTATATTGGGGATGTTATTTATCATCAACAGATAGATATAAAAAATAATAGGGTTGTCGTGTAGGATATTATAGATAGATCAGCCAGAATACCATTTCCTACAGTTGAGGTCACTACAATTTTACAAAGTATCAACCATTTTTTAGTTTTTCCATCTAGAATTTTCTAATATATTACCATTTAGATATATATATATATATATATTATACCCTTTATTTCATATCAGTTTTAAATTTGTTTTATCATTTTAAAAAATGTATATTTATCTATTTTTTATAGGAATAATTTAAAGTTAAATACATACTATATAGAAAAAAACATATTATTCTATGAATTGAAATACTACTTATTTTGGACTTGATAAACTATTAACATATTAATTTTTGTTGTTGGAAGTTTATGAACTTCCAATGTATTTTGACATTTTTGGATGTAAGTTGAAAGAGTTGATTTTAAAGAGATATATCATAGAGCTTATAACTAGATATTTTTTGGGCATCATCATGATGCATGTTTTTTCTATGTAATTAAATTATCATATATATTTTTCAATTATTTTAATTTATTGAAACTTAATAGTTATGTTTGTTTTGTATTAGGTATCCTTTTATACTTTGTATTCAATATGATAAGACATCTGTATATGTATTTTTGGACCCATAATGTATTTCACTAATATCAAGTACAATTAAAGATTAATAAATAATAATATATATTGTTGAAATATTTCAAAATAAGTCAATTCAGTATTGGATGCTTCATTATCTTGAATGGTATATAACATATATTTATTAAATTCTTATTTATCTTAACTAAATAGCCATTGACATTATGTTTTTTTCATATTAGTATCCATTTTATATCGTGTTCTTTTTTTCCCAAGATAAAGTACAACATACTAGTTATTCTCTATAAATGGTGACATGCAAGAAAATTTTAGAAACGTATTGAATAAGTAAGTTTGATTATTTGAATACTTGTATATTATAATGAATTTTAATTATATTTTATAAATATAATTTTCAAATAGGAATGAGATTACTTTATAGTGATAATATAAAATAGGAGCACAAAGATCAAATATGTAAAATTAATGGTTTTCTCATTTATAATTACTACATTTTGGTTGTAAGTACTTAAAATTTTATTTTTAATTGAAAAATTATTTTGAAACAGAACTATCATTATAAAAAGGGATTAATCGAATGTGTATATTATATTATAAAATTTATTTTTGAAATAATTTCAACCTAGATAGTTTAAAAATTCAACAAGGTCATATTTTATTATAAAATTTCATTTAATTTATCTTATAATTATATTGAGAATATATATTAAATGATTTATTTTTAATTTTTATCTTTTTAATAACCCTATACTTATACTAAACAAGATCTAAATCACTTAAAAAGAGAATGGGTGGAATATTTCATAGGTTTTACTGGGTTTTAGTTCATCTATAATATATATTATAATGTTTAAATTACGAATTTTAAAGTATGTAGTTTTCTGTTTTTGTTGTTGTGCTACTATTTTTTGGTTTCTTGTTCTGATATTGTGCTAATGGGTTAATAAAATTTATTTTATTTAAAAAAATCACTTTTCACATTGGTTACTATATAAATGATTTGAAAATTTTAAGATAATTTTTTTGTATATCATTTATATAAAAATTGATGTGAAAAATTATTCCAATTATATAGTTTTAGTGTGATTTCTACGTCAGTTTTTTAAAAAATCATATGAAAAATATATTTTCTATATTACTAAAAATAAATTCGTGGGGAAAATTATGTTAAAAAAATTGATATGAAACACCATTTTCCCACTAGTTTGCATACCCTATATCAATTCCACCATACCACATGACACTAGCTGAGTTTAAAGGGATCAAGGTGCATATGGATGATCTTGAGGTTAAAGGCTTCATCAAATTGTGTACTTCACCTTGGGGTGCCTCATTATTGTTTTCTAAGAAGATGGATGACTTTGTGTAGACTACTAGAAGGTTAATCATATCATTGTGAAAAACATGTACCTTTTTCCAAGAATTTATGACATGTTTGATCAATTTATGGGAGCCTAATTTTTTTAAAAAATTAATATACATTATTGCTACCATTAGAATTAGGTCAGAGAGGAAGACATATAGAAGAAAGTGTTTAGGAATAGGTATGGGTTGTATGAGTATCTCATTATTCCCTTTAGACCGATGAATGCTCCAAAAGTGTTCATGGCCCTCATGAACAAGGTCTTTCACTCGTACTTAGAATCATTAATCATTGTATTCATTGATGGCATCCTAATATATTCCAAAACAACAGAATCACATGCCATAATCCTTGATATTGTATTGAGTAAGCTTCGGGAACATCAACTTTATGAAAATTACTCAAAGTGTCGCTTTTAGATACAAGAGTTGAACATCCTTGGGCATGTGGTTTATCATGTGGGAATATCAGTTGATCCAAAGAAGGTTTATGTAGTCATGTATTGGGCATAACCAAGGAATGTTCTCAATATTCAAAGTTTTCTTGGGTAAGAAGGGTATCATAGAAGGTTTATTCAATGCTTTTCTAGCCTACTAGCACCCATGAATACACTGACCAAGAAGGGGGTCAATTTTTATGGATGGTATAGTTAAAATATGTATTCTTATATTTAAAGAAGAGATTGATTTTGGATCCAATCATACTTCTTCTAGAGCATGGAGTTGGGTATGTTGTATATTCTGATGTGTATGGCGTTATCATGGGAACTTTTTGATACTAGTTGAAAAGTTGGTTTCCTATAGGTCTTGTCAGTTGTGACCCCATGAGTGGAACTACACTACCATAGACTTATATTTTGTGGTATTGGTTCATGAATTTAAATTTTTATGGAACTACATCTTTGGAAAGAGATTTTTCATGTATCTAACCCAAAAGATTCTATGGTATATCTTCTCCCAGTGTGACCTAAATCTTAATTATAGGCATTGGGTAGAGTACTTTTAGACATTTGACTTTGATATAGAGTATGATCCTGGGAAAGACAATGTAGTTATAGATTCATTGAGCAGGAAGTTGAAGGAAGTTGTTCAGAGAATGTCATATGTGGAGTGGAAGCTCATAGCCTTATTGGCATACTGGTAGATGGGAATTATTAGGGATCAAGGGGTAGTGGTTTGTGCACCCTTAGTGATCAAATTCTCATTAGTGGAATGAGTGATGACTAGTCAGGATTTTGATCCAGAGTGTGTCACAAAAAACGAGAAGTTGGTAGGAAATGGTTTAGTCCTAGTTTGGTCCTTGGATAGACTGGAGTTCTTCAAGTTCATGAAATAATGATGGTTATATCACCCATAATAGAGGAGGTGATTATAACCTCTCATGATTTTTAGTGCTAAGTGAACTCAGGTTGACTAAGAAGTATAATGATGTCAAGAAGTAGTTCTGGTGGCCTGATATAAAGAGATACCATGTAGGTTTTGTCTCTCATTGTCTGAATTGTCAATGAATCAAGGTCAAGCATCAGAGACCTGGAGGGTTTCTCTAACCACTTCTAGTTCCTGTGTGAAATTGGGAAAAAGTGATGATAGACTTTATGATAGGGTTTCTCAGGACCTTGAGGGGTTGAGACACCATTTGGGTGGTATTGTATTGGTTAACCAAGGTGGATCACTTTATATCGATCCAAGAGATGAAATCATTGGATGAGCTAGGCAAGCTCTATGTTCTAGAGATCATGCACCTTTATGGAGTGAATTAAATCATGGTATCTGATAGATATGCTAATTTCACCTCACAATTTTGGGAAGGCTTACGAAAGGCTATGAGAACTTATTTTAAGCTAAGTACAACCTTTCATCCTCTGATTGATGGGCAGTCAGAGAGAAAATCTAGACTTTAGTGGATATGATTCGAGCAGGTATTCTAGATTTTGAAGATTCTTGGGATGATAACTTGGATATAGTGTATTTTACTACAATAAAAACTTTCATAACTTGATTCATATGGCTCTGTTTGAGGCTCTTTATGGGAGGCCATGTCATTTACCATTGTGCTGACATGAGGTAGGTGAGTCTTTCGTTGTTGAGCTGAGCATAGTACTGGAGAGCTCAATGTGAGTGAATTTGATTCATAAATGACTGGTTATATATCAAAATAGGCATAATTATTATGTTTACTGAAGGATATGACCCTTAGAGTTTTATTTTGATGATGAGGTCTTCTTGTAAATGTCCCCTCGGTTAGGGAATATGTGTTTGACGAAGTAGGGAAATTTGGAATTGTGGTATGTTGGTCCATCAGTTGGTCCTTTAACCATGGTATCAAGGTATAAACAATGTGATTCATTTGCATCACCTTCAGAAGTAAAATACCAATCCTAATCATGTGCTCAAATATGAGGATGTTGTGCTAGAGCAAGATGTATCTTTTGTGTAACGGCCTATTCGGATAGTGGACCGAAGTGAGAAGGTTCTATTAGGAAATACCATTACTTTTGTTTGGTTTCTCTTGTAGTAAAGACCTATTTAGGAAGATAAATGGGAGTGGGAAGCTGACATTTGAGTGTAGTGTCCTGAGTTGTTTGAGAATACCCCTAGTGATACTTCTCAAGGATGAAAATTCATAAGAGGAGGAGAATTGTGGTACCTTTACTTCCAGGCACGCCTCTCTTAAAACTTTACATAGCATTGGTTAAGATTTAAAGTTTTTTTAGGTTGGTTAAAGGTTTCAAGGAGTCTGAATAAGAAAACTATATGAGATTGTAGACCAGATAATCCGATGGATTATGTAGATTTGCAGCATAGCTGTAGATCCCATTGGCTCACCAGTGGTTTTCGATGAAGTCTACTGAGGATTTGGGTTTATAGTTGTTTCTTTAAAAACACACCCTCTATTAACTATTACTTAATCTCTCAGACCCAGTTTGACTCCCAACACCAAAGGAACCCTCTCTGAAGATTTTGGAGTGATTCCCCTCCCTTCCAACACCTCTATTTGATGCTCTAATGACAAACCGGTCATGCGTTCTTCATCCAGTGAGTTATTCTGTGTTATGGATCAATTCCCATATCTTATATTTGATAAAAAATTATTAAATTCATGATGTAATGATATGATCTAAGGGTTTTTATATGAAATAATGATATGTTTGTAATTGTTCATAGAATTAGAACCTGAATTCAAGGTTTTAGTGTCTACACACTAATCAGACCAAGATCATTATCAACAGTGGATTGTCTTAGTTATCTTTGAACTTATATTACCTTTAGGATGTGGTTTCATCTCAACCATGATCCTATATTTTGGAATCATATTGAATCAGGTTTGGTTCTATGATCTGGTAGTTCTTTTGGACTCGGACGTCGACCCATGCTTCCAAATCATCATTTCACCTAATGTAGGTATCCCTTGACTTAATAGAATATTTTCTACAGGTTCTTGGTATGTTTTTTGGCATGCTTGTGTAGCCTAGTGAGACCCTAGTTTGATGTTTGATCACATGATCTATACATGTGTAGCCCTATTGATACCTATGATGATATTTTTCTCACTTGTGGATTATTATGAATTATGATTATTTCTTGATTGTAACACTATGATATTTTAAAATAATATTATGCCTGATAGTTTGGTTAACATACAACATCGACCTTTAACCGAATTGCAAAGTACTATAAAAATATTAAAAGTTTTAAATGTGGTTGTTATGACCTAGCTGTTTTATCAGAGGTATGAATTGAAATGATCACATTATGAAAAAGATATATAAAGGTTTTATATAATGTAAATTTAATGTTTAATTCATCATAAATAAATATACAATTTTTACTAATGTCATTTATTTCCTCAAAAATATGTTTTCTTCACAAATGATTTTTATTAATTTTTGTGAATGAATATTATAATATATTTCTTCAAATTTTAGAAATTTTATTTGATAAAAAAGATATAATTTTTTAAATCATAATGCCAAAATTATCTTAGGGTAAAATTTTGGTATTTTTCTGAAAAGATTGATTTTTTAGTGAATAGTGAAAAATACCTCTTTTTGTAAAACTATAATTTATTTTCATTTAAATATACCATTGTGATTTTAATTTCATATTAAATTAATATAAGTCTCATTAATTTAGAAATAATCTAATTAATTATATAGGAATCAACTTTATATTTGATTCTGGCATAAGTTCATTTTTGGGCTTAAAAACACATTTTTCTAAAAAAGTGTTTTTCATTGCATTTTACGCATTTATATTAAAATTGATTTCATCCACTTCTTGAAATTTAATATCCAAAAAACTAAGTCCATATTTTTAATCTATATTTTCAAATTTGGTAAATATTTCTCTTTTTTCATTATGAATAGTAACCATAGTAAATATTTGTCACCTCGGTAAGGGTAAATTGGGTAATTACGTTTAAAAATAACATGTTACGAATTTAAAAATCTATCTAACACCTGAATTATATGTATTAGTTGAGTTTTTTTACCACTCCTTTATATATTTTAAAATATGACATTTTGGTGCCTTTTTTCTTTGATAAATACCTTTATATTATTTTAAGTAAAGGAAGATTTTAATATCTCACTCTCTTGATTTTAATTTATCTTATATGTTCGCATAAGGATAACAATATGTTATTATTGAATCTAAAAGTTTTTTAAAAAAACTTATTAAATTTTTTATTATTTTAATTTAATTTTAATTTTTTGTGATGATATAATTACCTTATATTCTTACAAAATGTTTGTGCAAGCAGTAGAGAAAATCAAAGGAAATGATTTTAAAAGCATTTAAAGTAGTAAAATTTGAATGAATTATTGTTTTTCATGAATTTTTTAGATAATAATAACATATTATGGTGTTTTAAAAGTTTATATTCTAATTAAATTATTATCTCTAAGTCATTAAAGTCAAACTATGTGAATATTCCTGAAAATGACTATAATCATATATTATGTTAAATAATATTATATTTAATGATTTAAATTTTATAAAAATATTATATTTGACCACTTAAATGGGATATGGTTTATAATATCAACCATGGTCCACTTATGTGTCACTTTTCCTTTTATAATAACTTTATTGGCCCCTAAAGAGTAAATTCTTTTGATATCACGGTAATCATCAAAAAGGTTAATAGGGGATTAAAACTAAGAGATAAGGATAAGAACATCACACAAATATGTCCAAATTTTATTTTATGAGACTATTTAGACTCATATTCATCCTATATTTGAAATATATTAATTTTTTTCCACTTTTCCTTGAAAATTAATTTATATTAATTTAATACTTTATGTAATTCCCAGAGTGCCCCTACCCTCACTTATAAAAGGGAACCACCCCTCCTCCATTACTCACATATTTTGAGAATTATAATTAATAAAATTCCAATCCAATTATATCACCCAAAATTCCTATACATGATATATAGGATATGGTATCATCAAAATACCAACCTAGAAGGCTTATGTTGTAAGCTAAAAGTGGTTTTCTAAAGAAGAGGTATAACTCTTAAATGTGTGTTTCTATTTTACTTATTTTTAAAACTCTATAAATATTCGTAAACCATGATGATATAATAAAATAAGTATATAATCTATACTAAGATGTTACTATGACTATGTAACACCCCTTTTCCATATTATTTTCCATCAAATAGGGAATAAAAACATTATTTGTGCGTATGTGTGGACTACCACCTCCACGAAGCGATGTGTTTTGTTTTCTATCACCAACTATCACAGATGGATATAGTGATGAATTTAATGTGTGTATATATATATATGTGTGTGATATTTATGACATAATTACCATTATTTAAAGATAATATATCATCTATTTTCTTACCTTTACATCCATTTAAAAATGACATCATCGTTCGTGCATACATGTGGATTACCATCTCCAGAAGCCATGCGATTCATTTTTTATCATCAAAACATGTGGATGGGATATATAAGTGAATATAAAGATATAATATTATATTTATCATATAATAATAATTATAGAAATATAAAATGATATTTACCTTCATCTATCATGTTTGTTGAAAAATGGAAATGTCACTCATGCGTATGTATGAACTACTATCTCCATGTTGTAACGTAACTCATTTTTCACAACCACCTTTTATAGTTGAATCTAAAAAATTTAATTAATGTATAAAAATTATAATTATTACATGATTATTATTCTTTAGATGATGTAATAATGACCTATTTGACCATGGTTAACATACCAAAGTCTCTTTGAAACTAAGAACTGAACATCCTCAAAACACCAGACATAAAATTAATTAATTAAATAATTAAATATGACATTGTAATAAATGAAAAAATAGTTTAATGATAAATTAATAAACATGTAAATGGTTTTTAAACAATTAAATAATAGATATAATTTTATTATATAAGATTTAATGTGGGTTCTGGGCGCAGTGAAAGTGCGGTTGGTCCAACACCCAACTTTAATTTTTACCATGATCAATGATTATTCTGGGATCAATACGACGATGAATTCTATTCTCCACAGAATATAATAAAATGTTTAGATAAATAATTAAGAGGCCTAAAACCTTTAGAGAGGATCTTTCTCATCATGTTTATAATTAATTTAATTAATTTCATAAAGAAAATAATACTTGGATCTTTGGTATTTTCTTCATCGATGATGTTGATCGTTCGGAATTACCCTTCCATATTATCTTGTTCTACTTGTAAGGATCCAAACTAGAATACCTCTAGCGGTGATCCAAACGTTCTCTGATGGCCTCCTATTTACACCACTAGTTCTCTAAGTGCTAGCACGATAAAGAGAGTGTCTTGTGTCAGACGTTCTTCATCACTTGTTCTTCGGCCTTGAAGAGCATCTCTCATTATTGAGAGGGGAAAACGGGGATTCAAGAGAGAAATTTTTTAGCTCAAAAATTCTCAATTCACCGGGTGTGTGGTTCGGTACATGGAACAGTAGACATATGTGTCTATTTGTTGAAATGGGACTTCACTTACAATATTTAACTGCATAACAACAATTAAATACATTCATAACCTTAGATAAAACTCATGCTATTAATAATAATACCACCTCATATTTATGGTGCACTAACTTTCACAAAACAAAATTATAAATAAAATTCTGCGTCACAAAATAATAGCAGCGTTATTTTAATTTTTTCCAACGAGTTAAATAATTATTTATCATCTTGCAAATAATTATTTTACTACCGGACTGGCCTTGGTCTGCTCGAACTCCAGTTCCATTTATTGAACACCTGAATAAATAAATAAATAATTTATTCTCTTAAATAAATATTTTATTTAAAAACTAGTAAATAAATATTTATTAAATGTTCAATAAAATAAATAAATAAATTTTACCCACAATCTGGTGAATAAATATTTATTTAATTTATGCAATCATTTTAACTTGAATAAAATTATTTCACTATCTTGAGAATAATATTTATTAATTAAATTCAAATAGAATTTAACCAAGACCACCAAAAACACCTAGTGTGTGACCCTCTAGGATTCT
The DNA here is from genome assembly GCA_963277665.1 of Viscum album. Classification (NCBI taxonomy): domain Eukaryota; kingdom Viridiplantae; phylum Streptophyta; class Magnoliopsida; order Santalales; family Viscaceae; genus Viscum; species Viscum album. Next base: position 1,472,743,623 of record OY728123.1, read on the forward strand.
TTTTCATTGGCATTAGGCGGGCTTGCCTAAAGTCCAAGAGTACTATCTAGCAACGGGTCAAGGAACCCAAGAGAAAGAACTTAAAGTCTCAACAACGAAATCCACATATGAACGCTCAATGGGTAATATAATCCCTTTGTCGCAATATCTTATCAAGAAGATTTCATGATAGTGTCATCAAATTTTATACTTGATACGTTGTTCTTTGACTATCTAAAATAAACTCATCGTTACACCATGGATATAGAATTTTATGTGACAGTTCTATTTCAATCAAAGGGATGAGATATCAACTTCCATAAATGGAAGGGAAAAATCCTTCCTTGACTTATCTATTAATGACATGCCACTCGTGACGCACCCAACGTATCCTACTTCCTGCCAACTATATGCATGATGGTTTTCATCAGTAAATAAAAGTTCACAAGTCGTGACACATATTAATGATAATCTTAAAGTCTAAGGATCATTATACGAACTCATAGATAGAAATATCTGATGACACCAAAATATGTAGAATTCTTACCGATGGGTATGTTCTCATAATCTCCTGTCTTGGAGATTACTAAGTGTGAACTTCATAAGAGGAAGTCTCATATGCTTATGAGTACTCACACCTGACGTTATTCATGTTATGTTTCCCATAATAGTATGTCATCCAACCGTAGAACTATATTTAAGAATATTGTTATAGCATTTCAAGGTTCTCATCATATCTGGGAACTACCATGACCTTATCAATGCAAAAAATACTCTAGGACATTATTACATCATAGTCATGAAGAATAATGAAAAATATGTAATAATATGTTTAATATTTAAATACATTAAATATCTATGTAATAAAAGTACAACCAGTTTGTTTTAGGACACCAACTCTTACAGTTAAAGGATACCTGAAAAGTATGGACTTGAGGTAAGGGATTGCATCTTAATTTCCCTTCACTAATGCATGTTTTTATGTTATGAACCTGATTTATTTTACATGGTGTATATACTACCCATATTAAATTTTATATCATGAATAATTCATACTTAATGGTATTTTAAGTTACAATTCAAATTATTTCAACCAATGGGATTTGACATGAAAGTTACCAAGTGGTAAGAGATTTTTTAACTCAATTTCCTTTCATTGGGCCATATCACTTCTTCCTTAATTATATTATAACAATATTATGTGTGAAATTAACTTTTATTTATTTATGTTTTATTTCCACTTTTTTTATTTAGATCTATTACACATAATTTCTCCATTTATTAATTCTCAATTCAAGGATATAATCTTTGTAAGGGTTATTCATCTCAAAAATTATTTATTTGGGGCATATGTTTATGTTATGAATATTTATTTTTTGTAAGGTGTATATAATAACACTTGACATGTTATATCCCAAATATCCTTATATTAATGGTATTTAATGTTTCATTTGAATCCATTTATTTCGTTGGCTCAAGATTCAAAAGTTACCAAAAAAGTAAGGAATTTTATGATATAATCTCATCTTATTTTGGTATTGCCAGTGTTTAATATTTTTTTAGAAGGGATCATATAATATCATTTTCTTGAAAAAAACCTATTTTATTATCCTCTTATTATGAATGTGTTTTACATGTTTAAATTCCATCTCCTCTATTAATGATAAAATAAACATCAAAAATTTTGTTTGTAAGTGATAACAATCTTATATCTTATTTTAGATCAAGTTTCTTTCTCTTAATATCCATGTTTTCTAATTTTTTTTCAATAATGTTGTAATTTAAACTTAAATTATAACTTAAATTCATTTTCAATTATCTTTGAATTTATTTAAAAAGGTTTTAAAAGGGAAATATTTTAAAAAAAAATTGTACGATATATTTTGATTTTATTTACCAAAGGGTAAAATAAATATTTTATTTTAACATATATGGATTAATCACCTTATTATTCCATAATGAATATTTTTTCTTTGATTATTACTTTGAATGCCTCTATGTTTATTTTCAAAAGAAATTGTTTTTCCTAATATTCTGTAAAAAATTTGTTTTTAAAAGTGATTTTAAAAGTTGAAAGGGAATTTTCCTCAATAATTTTTTTAATTATATTTAAATGGTAATTTTATCCATAAAAGAAAACAACCCTTGATTACTTATACTCTATCGGGGATATGTTTTAATTATACCATTTTTATTCTTTCTATATATGTTATATGGATGTTTTAAAGATATTTTAATGGAACATGTTATTTTTCCATGGGTTAATCAAGCTATGAAAGAATAATGATTATTTTTATATTGAAAAGTGAAATACTCTAATTTTTTTCCTCGTTTTATGGTACTTGGAAATGTTTATGGATGATTTTCAGGTGGTTCTATTATAAACAAAGGATATGTGGTTCTATTATAAACCAAGGATTGGTGGTTACTTTATAAATCAAGGACAAGTGAGCCTGTTATTGCCCTATAATGCATTTAGTATGAGATTGAGTTAAATGAATGAAATTTACTCCTAATACATGACACAATTATATTAATCCTAAGAGATGAAGAATTTTATCAATTATAGGTTACTCCTAATAGATATGGGAATTATCTATTAATATTTTTTCATATCTATTTTTGATGTTCTGGGATACATACATAGTTTTTCAATGATTGCTATGAGTTATAATGGATCATTTTCTTAGGGATTTTTTTCACATGGATCATGATTGTTGAATTATATGACTATTCTATTATGTAAAATCTTTATTCCATGTCTCATGATTTATGATCCAGGCTTTTATGGGTATTAATTCTCTTATTTTATGCCCATGCACTTTGATTATATCATTATAACCTTATGTTCTTCTTATTCTCATTGATTATATTCAATTATTATTGAAACATTTTACCCTTACTGATCATTTGATCTCACCCATATTATGTTTTCTATTTCCCAAGGTTTTGAAGATTGATGTTAAATTAATTGTTTCTAGAAAGGTTTCATGTGTGAATAATTTTATGGGACATGTTGAAGATGTAATGTAGAATAATAAAAGAAGGTAATAGTGAAAAATGATTACTTGAGGACATGTGTATTTTTATGTAAGAGTTTTTCCTAATTCTCTAATACTCTAAACCTAAAATTTCTATGGGTATATAATTTATCCAATATTTTTTTGATGTTTTATGTTTTGGAAGTCTAGAATTGGGGCATGTTTATTGGTATCGAAGACAATATGTTAAAGAATATGTTTATAGTATTGGATCTAGGTGTGTGGGTTTAGGGATGTTATAATTGGTATCAGAGTAGGGTTCAGATAACATTAGAGATTATGATATTTTCATGTGAGGTTAAATTAAGAGTTGTGGATACCATCACAAGTTTATAAGTTTAAGGTTGATCATAAGTTCAAAGGGACAAACACCCATTTTATGTTTTAAGTAATGGTATTTTAAGTTGATTAATGACATTTTGAGAGATTTTTTATTTGTTTGAAGTATAAGTAACCCTTAGGTGTATCATGTGATTTAACATGAAGGATTATTTGGGAATAATGTTATTGTATTTTGGGGATATATGCCGAATTTTATAAGATAATATTTGAGTTTAATATGTTCTTATTAAGGTTATATGGGATATAGGGATAATTATTTATGGAATTATTTAATTTTAACTTTGGGTATTATTATTAAATTTTGGAGATTAATTCATTATTTATTCTTATTAAGGTTTATCTATTTTGGGTGTTATCTTACCTTATACTAACAATTTTGGTTTTGGTTAATGTCTAAAGACATTAGTAATAACTTATTATCCTTTTATGGGTTATGTGATTTACTAGAAGTTGATTATAGTGATTCAAGCATTAAATATTCATACTAATCATTTGGAGTAAAAGATGAGATAAAGGTGAAAAATGATTAAACCAAAAAATTAAAGGATTAAATTGTGTTTATGGATTTTAAGAAAATCATGCAAGTATATTTCCTTATATTCTTGTTCTATATGGTAAAAGAATTACTCAAATCTAATAAAATGATCTTAAAAAAATATTATCCTATTACCATCATTTATGATGAACCGATGGTATTTTCACACCTCATTGATTTATGGTTTTATGGTCATTGACTTTCTCATGATCATTAAATTTCTTATGATCAATGTTATCTCTCACTCTCCATCATTATTTGAGCATTAATTTATTTTTCCATGTATATATTTTAACTTCTCACTATTATTCTCCTGTTTTTAAACCTATTTTTGTGTTATTATATATGATCTTCATATTTCCCTTTCCCTTTTCTAAAAAGAATTTTTATTCACCATTTTTCTTATATGGGTTTTCAACAAAGGTATTTTAAAATGTTAAATACCTGATTACAAAACTCAAGTTAAAATTGTGAGGATGAAATTTATTAAAGGTGGGGGGATTTAAAACCCCAATATTTTAAAATAATTATATGATTTATGTAATACTTAACACACAACATCGAGCTTTAAGAGAATTGTGATATAATGTAAAAATATTAAAAGTTTTAAATGTGACCATTAAAACCTAGTTGTTAAATTAGTGGTATGAATAAAAATAACTAAAATATGAAAAATATGTATAAAAGTTTTATACAATGAAAATTAATTCATTAATTCATAATAAATAAGTACTCAATTTTCAGTAATGTCGTTTAATGCTTAAAAAATATATTTTCTTCAAAAATATTATTTATTTATTTTTTTTGAATAAATATTAAAATTAATTTTTAAAATTTTAGAAATTTTATTTGATAAAAAATTTATCATTTTTAAAATCAAAATATAAAAATTATATTTAGGTGAAATTTACTGATTTTTTGGAAAAGATTGATTTTTCAGTGAATAATGAAAAAACCAATTTTGGTAAAAATATAATTTCTTTTAATGTAAATGTACCATTATGATTTAAACTTGATATTAAATTAAATTACCTCTACATTCGTTATAAATAATATAATTAATCAAAAAATAATCATTGTTATAATTAATTTTGATACAAGTTCATTTATAGGCTTAAAAATGCATTTTTCTAAAAACTGGTTTTTTTGCATTTTACAAATTTATATTAAACTTACTTTTTTCAAATTATTAAAATTAAATATTGAAAAATTTATTACATATTTTGATTTAGTAGGTGTAAATTTTTTAAATTTATCCTTTTATTTTTTATCCTCATCCATAGTAATCGTAGTAAATGTTTGTCGCATCAGTAAGAGTAAATCTGTTCATTAAGGATGAAAATAATGTGACAGGGATTTAAAAATATATCCAACATCTGAATTATTTGTATTGGGTGATTTTATTTTGTCAAAAACCTTTTAATATTCAAATATATGGCATTTTTCTTCCATTTTTCTTTGATAAATACATTTATATTATTTTAAGTAAAGGATAATTCCAAAATGTCACTCCCTTGATTTTAATTTATATTATATGATAGAATAGGGATAAGAAGATGTTATGAATAAATATAAAAGTTTATTTTTAAATTAATTTTTTTTATTATGGTAATTTATTTTTAATTTTTAGTGATGATATAATTACCATAAATTCTTACATAATACTGACATGGTGCTTGTGCAAGCAGTAGAGAAATCAAAGTAAATGGTTTTAAAAACATTTAAAGTAGTAAAATTTGGATGAATTACTATTTTAGATGAATTTTTTAGATAAATATATCATATTAGTGATGTGTTAAAAGTTTATGTCTAAATTAAATTACTATATTGATTCCACTAAAGTCAAACTATGTGAATAGTCCCAAAAATGACTATAATGATATATTATGTCAAATAATATTTTATTTAATGATATAAAATTAATAAGAATACTATATTAGATCAAGTTAATTGGATTTGGTTTATAATATTAATCTTCATCTAATTATGGGTCACACTTTCCCATTATAGTAACTATTTTGACCCCTAAAGAGTAAAAAACTTTGATATCACAATAATCGTCAAAAGGGTTAACAGGGTGTTAAAACTAAGAGATAAGGGTGAAAACATCACATAAAATTATAAATTTTTTATTTTATAAGATTATTTAGACTCATAATCATCCTATATTTTAAATATATCAATTTTTTCAATTTTCCATTAAAATTAATTTATAGTAATTAAATAATCCCAAGTGTGCCTCTCCCCTCACTTATAAAAGGGAACCTCCTCTCTTCCCTTCCCCATACCTTTTGAGTGCTCTAATTTGGAAAATACCTACCCAATTATCTCCAAAAAATTTCCTCTCCATGAATTATATGCTCTATTTTAATCAAAAGACTAACCTAGAAGGATTACATTGTTAGCCAAATGTGGTTTTCCCGAGAATATGTATAACTCTTAATTGTGCATTTTCGTTTTAATTACTCTTAAACCTACTTAAAATATTCCTAAAATATGATGATATAATAACATAAATATATCCTATATACCAATATTTCATTATGGATATGTCAAAATCCTCTATCCATCTCATTTTCCATCAAATGGGGAATAAAAACATCATTCATGCGTATGTGTGGACTACAACCTCTATGAAGTGACATGTTTCATTTTCCATCACCACATATCATGGATGGATATAGTGTAAAATTTAATATATATGTATTATATTCATTAAATAATTATCATTATTTATAGATATTATATCATATATTTTCTTACTCTTTCATCCATTGAAAAATGATAACATCGTTCGTGTATACATGTGGATTACCACCTCCACAAAGCGATGTGATTCGTTTTTCATCATTGCCTCATGTGGATGGTATATATAAGTGTATTTAAAGATATAATATTATATTTATTATATAATAATCATAATATAAATATAAAATCATATTTACCTTCTTTCCCATTTGTTCATTGAAAAATGGAAACGTTACACATGCGTACTTACGGACTATTGTCTCCATGTTGTAACGTAATTCATTTTCTTTAAAAAACTTTTGTAGTTGGTAATAAAGTGTAATTAATGTATAAAAATGATAAATTAAGTTTTATTATTCTTCAAATGATTTAATAATTACCTATTTTATTATGGTCAACATACCGAAGTCGTTATGCAACTATGAACCTAATGTCCTCAAAACGTCTGATGTAAACTTAACTAATTGAGTAATTTAATATGTCATTGAACTAAATGAAAAAATAATAATTTAATGATAAATTAATAAACCTATAAAATATTTTTAAACAATTAAATAATTTATATAAGTTTATTATACAAAAGTTAAAGGACACACATGGAAAGTATGGACTCAAGGTAATGGATTTTGTCTCAATTTTCCTTCATTGAGTCATATTTTAATTTTATACACCCAATTTATTTTATATGGTGTATATATTTCCCATTAATTTTATATCATGAATAATTCATACTTAATGGTATTTTATGTTGCAATTAAAATTATTTCATCCAAATGGATTTGACTTGAAATTTATTAAGTGGTAAGGGGTTTCTTAACTCAATTTCATTTATTGGGTTATATCACTTATTCATTGATTATATTATGCTAATATTAGGTGTAAAATGACCTTTGTTTTATTTATTTTTTATTTTCATTTGTTTTTTTTTATTGAAATTTTTTACACATAATCACTTCATTGATTAATTATCAATTCTATGACATGATCTTTATAAGTGTTATTTTTCTCAAATTTTCCTTCTTTAGGACATATGTTTATGTTATACATATATATTCTTTTATGAGGTGTACATACTATACCTTTACATGTTATATCATGTATCTTATTATATTCATGGTATTTAAAGTTTCATTTGAATTCATTTCTTTCATGGTCTCTAGATTCAAAAGTTACCAAAAAGGTAAGGATTTTTATAATACAATCTCCTCTTATTTTAGGATTTTCCATGTTCAAAGCTCCTTTAAGAGGGATCATATGCTCTCATTTTCTTAAACCAAATCACTTTTTTTATCCTCTAGTAATAAATTTAGTTTACATGTTTAAATTCTATATCCTCTCTCAATGATTAAATAAACATCAAGAAATTTTTTGTAAGTGATACTGATCATGTATCTTCTTTTAGATTGGGTATATTCTTTTAGATCGGGTATCTTTTTCTTCATATTCATGTTTTCTAAAAAAATAAATAATTTTATTTTTTATATATAAATTATTTATTAAGATAATTTTCAAGTAACTTTGACTTTATTTACAATTTTTTTAAAATGAACACTTTTTAACATTATTTGTATGACACATTTTTACTTTATTTACCAAAGTGTAAAAGAAATGTTTTATTTTAACATATATGACTTAATCACATTTTTGCACCATCATAAATTTTTTTTCATTGAATATTCCTTTTAAAATTTTCAAGTTAATTTTAAAATAAATTTTTTACCTAAAATTATATAAATTTTTACTTTTTTAAAGTGATTTTCAAAGTGAAAAGGTTATTTTCCTCAAGAATGTTTTTAATGATATTTAAATTTTATTTATATCCCTCAATGAAATCAACATTTTATGTTAATTATAATTCAATGGGGATATGATTTAATGATACCATCTTTATTCTTTCTTTGGATTGAATATGATTATTTCAAATATATTATCATGGAACTCATTCCATTTCCATGGGTAAATAAAACTATGAAATAAAAATAGTTATTGTTATTTTAAAAAGTGAAAACTTATAATGGTTTTTCTGATTCTATGGTACTTGGACACATTTATGGATAATTGACAGGTGGTTCTGTTATAAACCAAGGAAGGGTGGGTTTTTTATATCCCTCTAATGCATTGGGTAGAGATATGGGGCTAACTGGATGAAAGTTACTCCTATGAGATGATGATGTTATGTTACTCCTAAGAGACAATGACGTTTAGTGGTTATATCTTACTATTAAGAGATATAGAAATTATCTTTTAGGTGATTATATGATGAATGTTTGATGTTCCAAGATACCTACACAATTTTTCAATGATTTCTATGAGTTTTAATGGATCCTTTGTTCAAGGATTATTTTCACATGGATTGTGATTATTGACTTATATGACTCTTCTCTTATATATAATATTTATGCCATGTATCATGATTTATGATCCATTTTTTGATGGGTATTAATTCTCTTACTTTATGTTCATGCACTTTCATTATGTCACCATAACCTTATTCTCATATTATTTTCACTAATGAAACTCAATTGTTAATGATTACATTTAACCTTACTAAGCATTTGAGATCACCATTATTATGTTTTACATATCCATAGGTTTAGAAGATTGATGTTACATGAATTATATCTATAAAGTTTTCATGTGTGAATAATTTTATGGAAAATCTGAAAGACATAATTTGAAATAATAAAATTAGGGAATACTGGGAAAAATGTTTACTTAAAGACATGGGTATTATTATGTAAGAGTATTTCCTTATTCTCTAAATGTATAAACCTAAAAGTTACATGGGTATGTAAGTGATCTCATATTTCTATTTGATTTTATATGTTTTGGATAGTAAAAATTGGGTCATTTTTGTTGGTATCAAATCAAATATGTTAAAGAATATGTTTATAGCACAAGATCTAGGAGTGCAGGTTCAGGGTTGTTATATTAATACAATGGGATTTTTGATATTTCATTGGTATCTTGTATCATATGTGTTGTTCTTTATCATATATAGTTAATCTTGTAGGTTGAGACTATTAGACTTTCCATTGAGAAGGATGTGTCAGACATTGTTCTGCGTGTACTTGAGCTATCCCAACTGGAAAGACGTGCCACACGTGTTTTTGGGCTATCCCATAAATAGTAATATATCAGGAGGATGATCAATGTTTCTTCTGGCATGGCGTCGAAGAAGGTAGAGCGAGTTTCTAAGGACCCGACATATGTGGTGTACTTTTGTGAGATATTTATTGTTATCTATTCTTTTTACTTTCATGATATGAACCTATATATCCTATGCACTTTTGTTAAGTCTCAATGGTGATATTATACTGAGTTTTGTACTCACACCATACTCTTTAATTTCAATGTTCTTGTATATTTCATGACTAGAGATCTGATGAAGGGAAAATACCCTATTATGGATGGGTGAACAGGTTGAGCAAGAGGATGCAAGTGGTGTTGGATGGGATTTGGGATGGATGTCTATTATTGATTTTATTTATTGGCTTTACCTCATACTTTAGATCAACTTTTTATTTTTGGTTTATGTACTTGACATGCCATATTGATACCACATGAGCTGTTTGATTTGCAGATGCTGTTACTTTGATGGTTACTTCTTTATTCATTATTTTCTCATTATTGATATCACTTCCTTTATTATAATCTAATGTTTAAATAGTACAAAGGATAGAGTCTCCCAATGATATTCTTCAGGCCCTCACCATTAGTCGACAACCTCTTGTGTATGGGAAGTCATACATGAGGTCGTGTGGCACCCCAGCTCGGACTCAGTGGTTCGGGTTGGGGATTATAATACATGTATATGTATGTATGTGTATGTATGTGTATGTATGTCAATTACCAATAATTGATGTCATTCAAATGTAATTTATTCAATATATAAATATGAATTTTAATAATATATATACAAAATTTTTTATTTTAAGTTTTTTATATTTAAATCCTTATAAATTTATTACTTATTCATTTTTAATCAGTAAATTATTATAAATATTTTTTATTTAAATATAATTTTTAATATTGATTCATTTTTAATATTTATATAATTTATATAATTAACATTATTTATTTATATCATTAATATTAGAGTAATATTTTAACTTACTTTCATTAAATTTCATCAATTTTTCATATTTGTTTTCATTTAAAATTATTTATTCATTTTTAATATGTATTTATTTTTAATATTTTTTGATTTATTCATTTTTAGTATTTATTTATACATTTTTATTTACTAATATTTAACATTCTTAATATGTTCATAATTTACATAATTAACAATTAGTCATTTTTAATAATTATTATTTTTTAATATTATTGTATTTAAATTTGTATACAATTTTTATTTATTCATTTTTAATTATATTTTTTTAAATATTTTGTATTTAAATTCAATTTTTATTATTTACGTATTTTTTATTTTAATATGTATTTACTTTTATTTTTTTATGGTAATTTATACAACTAATATTATGTATTCATTTTCTTTAATTTTTTTTGAGACTTATTCATTTTTATCTCTTCATTCTTATTCATTTTTAATACTTATTAATTTCTAATATTGTTTGAATTTATTAATTTATTAGCGTTTATTTATACATTTTTATTATACATTTATTATTTTTATAATTAATACTTATTCTATTTTATTTCAATATTTTTCATTTAAATATTTATGTAATTATTAAATATTAATTTCTAATTAGTTGTTTATTATAAATATTATTTATTTAAATGCAATTTTGAATATTTATTCATTTTAAATTTTTTTACAATTTATATAATTAATAATATTTATTCATTTAATATTTTTTATAATTTTTTCATTTTTTAATACTCACTTATACATTTTTATTTATCAATAGTTAACATTTTAATATGTTTGTAATTTATATAATCAATATTTATTTTTTAATTTATTTTGGTTATTTATTAGTTTTAATTTTCTCACTAATAAAGTGTACCATTATGAGTTCTCAATATAACATTAATAAAATGTATTTTTATCAATGCTTAAGGTTTTAGCACTAGTAAAGGTATACTTTATTGGTGTTTTTTAGCATTAATAAAGTTATTTTCTTCATCAACACTAAGAAAGAACTAATGAAAGAAACATATTGTCAGTGCTTATCCCATTAATTTTGATAAATGTATCATTTATTATTGTTTTTAGTTGGAAATGATAAAATTATTTTCGACTTTTAAAATAACCCAAACAGATTGTGATTTTCTCCTTATGTCGTTCAAGCTCTCACAGAACCAAATCTCTATCGAATCCAAAGTTGATTTTTTTTATGAATCAACACTCAAAACCAATGGTATTAAATTCATAACTTTCTTTTAATGATCTCTCAAGTTATCTTTCATTAGTTATTCATGTTTTTTGTGTTATTATTCCTGTGTCAACTTCCTCAAATCCAAGCTTTAATATTTAGTCATTTTTACTGATAAGTGGTTTTATGAGTTCTTCTTCATCAAGTCTTAGGTGGGGCTATCCTTATTTATAATTTTCTATTAAACTGGTAGTAATTTTAGATGTTTATTTCCCCTACCATTTTTTGAGGCTTTATATTTGAGGTAACCTTTTGGTTAATCTGCCTCTAAGTGTTAGTCGGAGTTCATAAATAGTGATCTTGAGGTAAGGTTGCTTCCACCAATGTTGGATTTGTGGATTTTGATTAGGGAAGAGGATTGAATCTCCCTTTTTAGTATAGATTAGGTTCTTTAAATCAATAGTGATTTCATACCATTTCCTGTAGGTATAGAGAAAGACTCTAAGATCTATAAATCAATATGAATCAAAAGTCACAATTGATATGATCAATTATTAAGAATATTTTCAACTTACTGAATAATATAATGGTTCCATAGGGTATTCATCAAATATCAATAATATTTTGTTAATGACTGATTTGAAGTTAATGGGTATAAAATTACATTATTTTCATGTTTTATTGCAATATTTAATGCATGTAGCTTTATATACCACTCTGCCTAAAAATTTCTAACACGCATTAACAAAGTTTTGATTATTTTTCAAAACTATATATAGTAAAGTTGTAGACTTAGAAAAGTTTATAGCTATATAAAAAAATTACTTTCATATTAAGTGAATTGGATATGTTCTTCCCAGGAACCTCAGTCTTAGGATGTGTCTGAGTTAAGGGTGATATATCTTCTACATGAGTGAATTCCTCTTGTACCATATCCACTCTCAATGGTGTAGGATCTTCTCTATGTGGTGTGGGATCCTATCCTTATGGTGAAGGTTCCTATCTTGAGTGACGGTGTCTTTTTTACTATCCCTATTGTGTTCACTATTATTATCCTTGATGTCATGGTTAGGGATGTAAATGAGCTTGAGTACTCATGAGCTACTCGGGCTCATCTCGATAAATACTCAAACTCGGATCGTTTTTTTTTTCAAGTCGAGCTTGAGCATGAACTACTCAAGTACCAACTCAAATCAAGTTTGAGTATTATAAAAACATAATCGAGTATCTCATGAGCCTAATTAAGCATCTAATTTTTTTAATATATATTTTTTATTTAATATATATGTATTTAATTTTGAGCTCAATCTTTCGATATCGAGTACAAATTTGAGTTCAAGATTAAATTTGAGCTATATTTTGTAATTAAAATTCTCAAAAAGTATCTTAATTGAATCAAGTAGATCCTAATAGAGTGAATGATTAATCCTGGTTCAATCTCAAACTTGATATCGATCCAGGAAATCAATACTCGGTTGACCACTAAGCCAAGCTCAACAACTAAGTTCAAGTACTGAGCTCAAGCTTGAGTATTGAGATACTCAGCTTGACTCGACTCGATTACACCCCTATTCATGGTGGTGGTGGAACATCCTCATGAGTAAGATCAATATTAACATAAACATATAAAACTGCTTCATTCAATTCATGAGTATTATGATATATTTATGCCTCCTTTTCATATATACTTTCATATATGGTGGGTTTTGGAGGATCATAATTTTATCAACGCAGTGGAAGAAACCCATAATATTTTCCAACTTATTATCAAAAAATAAATTTGTTGTGAATAACATTATAATATAACTAGGAATACTTGAATCACAATATGATCAATCATCTACTCTTTATACGCTTGATTGATATCATCGATTGGTAGCCAAAGTACTCTCACTACCACTGGTAGTACACTATCCACTAAAATCATTCCTTGTAACAAGAGGACCCACAAACTCTAAAGGTATACTAACACCTTCACCTCAATGATAAAAGGAGAATTAAACAAAATATATCTTTGACTATGGAATGGAAATGTTGAAAACCCATTAAAAGGATGATCATATCCTTTATCTAGGATCCCTTTATTTAATTAAGGTATTTGACCATCGGTTGCCATCACATGATAGCTGACATATGCTATGATAGCATATACCATTGATATTATATAATTTTTGAATATTTTAATAATTATATCTTGAATGTATAACCATAAATGAATCAACCCATTGATTTATAACTGAAATAAACCACATGGAAGATGTGGATAAATCCATGAACCCATATCATAATCCTATCATAATCTATGATAGAGACATTTAATTCCTTATATGATATCATTATACCATAATCTATGAAATTCATCACATGAATATAACATTATATGATATAGGGTATACAATACAATATAATATACCCATTTTTTAGTGTATTTCCTTCGATATCCAACTTTTACTAAAATCCCATAAGTACTTTATGCAGAACTTCAAAACTCATTGTGAATCCATCCAAACATTTTGGATATAGTTTATCAAACTCATTTAATTTTAAAAAAACACTTTTTCTAAAGTTTTAATATTTATTCCAAGGATTATCTATGTGACCCTAAAAATATTTATATAATTGAAACAAATATAAAATCTTGATTTCATAAAAGTAAGCAATGAGTGGATACTGAAAAAACAACATTGTTACTCAAGCTACAAAGGGGTCTTGTATAATCTCAATCAAAAATATTCATATCTATATTTGAACATGTCCGCTATAAGATGTATCATATACATCATATATATATCTATATCATCTCTTTTTCTATAACATATACTGACCACTAGATCTAGAACACATCAATCTAGTAGACGTCATCTTAACATTAATGATTCTCTAAATTAGTTTGTCCAGGTCAATGAATACATCACGTGTAACTCATCTAGAAAATCACAAAAAAAATCCCTAATCTAAGTATATACATACATCACATTGAACTCAATGAATAATTTCCATGAATTTCCTTAATCAAATTCAATCAAGTATATAAATATCTTTACTCATCATACGATTGGACAAATCCCATATTGGTTGAGATGTAATGAATGAATTGATTAACAACATACCCAACCACCCCTTTATTAGTTAATTATCAAGGATTTCATAAGATTATACTCATGTTAATCATAAAATATCAGCATAACCCATAATACTTCATGATGGACATAAATTGAGGATAACTCAAAGTTATACTTTGATGGGATAATTATCATTTCACTTCACATAAAATATAAATCCTGTATGAAATAATGATAGTGTATATTTCTATCTATAAAACATGAAACATTTTATTTTCATAAACTTGTTTAGTAATAATTAACGAAATCATACATAAGTGTCTTTCTAACATATAATATGTAATATATTACTATATTAGTCTATTGTTTGTTGTACTTTATGGGGGTATTGTTAAAATCATTACATCTCTATGTAATTATTTCCACATATCTATGTAACCACTTTATAAAACCCTCCTAATAAAATATTTAGTGAGTAATATATATGAAGAAATATATTTTCAATAATAATTATATTTAGGAAATATATTCCTAATATTCAACTCCTTGAACATATTTAAACTCCTTAACTCCAAAACATCAAATGTTACGATGTCAATAACTTCAATTATCTAATTAGAACTCTTTCTAAGTTCATCATCATCATTCATGGGAACCTTTCCATAAGAAATTTCCTTGAAATATTTTGGTTACTAATGTAATTATTTTCATTAATATTGTTCCAAAATACACTAAACCTTTTAGGATATAAACTGAAATTCATTATGTATTTTGACTAGAATAATCTTTTATTTTTTATCTTTGAAATTCCCTAAGTCCAATCATACTCCAACTAGCCTCTTGAAAATTATATTATATTCCAAATATATTTATATGATACAAAAACTTGTTTGTGTTTAGGAAATAAATATAATTTCCTTTTTTAAGAAGATTTAATAAATAAACCATTGTTTCCATATCATATATGGTATTCTATGCGATTGGAAAATTTTCTTAAAAAGAAGAGTATTCTTTAAAATGTGGAATTTATGGGTTGCAAGAACACTTTACCTCATATTCTAATAAATATATAGATTAGAACTTTTATCCTAGATAAAATATTTTTATCCTTCTGTCCTTTTAAAACATGTTATAAAAGTCAATGAATCAAAAACCATATGTATCATTATTATTCATAACAACTCTTTGTTAGTAAACAACTTCTCTTATCATATAAGAGAATTAGATAAATACACATCCACTACAAATATCCATTTGATCTTGATATATTCCTTTACATTCAAATCTTTGAATTATAAACTCTTTTCTTCACTATTTAAATGAAAACTATAGTATTTATCAACTCTTACCTTGATTTTGAACTCTTTTATACTCATAAAATTTGTAAAGTACACAATTGGTATCAGATAACCTTAAAAACCAAATAATTAATTTATATAAAAATGATACCTAAAATGTACATTCTAAATATTTTCTCAAATTGATAATTATATCATATAAAATCATTACTCCTCCTTAATAACACCTAGAAGAAACATTTTTGGACACTCTAATTAAATTTTCTTCTTTTGGTTTGAGCTTTTACCCACTTGTACTGTTGAAATAGTACTATAACCTAGACATAATAGCCCCTAATTCATATTTTCTCAACAATTTGAGAAAATAGTGTAAATATTTCTTGAACTCATTCACATTTCCATTGATGAAAAAAATTAATTCAAAATCTAAAACAAGCCTCAAGGATATATTCAACCACACCTAGTCATTGGTATACTCAATAAAATTAAGTATATGAGTAGAGACTAAAGTTACTTTGATTATTTTTCACATTTAATTCTTTTAAAACCTTATGTGAATCCATTTATGATTTTTATAAGTATTTATATTCATTTTATGAAGTACTTAAATAGTTGGTTATGCAGGAATGGTTTACTTCACACATATAATTTCTCTTACTTAATAAATTTTCTTAAATTATTAGTCCTATAATTTTATTACATTAATATTATTTGATTTCAAGGATTGGTCAAAAATTTATCATTGATAATGATGATATGATTTTTATTTTATTGAATATTTTATTAGATGATTATCATGTTTTATAGATTTTCATCAAGGAATTTAAATGAAAGTAATCCAACTAAAAGTGATATCCCCATAAATCATATCCATTTAGTGATCTAAGATCCATATTTCACTAAGAAAATAAACCTGCTCCAGTGTGAACATTACCAATTAACTATTTAAGTAGGATATCATCCCAATCATATCAGATATAACTCTTGAATAGTTGAATAGATAAATATTTTCCCAATCCATTATATAGATAAACTCAACTATATTGATCTGACATCCTAACTCTTAGGGGTTCCCAGCTAATCATAACCTGAATAAAATTCTATGACCTAGGTTCTTAACTCTTAGGGTCACCTCACATCTTGAATTCTATAAACAAGATAATCTAGGGTCACCCCTATTTATCGTGAACCAACCCTGCTAGATGATCGAGGTCTTAAAAAGTGCTTCTTTAGAAGGAACCTAACGTTTAATATTTTAAAGGGGATTTATTTCTCACTATTTATCTCAGGTTATTACATTTACATGTATGAATACTTCTAGTGATTTAGACTTGAATAATATTCCTTAAACCAAACCAATATGTTTAAATCATATTGATGTGCAAATATTTACACAAGTCATAGCTAGTGTTACTAACCTAAATTAAAATACAAATATATATATAAACATATCCAAATTCATCCCATATATAAGGTACATAAAACCTATTCATGTAATGTATTAAAATTATATGAAATCAATATTCTCCACATGAGTAATCTTGGAACCACATATAGTCAACCTCTTCCTTTATAGAATAAGGCAAATGTCTCCAAGCTAGTGGGAATTTTGGCCTAAAGACCCTCTACTTAGGGATACTTTACTCAAGAGAGATGTCAATTCCTTTATAACATTAACACCCAATATATATAAATCATAACTCATAAGATTTGTGAGTTCATCTAATGAATTTTGGTAGTGGAAGAAAACCCTTATATTCCCAATTTATCTTTAACATATTCAACATTGAATATATGAATAACATAAAAAATGAGCGTACCTAAAATGAAACAACTTCCATCATTGATTTTTAATGAAGTATGCTTGATGGGGATTACCAAAGTAGCAATTGAATTAATCTTACCTATAAAGGGATTACACCAACCTTTGGATTCTTGTTTATAATGGGATGATCCCAAGATCTCTCATAGTGTTCTAACACCTTCTTCATAAAGACAAATAGAGAACTAAGAACATGAAGAGAGTCTTGACTTAGCTTTAATGAATTGAGGGTACCGTCAATGGTAGGTATCGTATCCCCTTTATATACTCTCTTTATTTAATGAATAAAGTGAAATTATCGGATGTATCTACTGTTATCTCATGGAATATGATATGTCAATTCCCATTAACATGTTAAAATTCATTTAAACTATTAAAATTGGTATATCATTCATGAATCGAAATTAAAAAACATTCTTATTGAATTATAAAGAAAGGGGTCAATTTCAATATGTGGTAGTGATTCATTCAAGCAATATCATATATCATGTTCCCCATTGTATACTACAATGATATCCAATCATAGGATATGATATAGAAAAATACTTTCCTATATCGACTAGTATGATATAGGGATATAATAAAATATGATATCCTTATTTTTGTGTGTCTCCAATAATCACCCACTTACAAAATAATCCCATAAGGACTTTATGAAAAACTACATAACTCTTTGTGAATCCTATAAAAAATAATTTAGATATAGTTTATCAAAAATCTATTGATTTTGGAATAAAAAAAATTTCCAAAATTTAATACTTATCCAAATACCTTAATACGTGATCCTAAGGTCCTTAGTATCATTGATAACAAATATTAAATCCTGATTTCATAAATGTAAGAAAATAGTGGCCTATAACAAAACATTAGTGCAACTTAAGCTACTAAGAATTCTGGTCGTATGAACATATCCACTACAAGATGTATCATATATATTATATATATACTTATATAATCCATTTTTCTATGACCCTAAGTGGCCAAAAGATATGGAACAAGTTAATATAGTGTAGGCCATCTCGTTCATTCATGATTCTCTGAAATAGACTAACCAGGTCGATGTATACAGCACATGTCATCCATATAGAAGATGAGCACATCGCATGTCTCTCATCTAAGTAGTTGATCACATCACTTTCCACTCAACAGAACATAATAATAAATTTCCTCAGTCAAATTCAATCAAGGTCCCATATATATTTTCTTATTATATGAGTGGAAAAATCTCATCTTGGTTGATCTCAAATAGACAACATTATTAGAAACATACCCAACCAACAACCTCAAGTATTAAGGATTAATGATATGCACACACCAATAAGTATATCTATGACTATATTACATTCTATTAGATATAATTTGGTGGTTCAGTCTAAGAAATAAGTCTTGACTTATTACCTCATGAATTTATTCTATTTATCTTATGTACAAATATTTATACATGTACAAGATTACACTCCTGATAATCTTATAAATCATCATAACCCATAATAATCCATGATGTTTATTGATTAGAGAAAACTCAAAGTCATACTTTTAGGGGATAATATCATTCAACTATTCTTGTAATATAAATTACATAACACGTGAATGAATGATAAAAAGAGATTGAATTGACTTATAAAATCATGATACATTTATAACCATTACATTCGATATCTTATGTATCATATACCAAGAGACTCAACATGACTTCCATGCTTCTACTGTGGTAATGGTTCTATCAATAGATTCACTAAATTTTCATATATATCCACCCAATAGATCCAAATATCAGCACTCTCAATAATATTTCATATAAGATAGTATTTGTGAAGTATGTTTTCTTTCCTTTAGTGATACTAGGGTTTCTTAGCTTGAAAAATGGCCCTAATGTAGTCACATTAAATCTAAATTTCTCCCTTGATCCAAAGAACAACCCCAAGTTCATAAATGAACTTCTTAATCCAAATATATTCCTTCAAAATATTTGTTGCAGTGATATACTCTACTTTTGTTGTTGATTACGCTATGATGAATTATTTGGAACTCATTCACCAATATATCCCACAATAAAGCAAAACATGAAACCAAATTGAGATCTTATATCTTCTTTATTGGATTAGAAACTCGTATCAATGTAACCCTTTACATAGATCCCATCCTATCTTCCAAATACCAAGAACACATACTTAGTTCTTCAAGATTACTTAAGGAAGTTCTTAATAGTAATCCAATGACTCGAAAGTATTTTATTAGTATCTACAAGTTATTCTAAGTTCACAAGTGACATTAGGTTGAATACATGACATAGAATACATGATAGATCAAATGGTGGATGCATAGGGAATTATATCTATCCTTTCAAAATCCTTAGAAGGATTTTGATTCATCCTAATATTCATTCCATTTAACACTAGTAAAGACTCATTTTTTGAGTTCTCTATACTAAAACATTTTATCACTTTATCAATGTATGGGTTTTGACTCAGTATAAGTAGCCTCTTATATATATCTCTATAGATCTTCATACATAGTATATAGGTAGCTTCACCCAATAGAGAAGCATTTTTTCAACCATATATTTATATATTGTGAAGTTAGGATACCATTTCTGATAATAAGTATGTAATCCATATACAATATAATAAATACTAAAATACTCCTTCTAATATAATCATATACACATGAATCAACTATGTTCTTGATGAGACCAAAATCTTTGATCGCATCGTCAAATCAGATATTTCAACTATAAGAATCTTTCTTCAATCCATAAATAGATCATTGGCCATAATCGTTTTTTTTAATTTATAAAGGCATGTTTAAGGGTTGTCGGCACCCAATATAGAACTTCTTCACTTCCACATCACAACTTCAAAACCTTCAATTCAAACTTAAAATTCAAAACACCCAAACCAAAATGAGACAAACCCTCGAGCAGCACACCTGCCAACGTACCACACCTCTGTCAGTGCATCGGTCCGCACACCAGCCATCGGTCCATGATCCTTAACCACTCGCCACCATTCAAAGCAGAACGACGGAAGTAATCCACCGTCGTCATCTCCAAAGCACAATCAATACCATCACACCGGAGAAACAACCAAGATGAATGAGCCATACTTCCTTGAAAAAACAATAAAACTTCATCTACATCAAAAGCAACACCAAAACGCCCCCAAAGAATACCTGGAGCTCCATCCAAACCATCCATGGCATCGCCGCCAATAGATTCATCACCTCGCCAAAGAAATTAAAAACAACAGATAAACTAAAGCAACGAAACATTCATACATCACCTCGCCAATACACGATATGAAAGGGAGAATCAAAACGAACTGGTCTTGAGAAGATCCACAAAATAAAAATGGGAATCATCAAAATCAAACCATACCGCACAGAAGCACCACCACTTAAAAAGCCCCGCCTTCAAAATCCTATGCGAAGCATCTGCAGAGGACCTTGGAACAAGGGATTATCAACTCAACCCAAAGAAGGATCCTGACACCGCCAATCACAACCTCCAGAGAGACAACGCTCAACCTCCAATCACCCAAATCTAAGGACAAAGTGACAATATTGAGCTGCCAGGATAGAAACTCAGGCACAGAATCAACACTATATCAAGAAGATAGATACCAGTGCGCACTATATGAGCCAGCAGTGCCACAGCGGCAAAGAACCACCACCTCGAACTGCAGAATCTGGGAGAAAAAGAAGAGCAGATCCAGGAAGGAGAAGGTGGTGTGAGAGAAACCCTAGAAGAGCGGCGTTGTGCCCCTTATGGGCTCATTCCTTCTTAATCAGAATAATTATAACCATAAATAGATCATTGAAACTTTCATTACATATAAAAATCATTTGGCACTTCAAAACCTTATGGTTGTATCATATATAGGTCCTCAAAAAAAATCCTATTAAGGAAATTAGTTATGAAATTCATATGATATATCTCATAATTAAAATGATATTCTATGACAAGAAATATAAAAATATAATTTACCATTTCAATATGTGAAAGGATCATTTTATAGTCAATATCATGATTTTTTTTAAACCTTTTCTAACATGAATGCATTATCGGTAATCACTTTAATATACATGTTTTTTTCTTATAAAAATACTAATTTAACCCTATGGGTCTTGTCCCTTTAGGGGTATCCACCATGTTCAAAACTTTCATAGTGTACATAGACTTCATTTTAGATTCCAAGGATTTAAATCATTTCTCATAATTAGAACTCTAAATAACCTCATGGTAGGTAGTAGGCTTATCTCATATGAACATAAATTCATCATTATTTTCCATAAGAAATCCATATCTATTAGGATCATAATGAATCCCACCATACCTATAAGGTTCATATGTAACTTGACTAAGTTTTTCTTCCACAAATCATTATGGAACCAGCTCAACTTCGATATCAGGAACCCTTTCTATTTTTTCACCTAGAATTTCTCCATATTCAACTTTACTCCCACTGATTCCTCAACATATATATTCCTTTTCAAGAAATATACCAGTTCATGAAATAATCACTTTGTGTTTAGTAGTATTATAGAAATTATATCTCATATTTTATTTGGGATAACTAGTAGATAATCATTTATTTTATTTAGGGTTAAATTTATCTGAAATAAATCATCATACGAGTTCTTCTCAACCCAAAATCTTATGAACAACATTTATGAGATATTTCCTAGTCCACATATCATATTTTGTCTTCTTAATTACTTTAAACAGAACATAGTTAAGTAGAAATGTGGTAGTTTCTAGAGAATTAACCCATAATATAATAGGAAGTCCACACAAACTCATCATTAATCAAACCATGTCCAATAGTTTATAATTCATCCTCCCAAAAACACTATTCCACTTAAGTGTTTTAGGAGCATTGAGTTGTTGAATAATTCCAAAATCACTCAGATGGTTAGTGAATTACTGGATCAATTATTCACCACCCTAATCCAATAAGATAATATTAATACTTTTTCCAAGTTTATTTCATACTTTATTATGAAACTCTTTGAACTTTTCAAATGTTACATACTTGTGTCTCATTATAAAACATAACCATACCAAATAAATTCAATGATAAAATTAACAAAGTACCTAAAACCATCACTTTATTATGTAATCATTGGTCCACATACATCACTATATATGAGATCTAGAGAACTATAATTAATTTAATATTTTACACTAAAAGGTACTTTGGTTATCTTTCATAATAAACAATATTCACATGCGTCAAATGATTTATAATCGAATGATTCCAACAATCCATCTACATGCAGTCTTTAGATGCATTTCTCATTTATATGTTATAGAAGACAACAATAATGGTAGGTGGGATTAAAATCAACTATGACCCTATTATTCTAAATGTTATAGATAGGATTATCCATTCTTAAAATTTATAAACCATTTATCATATTCCTAATGATATAAATTATTTCATTCTTATACATAGAAAAAATATTATTCTTAATAATGGATGAAAATACCATATTGTCTAAATAAGATACATAAATCAAATTTATACTTATGGAATGAACATAATAATAGTCTTCCAATTATATAACTAATCCACTAGGTAGTCTTAGATCATAAGTGTTAACATCTAATGAAGAAACTCTTTCTCTATTACTGACATGAAGGTCTACCTTACCCTTTTTTCAATTCCCTCATATCTTTGATTTTATTTTTATCAAAATAAATGTATGATTCACACACAATATCTAATTTTTATGAATTACCCAAGTGGTTTTTTGAATAAAATGTGTTTTTTTCAATATGTCTGTGAGAGGGTAATTCAATGTATGCTATTTTTTTTGAGATGCTGCCATCATAAATAGAAAAGGAAATAACTATTAATACTTGGAACATCTTGTTGGATAGTTTCTTAGACATCATCCACTAAATATAATTATTGGATAGATGGCCTTAATGGAAATAAATGACTAGTGTTATTGAATATATGGAGAACTGCTTATAATAGTTTGGATTTAGTTTTGAAGGAAGTTGGCTAAAAGAGATATTAAAGAGTTAATATTAAGGAAGAAAAGGTAGTTGGAATTTGGAGAGGTCATACATGGATCACTAGGTATAAAAACTATTTAATCTAGTTAAGGAGACCCTTTTTATGTTTTTTTGAGTTGATTTGAAGTGTTTGAGAAGGGCCTGAGTTAAATCAAAGTGGTTCTCATCTGATTGGAAAAGCCTAGAAATTATTTTATTAAAATAGTAAAAGTACAATCCTTATTTTCATAAGACTTTAGAGTAAAATATATAAATTTCAAAGGCATGAGATCACATATGAAGTAAGTAAGACTTCTCAGTGGAACTATATAAGGCTTCTCAAGTGCACTCCATAATAATTCTATTGAAACTATAAGTTTTCATTAGTTTTGATGGGACTCTTGAATATTTGTAAGAATTTTGAGTTGACTGAAAATTGATAAAGGAATGAAAACCATAAAAATCAAAAAGATTTTATAAGATTTTATAAGTGATATGAAATATTAGATATCTATTTATTTTAGCTAAGGTATATAGAAACATAGGGACTTCATAAGACTTTATAAGTCTTATAAGAAAATATATTGGGTGACTTGAGAAAATACATGGGCTATAAAGAACTTTGTAAGACTTATATATTCTTACTAAAAATATCAAATGGTGTTAAAAATTGGAAAATGAATAGAAACTTACTGTGATTCATAAGACGTTGAATATATTGTAAAAATGAAGTAGTTTGAGAATTTTTTTTATCAAAACTAGATATTTCACATCCATGACTTCTTTTAAAGGTATTTTTCATTTAATTTCAATTATTGATTTGATTTGGCGGTTTCCCATTCATTTTGGTGGAAATGGTGGGTTTTCAAAATTTGGGCCAAACCGTGAGCTCATTTCCATATTTAAAAACAAATTTTGTTTCTTTTATAACTCCTTAATTTTTCAACATTTTATGCCCATTCCATTTCTCAATTGTAACCCCTATATATTAAAACCACCATATCAATTTGTACCTCATATGAATCTTTAATAATGACGGATTTGGGTTTTTTATTAAGGTTTTGGGCCAACCTGAAAGCTTATTTCCTACTTTAAATTTTTTTTTATTATTTTAATGTCTCATTAATTATTTAATTTTTTTTTTATTCCACCCCACCCAAATCCAAAAACTCTAGGCTCACCATCATTATCTATTTCATCTCTTCGGAGCTTGTTTATATCGCGGATTAGGGAGAAATTTATAAGGGTTTCTCAAATCATCCATATTTGAGAAGGTAATTTTATTCTTTCATAAACCTTTAAATTTTCACTCTTTATCACCAATTTTAGTCCCCAATTAACCTAATAATCCTCATTCGAGCCTAACTTTTAGTTTTGGTTTCTTGGAGATTCAAACTTTCGTGGATTTGGGGTGATTTTTCAAGATCTTTCAAGTAAGTGAACTCCTTCTTGTTATCTTCTATCTTCTTTTGGTTTTCTTTCCTTTTCTTGAAGTTCGATTTTTTTCTAGAAGCTAGGGTTCATACCTAGGGTTTTATTTTTCTTCTTTTTTGTCAAATATTGGGGTTTTAGGTTGGATTTATCTTACTTGAGCTGCGGAGATGGTGTGGTTGATTTTTCGCACTAAGATTTGAGGGTTTCGACACTTTCGGTAGGTGGTTCCATGTGTAAGAACCCTAAGATGATTTATCTTTAATTCATTTATATTTTTAGAATTTTTTTCTTACATTATTCTTGGTGCGGGAACCATTTTTTAGTAGTGTTGATTAAGAGTTTAATTTCAAATTTTCAGATTTGTTTGAAAATGTGTGTTTTTCATGTGTATATTTTTTGGTATCATTTGAGGTAATTTTATAGAACTTGAGAGTGGTTTAATAAATGTTTCTAAGGGTTCCAATTATGTTTTGGATTGGTATTGGTGTGATTTTTTCCTTAAAAGAGGGTTTTGAAATGGGTTTTTTATGCAAAACATGGTTATACCCCTTGGGTTTGTTTTATGAAATTTGAGAATAATTTAGTGAGTTAAACAAAGTGTGAAAATGATGTACATGTACTGTTTTGGTGATTGTATTCAATTAAAATGGGTTTTTTAAAGGTAAATAGGTGATTTAAGATGTAAAACATTTTTATAATGTTTTATAAATTGTTTAAGTGTTTTATTAAATTTCATGAAAGGAGCAAAACATGTTTGTGGGATGTTTTATGTGAGTATGATGATAAAATGATTTTAAGGTGAAAATGGATTTTTGTAACATGTGTGTGTGGTATCTTATGTTATTTTTATCATCTTGGAAATGTTTTATAAAGTTTTTTAAAAGATTTACTGAAGTTTGAAAGAGGTATGAAACATGTTGTGGGATGTTTTGGTGTGAGTATGGTCTCAAAAAAAATTTGAATGAAAAAAAGTGGATTATGTGACTTGTGTGATATACATGTGGGTTTTTTGGTGAATGTTTGATGTTTAAGTGGTATTTTCATGTGTAAATTTTTTTCATGGCTTGTTGAACTTGTTTGAGCACAATAGGTAAACCCGAGTATCTAGGTAGGTGGATGTGTACTTGTATTCTAGTGATCCTATGGGGTTTGGCCTCAGTTTCACGTAACAAGATTGATGATGAAAATAATAAATAAACTATTATGATGATTATGATGACTATGGGGGGCCACTAGGTTATGGGTATAATCCCTACTAGTGGCTCGTGTGCACGAGAACAGATATTGTGGTGGTTACTTTCACCGAGATACAAGGTACCTGGGATCCACAGCGAGCTAGTGCCTAGGAGTTATTTCCTGTTGTTTGTTCTCATTATATACTTTGTGCTTATCAAAGGCATATGGTATGATTGGATGGAAAATTCATTATCTTTGGTATTTTATTTAAAAGTGTTGATTTTTTAAAATAGCTCACTTGAAAATTGTTTTTATTTATAGTTGCATCTTTTAGAAATTATAACTAGCATTTAATGTTTATGAAAACTTGAAAATTTTGTCTTTGAATGTTTATCACATGGAATATGTTATTAGTGGTATCCTATAGGGATTTTTCTTACACCCTACTTACACCCTTTTTTTTAAGTAGACTTGGTTATTTTTTCCACAAGTTTGGGTACAACTTTTGTGCCAATGGTTCGGGTTTTTAGCGGTCCATCATGATGCAGTGTTGTGTAGATGGCTTCAGGGTGGTGCCTCTTACCATGTGGAGGTTATTGGGATGTCCTTTTTGGTTTTATTATTTTGTAATGGTCTTTAAACATTGTTTTAAATTATGTAATTCAGTTATAAAATTTTTTAAAATGTGGTTTTGTTTGAAAAATCCAGATTTGTTTTATTGGATTAGTTTGTTGTTGTATGTTTATAAACTTGGGTAAATCATTCCCAATTCTCATTTTATGATACCCAAACACTTGTGAAAGCCTATGGGGATGATTAATTCCCTTAGGTCCTTGTCACAGACCGTGTTGGGTGCTGGTTTTAATGGCGACCAGATTCAGTTCATGACAAAATGGCATCGGAGGTGGTTCAGGTACACTCTTTGGGTTATGTTATTTGGGGAAGAGTCGGGATAGTCTGGAGATAGGATTGTCGAGACTTGAAATTCTATTTATGGGTAGTATACCTAGATATCATACCGCGTTATGGGATTTGAGTCACTAGGGGAAGTTGAGATTTATCTGAGTCCTTTGGTTTTTTTGGTTTAATGATGATTAGGGGAAATGAAAAGAGAGTTGGTTTAATGGTCTCAGTAAGCTCGTAGGGCCTGGAAATCCATGTGGATCTAGGGATATTTCCCTATAACACTCTTTGTTATGGTGAAGTGATTTGAATATGGACATCAACCATATTTACAATTCACCCACTGAAACTAGTTTCCCCTCGCATTGTCTTGTGTCCTTTAGTTTTGAAATCTAGGAAGTTTGGTTTTAAAGAAAAAATGACATAGTTTTAAGAAGCGGAAAGTTTTTGTGAAATGATTTTCTAATAAAGAAGGAATGGTTTGATTTTTGAAATGGTGGAACTGAATTTTTAGAATTGTTTTGAAATGGAAAATGGTGTGTTTACACCTCATTTGAAAGCAGGAAATTAT
Source organism: Viscum album (assembly GCA_963277665.1). NCBI lineage: Eukaryota > Viridiplantae > Streptophyta > Magnoliopsida > Santalales > Viscaceae > Viscum > Viscum album. The sequence continues at coordinate 1,472,771,823 of OY728123.1, forward strand.
GTTAAAGTTGGTTTTGAAAAAGTGTTTCAAATAGAGTTTTATAAACTATTTAAAGGTGTTTTAATGGGATGAAATATTTTGAAGGTCACGTGTGGATTTTGGAAATGGATTTTTATTTGGTAACTAGAGGTCATTTGAAAATTTTTATGAAATTTTTGAATCTTGTCTTAAAATGAGAAGAGTTGAGTTCCCAATTTAATAGGGATTTATGAAATGGAGTTTATCATGAAAATAGAAGTGTTTTGAAATGAGATAAAATGTTTTAAAATTAATGTACATGAATTTAAGGTGAGTTTTTATTGAATGATTGGTGATCTTTTGAAAAGTTTTACAAATCATTGGAACCTTTTTTAAAACAAGAAGATATGAGTTTTTCAATGAATGGGTGTTGATCAAATGGTGTTTATTATAAAACCAGAAGTGTTTTGAAAGGGGTCTAGATGTTTTGAAATTTATGTGAATAATTTTAAAGTGAGTTTTCATTTAAATGACTGTGCCTTTCTAAAAAAATTTGTATGCTGTGAATTGGGATTTTGATTTCGTGGTTAGCGGTCTTGAGAAAAAAAGTAAGTATTGGTTGACTGTTTTGGTTTTGAAAAGTGGAAATAATTTTTTTTAACCTTTGGTATTTTCATGGGAAACCAAATGCATGGGGTACCATTTGTGGATACACTAACCGCCGAACATTTTATCTTTAAAGAGATTATTTAAAAAGAAAACTTGATGTCTTGATGACTGGTTTGGGATGGTTTGTCTTATCTATTTTTGGAAATGTTGTCATTGTGGGATGTTTTGAGTCCAAGAACCCCTCTTGTTTCAATGGGGTTTTGGGTTTTTTTGTCTTTGTTAAGTTGGGTTGAAGGTATGATTAGTGGTCTCCTTATGAAAAATGTTTTGGGATGCCTTTATGGTGGTTCCCTTCATGTGTTTGGATCTGGTTTGTGGCACGTTTTGACCAATGGACCCGCTTGGTTGGGTCCTTGGGTACTCTCATTGGGTATAGTACACCCCCACTAAGAGTTAATGCATGAATGACGTGCATCCTATATTGATTTTCTATTATAATATCCTCCGGTTGATCAATATAAGGAATATTTTTCTTGATCTTTGTAGATTGAGTCTAAACCCTTTCCTTTCTTGGTTTTTTTGGATCCACTTATAGTGGGAGAGTGCTCGTGGAAGGTTGAAAGAGACCTTAGTTTCTTAAGTTACCTGATTCATCGAAGGTGGAAGTATTTTAGGGTTGTTAGTGAGGATGGTGTCTAAGAGGGCCTCTAGGTCTTTTGTAGTCTCTTCGAAGCAGGGGGTCACATTAAACCACCAGTGTGGGAAATCTGGTCATGAGAGGTTTTTATGGCCACTTTCTAGAATTGTGTGATGTTTGGTAATGTTGCATAAGGTCCCTCTACATGTAATTTTTCTATCAGTTTCAATGGTCATGTTCGGTGATGCCTTGTGATGTCATGTGCTTATTTGACTGTAAAGGTGAAGTTTTACAATCTTTTGTGAGTATTTGTTTTTTTCAGAAGTGTGTCTACTTTTAGGAAATCTCGACAACCTTTGTATAGAGAAATGTGTTTCTATATATCCTTTTATCCTTCTATTTCTCATCCAAAGAAAACAAGGGGTGATGTGTGCGCATCTTCTAAGCCCTTATTTCAGAAAAATGTCAGGTTTTGGTAGAGTGAGTTCTAGAGTGTGTTATGTCTTGGTGAACCCATTTTGGATTGTGGTGTAGTTTTTTGTAGCATCGGAAGAATAAGTTCCATTTAGGGGTTTCCAGAGCCTAACTGTGAGGTCGAAGATGCTACAATCCTTTGAGATCCAGCCATAAGTCCCAGAGTGAAGCTAGTGCATAGTCAGGGGAAATCCCAGGGTCATTAAACCCCTTGTACAAAGTTCTATCCTCAGTATGAAAGATGGGAATAGTTTAAACCTCTGGTGTCATCATCTTATTTCAGTTGTTCTTGTTCAGTGGTAGAGGTTGGAGGACCTCGTTTCCATATTGTATCCTAAGTTCATACTTTTCCCTCTTTGATTTCCTTCAAGTTTTTTGAGAAAAGTTGGAAATTTGGGCTAGGAAAATTAAAGCGCATGGTTTGTGCATGGTTAGTAGTAACTGTGTGCCAACCTAGGGAACCAAGTGATAAGAGATAGTAGCTACTACACAGTCTCTGCACGGCCATGTTCCTTGGCCCATATAACCATGTGAAGTTTCCCATTTGGACAGAATTCTCCACACGGTTAGCGCACGGTTTCCCAAACCGTGCGGACTAACCGTGAGGCCACACCAACTCTTTATTTTTTGGGGTCTTTTTATGTCAGACCGTGCTAGTCGGTTTAGATGGTTGGTTATTATGGTGGGGAGACCGAATATGGGTCTCATGTAATTTCTTTTGGAAAAATATAATGATATTCTACCCCTTATGTCATGGATTCCGTTCGTGCCTCCCCCTGTTAGTGTCTCGATTCCATCTCGAAAAAATTTTAGTTGTCTCTTACGGTGGGGAGCCCATTTGTGTCTCCCTATATTAGTAACTCGGTTTTGTCCTTGATCTTAGCTTGGCGGTAGGTAGTCTCATTCGGATCTATCTAACTACCAACATCCTCCTTGGGTAAACGTTGGGATTGGAGAGCACCCAACAGTTTATTTAAAGTAAGGTCAGTGTAACCTTGTTTGATGTTGTTGTTTTTTTGGGTAAAATACTTGAGTCTTGTGCAGATGGTGTTTGAGGTGTTTTATTTGGGATGAATTTAGAATGTTCTTGATATTTATATAAAATTGGTGTAAGTTTTGTATTAGTAGAGTATTCCTTCCGTGATTGATCAACTGGAGATATCTTATCCTTTTCGATGGCAATGAAACTTGGCAAAGGAGTCCATTTCAGCCTTTCGGTTGGGTTTGGTTTTTGCTTTAGGCCTTGATGTGGCTTTCTAAGGGGATACATATTAATGTTGGGGATAATTTTCACATCCATGACTTCTTTTAAAGGAATTTTTCATTTAATTTCCTTTCTTGATTTGATTTGGGGGTTTCCCATGAATTTTGGTGGAAATTGTGGGTTTTCAAAATTTGGGACAAATCGTGAGCCCATTTCCAGATTTAAAAATATATTTTTTTCCTTTTATAAATCCTTCATTTTTTAACATTTTACACCCATTCTACATACCAATTGAAATCTCCTAGTATATTAAAACCACCATATCAATTTGGAACCCATAGTAATCCATAATAATGATGGATTTTGGTTTTTTATTAAGGTTTTGGGCCAGCCCAGAAACATATTTACTACTTTAAATTATTTTTTTATTTTTTCAATATCTCATTAATTTTTTACTTTTTTTTGTGATTCTACCTCCCACCCAAATCCAAAAACCTGAGACTCCCCATCATTATCTATTTCCCCACTTTGGAGCTCATTTGGATCACGGATTATAACAAAGCTTCTCAGGGTTTCTTAAATCGTCCATATTTGAGAAGGTAATTTTATTCTTTCATAAACCTTTCAATTTTCACTCTTTCTCACACATTTTAGTCCCCACGTATCCTAATCAGACTCATTATAGCCTAACTATCAGTTTTAGTTGCTTAAATATTTAACCTTTGGTAGATTTGGGGTGATTTCCTCAAGATCTTTCAAGTAAGTGAATTCCTTCTTGGTATATTCCATCTTCTTTTGGTTTTCTTTCCTTTTCTTGAAGTTACATTTTTTTATAGAAGCTATGGTTCATACCTAGGGTTTTATTTTTATTTTTTTGTCAAATATTGGGGTTTTATGTTATATTTATCTTCCTTGATGCGCGGCAATGGTGCAGTTGATGTTTCGCACCAAGATTTGAGGGTTTTGACACTTTCGGTAGGTGGTTCCATGTGTAGGAATCCTAAGAAGAGTTAGATTTGATTCATTTATATTTTTAGAATTGTTTTCTTACATTATTCTTGGTGTAGGAACCATTTTTGGTAGTTTTGATTAAGCATTTAATTTCAAAGTTGCATATTTGTTTGAAAATGTGTGTTTTTCATTTGTATCTTTTGTGGTATTATTTGAGTTAATTTTATAGCACTTTAGAGTGGTTTAATAAATGTTTCTAGTGCTTAAAATTCTATTTTGGATTGGTATTGGTGTGATTTTTTCCTTGAAAGAGGGTTTTGAAATGGGTTTTTGATTCAAAACATGGTTATACCCCTTGGGATTGTTTTATGAAAATTGAAAATGATTTAGTGAGTTAAACAAAGTGGTAAAATGATGTACATGTAATTTTTTGGTGATTGTATTCATTTAAAATGGTTTTTTTAAAGGTAAATAGGTGATTTAAGATGTCAAACGTTTTTAGAATTTTTTATAAATTGATGAGGTGTTTTAGTAAATTGCATGAAAGGCGCAAAACATGTTTGTGGGCTGTTTCATGTGATTATGATGATAAAATGATTTTAAGGTGAAAAGGGCTTTGTGTGACATGTGTGTGTGGGATGTTATGTGATTTTTATCATATTGTAAATGTTTTATAAAAATGTTTAAAGTATTTAATGAAGTTTTAAAGAGATATGAAACATGTTGTGGGATGTTTTTGTGTGAGTATGGTTTTAAAATAATTTTGAATGAAAAAAAGGGGATTATGTGACTTGTGTGATATACATGTAGGCTGTTTGGTGAATGTGTGATGTGGAAGTGGTATTTTCATGTGTAAATTTTATTTCATGGACTTTTGAACTTTTTTGACCACAAGAGGGAAACCCAGGTATCTAGGTGTGTGGATGTGTACTTGTATGCTAGTGATCCCGTGGGGTTTGGTCTCAGTTTCATGCAGCAAGATTGACGATGATAACACTAAATAAACTATGATGATGATTATAATGTTGTGGGACAACTAGGTTATGAGTATGATCCCTACTAGTGGATTTTGTGTCTGAGAAAGGATATTGTGATGGTTACTCTCACCGAGATACGAGGTACCTGTGACCCACAGTGAGCTAGTGCCTAGGGGTTATTTCTCATTGCTTGTACTCATTAGATACTTTGTGATTATCATAGGCATATGGTATGATTGGATGGAAAATTTAGTATCTTTGTTATTTTATTTAAAAGTTTTTATTCTTTAAAATATCCCACTTGAAAACTGTTTTTATTTATAGTTGCATCTTTTAGAAATTGTAACTAGCATTTCATGTTTATGAAAATTTTCAAGCTTTTCATCTTTGAATGTTTATCACATGGAATTTCTTAGTGGTTTTATCCTATTGGACTTTGTCTCACACCCTACTTACACCCTTGGGTGTAAGTATACTTCATTACTTTTTTCGCAGGTTTGGGTATAACTTTTGTGCCAATGGTTCGGGTTTTTAGCAATCCATTGTGATGCGGTGTTGTGGAGATGGATTGAGGGTGGTGCCTCTTTCTATGTGGAGGTTCTTGGGCTGTCCTTTTTGGTTTTGTTCCATTGTAATGGTCTTTATACATTGTTTAAAATTATGTAATTCAGTTCTAAAATTTTTTAAAAGATAGTTTTTTTTAAAAAAATCAGATTTGTTTTATTAGATTGGTTTGTCATTGTATGTTTATAAACTTAGGTAAATTGTTCTCAATTCTCAATTTATGATACTTGAGAACTTATTCCAGCCTGTGGGAATCAGGAATTCCCTTCGGGACTTGTCACGGACCATTTTGGGTGTCAGTTTTGATGGATACCAGATTCGGTTTGTGACAAGATTTTAAAATTATATATTCTAAAGAAAATTAAATTAGATGATGCATGTGACTATTATTCATGAGAATAATAATTAAAAATACTCTAAATGTATTTTTATTAAAGATAAGATAATGAATAAATATGAATTTTACTTTAAGAAGAGTTTATGACACACTACAAAGGATTTTTTTATACTAAAAATATATTCATGTATTCATACATAGAATGAAATTAAATCCATATATTTTGTAGAGAAAAAGAATCTATGATAATTCAAATATCACATGAAGGAAATACCAAGTCTCATGAATATTTAAATAGTAATATTAATTGGGATTTAAATGAGTATTTTAATGATAATTCAATTTAAAAAATATTCACCTATTTGAATGATAATATAACCCATCTCTAGGATTCAAGGAGTTTCCATAATTCAAATATAGAAAAAATATTCACAAGATAATGTGAATATAAATATAGGAGGAGATTAAGAATATGATATATATTGGATGAGAGAACCCAATACTAAATTCTAAAGGAAACAAATTTAGTGTATCATAGAGGAGTACCTGATGACATCCAAGAGAGCACCTTGTGTATTAATGAGGAAAGATAAGAAGGACTACGATATAACTATATTTTAGAGCTGACAAAAATGTGGTGAGAAGTAGGAACATCTTTCTACCCTATGATATTATCACATCATTATGGGAATACAAGAGCAAGATCATGTGATCCTCTTAAAGATCTATATGTGATTACTTTAAGGAGAATAAGGCCGATTTTTACACTACATCAGGAGGAATAAGAAATTGATGACCTATTCATGGAGTTCAAGAGGTCCCATTAAAGAAATATTAGGAGGTGGTATAAATACTTCATATAAAGATGAACATATCTTTTCTGGAGATAGCTCAAAACTGGTGGGAGTCAGCATAAAGAACCTTTTGGGAGACAATAATATATTTTTAGGATATAACCAACCACTTCATTCACTTATGATGAGGAATTTTGGGATATTTTCTATCAAGATTTTAGGTAGATAGCTTGTAATTTTACTCAAATTTATTTGATAGTGTAAATTTGGGTCTCGAGATAATAATCAAACCTAGTAAGGATTAGGCTCTCACATTGAGGAAAAACCTTGTAAATCCTTATGTGATATTATTCATTTCTTATATTTTTCATTTCATGTGGTGGTGAGGGTTGAGTGCACATCATTATATCTATTACTCTTAACCAAGACATAGGTTCGATTTTAAAGAGATAATTATTAAAATAGAAATTAAAACGTGGTAAAGTTATGGAAAATTGATTCTACCCCCTCTCAGTGTTCCTACATGACCCACTAGAAATTTCTATTTCTATTAAGGATAATCTATTTTTCCTTTGATTATATATACTATTATGAACCGATTTTTTATAAAAGCTACATGATGTGTACATTTGAAGAAAACTCAGAAGCTCCTCAGATAGAGAACTCAATATCCATCCTTACTGAATCTAAAATAAATGTTTCATCTAAAACCTTAAGGAATAGAAATAAAAGGGAGACAAAGAGGTTGAAAAAAATTTTAAATAATGAAAAAAGTATCTATCACCAATTTAATCTAATCTTGGTGATAATTTTTCATATGTCAAACCTATTGGAAGTGATACTTTTGATGAAACAAGATCTAGTCATAGAGAGTATGAGGAGGATGAGGACATTAAAACTGTTGAATATCTATACTCTGAAGTTAAAGACAATTTGAAGAAAGTTCCTATTAAGGTTTTCACTCATATATTCATATTTTCAAGGGACTTCTTGATAAAAAGGAACAAGTGGAAGAGGATGATGAAGAAATTAAGAGTGCTTTGGTAAAAAAGTTCCAAATATGTAAAACTCTCATACAACTTTTTAAATCCAAATAATAATCTATATCACTTTCTAATAAAAAAATTTCCTTGGTTAAAGATGATTTAAAAAGATGTATTTGTGAGAAATATGTAATTAATAATGTTTTAAAAGAGAATATGCGTGCTTTAAAAATTCTCACAAAGATACTATTGAGGTTAAGGATGGCCAATTAGAGATCAAATAAAAAATAATTAAGAACCTTGATAAGTATTCACAAAATAATATAAAAAATCATAAATATTATATTAATAATATAAAGAGATATTAGGAAGAAACTTTGAGATTAGTTGAGGATAGAAGTAATTCCATCAACTTGAAGTGTATTGAACATGAGGTAAAATTGAGAAATCTTGAGTCAAAACCAATTGTAATTTATTAATCTATTGAGAATAAATATAATTCCATATAAACTTTTTAGGAGATAATTATCTCCAAAAATTCTCATATTTTTAGAAAAAATATCTTTAAATCATCTAGAGAAGCATCCATATTAAAATCTTGGAGAAAGGTAACCCATAACCCAATTATTTTTGTTTTTAATAATATTGGTTCATATGTTAGTATAAGTTTCAATTATAATTTTGGGAAAATATGGGTGAACAGAAATACTAAAAACCCCACCAAATCATCAATAGGGGATGTTGTAATATCCAAGAAGATCATCTATTGAAGAATATCCCAAAATTTTGGGGTTTCCACTCAAAAATAGTAATCTATAAATTCTATCCAGAAAAAAATAAAAGACAAAGGGATAAATTTTATTAACCACTTATGGTGTTACTAGAGGTTTGGGTATAAGGATACTAAATTTTGGCACCACATTTCAAGGTTATAGAAGGCCACAGTTATAGGGGAGCAGATCTGAATTTATAAGAAGTCCCATAGTCTATAATAAGTGTTCACAAAAAAGAACGAATCTATATATAAGAATATATTTTAATACTTTGAAAAATTATATGAAAATTACAACAAAAGTGTTCATAGTTGTGAGGAATATTAGTAAAAATCATCTGAACATTTACCATAAGTATAACTTAGAAGAAGACCATAATATAAGAAGAATAAAAATAGAAAAGATGATAAGTATGGCTTGGGATGTAAGCAAGTTAAGAAAGGTGTTAAAAAAGTATGATTGCTAAGAAACATACACCCAAGAATAAAATTGAAAAGGTTGTCAAACCAAAGTTCAGATACTTCTTATGTGTACAAAAAGGTTATACCATAGATCACTATAAACCAGACATGGAGATTTGTAACAAAAGAGGAAAGATGAATTTGAATAAGGAATCAACCCAAGGGAGAGATAAAAGTATTAGTTTAGTGGTTGACATTAAATAAGAAGAGTTAAAAGAGTTTTATAAAAATAGAAACATAAATAATGAAAAGAAACCATGTGGAGATTCCATGAAAAATTAGTGTGTAAGAAAATATTTTTTTATATTTTCCCTGTATAATTGAAGATGGATAGAGAGATGTATAAAACACAAGTAACTGCAAGTGCTAAGGGGAAACATGTAATTTCACATAGAAAAGAACTAAAATTTATGATAGGTTATCCAAAAATGATTAATTAAGTGTTCTTGAAAGGAATCTATATTGAAAGTGAAATTATTCTTGACATGTTGTAATGGACTGCATGCCCATCCTACCAGATTAAGATGAATTACTAAAAAAGATGAATTAATCCCCAAGAGATACATTTTCATTAATGGAAGATGTGAATGAGTAAGTTCCATACGAGAATAAATCTATTAAATCCATACTTCCTAAGGAAGTAAAAATTAAGAAAAACAAATGCAGTACAATAATGAAGATTTCTCAAAAATGTTGAGCTACAAAGAAAAGGGTTTTGGTTTGATATCAAGTTTCAGCCTTACTGATCTTACTAAGGATCTGATTGAAAACCCCCTTATTATTCCCTTATTTTTTATACTAAAATGAATGGAATTGGAAGGTAAAGATAAAATAGGGAGTTGGATGATTGTTTCATCAGTTATTCATAAAGAATAAATGATCATCATGAAACACATTAACTACCATGATAATGATAAAATGAGTTCATCCCTTGAGGGGGAGAAAAAACAAATAAAAAGATGTCAAATAAGTGTTTTATTATAAATATAGAATCTAGAAAACATGTAAATAAAATTTTCTAATAAAACTTTTTATCCTTTCTTTGATTATTTTAAATCTATTTATTAAGTGGGAGTATTTTTTTAATGAGAAATACAAGTTTAAGGGGGAGTTATCTATCTCGAACTTGAAATTTATGATGTATTTTTTTAAGATGGGTACATTATGGAAAATTCTTAATAATTTTGTGTATACATACCCTAAAGTGATAAATTTTAAGTAGTATATCATGAATGATAGATTTATGGATAACTTTGTTCTAACAACCTGGCCTAGGCTACCATCTGAATTGACACCCAAACAAGCTCACCACTAACCTAAGGGGCATCCCCAATCCCCCAAGGATGATAAAAACTGTCATGAGAATCATGAAAAAATTTATGGGTCTGATTTCACCTAATAAATAATGATTTTATAGTAATGGAATCCATTTATAAATTTTGGAATGACCTATCTAGACATTGGATGTCCATTCCAGGAAAAAGGAATAAAAACAAGAGGGAATAAAGAGGAGAGAAATAAAGGAGATTAACACTTGAAGAACACCAAGAATCAAGTAATAAATCCCTCCAAAATAAAATAGAGGATAAAGGAGGGATAAGACCTAGGCCTCCCAGTGTTCCACATATGAATGGGGAAAAACACTCAATGTTCATTTTTAAATATGAAAATTTATTTTGGGAAAGCTTAAAAAAATTACATTCTAGGAATTTCACATGGTTTACCAAACTGTGCACCAATTGTGTGCCCCTCATTGGTGAAAAATTGGGCACTACATTTTTGGTATGCATGGTTGGAAACAAATTTCACTAACCATACCAAATGTCTCTATCAATAATTTATATTCACTCGCAAGGTTTCCATATATCTTTTCTAACTGTGTGGGTTAACTATGTGCCCTACACAAAACCCACAAATCACAAAATTTTTAACCATTTTATCCCAAAACTCTTGGAAAACCCAAATATAAATATAATGATAAAATCAAAAAAATTTGTGAGGTTTGGGTGTTACAATATCCCAACCATAATTCTTTCTTACATCTAATGAGTTCTAAAAATGGAAAATAAGTCAAAGGATTCAACAAAAAAATAGAAAAAAATCTCAAATTGAATTACCAAAAAATCAGTAAATCAACTAAAACCATAAAAGACTAATCTATCTAAACAAAACTCATACTTTACTGAACCAACTAATAGTACAATTAGTGGAGACCCAAAGTGGGTCTCCCCACTATTTAAGAATTCACCAGCTTGGTGGATTAACATAACAACAAGAAAACACCACTAGATTTATTAACTTAAGAGACTCAAATAGTAAGAACAAGAAAAGGGAAATTCATAAATTACTTAAAGAAAAATTCTCACTCTATGAGTAAGCACAAAACCCTAGATAACCATCACATAAGCCAAATATCACAAATAAAAAATGAAAAATCCATGAAAATAAAGAAAAGTTGAAAGAGTTATACCACAAAATCTTTCCAAACCATTATCAATATCCTAAGGTTGGCGTGTAATCTTCACTACATGATTCTTATGCCTATTTTTTTGAAAATATACCAACTAAACACAATGAAAAAAGGTATTTGGAGAATCAGATAAAGAGGGATTAGAATACCCAAACTGAACAAACTAGAAGCACATAAGGGAATACTTCTACTTTGAGGAAGTGGAAGACAAATAAGATTATTATTATCAAATAGTTTTCTTCTGCCTTTGATATTCACTGGATGGGGAACCTTTATAGTCTCTAAAAGATACAAAACTACCACTTGTCATGGGATTCCCTTTAGAAACCAACTCCACCAGTTAAGTTTCATCCACTAGGTCTTTAAACTAAATGATCCCAAATGAAATAATCTAAGTGAAAAGATCCAAAAAAAGTTCATTCACAAATATTTGAGCATTAAAATAATTTCTTTACATGATCTTATAAGAAAAAAGGAACCATCTTATTAAAATTTTGAACATACTCTTTCACTATTCATTTACCCTACTGAAGACCCATGATCTTTTCCACATTACTCATTTTAAAATCCTTATGAAGAAACCAATGAGAAAATTTGTCATTAAAGAACTCCCACATCATTCTAACTTACAATTGATCTAGGATGATGATCTTTCACCGATCCAAACTTGGCCCTTCAAACATAACCAAGAAAAATCTCACCCTTACATCATTAAGAGTTCCTAAATACTTAAATACTTATTAAAATTTCTCAAGACACTATAAAAACTCTAGAGAACCTTAATCACCTTGAAGGAATGGAAAATATGAGTTTAAACTAGCTCCACCACTCTATAATGAGTCTGGGTGGTGCCTTCAACTAGCCAAGCTACACTCAAATCCTTACAAACCTTCATAAAACTTATGGGAGGAATACTCTAAATAACATGAAAAAAGAACAAATCATAAATCATACCCATCCATAAAAAAATTTCAATTCAAAACAATAACCCATAATAACTAATTGGAAATCACTAATCTAATTAGTATATTTCATTTTTAAAACCATTTGAAAGCTCTATATTCTAAATTTCAAAATGTTATTATTTACTTGAAAGCCACTTTAAATTTCACACTTAAATTTAAATCCTTAATCACTTAAGTCCATATCAAACAAAAAAATCTTCTTTTAAAACATTTATAGGTCCTCTATTCCAAACTACATTCAATTCATTTAAAAATACACCCTTAAAAATTTTAATTCCAACTTCTACTTCTACATTGAAAACCAAACTTCAATTTCAAAATCCATTTAAAATTGAACCAATTTTCATCAAAAATTTATGGAAATATCCTTTAAAGTATCCCAATAACTTCTAAACATAACTCAAAAAGAAACATGATCAAAAGGGATACAATGTAAAATTTTAAATGAGGTTTGTGGTAGTGTACAATTTGATGCATGGTTTAGTAGACTGTGTTCCAACCATACTGCATTCCACTATAGTATAATGAAACCAATTTCATGGTCTCCCCACAGTTTTCTAGTATAAGTAAATAGCCTTAAACATTACATAATCTTGAGTTTTAAGTTGAGAAATCATTCTCTTATATTTTTGGATCTTTTATGGTTTAGAGTTTTAGTGAATGAGGTTATAACTCATACATAACAAAACCATATATTACAAAGTTTACACTTTTTATAAGTATCAACTTTTCCCATAATATAAAACTTTTATAATAAAACATGATTTATTTTCATGACAAATATCTATGACTTTCAACTTGACTTATTATTTTCCCTTACCCATATTTAAACCTTATGAAAAAAATTTTAAAAACATGTGATGATCACAAAAAATCTTAGTAAGGGACATAAAAAAGAAGAAATTTCTTATTCCAATGAAAAACATGAAAACCCATGAAAAACCTTTTCTTAAAAACGTACCTTTTTACCTTGAAATGACATCATATTTATTTTTAAAAGATCATTTATCATACCTTTTAAAAATAAAAAAAATCCATGAAAACTCAATAGTAATAATAGAAAAGTCATGTAGGTGCCTTGGAGAATCATTTTCATAGAACTCTTTTAGAACCCTTACAAATTGTAAAAACCATACGACCGACTTCTAATATAATTCTACAGAGAAAATAATCATTACCCAATGCAATAGAGAGTGATAATGGGTTTTACGCATCATATGATGAGCTATAATAGTGCTCAAACCACCATATCTTGAGCTATAATAGGGCTCAACCCATCATATATTGAGCTATAATGGGGATCAACCCATCACATATTGAGCTATAATGGGTCTAAACCCATCATATCTTAAGATATAGTAGGGATTAACCCATCCTATAAGATGTATCAGGATCACCCATTATCATAAACAATATCTAAGGACAACATCATGAATAAAACATTTTAAGTTTGCACCTTTTCATTATAAAACCCATGATAAACTCTTTAAACTCATATAAAAAACTCTTTCAGATATCAAAATACACTTTTCTTTTAAAAACCCATTTTTATTTCCAAAATACTCAAAAAAGGGAAAGATGTTTTTTCTTTGAATAAAACCTAAAATATTGTAAAGTAATACAAACTTAAAATAAATTTTATGGCAGTGGGAAAAGTTATTTTCATCATATATGTTAAAATATAAAATTCCTTTTGTCTTTTGTAAATAAATTCAAACATACCATAAAAAAGATATCTATTTGAAAACCCTTGAAAAATAGTCAAAGGAGACATAGGAATGTCCATTATAATTATTTTAGGTCCAAAAAAATTTATTCATAAATTTATTAAAAAAAATTACATGCAAGAGAAATATTTATAAAATAAATATTTAAAACATTTAAAATAAGGTTATAAGTTAAAGTTTCCCTTATGAAAAACCATAAAAAGACTCATTTTTAAAACATTGTAAAGTAAATTACGGTAAAATGTGACCTTTAGAAACTATTGAGGCATAAATAATAATTTTATTGAAACATTTTGTAGATAATGAAAATGGAATATAAATACCTATAAAATAAATCTTTAAAACATTTAAAATAAGGTGTTTAGTTAAAGTGTCCCTTACGAATAACCTTAAAAATATTCCTTTTTAAAACATTATAAATAAAGTTAATTATGGTAAAATATGACATTTATAAATCATTTAAGCATAAATAATAATTTTCTTGAAACATTTAGTTGACCAAGGATATGGAAGATAAATATTTTGAAAATAAATCTTTAAAACATTTAAAACAAAGTTTTTAGTTAAACTTTCATTTACCTTGAGTCTAAATCATTATGTATGTTCTTTATATTCATAAATAATAAACTTATGTTAATTATTTTCTTAATTAATGTCCATTTTAAAATTTATTATTTCTTTTATTTTATCTATTACCATGTTATACACAATTAGTTAATCATTTAAGTTCACTTTGGAAGTTTTGACGGTATCCAACTTATATATCAAAAATGACTTTGGTAGGTTGAATATGGTCAAATAGGTCATTATTTAAGGATATAAATAATAATAATCATGAAATAATTATCTTTTTTATACATAAATTATAATTTTGAAACCAATCATGAAATATGGTTTTGAAAAATGAATTATGTTATGATCATAGAGACGGTAGGTCGTACGTGTGCATGGGTAACGTTTCCATATTTCAATAATCATTATGGAAAGAAGATAAGTAATATTTTAACTTAATATAATAATGATAATATCAAAAATATTATATTATTTCTTTAAATAAACATACATTTATCATCCATGTGATGTGGGGATGAAAAAAGAATCACATCGCTTTGTGGAGGTGGTAGTCCACGCGTATTCATGAATGACATTATCATTTTTCTATGAATGGTAAGATAAAATATAAATGATATATTATATTTTAATAATGATAAATATGTAATTATTATCATATATAAATATTAATTTCATCATTATAAATAGTCATGATACGAAATAATGGGAAACTAATTACATCGGTTCGCGAGGCAGTAGTCCACCGTAAACAAGAATGATGGATTAGTTTCCCATTTGATGGAAGAGGATGTGAATTTAGGTTATTCTATTAAAATAATAACATATCAGTATATTATGGATACTATTGTTATTATATCATCATGGTTGAAGAATATTTTATGGATGTGGAAGAAGAAACAAAAAAAATGCTCAGTTAAGAATGACACATCTTTTTCGAACCACCTCTTTAGGATTTTACCTAAAGCCTTCCTATATTGGATTTCTAAAGAAAAAAATGTCCTATAGGAAATGGGTAGGTAAGTAAGGTATATATTTGGTTAGGTATTGTCTTAACTAAAATTATATGAATATGTGAATATTGGAGGATAGGAGGTGGCCTTTTATAAGTTGGGGAGAGAACACACTTGGAATTTTTGAAAGGAAAAAGTTATACCCACAATTTAAACATTTAAAAAGGATAAAAATAGATACTTATAAATAATTATATGAGATAAGGTCTAAATATATCTATAAAATTGAATTTATAAAAGTTTTTAGGTCATTTTAACCATTATATTTTTAGTTTAACCCCCTAGTAAACCCACTTTCACCTTAACTGCGGTAAAGGTTTTTAACAATTTTCACTATTCATTATGATGAAAAATTAATTTTTCATTATTATATAATATAAATTATTCTTATTAAAAATATGGAATCCATTTTATCAAATTAAATTCATATAAGTGGCAGAATTTAATTTAAAATTAAACCTTTAGGCATGATGAAAAAACGGTTTTTCAAGAAATGTATTTTCCAAGCATAAGATGGTTTTATATTAACTATATGACTAATAATAATTATTATATTAATTTAATTAATA
This sequence comes from Viscum album, assembly GCA_963277665.1. Taxonomy (NCBI): domain Eukaryota; kingdom Viridiplantae; phylum Streptophyta; class Magnoliopsida; order Santalales; family Viscaceae; genus Viscum; species Viscum album. Next base: position 1,472,787,859 of record OY728123.1, read on the forward strand.
TTTATAATTATATAATAAATAAATAATATTTAAATCATTCCTCATTAGGGGTTTTCTTGATTAATTAAATTTTATAAACATTGTGCACTTTAAAACATTTTCCTGAAAAATGCCTTTTTAAACCCAAAAATAATATTATACTAAAATCTAGTATAAATATGATTAAACTATAATTAATTGGATTAAATATAACTAAATAATATTTAATTTACTTTAAATAAAATTAAAATCATAATGGGACCTCTAAATTACTTAATTTATTGAAAATAAATGACAGTTTTATAAAAATCAGTATTTTTCACTACTCACTGAAAAATCAATATTTTCTGAAAAATACCAAAATTTAATTCTAAGTTAATTTTGATATTATGATTTAAAAAATGAAATTAATTTTTAAAAAATAAAATTATATAATTTATAAATTAAAATTTTAAATAAAAACATTATAAGAAAAGATTTTAATTAAAACTATTTCCTTTTGGATTTAGAAATTGTTTAATATTTTTATAATGAATATAACTATATAATTCATAAATATTAATATACATTAAAATAATTTATTCTATAATTACCTATTTTGTTACATTCTTCCCCCATTTTGGAAATTGTTCCCAAACAATTTTATTTACTTATTAAACAATTGGGGATATCTTTCTCTTGTTGCATTTTTAGATTCCCATGTTTCTTATTCAACCATATAGTTTTTTTATAAAACCTTAACATAGTGAATAACTTTATTCCAAAAATATTTATCTCTATGTTCAATAATATAAAATGGATATTACTCATAAGAAATACTCTCTTCCAACTAAACTACATCAAGGATCAAAACATGAGATGAATCAAGAACATATTTCTTTAACATTAAAGCATGAAATACATTGTGTACCAAGGATAAAAATGAAGGAAAGACCAATCAAAAGTAAAATTATCCAACTTTGTCTAATATTTCATATTTTCAAATGAACTACATACTTAACTTTACCTTTTTATCAAAATTCATAACACTTTTACATGGAGATACTTTTAGAAAGACATGATCACATACCTCTAAAGAATGATCTTTCCTCAGGTTATCTGCATAAATTTTACACCTTATCTAATAAATCCTCATATATTTTTAAATAAACTAAACCTTATCAACCATTTACTATACAAACTCTAGTATCATCATGAAATCCATGGATATATTCTCCAATTTCCACTCTCATACTGGAAAAGGTTGAATCACCTGCTTAGGTAATTATCATTTTACTTTGACTTGTTAACAAGTAAAACATTTCATGGTAAATTCATAAACATAACTTTTCAATAAATCCCACCAGTAATGATATAGAATGTATCTATATATCTTAGTGCTACCAAAATGAATGAAAAATAATGAACTATGAGATTCACTCAATAATTCTCCCTTTGACTAGAAATCACAAGGTACACATAATCTTTTTAAAAATCTTAAAACACATTATTTGTTAACATTAAATTTAGGAAACTTACCCTTCTTAACCAAATCTAATTTTTTCTATAAAACATGATCCTCCTTTTAAGAGTTCTTAATTCTTTCTGGCATATATAATTTTACTAACACCTGGAAAAAATAGAGGAGGTTACTACATCCGTAACTTCTAGAAAAAATTCATCAAATCATTAACCAAAGGGTCATGTTCCAAATATAACATGGTAAATATAGAATTATTTTTCTAAATCAAGGCATTAACTACATTTTTTTTCTTTCCAAGATGATAATAAATCGTACAATCATAATCCTTGATTAGTTCCATCCATCTTATCTATCTCATGTTCAATTCTTTCTAAATTAGTATATAATTCAAACTTTTGTGATCAGTATATATATCACACTTCACTCCATATAAATTATGCCTCCATATTTTTAAAGGAAAAAAATCAGCTAATTCCATATCATGTATATAATATTTTAACTCAGGAGGTTTCAATTGATGTGAGACATGATAAATTACTTGATCATTTTGCATGAGGACACAACCAAGTCCCTTCAATGAAGCGTCATTGTAGATGAAAAATTCACCATCTCTAGAAGGTAGGGAAAAATCTAGATCATTCGCCAATCTTCTTTTTAGTTCTTGAAAATAATCATTAAATTATTTTTTTCCATATGAATTTAACTCCTTTTTTAGTTAACTTAGTTAGTGGGATAGACAACCAAGAAAAGTTTTCAACAAACCATCAGTAGTAACCCACTATTCCAAGAAAAATATGAATCTCTGTGATATTTATGGGTATTTTCAATTATTAAACAAATTTTTTTATCAAGGCCAATATTTATTCCATATTTAAAAACAATAAGTCCAAAGAAAGAAATTTATTTCAACTAAAATTCACACTTACTAAATTTTCCATATTAAATTTTTTCTTTTGAGGTTTTCAAAAAAAATCCTTAGGTGTCTTTCATATTCTTCCATAATTTTAGAATATACCAAAATATCATCAATAAAAATACAACCACAAACTTATCCAAGAAATCATGGAATAGTCTATTCATAAGGTCCATAAATACAGTAGGTTAATTAGACAACCCAAAGGGCATAACTACAAACTCATAATGCCTATATCTAGTCTAAAACATAGTCTTAGGAATACCTATCTCCTTAACTTTTAAATGATGGTACCATGACCAGAGATAAATCTTTAAAAAGTATTTAACCCCCTATAGTTGATCAAATAAATCATCTATATGAGGAAAAGGATACTTATTCTTAACAGTGATGTTATTCAAGGCTCTATAATCAATGTAAAGTCTCATTGAAACATCTTTATTTATAACAAATAAAATTGGTGCACCCTATAGTGAAGTTTTTGGTCAAATTAAACCTTTATTTAGAAACTCATTCAATTTATTTTTCAATTCTAAAAGTTCTATGTGATCTATTCGATAAAGGGGTTTTGAAATAGGCTTAGCATCAAGCACTAATCCAACAGTAAATTCAACCTCCTGATCGGGAATAACACTAGATAAATCATCTATAAAACATACAAATATTCGTTTGCTACTGGGACATCACTAATCTGAATAATTTATTTATTTTCAACAACATGAGTTGGGTAAATTTTACTACCACATCTAATCAATTTCTCTGCTTCTTGATATTTTATCAAAGGTATGAAATCATTGAATAAAATTTTCATGGCTCTACAATATATACTAGCATGATAAAATAAAATCCAATCCATATCCAAAATAATATCAAACTCTACTATAGTCAATTCAACAAGATTTTTAGGAAATACCATTCCACTAATAACAACAGGAATATCCCTATAAATCTTAGATTTCTAAATATTTCCACCTGAATTTTTCACCAAAAGTTTAATCCTCTTTTAATGTTGTGATATTCTCATTTTATATAAAAATTTATTTGAAATAAAATAATGTGAAGGACCAGAGTCAAACATGGTATTGGTATAATTTTGAATAAACAAGTAACATATCTATCACCACTTCATTTAATGGTCCAGCATCAACTATAGTGTTGGAAAATGATTTTTCCGCACCTTTATAACTTAGATCTTGATGATTACCATCCTCTATAACTAAATCTAGACACACATTATCATAATGACACAAATACTTATAATTAAAGAATCATACCATCAGTTTCTCATTATTTATCTAAACATTTTCCTTTCAATCATGAGCCACATGTCCAAACTTTCCACATTGGTAACACTTCCCAAAATTTTAAAGAAATTATCCAGGATTATTTTTACCAAACTTATCACAATATTAGAACTTCATTTTATTAACTCTAGATATCTTTGATGAATTATTCCTCATTACATGCCATATGGACCTTTTTTCTTATTATCCTGAAATACATGATCATCAGTGAACTCTATTTCCACCTTATGGGCACACCAAACAAGTTTCTAATAAATTTTGAGTTTATGAGAAGCTAAAACTCTTTGATATTTTGGTTTCAACCCTATTTAAAACTGATTAATATTAATATCAAGATCTCAGATAAAATATATTACATACTTGGTCAATATTGTAAAATTTTCTTCATATATAGCTATTGTATCTTCATCTTTTTTGTTCAATTCCAAAAATTGTTTCTTTATTATTATTTAAAAAACTTTAGGAAAATATTTCTCTATAAAAAAATTCTTAAATGTTTCTCATTCCATGGCATCAAGCTCATCTCTCTCTCTATAATTCTTAAATAAAGTTCACCATCGATCAACCACACCTTTAAAATGATAAATGGAAAGGGTTACCATTGGAATTTTCAAACAAATCATGACTTAAAATATCTTTTCCAGTGCATTGATCCATACTTAAGCTACCACTGGATCAGAAGATCCACTGAATACTAGAGGATGTTATATCATAAAATGATCCACTATTTTAATGTTTCTTTGTATAATATATGGATTCTCTCTAACATGGATACCACCACCATTTATGGCCATGTTAATTGATTCATAACTACAAAAAACTATTCTATTTCAATTATAACCATTATGGGATACTTATTTAGAAGGATATTTTCCCCTTGGTGTCTTCCTACTACAGATTCTCTATTTTATCTACAAAAAACAATTATGAACAAATATAGTTTAGATATAGCAATATGGTAATATTTAAATTATATATCATTTCAACTTAAACATAAGGGAAAATATTTCAAGGGTATAGTATTAACATTATCTTAACCTATAAAATTATCTAAATTTTTTCTCTAATACCAACTATAATTACCTGAGATTAAATATTACATAATCTTGAGTTTTAAGTCAAGAAATAATTCTTTTAAATTTTAGGAACTTTTGTAGGTTTATAGTTTTATATAATTATGTCATAACACATAAATAACAAAACCATATATTATAAATTAGACACTTTGATAAGTATTCATTTTTTTCATAATATAAAACTACTAAAATGAAACATAATTTATTTTCATGAAAAATTTTCACAACTTTCAACTTGACTTCTTCTTTTACCTTACCCGTCCTTAAACCCTATAAAAAACATTTTTAAAACACGGGATGAGAACAAAAGGTATATTAATAGACATAAAAAAAGAAATCTATTATTCTAGTGAAAAACATGAAAACCAATTAAAGACGTTATATTAAAAATATAACTTTTTATCTAGAAATGGAATCATCTTTATTTTAAAAAGATAATTTATCTTACCTTTCAAAAACAAGTGATTTCCATGAAAACTCATTAGAAAGTATAGAAAAATCATGGAGGTTCCTTGGTACATAATCTTCATAGAACCTTTGTAAATTGGAATAACTATATGGATGAATTCCAATATAATTCTTTAGAGAATAAAATCATTACTCAATGCATTAGAGAACTATAATAGGTCTCACCCGTCATATCATAAGCTATAATGGGTATTAAACCATCATATCTTGATATATAATGGGGCTCAACCCATCATATCTTGAGTTGTAATAGGGCTCAACCCATCATATCTTGAGATATAATGGGGTTCAACCCATAATATCTTAAGCTATAATGGGGCGCAACCCATCGTATAAGTTTTATCGGTCTCACTCGTTATCATAAAAATTTTCTAAGGACCATATCATGAATAAAACAGTTTAGTATTTCACATTTTTATCATAAAACCCTTGAATAACTCTTTTAAACCTGTATGCGTAACTCTTTCAAATATCAAAATACCTTTTTCTTTTAAAATCCAATTTTCAATACCAAAATACCCAAAATGGGAATGAGGGTTTTTCTTTGAATAAAATACGAAATATTGTCAAGTATTCCAAACTTAAAATAATGGTTTTGATAATAGTAAAATTCATTGTTTTCATATACGTTATAATAGAACATTCCTTTTATCTTTTGTAAAGAAAGGTAAACATTCTGTAAAAATAGTTTTCTTGAAAACCCATGAAAAATATTCAAAGGATGTATAAAAATGTCCTTTATAATTATTTTTATGTCCATAAAAATGTATTCATAGATTATTTTTAAAACTTGGACATGGAATAGAAATATTTATAAAATAAATATTTAAAACATTTAAAATGTGGTTTTAAGTTAAAGTGTCCCTTATAAAACATCTTAAAAATATTATTTTATAAAACATTGTAAAGAAAGTTAATTATGGTAAAATATAACATTTTTCAGCCATTTAGGAATAAATAATAATTTTCTTGAAACATTTAGTAGAATATGGACATAGAAGAGAAATATTTGGAAAACAAATCTTTAAAACATTTAAAATGAGATTTTTATTTAAAGTGTCCCTTATGAAAAACCTTAAAATTATTCCTTTCCAAATTAGTGTAAAGATATTAAATTATGGTAAAATATGAAATTTTTCAACCCTTGAGGCATAAATAATAATTTTCTTGAAAAATTTAGTAGAATATGGACATGGAAGAGAAAAATTTATAAAATAATTCTTTAAAACATTTATAATAAGGTTTTTAGTTAAAGTATCCCTTACCTTGAGTCTAAATCATCACGTATATTATTTATCTTCCTAAATAATAAAATTATATAAATTATTTAATTTCTTAAGAATATTTTTCAATTTAATTATTATTTTTATTTTATCTCTTATCATGCCATACATAATTAATTAATCATTTAATTTCACTTCAGAAGTTTTTATGGTATTCAGTAGGTTTACTACGGTCAAAGATGTCACTATTCCATCATCTAAAAAATAATTATCATAAAATAATTATCATTTTTATACATAAATTATACTTTTAAAACCAATCATGAAATATGGTTGTGAAAAATGAACGACGTTAAGATCATGGAGATGGTAGGTCATACGTATGCATGAGTAATGTTTCCATTTTTCAAGGATCATTATGGAAAGAAGATATACAATATTTTATATTTATATAATAATAATAATATCGTAAATACCATTTTATTTACTTAAATACACTTACATATACTCTCCATGTGATTTGGTGTTGAAAATAAGAATCACATCACTTTATGGAGGTGGTAGTCTACAGGTACGCACGAAAAACATTATCATTATTTAGTGAATATAAAGGCAAAAATTAAATGATATATTATATTTTTATAATTATAAATATTTAATTAAAATTTTATATAAACATTAATTCCATGATTATAAATATATGTGATAGGTGATGATGGAAGATGAATTACATCAATTTGCAAGTTGATAGTCCTCCATACAGACAAATGATGATTTTGTTTCCAATTTTATGGTAGTGGAGAAGTATTTAGGTTATTAAATTAAAATGATAAAATGTTAGTATGTGAGATATAATATTTTTATTATATCATCATGGTTGAAAAATATTTTAATTATGTGGAAGAAGAAACAAAACAAAAATGTCTGGTTAAGAATAATACCTCTTCTTCATACCACATCTTTAGGATTATAACTAAAGCCTTCCTAGATTGATTTTATAACCAAGAAAATGACTATAAGAAATGGTAAGGGTATTAATTAAGGGATTTTGTTAAGTATTGGATGAACCAAAATTATTTTCAGGTGTGAATAAGTGATGATAGGGGTGACCTTTTATAAGTGGGGGAGAGGACAAACTTGGAATTTTTTAAAAGAAAAAGTTATACCCACATTTTACGCATTCCAAAAAGATCCCAAAAGGAAAATTTTCAATAATTAGATGATATAAGGTCTAAATATTTCAATTAAATAGAATTTAGACAATTTTTTAATTCATTTTAACCTTTATCTATTTAGTTTAACCCCCCCCCCCCCCAGTAAACATGTTATCACCTTAATCGCGATAAAAGATTTTTATTGTTTTCACTATTCATTATGAACAAAAAAAAGTTGAGATTATTATATAATATAAATTATGATGATTCCAAATATTGAATCCATTTTACCAAATTCAATTCACATAATTTAATAATTTAATTTAAAATTAAACTCATAGACGCAATGAAAAGGTGGTTTTTCAAGAAATGTATTTTTTAAGCATAAGATGATTTTATATTAACTCTATTACTAGTAATAATCATTATATGAATTTAAATTAATATTTATATATATATAATCTATAAATTTTATTTAAATAATTCCTTTTTTGTTTTTTTTAATTAATTAAAATGGAAAAACCTTATGCATATTAAAACACTTATTAGAAAAATGTGTTTTTAAACCCAAAAATAAACTTATACTATAATCCAGTATAAAGATGATTAAAATGTAATTAATTGGATTAAATATGACTAAAGAATACTTATTCTACATGAAAATAAATTTAAATTATAATGGTAACTTTAAATTACTTAATTTGATGGAAATAAATGTCAGTTTTACAAAAAATTGTATTTTTTACTATTCATTGAAAAATAAACATTTTCTGAAAAATCAAAAAAAATCATATTATGTTAATTTTGATATGATGATTTAAAAAATGGAATTAATTTTTTCTAGTTCAAATTCTGTAATTTAGAAATTAAACTTTTAAATAAAAACCTTATAATAAAAGAGTTTAATTAAAATGATTTCCTTTTTGATTTAAAAATTACTTAATATTTTATAATGAATATAATTATATAATTCATAAATATTAATAAATATGAAAATAATTTATTCTATAAATAACTAGGTTGTTACATCTAGACCATGTGGGGTAACCATGAACCTATGGTTCATCATTCCCGCTCACCTCCAAATCATACAAAACCTTTGAAATACTCATACAACATTAATATAATATCAAATACCATAAACATGAGCCAAAATATTATAGAAATAAATAAAGAAATATCAAAACACAACACTCAATAACCAACAACCCATGAAAACTCAAGGCTTAGGATGAGTAAGATCTTGTGATACTCTTCCCACTTATACTTCTTGAGTTCCAATAGTCCTATCTATAATATACTAGACACCCCAAATAATATATGCCACTCTAAGAAATTAGGTCTCCAAGAAACCTAATGCTCTGATACTATTTTTAATGACTTGAATTGGGCTTCCATATGAATTGGCTCACTACGGACCTGAATGGAATCCCTAATCCCACCTGGCTAACAACAAGAATCATGATCATCATGGCACAATCGCTGGGGATTATTTCACCCAATAAATAATGATGTAAAAAAATTATTTCCTACATAAATTACGACATGTCATATCTATACATTAGACATATATTCCAAGGGAAAAGAAGAAAAACAAGAGGGAAGGAAGGGGAGAGAAAGAAAGGGGATTACCTCTTCAAGAACACCAAGAATCAAGAAATAAATCCCTCAAATATGAAATATAGGATAAATGAGGGATGATATCTATCCCCCTAGTATTCCATGACTAAATAGGGAAAAATCACCCCACTTGGGGTCTTAAACCCTAAATAGTATTTTTAGAAAACCCAAAAAAATTAAGTTTTGGGAACAATACACGGTTTGGAAACATGATTTACCAAACCATGTGCCAACTATGTTCCCCTCACTAGAGGGAAACTAGGATACATGTGTTTATTATGAATGGTTAGAAAAACCATGTTCTAACCATTACAAATGACTCTATAAACAATGCATACCCACTCTCACGGTTTCTACATGGTTTTTCTAACTATGTGGGCTAATTGTGTTCCCTTTCCAAAAGCCCTGAAACTCAAAATTTTCAACTGGATCAGGACAAAACTCAAGGATAATACCGAATAAAAATAAAATTATAAAATAAAAAGGTTTGAAGAGGCCATGGTGTAACAATTTTTCTTTTGGTTTTTCACTCTTGTTTTCTACACTGGGTTTACCAAAATATACTTAGAGTTAACTAACTAAATGTTCATTATAAAGAAATATGTGGTTCCACCCTTATTTCAGATGATTGAGGTTGAACCTTGGAACAAAAATGGGAGAATAATTTGTCTTAAATATTATAAAAGATTATTGAATATGAGTAAAACTTCCCTTATAAATTGCCTTTAAATTTATTATCAATAAGGGGGAGATAAATTATATTTAATTTGTTATGAAATATGTATTGAAAAGAAATCCAGATGTGGAGATTGAAATATCCAAATGGATTTTTGAAGATATATTTATATTTTTTGTCAATATGGTTTTTAGAAGGTAGGTTAATGTATGATAAATTCGATTGAGGTCATTCCATCATAAATGGAAAAGGAAATAGTTATAGTAGTTTAGAATATCTAGTTGGATAGGTTATAGGAAACTGGTCATTAAATTTGATGATTAGAGAGTTGATCTTATTGAAAATCAATGACCAATTTTTATGAAGCTATATATCACTATATATAATTGTTTGGATTAAGTTTTGAAATAATATGGTTAAAAGAGACATGAAATAGATTATATTAAGAAAGAAAATCTAGATGGAACTTATAGAGTACATCTATAGATTACTAGGTATACACACTACTATATTTTGACAAACCTGACTCTAGTGACTTAGAGATGGTGGTGACAGTATTACATAGGTACAAAATATAGTAGATCAAATCCCCTAGGATTGAATAGTTTAGTTGCCTTGAGAGACTAGATGCATACATGGTTCTCACATTACATTTGAAAAAATGAAATATAAAATTCATGTGAGTCATTAATGTTTCTTCAAGTATATCCTTGAGATAATTCAAAATATAATTTTGGTTCCATAGTGAAAGGGAACAAAATAAATGGGAGACCTCATATTCTTAATAAGAGAAAGCATACAATGAAATCTAGCATATGATAAATAAGGAATGAATAATATGGAAGAGATAAGAAATAATAAAAAATACCATATAACCAATATTATAAATGAGTAATATATCCATGGATGATATAGTTTCATAAATAATCACATTTATTATAATAACCGGTTTCATACTGATAGAATACAAAATGTTTGACATCATAATCTTACCATCAAGTCCTCATACTAAGACATCATAGATAAATAGGTAAGGAATATTCCAAATACCCAGGTCTCATGAGAGCCACTGATGTAACTAGGGGCCATTTTGGTCTCCTACAACCAATTAATAATTTCAATGAATTCATTATATAAAAGTAATTATCTATACAATATTTAATCCACATACCTTAAAATAAACATTCAAATTTGAAAACTAGCATACAGGATATCAACATTTCCCTCATTTAATAAATGGATATATATGATCATAATATATCCTTATAAATAAGGTAGATAATATCATTATACAATATCCCTTTTTAAGTTTAAAATACTTTAAATTTGTTGAAATAGATGAATTTTTTTTTATAAATACATTAGGTAGTTTATTTGAAAATAAGAAAAAATATACTTTCCTTTTAGAAACTAAAAAATTTCTAGAATATTAGAAATAATATGTTATTTAAAAAAACTATAAAAAAATTTAGAGATAAACCCTAATAATTAATACCGTCTATGATGGAGGGAAAATGCGATCATGCAGTAAAAATTAAACAATATTCCTTTTTCACTTTTAAAATAATGTTAAAAGTGTTCTATATGGAAAATGTAAAGAGGATTACTTTTAAAAACGTTATAAATAAAGTAAAAGTTATTTTATAATTAATTTGAATAATCATTTTAGTATAATTAATAACATTCTTGAAATAATTTAAATAAGATTTACATGGAAGAAAAAAATTCCTAACAAACAATAAGAAATAAGATCGGTTTTTCTTAAAAACATTCTTTTTGTGTTTTTGAGTTAAAAAAATGGAAAATGGAATGAATATTTGAAAACCCTAAAAATAAACATAGTATAAAAAAAATATTGGTTTTATAAGAGTAATTTTATATATTTCCCTCGTTCTAAGTTGAAACATAAACAGTCCTCATAAAAAGTGAGAAAGTGAAATAAACCCTTACCTTGGATTCCCACTTGGTCAGACGTGTTTCAACCTCCTATATAACAAATTTATATTTATTATTCATATATATAATATCCATATTTATATCTTTATTTTTTTATATCATTTATTCATAATTAATTTTTACCCAAATACTCATAATTCTTTGTTAAAATCAATTATTTAGGTGTTAATTATTTTGTCTCTCATACATGTTTTGATTTGGTGGTTATGGACACTGCACCTTGATCATAATTTAATAACCTATTTTTTTAATAATATCATATATATCATATTTATACATTAAATACAATTTTATAATCATCTATGTAAGGTAGTTATGAAAAATAATACACGCAGTTTATGTAGGAGGTAGTCTGCATGTGCACATGGGTGATTTCCATTTTTCAAAAAATGGAAATAACAAAAGGTAGATAATAATTTATATTTTTAGAAACTTAATTATATCATATATATCATATGTATTCATTAAATACATCTTTATAACAATCCATTAGAGGTGGTAATGAAAAATAAAATATGTCGCTTTATAGAGGTGGTTGTCTGTACATATGCATGAGCGATCTTTTAATTTTCCATTAGATGGGTAGGAATTACATAATGGTTATTGCATCAAGATAATAAATCTTTATAAAACAAATTATACTTATTTCATTATGTTAATATGGTTTTATGATATTTGGAGGAGGTAAAAGAAGGAATCTTGAATGAGATCAGTTAAGACAATCACCTCACCCTTGGGTATCCATATTTGGTCTCTACTTAATATTTCTGGGATTGGTATTTTAAGAAGCAAAAGACCTCTAGGAATTTTTAAGGAACGTTTTAAAGTTATTTGGGTAGAATTTTTTGATCTATGGTGCTCAATGTGTGTGAATAAGTGATGAGAGTAAATTTCCTTTTATAAGTGAGGAGAGTGGCACTCTTGTAAATATTCAAATTTTTAAAATAATATAATGTCATTTTCATGGGAAATTGGAAAAAATTATAAAAAAATTAGAATAATAGATATTTTATGGTTTAAATCCACTCAAACAATAAAATTTATACAAGTTTTAGTAATAGTTTTATCCTTATCTCTTAGATTAACCCCCTCATTAACCCCTTTAACCCTTACCAAGGTGACAAACTTTTACCATGGTAACATTAATTATGAATAAAAATAAAATTGGTATTATTAAATTATTTGAATATTTTTATTCTAAATACAGAATAAATTTTACAATATTAAATTTATAGAGGTGGTGAAAATTAATTTTAAAACAAGAACATGTAACATAATGAAAAACAATTTTTAGAAAAATTCATTTTTAAGCATAAAATTGATTTTATAAAAAAATAATGTATAATTTTGATTACTATGGAATTATTTGAATTATTTTTAACCAATATAGTTTATATGACTTTAAATTTAATAAAAAAATAAATGAGACATAGTTTTTACTATATTAAAATAAAATAACCAAAATAGTTTTTATATGAATAAAAATATTACTTAGATTTATAAAATGTCAAACATAGATTTATATGTTAAACATTATATTTTTAAATGTATCATATTGCATATTAAATATATATTTATTCTATAAAAATTGTTTCATAAACTTTTTATTCATTCTTATATCATGTTGATGTCTTGAAAGTGATGATCTTTCTAAAAACTAAACTTTTCACAATACAACCGAAATCAATTATTTCTGAAAGGTATTAAAATTTAGACCTAAGATATTTTCAACCTTACAAATACAAAAATTATACCCATTTCAAAAAATTAAAATTTTATTATCTGTAAATTTTACTTTTAAATATAACCATGAACCATTTCTATTATAATGATAAAATAATAGAATTTAAAGTGGGTAATACTTTAGGGATGTAGTCTTTACATAATATAGAAGAATATTGGGTATTAAATTATCCCCTCATTAAATAATTTCATCCTAAAAATTGAGATATATGTTACCTCTTAAATAAATATCTGTAATCCTTCCTCATATATTCGTTAAGATCTCATGTTGCCTCCTCTGGCTTTTGATTTCCCTAAAGAAATTTTACCGGCTGAGTTATCTATTTCTACAAAATTTACTCACTAGTTTCAAGAATATGGATAGGAACTTCATTATATATTTGGTTCCAATTATATTTACTAAGTGGTGAGTATATATGTTGGATTTGTAATGTATTTCCTTTATATTAAATAGGAATATTTCATTCACTTTATAGAGTTTGGGTCACATGGACAATTGGTAAACAAGAACTCCAATTCTCTAAAATTTTAAAAGGCCCAATATATGTAGGTATTAACTTTCCATCTTTATCAAATCTTATAAAATCCTTACACTAAGACAACTTTAAGAATACATGATCCCCCACTCAAAATTACAATCCCTTCCTCTGATTATTAGTATATCTCTTTTGTCTACTTTGATCTTCTTTGATATGACTTTGAATAGTCTATACTTTAATAGTTGTCACCTCGGTAATTTTTTGGGCCTATGAGCTTCCTTTATCAAAATTAATCCTAATAGGTTTGATTATGAAATCTTATTATATAAAATTCTTTATACAGTTCCATTTGGATACTTTAATGGATGTTATTATTGTATGAAAATTCAACTAGAGGTAGATATTAATCCCACATACCTTGAAAATAAATAGAGAATGATCAAAACATGTCTTCTAATATTTTAATAGTGTTTTTAGACTGCCTTTTAGTTTTAGTTTGATAGGTGGTACTTAAATGTATCTTGGTGTTGAGAGCCTCTAGAAGACTCCTCTAAAAATTTTATGTGGTCTAAGGGACATGATCATATACAAATGATAGAGGCACACCATGAAGTATAAAAACTTTATTAATATAGAACCAGGTAAGGATCTAAAGGGGTATATTTTACCTTATTATTAGAAATGTGTAGACTTAGTAAGGTGATAAACAATTACCCATATAGTATCTTTTCTTCTAAGAGTCTTTGTAAATCCAGTGAACAATTCCATTATAATATTGTCCCATTTCCATATTGGTATAGGTAGAGATTGCATGACTCCCTTAAGATATTGAATTTAATACATTACCTTCTAAAACACCAAGAATATTGACATACACTATATGATTTCCCACTTCATACCATAGCACTAGAAATTTTCTCTTAAATCCTTATACATATTTGTTTTACTGGATTGTATAGAGAAATCTAAGTTATGTGCTTCATCAAGTAGCTCCATATTTTACTTTTGTATATATGGAACACATAAACTCTTCTCAAAATTCAACACTCTATCTTTATAAATGAATTTTATCAATTTCCTAATACTCAAATATTTAATATTACTTTTTAAATCCTTATAATTCTATTGGGACTTTTCTATCTTTTCTAATAAAGATATTTTAACAATTTCTTGGAAAAGGAATGATGTTTCCCATTTCCTAAAAATTACCATATAAAACTTTAATAAATCCCTGAATATGGGATCCTTTTTAATCCTCATCATAGTCAGAACTCCATGGTCTCAAACACTCAATGCATAAACTACATTTTTTCTTTCACAGGTTGTTATTATATTAATAAATCATAATCATTGATTAGTTCAAACCATATTATTTTTCTCATGATGAGATCTTTTTGAGATAAAATGTACTTCAAACTTTTATGGTTTGTATATATGTCTTATCTTTCACTATAGAGTTAGTTCTTTAATATCTTTTAGGAAAATATTACAACAACCAACTCAAGATCATGAGTTGGATATTTATGTTCATATATCTTTAATTTCCTTGATGTATGAGTAACCACTCAATAATTTCACATGATGATATATCCTAGTCTTTTATTCAATGCATCACTATATATTATAAATCCTTTCTTTCTCGATAGTAAATTCAATGTTGATGCATTAACCAATCTCTTGTTTTTCTCTTAAAAAATTTATTTACATTCCCTTAAACTTGTGAATTTAACCCCTTTATGTTTAAACTTGGTATATAGATTGGCCAATCATGATTGTTTTTGAAAAAACCATCAATAATAACCTATTAAACCAAGGAAAATGAGTGTCTTGGTTATATTCATTGGTGTGTTACATTATTTGTATACATTTTTATTTGAAGGATCAAAAAATATTTCATCCGTGGAGAAAATATAACCAAGAAAAGAAACCTCTTGGAGAAAAAAATCAAACTTACTAAATTTTCCATACAACTCATTTTCTATGAGAGTTTCCAAAATAATTCATAGAATATTCTCATGATACTTATAGATTTTATAGTATATCAAGATATCATTAATAAATACCATAATGAAGTTATTTAGATATTCCTTGAATACTCTATTCATTATATTAATAATCATAAAGGGTGTATTAGTTAACCCAAATGGAATTAATGTAAACTCATAATACCCATACCTCATATGAAATGTTGTTGTTAGTATATCAACCTTTTCACTCTTAACCGATGATATCTAGAACAAAGATCAAAATTTGAAAAATATTGAGCTCCTTAAATTTGATCAAATAAATCATAAATATATAAAAAAGGATATTTATTATTTATATTAATGGAATTGATTTTCCTATAATTTATACACAACCTCATAGAACCATAATTCTTTTTCAAGAATGGGATAGGGGATCACCATGGTGAATTACTAGGTTATATAAATTCATTATCACATAACACAAGTAATGTTTTTTAAATTACACCAATTGTACTATTTCCATTTTGTTTGGAGTCTTATATATAGGTTTTATATCATGGATGAGTTCAATGGAAAACTCAACTTCTCATTCAGGTGGATTCTTAGACAATTCTCCCATTAACACATCAACGAATTCCTATACAATAGGTATATCCTCCATTCTTAGGATGTAATTAACATTCATGTATATATTTTCTACACTTCTACAAGAATTTAATTAAGGATATATATTGTATGTGGATCCAGAAAAGACTCTAATATTGAATTATCCCCTTTAAAAATAGAGTATTCTAATCCTTCTTTAAAAATTATAATCTCTTTCTCCTGGAAATATAATCCCACGTTAAAATTTTAAATCTAATCCATGCTAAGGATTATATCAAATTAAATTATATGAATTATAATAAAGCCTAAAACTAGGGAATATTTATAGATATAAATGGATAATGCTCAATACATATTTTTGTAATAAGATTCCCACTAGGTTTCTTGATTGAAAACTCATTCCTTAGAGTGTCAAGGGATGATTTAATGTTCTCAGTAAATGTAAAATATATAAAATAGTTTATATATCTAAAATTAAATAAGTCTAACATTAGTTTATAATTAACGTAAATTCTATCATGTCATTTGGGACTTCAGCCTTAGATGTAGTGATTACATAAGCTTGTACTTTCTCCTTATGACTTTTCTAAGGTGAATTACCTTAATTCTTGTGGTATTTATTCAAATAATTACCCATATCCTTATAGTTAATGCATTGTACATTGGTTCCTTTTTTTCCCCTGTATTTGCAAGAATGATGGTATTTCTCTCCAAAATTAAAGAAAACCCCCATTCCATTCAAGTATATTACAAGTTTTTTTTACATAATTATTTCATATTGGAAATTATACTCTCCTATGTTTTCCCTTCGCCAAATTCATCTTTACAAAGTGCTTAGTTGCCCTATTATTTTCTTTATTTCCTTAAAAATCATAAGAATTGGAGAATTATTTCTCTTTCTTGACGGAACTTAATATTATATCCTTGCATACTAAAAATTTTAGGAATATTAATTCCCTATGAAGGGTGGGATTTATTATATCAAAGAATTTATATATATTACTTCTTGGATTATGTATATAATCCAAAACATGAGTTTATAACCTTGTAAAGTTATATTCATATTTAATAATATTTTCCCCATAATTTTCCCTTATATTTAATAATTAAATTTTCCATATAATCTTATTTATCAGAAGGAAAGTATTTTTTAAATAATATCACCTTAAAATTATTCCATTTCACACTCTCTATCTCCTTTGAATCCTTAGTGTTCTAGATTAATGACCATAATTGATCAAAAAACCCATTAGATGATAAAATTCCATGATAGAATTCTCAATTTAGTTCCCAAATAAAGAAATTTCTTTTCTAGGGACTCAATCCATTGCTCATCTACTGATAGATTATTAGTCCCTTTTAATGATTGAAGTTGTTTCTACATGAAATGGTCTAAAACCATTCCAATGTGTTGAGGATTCGTAGTTCAATTTATATAGGTAAGGTTATTGGTCATAACCTGATTTAACTACCCTAATATATTTATAATTTTCTCAGATCTTGCACCAACCTCATTAACTTAATTAACTTTCTCATGGGGTAAATCCTTACATATGATATGGTTGTTGATGCGGTTTTTGTTCCTTCTTCTCGGCGCCATTTCTAAACAGTGGTATAAACTAGATTAGCTTACACCATTATGAATATTGAATCATAGAATACTATTCCTATGTAATTAAAATATTCTATGTGAGTTTGTTGAATATCTTAATAGATTATCATAATGTTCTTACTATGTTCTATTATGTTCTTCTAAACTAGTTCTCAAGGTTTCTAATAAAATTTCTCTCATACCAATTATAACAACCCCAACTCTAGTAACACAAGGTTAATAGTTACTTTATTACATTGGTACAAAATACAAGATATTTCATCTCCTAAGGTAGAATATTTTAATAGTCTTGAGACTCTATATACATACATGATTCTTATATTACATTAAAAAACATGAAATGAAACTTAAAATTATGATGAGAACATTAATATTTCTTCTTAAATATCCTTGAGATAATTTAAAATTCACTTCTTTATTCCCTAGGAAAATGAAACAAAATAAAGGGGTGAATTCAGATTCTCAATAAGAGAAAGAATATAGTTAAATCTATCATAGAATAACTAAGTCATAAATAATATGAAAGAAATAAAAAATAAAAAAAATTCATATAACTAATATCATAAAAGAAGAATATATCCATGGATGAAATAGATATATAAATAATCACAATGTTAATAATAATAAGTTTAATAGTGATATAATGCATAATGTTGGACATCATTACATTACCATCAAGACCTCTTGTCAAGATACCAAATAAAAGTAGGTAAAACATACACCAAATACACAATCTAGTTTTCCTCATGAGTCCTACTAATAAATTGAGGGGTTATTTTGGGCCCTTCCCATAACTCACTAATTCTAATTCATTTATCATATGAAAGGAAAATTCCATATAATACTTAATCAACATGACTTAGAAATAAACATATATATTTGAAAACTAGAATATGATATGTCAACATTTTTTCCAATTAATAAATGGAACAATATGATCATAATTTATCCAAATAAATAAGGTGTATGGTATCATTAGAGAATATACTTTTATTTTGGAAACTAAAAAATTCATATAATAATGGTAATATGATATTCTATGAAAAATCATGAAAAAATTTAAAGGAAACTTAATAATGAATAACGACTATGACAGGGGGAAAAGGGGGTAATGTGGTAAACGTTAAAAAAATTCTTTTTGTGCTTTTAAAATAAAGTGAAAAGTGAATCATATAAAAAATATAAAGAATATTACTTTTAAAAAAAATTAAATAAAATCAAATATAGTTGAAAATTACTTTTAATAATCATTTGAGTATGAATAACATTCTTGAAATAGTCAAAAGAATATGGACATGGAAGAAAAAGATTTGGGACTAATAAAAAAATTATTTTAGTCTTTTGCGTAAAAAATAGGTGAAAATTTAAAGAATGCATGAAAAATAAAAAAATAACCAAAGTAGAAGAAAATATAAAGGTTTTAAGAGAGTAATAGTATGAAATTTCCTCATTGGAAATTGAAATGTAAACAATCTTGATAAAAAGTGAGATTCTGAAATAATACCTTACCTTAGATTCCCACTTGGTTAGATATGTTTTCACCTCATATATAATGAATTTATATTTATTATTCAACTATAACATATCCATATTTATATTCATCTTGTTTCATATCATTTATTCATAACTTCCTTTTATCCATTTTCTCATAATTATTTATTAAAATTAATTATTAAGGTGTTAAATATTTTGTCTCTCATATATGTTTTGATTTGGTGATTTCGGTCCTTGAACCTAGGTAATGGTTTCATCACATAAAAAATATTAATCATGTAACATATATAATATTTATATGTTAAATAAACTTTTATAAACATCCATGTAATGTAGTTATTAAAAATGAAACACATTGTTTGTGGAGGCAGTAATCCGCACGTAAGCATGAGTGACGTTTTCATTATTTAATTAATAGAAAGGAAAGAATATAGATAATGATTTATATTTTAAGAAACTTAATTATTTCATATATATCATATTTATTCATTAAATTTATCTTTATAACCTTCTATGAGAGGTGGTGATGAAAAATTAAATACATCGCTTCATGAAGGTGACAGTCTTTATGTACACATGAGTGATGGTTTCAATTTCCATTGGATAGATGAGAAGACGATAATGGTTTATATATTAAAAAAAATTAAATTTAAGTAAACCAATGGTATTTATGTCATTATTTTAAGATTTTTATAATATATTTTAAGGTGGTGAAAGAATAAGGAAACTTGAATGAGCTCGGTTAATATAGTTACCTCCTCCTTAGGTATCCTTATTTGGATATCTCCTTAAGCCTTAGAGGATTGGAATTTGGGGATGATCAAAACCTACAGGATATATGAAGAAAATTTGGGAAGTGATTTATGTGGATCTTGGTTCAATTAATGTTTTCAAAGTGTATTAATAAATTATGATATGTGAGGTCTTTTTATAAGTGAGGGGAGTGGTTAACTTGTAAATTTTAAAAGTTTTAAAATAATATAACATAATTTTCATAGGAAAGTGGAACCGATTATTCAAATTTTATAATATAGGAAATTTTAATGTTGAAATACACTCAAACAATCAAATTTAGACAATATTTATTAATATTTGAATCCTTCTCTCTTAGTTCAACCCCCTCATTTACCCTTTTAACCCTTACTATGGTTAAAAACTTTTTTCAAGGTAAATATTTGTTATGAATAAAAATTAAATGGGTCTTATTACATAATTTGAATTTTATTATTCCTAATATTTTATCTATGTTACATTATTCAATTTACAAAGGTGGTAAATATTAATTTTTAAAATAAGTACCTATGACACAATGAAAAATGGTTTTTAGAAAAAATAATTTTTAATAATAAAAATGTTTTTATAAAAAAATAATTATAATGTTGATTCCCATAGAATTAATTGGATTACGTTTAACTAATAGAGTATTATTTTACTTTAATACTATATTAAAACCTAATTATACCTATTGTTTTCTATATTAAAATAAAATAAATAAAAGAAATAATTTTTATATGAATAAAAACATTACTTAGATTTCTAAAATATCAAACATAGATTTCTAAGTTAACATTTATATTATTAAATATATTATATTACTTATTAAATAAATATTTTGTCTAAAAATGGTTTTCATAAACTTTCAATTCATTATTATATCATGATGATGTCTTAAAAGTGATGATATTTTTAAAACTGTAGTTTTCCCTATATACCCAAAAATCAATTATTTCATAGATATTCCATTATTTCAACCTATGCTATTTTTGACCTTATAATCTCAAAAATTATATCCATATTATAAAATTAAAATTATAATATTTTAAAATTTAACCGAAAATCCTTTTTTCATTTTCTGAATACACCACTTTATAGATCAGTGGGAACCTCACAGTACTACATACCACATTTCAAAAACCACAAACATAAACATCATGAAGGATTCAAAATTCACCACAAAACATCAAAATTCAAATTCAAGAAACATGACACATCATCATGACCTCAGGACACGATCCATCTTGAGCCATTCCCACTGAATCGTAATCGACACATCATCGACATCTCATCACCGGAAATCAGCAACCACTGGAAACATCTTTGTAGTTGTAGAAATCTGAAGACCATTTAAATGGTAGGTGGCATTCAAATTAAACCGAAGACCAAAACCAGAACCTCCCTGAATTGACTCACCTTCGCCGTCACCTTTAACACCAACATCCGACACCACTCAGAAATAAACATCAATGACACCAGAAAACAGATATGTTGAATAAGTAACAAGCTTCACATGATAAAATTGACTCAGGACACGTCTGGAGCACCAAAGGCCACCGAACCACACATCCCAGAACCTCATAGATTCCACTGCTCCAGATCCGACTAGGATAGGCACCAATAAACTTGAGGTCAGAGTAGGGTTGAGCAACTGGGGACTCCGAATGACGCCATCAACTAAGGATAAGAAAACCAGTAGCAGGAATAACGATAGAAAGCCAACACTGGAAGTGCCTGGGAACCCATCGACCACCGGAACACATGACCCAAAACCTCTATGAGCCAACGCTCCATCTTTGACCTGGATAGGAGCAGGGGAACATGAGGTCAGAGCAGGATTTGAACAGCTGAGGACTTCCACAGTAAACCACCGATGTCAGTAAGATCAAAGGATCAACGGGGGAAATCCCCTTGTAGCGAGCCCTAAAGCGAAGAAAGGAAAGTGCCACCCTAATATTTTAAAGTTTCAATTTTTATTATAACCATGAACCATTTATATTATAATGATAAAATAATAGAATTTTCATTGGGCGATACTTTTGGGATGTCACTTTTATCTACTATAGAATAATATTGGGTATTACATGTATGTAGTGAAGTAAATACTTTGGATAATGTTTTAATTTGATTTGAAGTGTCTGGTAAGAGATTTAGTTTAAACAAAGTATTTATAATCATATTAGAAGAATTCTTGAGATTATATTGTTAGGGAAGTAAAATAGCCAAATCTTATTTTCGAAAGACTTCAAATTTGAATATGAAAATGATAAAGGATGTATCTCACAAATAAACTACATAATACTTCTCAATGGGTCTTTGTAAGAATTCTCACATAAAATATGTAAGAATTTTATTGAAACCATGAGACTTCATGAGTTTTTATAAGACATTTAAAGAT
Source organism: Viscum album (assembly GCA_963277665.1). NCBI lineage: Eukaryota > Viridiplantae > Streptophyta > Magnoliopsida > Santalales > Viscaceae > Viscum > Viscum album. The sequence goes on from OY728123.1 coordinate 1,472,810,763, forward strand.
TCATAAGACTTTTTAGTTTTCTAAAAATTAAGAAATTCATAAAAACTACAAGACTGGAAAGGATTTCATAATACTTTATAAGTCTTACAAAATATTAGTTATTGAAATTTTTTATCAAAGGTTGAAGGAAACATAAGGATTTTATAAGACTTACTAAGTCTTATGAGAATACCAGTTGGATAAATTTTGAAAAGCTATGGGGTTATAAGGGACTATAGAAGACTTATAAAGTCTTAAAAAAAATTAGATAATGCCAAAAAATTGTAAAAGGAAGATAAATTCATTATTATTTATAAGACATTTAATATATTATAACGTTTTAATAGTTTGAGAATTTTTTTATTGAATCTAGATTTCCAAAATTATATATTTTGAAGAAAATTAAATCAGTTGATACATGCAAATGTTTACCAAGAGAATAAACATCACAACCACTCTAAATGGAATGTAATTTATGATAAGATAACAAATCAATACAAAGTTTATTCTAATAAGAGTTTCTACCATACCATTTGGATTTTTCCACACTACCAATATATTCTTGAATTTAAACATGGAATTTAATTAAGGGAATATATTTTATAGAGAAAAATAAGTCATGATAATTCAAATATCACATTAAGAAAATACCAAGTCTCATGGATATTTAAATGGTAATATTAATTTAGATTTAAATGAGGATTTGAATGAGAATTCAAACTAGAAAATATTCACCAATTTGAATGATAAGATGAATTTTCACTAAGAATCAAAGAGTTTCCATAATTCAAATATGGAAACTATTTTCAAAAGATAATGTGAATATAAATAGATCAAGAGATAAATAATGAGATAACTATCAGATGATAGAACTCAATAATGAATTCTAAAGGAGATAAATTATGTGTATCGAAGAGGAGAACCCAACTATATCCTTGAGATCACATTATACATCAAATAAGAAGAAAAAGGACTATGGTAAAACTATATCATAAAAAGAGACTATGAAATAGGGATAATAAATAACATCTTCCTTCCCTATTATATTATTATATCGTTAGGAGAAGACATTAGAAGGGCCAAGAAATCCTATTAAATATCTAGACACGAGGACTTGAAGGAGAACAAGGTTGATCTATACACTGTATGAGGTCATATAATAAATGAAAGACATGTTCATAGAGTTCAATATGACATATTAAATAACTACTGAGAGGTAATATAAATATCCCATCAGGAGAAAAACATATCTTTTAAAGAGATAACTTAAACTGGTTAAAACCAGCATAAAGAACCCATTGAGATATGATAAGGTATTTTTAGGATATATCCCACCAATATATTTACTTATGATAGAACATTTTTGGATATTATCTTTCAATATTTTGGGGAGATATTTTTTTAATTTTACTCACATTTATTTTCTAAGGGAAATATAGGTATCGAGATAATAATTGAACCCCACAAGTAGTAGGATGTCTCATTAAGGTTGAACCAAATAAATCTTTATGTGTTACAGTTCATTTCTTACATTATTTATTGCATGTGGTGGTGAGGGTTAAGTTCATATCATTAAATCCGTACCTCTTAACAAAGATAGGGATTTAAGTTTAAATAGGGAAAAATTAAAAGAGAAAGTGAAACTCAATAATTTTATGGAACATTGATTCACCCCCCCCCCCCTCTTATTGTCCATTCATGATACACTAGGCACTTCAACCCATGAGTCGTAGTTAGTGAAATTGACCAATATAATCTTCACATTAAGATGATCATAATGATTCTATTTGAGAACACTTCTTGACCTTATATACCAATTTTTAACTAGTTTAAAGTTCATACCTATAAGATATCACAAAATGATTAACATGTTGTACGTCATAATCTATACTAAAGACATATATATGGGTGAGTATCGTATTTTATATCTTTTCATCAAAGAATTTTTATGGAAGTACTCCCACTAAAAACAATGACCTTGTACATCATATTCATTTAGTAAGAAAAGATCCATATTACACTAGGTAATGATCCTGCTTTAGTATTCCTCTCACTGGTTAGTTATTTAAGTAGGTAACCATCCCAATAACAATAGTCTTGATTCTTAGATATTGGACTAGATAACTCTTTATCCAAATCCATCATTTGGATTCACTCAACTCTATACATTTGGTATCCTAACTCTTATGATTTACTAGCTAAGTGTCACTCAATGATCATAGTGATATTTGGTTACCTAAATCTTAAGTCTATCCATTTCCACCATACCTTACACAAGATAGTCCATGGGCACCTAGATTTGGAAAAACCTACTCAGTTGGATGATCAAGGTCCTAAAATTTGTTTCTTTTAAATGAATATTACACTTAGTATTTTGGGAGCTTATAAAGTTTGATTAATTTAATATAAATCACGTGAATAATAAATTTATAAATATTGAATAACATGGAATCTTTATTATATCATGTTTTATTCCTTTATATATACATTATTATAATGATTTATTTTTGGAATCCCTATTCCATCCAAAAAAATTAATATGTCCACACCATATTATTGTATAACTCTTTACACAACCAAAAATTTGTGTTACTCACCTAAATATAAAAGGTGTACATATTCATTGATATCCAAACTCATCATAAGAAAAAGGTACAATAACTCTTCATGTGATGGTTTACAATTATATGATATTGAAAATCTCTAAATGTGTAATCCTAGAGTCAAAAATGGACAACAACCACCTTTCTAGAAAAATTTATAAGCTTCAAGGTTTATTGGAGTTCCAACCCAAAGTCCCTCTACCTAGAGATACTTTACTCACGGGATAATCCAATTCATAATAACTCTACAACCTAGTATGTATAAACAATATAAAACAACAAAATTTGAGATAATAACTTTAATTATAAATCAAGGTTAAGGTAAAAGAAAACTAAATATTATGTTTTTTTACCTAGCATGTAATTCATGGATTTATAATTTTTATAAGAATCAATTTATCATATAAATTAAAGCACACAAATATTCATATTTCATAAAAAAAATTATAAACATAAATATTTAAAGTAATAAACAAATAAATAGACACTTTATCTATTTTACAATGCATTAGATATAAATATGAACTTTTTATATTTAATTTAGGCATGAAAAATATCATTTTATATTTCCTAACTCTTATCCTTTAAAAATATTTTTAAACTATAATCAATTTAAGAAAAATAAATAAATTTTTATATTTTTTTAAAATATCATATTTTATGATTGATAATAGAGGATTACGAATCATAAAATAAGATTGATATCATTTCTTATGATAATAGATATCATAATTCTCTAATCATATTTTATGATTCCCCCTATATCATCAATACAACCTAATGCTTGATTTTAGAAAAATTCACGTTTCTATCATAAATTATGATACTAGGTTTTTTATCTTACAACATAGAACATAAACACAGGTTTTTGATATATTTCACCCTATGATATTTTCAATTCATACACTATGGTTAATCCAAAAAAAATTAAAACATACATTTTGTATGTTATGGTGTGGGTTTAGACACGTTATGACATGCATGTTCTTCAAAAAAACAGGTGAAGAATATATATTTATCCTTTAATGATCAAGGATCATATACCACTAATGGGATTTATGTGTTCTTATAATTAACTTGGGTAGTGTAAGAAAACCCATATATACATGATCTATCTTCAATGGATTAAATATGTAATAAACTAAGAATATAAAAATGAGCATACTTAGAATGTAACAGCTTATGTAATTTATTTTTAATGAAGCATTATTGATTGAGATCACCAAAAAATAGTCAAATGACTCCTGCCTATGAGGTAATTACACCAGACCTTAGATCCTCATTTTTAATGATAGGATCCCATGATCACTCATGGTGTGTTATCACCTTCTTTATGAAGACACATAGAGAACTAGGAACTTGAAGAGAGTCTCGGATTAGCTTACATGCATTGAGGGTACCACCAATGGGAGGGATCTTATCCCTTTTATAGCCTCTATTTATTTAATAAATATAGTTAGATCATCAATTATATTAGTATCTTTATCAAGATAGATGATACATTACTTCTCATTGATATATTATAATTTTTTTGAAATATTCAAATTAATATATCATACATGAATGGTTATTAGTAAATTGAATTTATTAATCATGAATAAGGAACCTAATGGAAGATGTGGTAGTGATATATGCATATGATATCATATATCCCATTCCCCATCAAACACTATGATGGAATCTAATCATAGGGTATGATATAAGAAATTGCTTTCCTATATTGGATTATATGATTCTAGAATATCATAAAATATGATATCCCTATTTTTATTCATCACCAATAACTATTTAATAATATCTTATAACTCATTACAAGCCAAATTCATGGTATAAGAAAACTAAATCCATTATTATAAATAGAATGTAACTCCTTAGATACATGTATGATAATCTCTAGAATCAATTTAATAACTTTAAACTAAATCATGCATGAAAATTCATGATATAACAATTAAATCCATGAATAAAGTAGGGAATGATTTTTAAATAAATAAAAAATTGAAAATTTTAAACATGAGATGAACATTTCTGAATAATTTACAAATAAAATAAAAACAATAAACACTTTATAATATATTTAACTTTATATAAATTACATATTTTTTAATATAAACACATTACATAAAATTTCTAACATAAACTTTTTATATTATTCATTATATGGAATTTACTATATATATATGGTATTACATATAAATATTTTATATTTATATTTATATTATATAAGTTATTTAAATAATATAAATTTCACATATTAATTTTCATTATTTAAACCTTGATCAAATAAATCATCCAAACTCCTTTGGATATGGTTTAAATAATTTCCTTAAATAATTCCATTAATTTGAATAATTTAAATTAATAATTATGAAAAATTCATAATTTTAAATATAAACTCTTTTATATTTTTTCTTATTTTTCTAATTTATAAAAAATTTATAAATCACGTTTATTATTTCAAAATAAAAACTTTATATTTAAACTATATAAGTCTTTCTATATAAGTTTTACTAGTTTAATAGACATCATATTTATATTAAATCCATATTTATTTCATACCTTGTAATCTTTATTGACTCATGGTTTATTCCTCTATGAATGATTAACAATATATAATTATTAACTTATCTATTAAATTAATCCATGCATAATATTTAAATTCTATAAAAAATTATATATAAATATTTAAAATGAATAAAAAATAAATATACATTTTATTTATTTTCTAAACATAAGATATAAATATGTGCATTTCAAATTTAATTTTGGCATAAAAATATCATACATTTAATGCCTGAAACTTATCATTTATAAAAAATTTATAAAATATAATCAAATATTCCAAAATATTAATTTTCATTATTTTTGGATTATATCATATTTTATGATTGATAGGGGAGATTATCAATCATAAGTTGTGATTCAGATAGTGGTCACCTTTATGTTTTAATTCTGTATTAATGGTAAAACCCTTATGTATAGGGTAACCCATATGTAAGAGAGTCACAAAAATCCTTATGTTTCAAATAACTCAAACGTAAGAGAATTTCTCATGCAATGGAAAAAAACCTACGTATGGAAAATTTATTAAATATGGGATCATCATAATTAGTGACATATACTATACCACCATTTATGATTGGAAACTCATTTTTTGCACAAATTTAGAACACTTATTTATAAATTATCCCATACAGAATAGTATCTCTCACACAAAGTCAAAAAAATATCATGTATGGGTCAACACATACGTAAGAGTTTTTATCATGCAATGGAAAAAAATTAAATATGGTAAATATATTATGTAAGGGTTGATCATCATTAACAATATATATCATATCATAAATAAGTCTTGATTATATGTTTTCATGTAACCTAGGTTTTAGTCATAGCCTATGATATCACATATCATAGCTTACATCATAGAATAATACCATGGTTTTTTAGTGTATCGTACCTTACGATACACACTAGTCATACCCTATGACTAGAAAAATCATAATTATGATACACTATATCATAAAACCAAGTGATTTGATAGTTTAAATTCAATCATAACATATAATTCTCTATTATATATCCTCAGGTAGATTACGATACATGCATTATTTATAAAAATAATACAAGAACATGTTGATTCATTGATGAAAGTCACTTTGATATCACTGATTTATTTTGAGGGATCATCGTATAATCAATATAGTGGAAGAAACCCACAATAATTCTTGATCTATCATCAACAAAGAAACATATAGTGGAGAACATGATAATATAAATGGTTTTACTTTAATAACAATGGACTCCATGTTTTGATCTTTGATGAAGTATGATTTATTGATATCATTGAGAAGAAACCTAAGGACTCTCACCACCATAGGTAGTATGCATGCTACTAGAATCCTTATTTGTAACATGAGGACACCCAAACTCTAAAGGTGTTCTAACACCTTCACTTAGATAATAAATAGAGAACTGGGTAGAAAAGATATTTTTTTATGTCATGGTAGTGTTTCACACCCATCAATAGGAGGATCGTATCCTTTATCTAGGTTCCCTTCATTTAGTAAAGGGGTTTGAGCATTGGCATCTGTCATATAACAACCGAAAAAAATTATGATAACATATTCCTATTAAAGTTATATAATCATTGAATGTTTCAATGATTATATCATGAATGTATAAACATAAATAAATCAACTTGTTGATTCATAATGGAATGAAACCATAAGGAAGATGTGGTTGAATTTGTGCACCCATATCACAATCCTATCATAAGCTAAAATATAGGCATATCATGTCTTATACAGTATCAGGACATGATAACTAGTGATATCCATCACATTAATATCATATTCTATGGCATAGGGTATATTGTTCAATATGATATACCTATTTTTACTGCATTTCCAATAATATATAGACATGATAGGAGCTATGAGGGCCAACAGACCTATATAGAATACGTATTTACAAAAAAAATCCTTCTCTTAAAGATCATATATTTTAATTATATTATATAATAACTTAGACTGCATACTGAATAACATTCAAGTTAATAAAAAAAATAAATTATAAGTTTTGATAAAAGATAGTAAAAATACCAACCTGTGAAGGCATATCCCATGGTGTGTAAGGTACAAAATAGTGTAATTTTAGTACCAGTATAAATAATCTCCCTAGTTATATAGGTGGAGTCATATCATGGTCTCTTCATGATAGAAGATACTATACTAGGAACACATGTCGCAACACTCAATGTAATAAGCATGATAGCTCACCCAATCAACCTCATACCTCCCTATGATTTTAACACTATGTAGTGAAAAAAAACCATCATGTTAGAGTAGTAATACGCTACAAGTATCCAAACTATCACAATATTCAATCTAAATGGTTCCACTTAATTATGTAGAAGTCAATGAGTGGCACCATTACTTCATGGTCACCAACCATAATTATGCAATGTGATGGAAATGATACCAATAAAAGTCTGATATATAGGATCCATGTAACCCAAAATAAAAATACATACAAAGTATTTATAAATTAGAAAAACATATTACTACCTTATCATTATAATATACTACAAAAATAATAAAATAATTATAGTTTAACTTATATTTTTTTGCCATAGGAAATTAAATATCTAGTGAAAACTATGTACATTGTGCCTAAGAATATGTAAATATCACCGAGCATAACTCTACCTTATAAGAAATGTAACATATGATTAGTGCATAATTAAAAATAGTAGACTAATAAAATTAGTAAAACTAAAGTGGTAAACCTATCAGTGTTCTTGATGATAAACCTATAATAGATGATGAGTAATTTGTCTGATAACTCAAGGAGAAATGCATGGAAAATGCTCACATGACCACATCTATGGTAGGACAAGACAACTCATAACTCATCATTTATCTAATCAACATGTATTATATAGATATATATTCTAGGTTTGGCATGATAAGTTATTTTTTGGGTATGTAATTTATCATATGAAAAGAGTAACTTCCAAAACATTTTACTTTTGCTAGATTCATGGGTGAAAGTTATCTCAGTACCATAATTTTGAGTCATAGCATCATTGGTGATAATGAGTTTGGAAGTGGTTGATAGTGAAAAAGATTAAGGATAAGTTTTAGAATATGGAACTGATGTGGGTTCTAATGTGGTATGGATTCCAAGGACTATATTTAAAAAAAACTCAATGAAAGTGTAAGGATCAGTAGGATATTATATAAGAGTTAACTTATTGAGTCTTTCGGAAGCATACAGTGTTCAATGGGAGATTGAGTTAAGGAGGTCGATGCCTTTGACTATGTGGAAGTATGACCATAAATATCAAATTCAAGTGGAATACACTTCATAAATATTATTTGGAAGTGGAATTGATATGCTAAAAACTATAAAATTGTGGTGGGTTTATTTGTATATGTGTGATGGTTTTGTATTATGCTCACTCTTTTATTAGATTATGCTTTGGAGTTAGTCATTCCATTGAAATATATTATTTACTCTTCTAGTGGGGCTGTTGTTTCCCATGAATTATGACTTGTTCTAATCCATGTAAAATAATTTCTTCCCATCATTAAGTTTTTTAATTTAATTTATTACTTGTTTCACTTTGAATTTTTTCTATGCGTTTTTATTTATAGTATTGGAAAACATGTGGTTAATATGCGTGGTTGTGTTTTTATGGATTCTTAATTTCATGTACAACTATCCATTTAACAAATATCTTCTAGACTACCCTATAACCGTTTTCTTCACTTGAGGTTCATAAGTTGGGTATTCTGAAAGATACTGCTTCTGGAACAATAAGTGGTATTAGATACAGGTTTAGAGTTCCAGTGGAAAAATCAGATAGTAACTTCCAAAAAGTATGACTTACTTTTCATTTACCATTTTTCTGATTCAGTGGGAGTTTTATGCTTTTAGAAGATAGAATTAGAAGAGGGTAAATTGATGTTGGATAAGTTCTATAGTTAAGACTTTGGATTTTAGTAGATTAAAGTGATGGATTACTTATTCCATAAGGATATTGATCATCCATTTATAAGGTATAATTGAATAGGATTGGATAATATAGAGCAAGAAAGTCTTTATAAGAAGTCACTGGGTGTTTTCTAGATAATGTTGGCCTAGAATACAGTCGTCAACATTAGTGTTGTGGGAACAAATTCTGAATTGATGGAAAAAATTATGTACATATATGAGAATACTTCCATCATGAATAAAGCATTATTGTTGCATTGAAATTTTAGCATGAGGATATAAAAATAAATGTTATTGGATGATCATATGAATAAATTCAATGTGATTTATAGTTAGTTGGAGTTCATTAGTGTAGAGTTTTTTGAACTTGTGTGGGACTTAATTCTTATATCATCGCATTTAGAATCATGGGATGTGTTGGTGAATGATGGGATTAATTTTAGATGAAATAATTAATTGGTCATTGATCAGATCTATGATCTAATCATGAATGAATAGATTAAGAAAAAATTAGGTTTCAAAAACTTTTAGAAGTTAATATAGTACATAAGATAAGAGACTCTCCATCGAGAGAAGTAAAAAAGAAAAGAAGATAAAATAGAAAAGATAAGAGTCCTAGGAAATTAGTCGGTCCCAAAGATTCTACATTTTTTAACTATATAAATATGGAACACTCATGAAAGTATTACCATTATAGTAATTTAAACTATGTAAATCATGCTTCCTAATTATCTAAAAATTATATAGCCAAAGGGGAGAGTCTCACTTCAGTTCTATGTGTCATGTACTCGATGTAGTCATGGATTCTTGATTCTAAAGCTTCATTTCATTCAACTTCTAAAAGTCTATGAATGAACAATTATGTTTCCAAGAGCCTTGGAATGGGTTACCTTACAAATAGTGGGGTTTTTTATGTTTTTTGAAAAGTTCATGTAAGAATTTGAATAAATAAAATATGTCTACTACGTTTTCAATGCACATACCAAGTTTATGGAAGAACTTAATTTTCATTGGTTAGATTGATGATACTTGATTATGTAATGTTTTTGTGGATTTTTTTTGGAAAATGACATGAGGTTCCATGGTGGTGTCCCATAGTGTGAAGGATGTAAATTTTTACCTAACCAATGTTCTGGAAAGTATCATTCCTACTAGAGGAACAATTTATGGAAAAACTAAGTTATGGTATGACTATCTTTGTCACATTAGTGATAAAGGTTTATAAACCTTGGATGATAAAGTACTATTAAAGATATATTATTTAGAGTACAGAACATGTGAATGTTGTGTCCAAGAAAATCAATAGAAGTTTTCATTCATAATGAATGAAAGAACACTGAAGAATCAGAAGCTATAGTTTTTCATATAGATGTATGGGGATAGACACTGACTCATTAGTACAAGGGTTCATTGACCTTCATTGGTGATTGAACATGTAAGGTGTGGGTTTTTTTCCTCAAACATAAGTTTTAATTTTTCTAGAATTATTTCAAAGGGAGATCCAAGGTAGAAGTCGAGACCATAATGAAGTTGAAATTACTTTATTCCGATAATGTTGGTGAGTATAGAGGAAGATATTTCTGGATATTATCTTTTCTATAAATGAAATTTGGATGGAGAAAATAGTTCCTAAAACATCAGATCATAATGGTGTTGTGGAATGAATGAATCAGATGTGGAATGAGATATCCAGAAGAATAAGTTTAATATCTAGTTTTATAAAATAATTTTGGGTTAAATTAGTTAATCATGTGTCTTATCTTATGAATTGGAGTCCTTGTAAACCTAAAAAATAATACCTTTTAGGGTAACATTGGTCAGGAATAAAAGTGAACCTCACTTACCTAAATGTTTGCAGATGTATCATGTTTTCCCATGTTAGTTATAAAGTCAAGGATAATATAGAAACTATGTCCTTGACATATTTCTATATTAGATATAATGATGAAAAATTTGGTTTTAGTCTTTTGTACAACTCTCAACTAAAGGTTATAAATGTTTTAAATGTCCTATTTAGTGAGGATATCTTATATAAATATCAGAATAATGAATAAGATTCTATTGGGAACAAGGAACCAATAAATAAATCTGATTTTATGCTGAGCAAAGGTTGGGTGGTTCCAGGTTATTCAAGGATCATGGAAGGTGGAATCTTAGAAGTATTAACAAGTTTTATAATGGAAAATAGTAAAAAAGTTTTTGAAGTATCGGGGTATGATATACTATAATGCTTAGGGATTATAGGATATCAGGGTGGAGTTTCATAAGCACATTTTATAGAAAGAGATAAACCTTAGGAGTTAAGGTGGTCTACCAGGGTCAGAAGCCCATTATAGAGGTTTGATTCTAAAATTCACTTTCTACTTCTCATGGATGGTGGGGAACCAAAAATCCTTAATGAGGAGATAATTATGAGTAACTCGTTTTATTGGGAGTTAACAATAAAGAGTTTCATTATCTAAATTTTTCTAATAAATGGGATCCCATAGAACTTATAGAAAGCAATATGACACTAAAAAACAAAATTATTTATCATCTGAATTAGGGAGCTAATAATAGATTTCAATGCAATGCATGATTGGTTTTGAAGGGGTTCCAACAATCATAAGGGGTATATTTTAGTGAGATTTTATCTCCTATTATGAAACAAAAAAAACTATTTGTATAGTGCTCAACTTGGTTACCATGGAAAGTTTGGTTCTTTACAAAATTGATGTCCAGACCACATTCCTTCATGGGGATTTTAGGGAAGAAATTTCCATAGATAAACCATAAGGATTTTTATTGGAATAGAACAAGAAATTGGTGTACAAGGTCAAGTGAAGTTTTTAAAGGCTTAATTAGGCACCAAGGAAATTGAATTCAGAGTTTTAAAACATTATAATAGAATAGATGTTTATCTGGAGTAATGAGGATCATTTCTATTACCATAAGGTGTATGATAATGGAAATTTTGTTATTATTCTTCTCTATGTTGATGAATTACTCTTAAATGGACTTGTGATGGAAAGTATGAAAGATTTAAATTATGAATTTTCTGAAATTTTCTAGATAAAATATCTTGGTTCTACTAAGTGAATATTGGGGATCAATATTGGAATAGACTTGATATCTGGAACATTTTTCCTTAATAGGAGTACATCTAGAAGGTGCTATAAATATTTGGAATGATTGATTCAAATCATGTGAGTACTAACCTTTATAAACATTTCAAATATTCAAAATTGAAGACACATTAAATAGATGGGGAGGATAATTACAAGTCAAAGGTTATGTATGCATCAACTTTGGGATGCCTGATGTGTATTATGGTTTTTATAAGGCCTGATATCTCTCAAGTGATAGGTGTGGCTAACAGATTCATAGAGAATCTGGGAATGGAACATTGATTTTTGGTTAAGTGGATCTTTCCATATCTTAAATTTTCATAGGATCTTGCACTCTGTTTTATTATAGGATAACCCTTTCAAGTTTTTTCTGATTCTAACTTTGAGGATATACAGATTCATGGAAGAGCACTACTATTTTTGTGTTTAATTTTAGAGGAATTATTATGAGTTGTATTTCATGGTTATAAATGGTTATTGTACCATCAACCATAGAATATAAGTACATTAAAATAACATAATCAAGGAAGGATTTGGTGTGTTTGAGGCTAAGTACATTGAAATAAAAAATGCATGGAAGGAGTTGGTGTAGTTGAAGGGTGTGCTAGAGGAAATCGAAAGAAGGAAGGAGATTGGAATATTATACTATGATATCTAGATCATGATTCTCTTGGATAAAAATATATTATTTCACTCCTATAATAAGTGTTAAAATACCAATTCATCCATAATCTTTTGTAAGATGGTGTGTTGGAACTATAGAGAATTAAAGGGAATTGGAATTTCACTGATATGATAACTAAAGTTATAGCTTAGGAAAATTTGAATATTGTTTCACTTTAATAGGGATTTTATAACCTAGTGGTTATAATATATTAGGATATATGACAAACTATAATAAGGTTACTTGATATGGTAGTTAAAAAACTTGTACTTATGACCCAATGGAGTTGGTGATGGAGCCCAAAAATGATTCTCAAGTGGGGGATTGTTAGACATAATGTGAGAAGTTGTTTTCCAGCTAAGTATTAATTCTTCTATAAAGTACTAACTTCCAAAACTTTATACATATACTACATTAAAGGGAGTGAATTCTCTTAGAACCATAAGTCTATATCATAATTAGAGTAGTGTTGTTGATTCTGAAAGTGGGTTCTAGTGTTGAAGCTAGAGTATGAGTTTCGGAAGCTTTCACCGATATGGTAGTGATGAAAAAGACCTTTTATAAGAATAACTCTATAAATACATAATTTTATTTAGGATATTACATAATCTTTAACTTTTATAGTATTTTAAAATCATTCACTATTCACTGGGAGATCCACTTGAGGTGGTGTGTGCCTTTAACTGTGTGGAAAGATGTATATAAAGATCAAAAACATGGGGCATAAACTTTTTGAAGCTTGTTTGGTGGTGGAACTAACATTTCCATATTTTAAATAATATAAAATAGTGGTATGGTCATTTTTACTAGTTTAATGGTTTTGTATTATACTTATGATTCTATTATCTTGTGCTTTAGAGTTATTTATTCCCTTATAATCTCTTGTTTTCTCTACTAGTGAAGTTTTTGTTTCCCATGTATTATCAATTTGTTCTAAACCATTTAAAATACTTATGTTCCTTATTCAAGTGCTTTTCTTCCATTTATATCTTGTTTTACTTTGAATTTTTATTGTGAGTGTATCTTAAGAGTATCATAATGTGTGTGTTTAAGATGCATGGTTATTTTTTCATGGAATCTTGGTTCTAGATACACCTTTTCATGGTTTCAATATCTTCTAGGTCACCCAGTAAACATATCCCATACTCAAGGATTTGAAATTTGGGTGTATCAAAAGATACTATTAATAGTGTAACAATATATAGAGATATGCTAATACATTTGATCCCCGATTATATCTAAACATCTTGTTCAGATCCTCAAGTAGTGGTAAGTACATCAAGAATGCTAAGGTGGTAGAGTAATAAACATACAACTTACCTTTGTATAGACATATAATGTAAGCACATGTGTATCTAATAAGTGCCTCCTCAAATACATATTTAAGAAGAACTCTGAAGTGATCATATAGTCAACCCATGTGTAATTGAGCACCCTGAAAGACACCCTGCTAACCAAAAACAAAAATTTCTAGTAAATGGTGCATGATATCACACAAGTATCCTAATGTTTCACCCATAAAAACCTATAAATTGATAGAAATACCCAACATGGATGTCATATCCTTTAAAGTCAGTGTCATCTCCCCCTTAAGAAAATGGAACATGTGTGTCTCTGATCACCATCACTTTACTAATACATCTATAAGGTTATAGTCAATATATTTGAAGTCAAACTCCATGCCTTCATGAAATATAGCACATCGAATTTAAGAAAAAATGGTAGCCAAAGGTGTATCAAGATGAAAATGATTTGATGGAAAAAAAATGGCGCCCCTCTAGCAAGTCACGTGATACATGGGGATTATTGATTAACTATATGGATTCCTTCTGGTGGATCCTATAACTTCTATCATTAAGGTATATATTCTACAAAAAATAAAATATTATATGAGGTCATAAAACAATATGGATCTTATTAATATATTTTTTGAAAATAACAAATACATACAAAGTTTAATGATTCCATTTTTCATGGACTCTTCTTTGAACTTATTTCTGACAATGTTTTCAATAAGCATAATATAATATTGATGATCAGTATATAAAGGTATCCATATAAGACCCTAATATTCTATTTCCTCCTTGATTACTTGATTTCAATTAGAAATAAATAAAATTCATTTAGTGTTTATCAAAAACTCTCAAAATAAATCCAAAAACTAACTCTAAGATGATAAGTTATCTTTATTAATAATAGAAATGGCTAATGGTATTAGGGGAAAATTTCTATCTTATGTGGAAGAAATCAACAAATTTATAGAATGCTTTCTATAATGGGATGTTCCATCAATCTTGAGAAATTATTTGTAATTCCTGAAAGAAGTAACACATGGTAAGAATTCCCAAAGTGATATATCAAACATCACATTTGATTGAATAACTTGGTTTTATTGGATGATGGATTCAACCATATATAACCAATATACAAGTTGATTATTATGAAACAACCACTCCATAAGTTGTGTTGAAACTCTATAGGAGTCATCCTTACCCCCATACACTTTAACAATATATTTATTTCATGAATTGTATTCCTTATTATAATATATTTTATATCCAAAATGTTTATTTACACTCTACCTAATAATAACCACCAAAATATCTTGACATTCTCCAATTATTTCAACAATGATATTTGATATGAATCCAGTATTTAAGTATGTGTTCCCCTGATATAGGCTTGGGTTTACACATGTGGTCCAAGTAAATTTTTAGATATTTCAACAATTAAATTTTTTTATTTAATATATCTTGGAAACGCATCTGAAAATATAAATCATACTTGTCACAGTGAATCATATAACAATAAATCCTTGATTATTAAATGAAATAACTATATTGTTGTTCAATGTGATATTATTTGATCATAGTCTTCATCACTTATTTTTTATCAAATTATCTTCTAATATATAAAATACTATCATCAACTACTTCATGCATGTCAACAATAACTCATGGAAATTTAGTTCTAGAAATAATGATCGACCAATTAAATTCTATTAAACTTGAAATAAATTTTGTTTAACATGATGATAGTAGTAAATGATGATTTATATTTTAGTGTATCCCTATTGGGTTTGGTCGAGAATGATCTTCCATGTTTTCTTATTATTATATATATGTATCATCAGAGACTATCTCATAATATTATTATTTATCATCTATAAAATTTTATACCATAAATTCAGCATTATATAGATAACTTTCCTTAAATTATCTATAATCTTTATGAGTTTTCATAATTTGATGAAATATTGTGGTATCCTATGGCTACAATGGACTAGATTCCACTATAGAAGAATCAACTTCGATAGAATATATAATGACATATAACTCCATAATCTGATGATATGACTTGGTATCCTTTGTCTATATTTGAATTAAATTTTCCTCATGATGTACTCTATTTGCAGTTAATATTTTAGCTTCATTGGACTTAATTTTGGGATCCAAATCCATTTTCAAGATTGGATGTCTATTTTTATTTTCCTAAAAACTTCTATATTAGAGGCACAAATTATCGAACATCCATTATGAATCATGCATTTCTATAAAATGAAAAAATTGTACAAATAATTTGAATAAATGAATCCTAAAATTTTAAATTCAGATCAATAATAGAGTGTATTACACAATTTGATTTTTAAATGGAGTGAGATTAATTCATTTACCTTCAACATCAAATTATACTTTTCTTCCATAGACTTATGAAATTTTACTTATATTTAGTGATTTCTTTGCTAATTTACACAATAATAATAATTTTTTGAGGATCCATCACCCTTTGAACTTCCCTTCTTTCATTCTATAACTTCTTGTATGAACTTCTTAGAGTTAATCTTGAACTTGTTCAATTAACTTTCTTCTTCTAATAACCATTGTTGAACACTTTCAAGATCCTTTTCTTTCTCTCTAAATTATATTCCAAATCCTCCTTTAGTCTCTTTTCTTCAATGAGTAGCACATTAAATTCATTAATCTTCTTTAATAAATTTGAATCCTTTTTAGCATAGACAGAATAAATTTCATTATAGGTTTAAGATCTTTCTTCAATTTTTTTATTTTTTACTAACATTGATATATTTGTAAGACACTCCTTCAACTCATTCTTTAAGATAAACTATATCCCAGTTTCATCTTATTTGTCATTTTATTCATATTCATCACTATTAAACCCATCATCATTTAATTTAAGGATAAAAAATATATCCCCCTTCACTTAAAGATTCAACGTCAGCTTTATGTTTACCACTTTTATCATCATCTAACCTAGATAATAAATTTAACTTATTAAATTTTGAGAAATTATTACCTTTTACCTTAGAGAGAAACGTATTATCATTGAACATTGATGTTTTCTTCCCTTAAATAACACCTTAATGACTTAAAATTTCATCGTCACTTTATCCTTCTTTGAGTTTTGGAAAATTAGCTACAAATTGATTAATATCTCCAAATTTTAAACATTTATATGGTGTATTTCATTAATACATGTCATTAACTTTATAAAAACTATTGAGATGAATGAAATTGATTTATTATACTCCATCACAATATATAATTATCCTTCGAATTCCCCCTTTCTCCCTAATTTATTTTTAACTCTTTTCTTGGTTAACAACTTTAAAGAATATTTTATTTTTATCTTACTCTTTTCTATAAGATAAATTCATTTCATCATTTCATAATAAATAAATATGGTATAGAAATAATACAATACAAGTGTGTTGTAATATCCATCTTCAAGTGAAGATACCTTTTCATCAAAATTCTCCAGCAAGATGTGTGGTATATTTTTTACTATCATAGAATATTTAAAGGTTTCAATAAAACCACTAATAGTGCATAACACTTCATTAAACCTAGTGAATAATTCATCAATAGATTCATATTCATACATTTGAATGTCTTCACACATAAAATGTCAAATATGTAGTTTTTCTTCTTCTATATTGATATTTTCTTCATATATATTCTCTAAATTATCCCATAATACTTTCAATATATTAATCCCCATGACTTTAATAAATTAGTTCTATAAAAGTGATAAAATAATTGAATTTTAATCTTTACCATCATTCTCAATGTTCTTATGATCAACCGCTACCATTATAACATTTTCTAGATGAGGAACATACCACCTTTTTTGTAACTTTAAGTATAGCTAGACAAATATTTTTTCTTTCCAGATGTTATAGTTCTTACCATTAAATATCATAACTCTATAGCTATTCATTTAATTTATATAATCCATAACATAATCAAATTTCAAAACCAACTCTACTTAAAAAAGGAAACTTTTCACTAACAATATTCCAAATAGATTTCCATCTTTAAAAGAAACCTGAAACATTGTTATGATACTAATTTTTGAGATATCATGATATAAATAGGTATATATATTATCAAAAATTCATTAAGAGGGGGTGAATTAGTGAATCTTTTTCATTTAAATTACATCACTAAACAACCATCATTGCATGTTAAAAAAATTTAATGTATATTATTGTCACTTTCCTACCAATTTAATAAATACAAAAAAAAATTCATTATGAATTTACATGTTTCACAATTTAAAATGAATGGATACATCCTCGGTATGATTCATAAAATCAAGATCACACAATCAGTTAAACATCATGGATATAAATTATAAATATTTATCCTTGAACTCATGTTACATATACAATGTCTCATGACTGATTTAATATGTTACCACATAATTAAAAAATGATCTTATCATAACTATAATAAGAATATTAAACTACCAATAAGATACTTCACTTGGATATAGATGATTCCTAACTCCTCTTCTCTTCTTTACACACAAATCATGTTATCAAATAATGATTTATCATAATCTCTCACAACCCAAATTCTTATACACTTATTCATTAATAAATCTTAAAGAAATAAATACCTCTGATCTTTAATCCACAATAATAGACTTGAAAATCTCTATATATACAAAATTTAATGTTATCCACTTCAAAAGTATCTAAAAATATCACATCCAAGTATTATTACTTAAAGATATAATTTTGATGAATATCCTCTACACTTCTCTTCTCTATTTGGTGTAATCTTTTTCATATTACCCTATCACACTCTAAAAAATTATTATAACTCATTTCTTCTCAATTTTGTAAAAATTCCAATACATTCTTTCATAGATTCCAAACAGCTTCTTTCCATTTAAATATTAATTTAAAATTAAAATTCCAAGGACCAACTTCCTTTAACTTCTCCCACTTCAATTCAAAACATTAGATTAGTTTATACCTATTTGTAACCATTGATGTGTTTTTAGGAAAAGAATAATTGATTTTGAGTAGCAATTAAACCATCCATTGAGGCACATTAGCAAAAACACTTGAATCTTGACTACTTATGACTATAACATGTTGCGGTCACTACAACATAGTGACTTTCAACTTCTCAAAAACTATATTGAAACCTCTCTTCAACATGGCCACATTTATTTCATAAAAACATTATGTTATTCCATTTTTCTTCAAAACAAAGGACTATTCTAGATTTATATTGTGTATTTATCTTAACCGTAGTGGGAAAAAACTTATATGCACACAACAACCTATCCAAGTGAGACTACAACATAATTCTATTTATTTTAATTCCCATAAAAAAATCATGACTAAATTTCCCATTTCCAACATCTTAGAGGCATGTCCCTCGATGTTTCATGACTTTATACCATGTACACAATAAATTCACATCAATATAATTCATATTGTTTTTATTTTTAGTTATTAATCATGAACAATTTTCCATTGTTCTTCGCATTTTATTATCTTGGAGCATGTCATGAACATATTTTCCTTCAGACTATGACCACATTCAATGGACTATGACATGGTTGATTCCATTTTTTCAGAGATGAAGACCAAATTAATTTGGAATAGAGATCATCCTCAGGGTGGGTAGGAATTTTTACAAACACCATGGCTTCAATAACACCCATTATTTGGTTTGGGCTCTCTATTTTCCTCTAAGATTAACACCCTGACACAGTGAGTTTATCTCCATGCCATAATGAATCCAAACTTCACTTCAATCACCTAAAAAAATAATATACACATATAAAATTCTTATAAACATCTAAATAAACTTCACCTAAACTAAAACACTAAAATTCACCTATAATTTAATGTGAACTATTTTTTGACCAAGTATTCACAAAGATATTTTCAACAAAAGACAACATTATCATCACACTTCATGACCACTTCACTCACTCCATAAAAATATCCTTATTTGAAAAAAAACATCAAGAGAACCTTCAATCAAAAAATAATTTCTACTCATAACACATGTTATTTTTCATACCATTAGTGTTAGATACTAATATTTGGAATACTAAAGGCAGACTTAGGGGTCACTCCTAATCTCACTACGACTTAGGAGGATCCCTAGTGTTGTTGGGTCATGACACAAGAGGTTGTAATCGCCGTTATTTTTGAAATTTAATTTAATTTATTTATAATATTTATTTATTTTATTTTAATTTATAGATTTAAAGGAAACACATGGGATAAAGAAGATAGGTATATGAATTTATAAAGTAATGATAAAATTTTGGACAAGTGGGTGGTATCAGGTATCACTAGGAAGATGGTGGAAGGATACCAAACACCCATATAGTCTAAAGTTTATCCACTAGGTAGTTAGTGGGGGTATATCGTATACCCGTTGAGGATTAATTTTGTTTTATATAATTGGTTGAAATAGTAATTTAGGGGGAGTTATTTTAAAAACTCAAACTTTCTCCCTTCAATACACATGGAAAAAACATTCACCATCTTCTTTACTTATTTATTAAAAATTATTTTTATAGTGGATATATTTTGTTTGAAAATGGATCAATGTTATATTTATGGAAATGTGAAAGTGAGAGAGATATATTGAGGTATTTAAACCTTAAAATTATTTCTTCATCCTTAAAACAAATAGTTTAATTTAAATAAAGTGGGTTTATGATAAATATTCCTTGTTTTATGGAATCGATAGAATTATGCCATTTCATCATTACAACTTTTATGAACATCTATAAGAGATTATTTTATACAGCTGAACCTAACTCCTTAATTCAATTTGTTTATATACTATTACATTCTATGAGATTTATCTTTCTAAAACCTTGGAGATGTGATTTTGTTCATCGGATAAGGAAGTTCATAAAATATATTCATAGTCTATGATGGGTAATGAAAGTGATATGTATGGATGAGTTATGTAAAAAATAAAATGGAAATGTTTTAATAGGTTATTAATTGAGTCTGTGATGAATAATTCAAGAATAATAAAATCAATTTATTAGTAATTTATTATTTCTGAATAATAATAACTTGTATTTTACATGTTTTTACTTGACTTATCTCAAAAATGATAAATTATTGGTTTATATAAAATTCAATGACATGAAATAAATAATTATTTGGTAATTATGTAAGGAATTACTGACATGGTATAAGAAATACTAATCATAATAAAAGAAAATATATTTTTAAGACACTGAGATTCTATTTATTTTTTGAGTTTATATTTATCTTTATTTCATATTATTAAAAAATATTGTATAAATTATGGCTACTAGTCTTTGGTGTGGTTGACATGTTATTTATTTAATCTAGTCAATTCATTCCACACTAATGTATTTTAGGGAATAAAATATCATCCACTTGACAAGTGTGTAGTCATAAGTTATTTGCATTAAAATTTATTGATATATATTAGAATGGGAAAAAAATTATTTGGGTTTTATAAAAACATAATTATTTATTATGATTAATTTAAAAAATATATGTCGATTTGGGTCATATACTAGGTAGGGTTTTATGGGTTTATATTGAAAGAAAAAAATCAGTATTATCCATAATTAATCAAGGATTTAAGGTATAATATTATGATTTTCTGAAAAAATAATACAAAAAATAATGGTGTGTACCTATTATTTTTGTTGAATCTATACTTATTCTTATTCAAATGCTTATCGATGAAAACATTATGAAATGATAAAAGAAGGTGTGTTAATCTATCTCTTATAACCTATTCATATTCACTAAAACTGCTTAATGGAGAAATAGTTTAAATAAGCTTTTATAGATGAGAATATAGGCCTTTTTTGACTAAATATTAAATGATTCAATCCACATGTATCATTCAAATAAAATTCAACATTTAGTATCCATAAATGTATAGTATATTAAACATAAATACATTAAACCATGAATGTTAGTAAACCAAATCACTAATGAATTAGTGTATTTAATTGATACATTAAAATTATTTTCATACAATTAATTTATTAATGAAAATACATAATTTCAATTTGACATTATCTGACGTGGATCGCATTAATAAATTAATAGATATATTAGAAAACTCAAACGAGTGTATTGATTAAAAAAATCACATTAATGATAAATAATTATCCATTAATGTGAATAAATGATATATTAATAAATTAATATATATAACCAAAGCATTAATGTATTTAATTAATATATTGAATATTAATAGTTTCTAAACAAATAACTAATTAATGTAAATCCATTATTTTCAAAAAATAAGTGTTTAAAATTCTCCAACTTATATTACATTAAGTAATTATTTAAAACATTATGTTCAAAAATTGCATCAATTAAGATAAAACACATTATATCCCAAAATATGATACATAAACAACATAGATATAATATCTTACTAGTATACTACTCATGCATATGAAAATTATCATATAAACAATAATGTATAGAGAATTAGATAATTATTTAAATGAAATATATTATTTTAAGAATGTTATAAACATTAAAAAAATGTATTAAGATAAATAATAAAGTCGTTATAGGAATATCACTCTAATAAAAAATGCATTTATAGAGTTTCAAACTCCCACCAACCTAATGCATCAAAAGACTTAGCCAAACCTTTATAGATAACATGACTCTAAAAAATAAAATAATTAATCCTTTGGTTATTGGACTTACTATTTTTTACCATTTGTAATGGGTTATTTATGATGAAATCTAGTCACAAATGACTTTTTATGATAGGATTATCTAGTAAATAACTTGTTGCAAAAAACAATATTGTAATTAGTAGTATTTACGATATATCATCACTAATATGTTGAGGCCTAATGTTTTGAAATAGAAATAAAGATTGATCACAAATAATATTTTTTATAGGATTTAAATCCATCACAACTACAATTCAAAACATATTTATGATGGAAATAATAATCTATCTCAAATAGTATTTATTATGGATAACAAATTTGCCTCAAATATTATTCATTAATGTTTTTGCGATGAAAATAATTTTGGATAGAAAATATTATTTATGACATGATTAAAATTATATCGAAAATAATTTAAAAAAATTAAATTAAAAAATTAAAAAATATATATATATTATGTAAAAAATCATTCACATAAAAAATAATTAACATTTGAAAGAGTATATTATTATCCAAAAAAACATAATAAAGTCACTAAAGGGAAGTCGGGTTGACTAATAGATCAAGTGAGGGGAACATTATCCCTAATCCATGTGTGAGTGAGGTTTACTTTTATAGAATACTAGATGAAATAATTAAGATATGTTATTTAGGAAAAAATTCTATAACATTTTTTAAATTCCATTGGTTTGTTAATAATAGAGGCTTGAACATTCATCCACAACATGGAGTCATTAACATTAAATATAAAAATCTTCTTACATTAAATGAAACATTTACACTAGAACATCAAGAATATTGATTTATTATAAAAATTATTATATTTCTTTAATAGATTTAAATGACCGGTGGAATGTAATAAAAATGAAATCACATAAAAATTAGTTTATAGAAAATGAAAACGATACTATGGATGTGAAAAATATAAAAAAAAATTCAAGAAACATTACCAAATACATATCTTACTCAAAGAGATAAAGATATCAATGATAAGATCACACAATTAAGGGTTAATGTTGTTAATAATGTGGATGATGTAACTAATGAATTTGAAATAATGAGGTATGATAAAATTGAAGCAATTATAGAAATTGATGATAATGCGGTGGAAGATGAATACATTTACACCAATGAATATGAATATGAATATGGAGAATGATGTATTACATTCAAATTATTTTTATAATCAATATATATTATTTTCTTTCAATAATTATTTATTATTTTTTTATATTTGATATATGTACTGATAAATATTTATAGGTAATAGTATTTTTGTGATTTAAATGGCTGGAGATGATTATGAAAAGTTGTATTGTACCCTCAGTGGTGTTGTTCTACCTAGTGATGAGCTTGATGAGGAGTCATCTAACACATAGGAGGCTTCCACTACACCATTAACAAGGAGGGGTCTTGGTTTAGAAAGATTAATGATTCTAGACCCTATTCCTAAGTGGATTTCATCTCTTGGATTCAATCTATGATTGAGGAGTTATGTTTAATTTTGTATTTTATTTTATTTTCAATAATTTTTTTATAAATTAATGGTCAGTTTATCCATTATTATTTTCACTATTTTTTACATATAAATATTGGGTAGGTAGGTATGATTCTACAAAATTATTTTTATATGCCCAAGGTGTTATAAGATCAATTCCCACCAATGTTCAGCGTCATATGTTCAACCACTATATTTTATATACATAAATAATATATTTTATTTGAAATTTATTTAATTAATAGCTTTCTATAATTAATTATTTGCAGGTTTTATGGTCTCTAGTCGATAATGTCATTAGATCCTATATTTAGGAGGCGTGAGAGACTTGTATGCAAGAGAATTTTCATCAATTTTTATACAAATATAGGAAGGGATCCATGGACAGAGAGCTTATTCTACTGTTTTTTATGAGTCTTTCATGTGTCATCAACCTAACTATATCCCTACCCATTCTTGGAATAAATTTTTCTCTTACTAGGTAAACAAGATTTTCCAAAGGATTTCATCATCTGATTGACTAAATTAGGGGAGGCAGGAGGTCACACATAGAGCCGGGAGTTATACATTTAGTATACATTGATGATGTATGGTAAGTAATATTTATTATTAATTTATATATACTTTTAATAAAAAAAATTATATGTCATATTTATGCAGGCTATTGTTGATATCACTATTGTGGAGTTTGATGTCTATCGGAGGAAGTACATAGATCATACTATGGGAGATATTTTTGGTGAGAGACAACATTAGATTATGGTTAATATTTATTTTTAGTTTTTAAAAATAATTAAAATAATTTTTTGATCTTTTTAATTTCTAATTATACTTTAAGGAGACGTATGATATCATGATGTCTTGCACACAAAAGATCCAGGCTAAGACTAAGGTTGAGGGATCATGTGAGTCATGTTTTGACAAGGTGGCCTGGATACGAGTGGACATGCATGGTATTAAGAAAGGTTGGGTGATAAGTATTTGTTTACAATTGATTCCAGCTAGTTATTATAGTACTACAATGATGTCATCAGTTAACTCGAAGGGATATCGTGCGGAATCATTATCTATTGTAGAGTATGAGGACAGTATGTGAGATCACGATGAGACTATATACAGATTGTACGGAGAGCATGAAGAGAATATTTAGCAGCGGGAGAAGTAGCCTCAATATCAGGAGAAATAATATGAGAAGGCGATGGAGTGCATGCAACGAATCATGCATGGTTTAGGACTGGAGTTCCCTACACCTGAACCTACAACTGATCAGCCTCCCCTTTATTGAATTTATATATTTTTTGTAAAAATATATTGTGTTAAATGTTTATTATTTTTTTATGAATATTTTTTATATTTATTTTTTATTTTAATTTATTTTTTATTTATTTTTTATTTATTTTTTATTTTATTTACTTTTTTGTAATGAAAATCTAATCTCATCGCAAATATTATTTACTATAGAAAATTATTTCCTTCAAAAAAATATACTAGATAGTATTGGTGACGGTTTATTATTTCTATCATATATTTATTTTTCATTATAGTTGTGATGGATTTAAATTATGTTGAAAATATTATTTGTGATTGATCCTTATTTACATAATAAAAACATTAAGACTTAGTATATTAGCAGTGATCCTTCACAAATACTATTAATTATAACACCATTTTTCATGATGGTTTATTTATGATAGAATCCAATCACAAAAAATTCATTTGTGATGGGATTACATCACAAATGGTGGAAACTTTTATATTAAATCCACTAACCAAATTCTTAACTATTGGATAATTTTAGAGTTATGTTATGAATATAGGTTTGGTTAAGTCTTTTGATGTATTGGGTTAGTGGAAGTTTGAACTCTTTGTAAATTAATTTTTTATTGGAGATATATTTTTATAATGACTTCATTATATCGCTTATTTATTTTTTATTTTTATACCATTTCTAGAATTATATATTTTATTTAAAAAATTATATAATTCTGTATCCATTCTTATTTATATGAGAATTTTCATATGCATAAGTAGTATCCCTACCAGATATTATATCCGCAGTGTTAATGTATTATATTTTGGGATATGATGTGTTTTATTTTAATTGATACATTTTTTTGAAGATAAAGGTTTAAAAAATTAATTAGTGTAATCTAAGTGGGAGAATGTTAAATTCTTAATTTTTAAAAATAATGGATTTCCATTAATTAATCATTTGTTTAGAAAACTTTAATATTCAATGTATAAATTATATATATTAACTCTTCGGTTATATATATTAATGAATTAATGTATCAATTATGAACATTAATGGATAATTACTTTTCATTAATGTTATTTATTTTTAATTGATACACTTATTTGAGTTTTTTAATATTTTTTTAATTTAATAATTCAATCCAACACGAAGAATATTAAATTTAAAATATGTATTTTCTTTAATAAATTAATTAGATATAAATAATTTTCATGCATCAATTAAATACACTTATGCATTAATTCTTGAGCTAACCCATATTCATGGTTTCAGGCATTGATGTTTCTTACACCACACATTTATGGATATTAAATGTTGAATTTTATTTGAATGACACATGATGGATTAAATCATTTAATATTTAGTAAATAAAAGGTCATTGTTCTCATCTATAATTTTTAATCCATCAAGTGGTTCTAGTGAATGTGAATGGATCAATAGTGAGATATTTTCCAGTCTTAATTTTTCCTTTCATAATGTGTTCATCAATAAGCCTTTAATGAAAAAGTGGTATAGATTCATCACAAATGATAGGTATACACCATTATTACTTGTACTATTTTCTCATGGCATGTCATAAACATATACCTTATACCCTTGGTTAATTAAATATAATTCCTAATACTATTTTTCTTTTAGTCTAACCCCAGAAAAACCTACCCAGTGGATGACCTATATTAGAATATATTTCTTAAATGAATCTTAATAAATAAATATTTTTTAATAAAACCTAAATAAAAAAATATCTCATTCCAATATATATCAAGGAATTTAAATGTAAATAATTTGAGACTACAAACTAATTTATTAGATGATATCATTTACCCAAAAATACATTAGTGAAAAATGAATTGTCTAAATTAAATAAATAATGGGTCAACCACACAAAAGACCATTAACCACAAATAATTCAACATTTCTTAATAAATGAAATAAAGGTAAATATAAAATCCAAAAATAAATAAAATCTTAGTTTCTCACAAACATATTTTCATTCCATACCATATGGATTACTTATTATACCATTCCAGTAAGTACTTCATTCATGTATTAACATTTTATATAAACCAACAACTTTTCATTTTTTAGATAACTCAAGTGAAACCATGGAAAATTCATGTTTTTGCTATTCTAAATTAATAAATCATCATTAAATTGGTTGTATTATTATTTAATTACTCATCACATACTCAATTAATAACCCATTAAAAGATTTAAATTTAAGTTTTTACATAACTTACTTGTACATCCTCTTTAATTACCCATAAAATACTATGAATATATGTTATGAACATCCTTCTTCAATGGTTGGTACTATATATCCTAGAATGTAAAAACATATAACAAATTGAATCAAGGATTTAGGGTCTCCTACCTAAAATCTTCCCTTACTGAAGATCATAAAAAATTTAATAATGAAATGACTTGAGTCTATCAATTATTTAAAACCTAAAATATTCACCATAAACCAACTTTATTTAAATTAAACCAACAAAAATATAAATGAAAAAGAAATAAGTATAATTTTTATCTTATTCTTCTCTTCCCATTCCCACCATTACATTTTCATAATTAGAACATTGATCCATTTTTTAATAAAGGAGATCTACAAGAAAAAATGATAGATGTTAAATAAGTAAGGGAGGTGATGAAAGTTTTTTCCATGTGTGATAAAGGTAAAAAGTGTCACACCTGTTTTTTTTAGTCATTTTATTCATTTTATTTCACTTGGAATCGGGTGTTTTTGCCTAAGGGCGGGTGAGTCCCCGGTTTAAATTTTTAATATTGGGTTGAGTTTATGGTTTGGGATAGTGCGCGAACACTATGCGTTTAAGACGCGTAGTCTGCTTGAGTACCGTACGGTGATCGAATACCGCACGGTCATCCAGTTTTAACGTTATTAATTAGTTGGTTGAGCAGATAAATAAATATATATATATGCGTATATATGTTCATGTATATGTTTATGTTTTAATTTTATGTGTGTATATATATATATATATGTTTATAGGTGTATATATATACACATATGTTTATAAATATTATGTTTTAACATTATATGCTTATGCGTATACATGTTTATATGTAGGTTCATATAAGTTTATAAGTTTATATATGTTATATATATGTTTATATATATATATATATATGTGTGTGTATATATGTATTTATGTATATATATGTTATATATATTTTTATATATGTATATATGATTATAATAATTATGATTTATTATTATTATTGTTTTTATTTGATTAGAATTATTATTATTATTATAGTTATTAAGAAAAAGAAAAAAAAGAAAAACAAAGGAAACCTAATCTACCCAGGCGCCCCCCCCACCCCTTCCCCTTGTAGGTCGCGGGCGACCCCCTCCCCCATTCTTCCTCTTGCGCCAGAAGACCCAGCCGGTCGTGCGAACCCCCTCCCTCCCCGTCCGGCCTCTTGTCGCCTCCCCGATGCATGCCGCCATCGACCTCCCAGTCTCTCTAGCCGTACGACCCCGCCTCTGCCGGTCTACCGCACCGCACAAGCACCCCCCCGGTCGGTCTTTCCTCCCCCTGCCGCACCGTTCCTGCTGCCTCGTCGTCCGCCTCCCGGCCAGCACCCGACCGTCGTCGGCCGCACCTCCCGGCCAGCACCCAACCGCCGGAGCTGCACCTCCGAGCCAGATCTGCCCCTGCTGCCTCTCCTGACCCAGCCCCTCTGTTTGGCGCAACCCCATCTCAGTCTGGTGCGGCCTCCCCTTCCCGGCGTAACTCCGGCGAGCCCGACCCCCTTCCAGGCGCAATTCTGGTGACCCTGGCCTCCCTCCCAATGTGATTTCAGAGAACCCAACCCCCTGTCCGGTGTCCAACTTCGACAAACCCGATCTCTTTTTGCGCAGCGCCTCTGCGTTGCTCTGTCGTGGTCGTGAATCCCCTCGTCGGGTTCACGAAGGGTGTTTCGGTTCATATCAGATCGTGTCCCACCCTTCGCCGCCGAAGGCAAAGCGATTCGGATCTTTTCGGACTGCTCGCCGATATTTGGGTAAGGATATATTTATACTTTGTTATATTTTTTTTACGCAAATTTACATGTGAATTTAGTTGTGGACCCTTGAGGTCTTTATCTGGTCCTGAGTCAGTTCCTGGTTTATGTCAGCATGCATTTACGGTGTTATGATTGTTTAAGTGCAAAATCTTTCTTTGTTAATTTTTAAAATGTAATTCAAGTCCTTATGGTATCCTTGTTTTTTTTGTGATGTTTTGGCCTTGGTTTAATTGGTTAAACTTAGTATTTGGTGTGATTGTTTAATTATGTTTATGTTAATGAAAATTGATGTGATTTTGAGGGCGTTTCCCTTAGTGTTGTTTTATAAAAACAGTGCAGATGTGACTTGAGTGTTACTTGTGATCCCAGTGATTTCTATAGAGTTGGTTTTTGAATCGTATCTTGATTCCTTTATTTGGATTAATTCTATTTTAGGGATTTGTGGTGTTCTTAGTCTCAAGGACCCATCGTAGGGAGTTGCGGTTGGTTTCGAAGGTGCGCACGCATATTCCCAGGTATGAATATGTATAGATATATATATCTTCTATGTGTGTGTTCCCTCATGGTGTTGGGAACACGTGCATTAGTTTAAGGATATATATATATATATATATGGAAGTGCGTGCGTGCGAGCAATCTTCTGCTTGAGTTAGAAAGCTTGACGTGACCTTTGTTCGAGGTAGGTGTTTCCAACCATTTCCCCTTTTATATTCAAACCTTGAGCACTTGAATATTTTCAATTAATCCTTTTATATCGTTGCATCTCTATCGTATTTATGAAAAGTATTTGTCTTAGTTATATTGCTGTTTTAAATCTCGGAAAGTGGCTTTTGATGTTGGTTTATATGAAATGCATAGGTTCTTGGCAAAGTGAAATTAATTTCTTTGTGATGTGTTAGGTTGCAATTGACAGTGATTGTGTTTTGGAAAAGAAAAAAATTGCTTTGGTGTGTTTGTTTAACAAGAAGACGAACCAGTAAGTTGTTTAAAAAAAATTGTAAATGGTGGTTGGTTTGAAAGATGTATTTGTTTTTATAAAGTGTTGTGAGAGAATTGGAGTTTGGTTTCAATGCTAAAGTGTTTTATGAAAGATGGATTTTAAGACGATTCTTCTAAAAACTAAATGTGCCATTGGATGTTGGCACATCCATGGGAGCACTAGGTGCTCACATGGATGTGCCTCCAAATGAAGATGACACATTAAATCTATGTCTTAATAAAACTAGTTTTCAGATAAAATAATGTGTTGTTTTAGAGGGAATTGAAAGAAGCTGGCCCAATTGGCTTTTGGTGTGAGTTAGATGGTCATTTTTATTAAAGGCCCATTTGGATCTTCCAACTCAATTTTAATATTTGTGTTGACTCTTTGAGAAGTATGTGATTGCACTGACTCTTGGGAAAAAAAGTGTGTGCTCGATTGATAACTTAACTCGTTTACGAAATGTTTTGAAACTGCACATGGTGTGAAGGCCCGGTTGGCACCTTGTTGAATGTGAAAGAATTTCATATATACATATTTGTGGGGCATCTCTACAGGGGGACTTCCCTTCGAGGATTTTCATGTAGGGGTGTCCGTGTAAGGGGTTGTCAAGTGTGGTGAGATGAGTCACGCGTGCGAGGGCCTCCCACTTACACAATATTATTAAAACCACCGTGGGTTCCTGGGAGTCTTTTAGAGAATCGAGTGAAGGTTGCTGGCTAACCCCGATTAGACGGATTAGTCCCCCCTTGGTAGGTAGGCCTTGTGGGGCGTGCCACTAGTTGGCTGTTATGGCGGCCAGTTGGTTATTGACTGTGGAGTACCATGTCGGCAGGTAGTCTGAACCAGAGTATGTCCAGGAGTTTTCTAGGGATGTTTAGGATCACCCATGGTTGTTGCTTATGTCTGCTTGCATACTTTTACTTGCACTTGGTTTCCATCATTTATTTATTTCATGTTCTTCTTTTTCACAAATGTGATATACATGAATTTGAAATTTCGGTTTTCAAGAAATGCATTGTTTTGGGAAAAACGGGTTGTGGCGTGTGTTGGTTTTTGAGATGGTAAAACGGGATCCTTTTTCCTTTAAAATATGAAAACCCTATTTCGATTTTTTTATGTGCAAACTAGTGTTTTGGGATTGTTTATGGAAGGTGGTTTTGGTTGGATCCTTTGGTTTACTTTGGCATCCCTACTAAGCATTTTTAATGCTCACGCCTATATTATCATTTTAGTTGCAGGTTCAGCTTCTCGTACAGGTTTCTGGTTCAGCTGCTCAATGTTGGGGCAGCGTGGTTTTGAGTTGGGTGTTGACCTAGGAGGTCACATGGAGGTATGTTTGACTTATTTGTCTTTCTACTGCCAGTTCTTATCTCTATCGTCAGTTCGTTTATCTGTTTATCTTTTGTTCGTGGGCCAAATCGTTCCCAACTTTTGAATTTTTATTCCCGGAACTGGTTGCCAGCCCGTGGGGATCGGGAACGCCCCTCGGGACTTGTCGCAGACCGGCTCGGGTGACCGGCTCAAGGTCGACCCAGGCTGGTTCATGAAAAAATGGTATCAAAGGAGGTTCTTGTTATTTGGGGTGTCTGGTAGAAGGAGATTAGGACTGTTGGGGATCAGGAGGTAGATTACAAGTCGGTTCCTGATCACCACCGCTCGTGATGAGACCTGAGTTACCAGGGTTAGTCCGAGATTTGAGTCTTTTGTCTTTGGTTATTTTGGATTGAGGGATGAAAATGGGAGCGAATCGATTCACATTGTGGCCTCACGTGGGGTGGTGACCCATGTGAAGTCCAAGTTCCCGGTTTAAGGTCCTCTTAGTGTTATGTCTTACTTGGGGCATGGCTCACCACCATGTCACCGAGTTAAGTACAGACACTAGTCCCTCATTTTGACGGTTCATAGTTGGTTGTGTTTCATTTTGAACTCGGTCTGTGTGTGTGTGTGTGTGTTGAAAATGAAAGTGATTTCAAAATGTAAAAAAGGGTTTCTTCCAAACTGTTTTTGAAATTATTAAAGTGGGTTTTTAAAGAGAAAGTGTATTGGTTTGGAACAATATGGTATGTGTTTGGATTTGGTAAGGAAAGAAGTGTTTGAATCTTGTCACTCCTTATGGAGTGTCACATGTGCGTGGGTATGTAGGGAGAGTGCGTAAGGGGAACTTGTTTGCAAATGATGTGAGTGATATTGAATAAATGCACATGTGACGGTTCATAAGGTTCCATGGGAGGGTTTTCAAATTTTAAAGAAATGATGGTTTTGGAAAGTGATTTATGCTTGTGTTTGTATATGTTTCGTTTATGGGCCTATTGACTTTGACTTGTATTGTTGCCTTGATTGAATTTTGGCTTAATTCCGGTTTCGATGATGTTTCTCGTGTTGTCATGAGTATGCCGCCCAGAAAGGTCGCTAAGGTTGTTAATGAGTCATGCCCAGTTTTCAGTTCTTTTTCATGTTGTCTATCGATCAAAGAAATCAAAGTCCGTGAGGGGTAGTTGTTTGGTTGTGGAACTGGAGTGGGTATTTAGGTTGTTGGGAACTCCCAGGGTGGTTAGGGTGCGTATCGTCTCAGGTTTATTTGAGGGTTTAGTTTTAGACTAGTAAAGATGAGATGTATCATCGTCATTAGAGTTTTGGGTGTGATTAACAGTGGTCGACTTCCGCGAAGGTTCCCCACCTGGAAAGGAGTGTGGGCCATTGGAACCTGTCTCCAAGAAACCATCCCCGTTGGTACCGGCTCATAGTTTGTCGGACCACTCTCTTGTGTGCCACCAGTATGACTTGTCTAGACATTCTAATTCGCCTTGACGCATCCCTTCGAATTCTTTCTACCGTGTGGTTGTTCAGGCCACCAGGGATAGTTCTGGAAGAAGCGTCTCTCGTGTAGGAGTTAGAGACCAGGAGATGAAAATGCCCGACTGTGAGGTAGGAGATGCTTCAGCCATCAGGGCCCTAGCCACAGGTCTCGGGGTGAAGCTCGCGCACATTTAGGAGTTGCCAAGGGTGTGTAGAACCTCACTTCGGATTATGTTTTCATCGTTATGAAAGGAAATTTCCAAAGTTTCCTGGTCCTATTCTTGTCACCGTTGTAAGCTCATCAGAGTTGTGGTGATGTGATGAACTTGTTCTACCGCAGTCTAAGCGGTCTTATCTGTTCTCAGTGTGTTTTCAAATCGTTCGGTTATCCTTGAAGGGTGATGGTCCCATGAATGAACGGGTCATTCTAAATTTGAGTTGGGTCTCAATTGTGTTCGTTAGGGGGATGTTTGGTTTCGTGAAATTAATGTGTGGTATTTTGAGGACCTTGGTGAGTTCGGGCTAGGAATTCCCTAGTCTCTGGTTACGGTGAGGAGTTTGTTCGGTCGGTGTGGGAGGAGTTGAGTTAATTCCTTATCCTCGAGCTGTTGGGTCGTTTCATAGCAAGCTTCCTGTTTAAGTCTCTGAGTGTTGTTCGGTCTATGTGGGGAAATTAATAGGGTTCGGTTTGGGAGTTCCCATGTTGCCCCCCTCCCCTCAGGGGTGGTGTGTTCGAGTTTCAAGGTCCCCATGTTAGTAAAATTTTTTGGTGGGGAGAACCCTCCCGTGTTCTCCCCTCAACCTCGGACAATGTTTGTACTCAAGTTGGTCGGGTGTGACTTGTGTTGGTAATGGTCACCCCAAGCCTCTCAGTTTCTTGTGGTTTTTCCTGGGCACAGACTCGAGTTATGATAACTATTGTCTTGGTGACATTCTGGGGGCAGAAAGTGTTTGTGGTTTGGGATAGTGCGCAAACACTGGGTGTTTAAAACGCGCAGTCTGCATGAGTACCGTACGGTGCGCGAATACCGCACGGTCATCCAGTTTTAACGTTATTAATTAGTTTGTTGAGAAGATAAATAAATAAATATATATATGCGTATATATGTTCATATATATGTTTATGTTTTAACATTATGTGTGTGTATATATATATATATGTGTGTTTATAGGTGTATATATATACACATATGTTTATAAATATTATGTTTTAACATTATATGCATATGTGTATACATGTTTATATGTAGGTTCATATAAGTTTATAAGTTTATATATGTTATATATATGTTTATATATATATATATGTGTGTATATATGTATTTATGTATATATATGTTATATATATTTTTATATTTGTATATATGATTATAATAATTATGATTTATTATTATTATTATTTTTATTTGATTAGAATTATTATTATTATAGTTATTAAGAAAAAAAATCAAAGGAAACCTAATCTACCCAGACGCCCCCCCCCCCTTCCCCTTGCAGGTCGCGGGCGACCCCCTCCCCCATTCTGCCTCTTGCGCTGGAAGACCCAGTCGGTCGCGCAAGCCCCCTCCCTCCCCGTCCAGCCTCTTGCCGCCTCCCCGATGCTCGCCGCCGTCGGCCTCCCAGTCGCCCTAGCCGCACGAGCCCGCCTCCGCCGGTCTACCGCGCCACACAAGCACCCCCCGGCCGGTCTTTCCTCCCCCTGCTGTGTCGTTCCCGCTGCCTCGTCGTCTGCCTCCCGGCCAGCACCCGACTGCCTTCGGCCGCACCTCCCGGCCAGAACCCAATCGCCGGAGCTGCACCTCCCGGCCAGATCCGCCCCTTCTTCCTCTCCCGACCCAACCCCTCCGTTTAGCGCAGCCCCCTCTCAGTCCGGTGTGGCCTCCCCTTCCCGACGCAACTCCGGCGAGCCCGAACCCCTTCCCGGTGCAATTCCGGTGACCCTGGCCTCCCTCTCGACGTGATTTCAGAGAACCCGACCCCTTTTCCGATGGCCAAATTTGACAAAGCCGATCCCTTTTTGCGCAGTGCCTCTGCGTTGCTCCGGCGTGGCCGTGAATCCCCTCATCGAGTTCACGAAGGGTGTTTCGGGTCATATCGGATCGCGTCCCACCCTTCGCCGCCGAAGGCGAAGCGATTCGGATCTTTTCGGACTACTCGCCGATATTTGGGTAAGGATATATTTATACTTTGTTATATTTTTTTATGCGAATTTACATGTGAATTTAGTTGCGGACCCTTGAGGTCTTTATCTGGTCCAGATTCGGTTCCTGGTTTATGTCAGCATGCATTTACGGTGTTATGATTGTTTAAGTGCAAAATCTTTCTTTGTTAATTTTTAAAATGTAATTCAAGTCCTTATGGTATCCTTTTTTTTGTGATGTTTTGTCCTTGGTGTAATTG
This sequence comes from Viscum album, assembly GCA_963277665.1. Lineage (NCBI taxonomy): Eukaryota > Viridiplantae > Streptophyta > Magnoliopsida > Santalales > Viscaceae > Viscum > Viscum album. Next base: position 1,472,846,558 of record OY728123.1, read on the forward strand.
GTTAAACTTAGTCTTTGGTGTGATTGTTTAATTATGTTTATGTTAATGAAAATTGATGTGATTTTGAGGGCGTTTCCCTTAGTGTTGTTTTATAAAAATGGTGCAGATGTGATTTGAGTGTTACTTGTGATCCCAGTGATTTATATAGAGTTGGTTTTTGAATCGTATCTTGATTCCTTTATTTGGATTAATTCTATTTTAGGGATTTGTGGTGTTCTTAGTCTCGAGGACCCATCGTAGGGAGTTGCGGTTGGTTTCAAAGGTGCACACGCATATTCCCAGGTATGAATATGTATAGATATATATATCTTCTATGTGCGTGTTCCCTCATGGCGCGGGGAACACGTGCATCGGTTTAAGGATATATATATATATATATATATATGGAAGTGCGTGCGTGCGAGCAAGCTTTTTCTTGAGTTAGAAAGCTTGACGTGACCTTTGTTCGAGGTAGGTGTTTCCAACCATTTCCCCTTTTAGATTCAAACCTTGAGCACTTGAATATTTTCAATTAATCCTTTTATATCTTTGCATCTCTATCGTATTTATGAAAATCATTTGGCATAGTTATATTGCTGTTTTAAATTTCTGAAAGTGGCTTTTGATGTTGGTTTATATGAAATGCATAGGTTCTTAGTAAAGTGAAATTTATTAATTTGTGATGTGTTAGGTTGCAATTAACAGTGATTGTGTTTTGGAAATGAAAAAAATTGCTTTGGTGTGTTTGTTTAACAAAAAGACGAACCAGTAAGTTGTTTAAAAAAAATTGTAAATGGTGGTTGGTTTGAAAGATGTGTTTGTTTTTATAAAGTGTTGTGAGAGAATTGGAGTTTGGTTTCAATGCTAAAGTGTTTTATGAAAGATGGGTTTTAAGACGATTCTTCTAAAAACGAAATGTGCCATTGGATGTTGGAACATCCATGGGAGCACTAGGTGCTCACATGGATGTGCCTCCAGATGAAGATGACACATTAAATCTATGTCTTTTTAAAACTAGGTTTCAGATAAAATAATGTGTTGTTTTAGAGGGAATTGAAAGAAGCTGTCCCGATTGGATTTTGGTGTGAGTTAGATGGTCATTTTTCTTAAAGTCTCGTTTGGCTCATCCAACTCAATTGTAATATTTGTGTTGAATCTTTGAGAAGTATGTGATTGCACTGACAATTGGTAAAAAATGTGTGTGCCCGATTGACAACTTAACTCATTTACGAAATGTTTTGAAACTGCGCATGCTGTGAAGGCCCGGTTGGAACCTTGTTGAATGTGAAAGAATTTCACATATACATATTTGTGGGGCATCTCTACAGGGGGACTTCCCTTAGAGGATTGTCGTGTAGGGGTGTCTGTGTAAGGGGTTGGAAAGTGCGGTGAGATGAGTCACTCGTGCAAGGGCCTCCCACTTACACAATATTATTAAAACCACCGTGGGTTCCTGGGCGTCTTTTAGAGAATCGAGTGACGGTTGCTGGCTAACCCCGATTAGACGGGTTAGTCCCCCCTTGGTAGGTAGGCCTTGTGGGGCATGCCACTGGTTGGCTGTTAGGGCGGCCAGTTGGTTATTGACTGTGGAGTACCATGCCGGCAGGTAGTCTGAACCCCAGTACGTCCAGGGGTTTTCTAGGGATGTTTAGGATCACCCATGGTTATTGCTTATGTCTTCTTGTTTACTTTTACTTGCACTTGGTTTCCATCATTTATTTATTTCTTGTTCTTCTTTTGCACAAATGTGATAAACATGAATTTGAAATTTTGGTTTTCAAGAAATGCATTGTTTTGGGAAAAACGGGTTGTGGCGTGTGTTGGTTTTTGAGATGGTAAAACGGGATCCTTTTTCCTTTAAAATATGAAAACCCTATTTCTATCTTTGTATGTGAAAACTAGTGTTTTGGGATTGTTTCTGGAAGGTGGTTTTGGTTGGATCATGTGGTTTACTTTGGCATCCCTACTGAGCATTTTTAATGCTCACGCCTATATTATCATTTCAGTTGTAGGTTCAGCTTCTCGTAGAGGTTTCTGGTTCAGCTGCTCAATGTTGGGGCAGCGTGGTTTTGATTTGGGTGGTGACCTAGGAGGTCACATGGAGGTATGTTTGACTTATTTGTCTTTCCGCTTCCAGTTCTTATCTCTATCATCAGTTCGTTTATCTGTTTATCTTTTGTTCGTGGGCCAAATCGTTCCCAACTTTTGAATTTTTATGCCCCGCACTGGTTGCCAGCCTGTGGGGATCGGGAACACCCCTCGGGACTTGTCGTGGACCGGCTCGGGTGACCGGCTCAGGGTCAACCCGGGCTAGTTCGTGACAAAATGGTATCAAAGGAGGTTCTTGTTATTTGGGGTGTCTGGTAGAAGGAGATTAGGACTGTTGGGGCTCAGGAGGTAGGTTACAGGTCGGTTCCTGATCACCATCGCTCATGATGAGACCTGAGTTACCAGGGTTAGTCCGGGATTTGAGTCTTTTGTCTTTGGTTATTTTGGATTGAGGGATGAAAATGGGAGCGAATCGATTCACATTGCGGCCTCACGTGGGGTGGTGACCCATGTGGAGTCCAAGTTCCCGGTTTAATTTCCTCTTAGTGTTTTGTCTTACTTGGGGCATGGCTCACCACCATGTCGCCGAGTTAAGTACAGACACTAGTCCCTCATTCCGACAGTTCATAGTTGGTTGTGTTTCATTTTGAACTCGGTCTCTGTGTGTGTGTGTGTGTGTTGAAAATGAAATTGATTTCGAATTGAAAAAAAAGGTTTTCTTCCAAATTGTTTTTGAAATTAGTAAAGTGGGTTTTTAAAGAGAAAGTGTATTAGTTTGGAACAATATGGTATGTGTTTGGATTTGGTAAGGAAAGAAGTGTTTGAACCTTGGCACTCCTTATGGAGTGTCAGATGTGCGTGGGTATATACGGAGAGTGCGTAAGGGGCACTTGTTTGCAGATGATGTGAGCGATATTGAATAAACGCACATGTGACGGTTCATAAGGTTCCATGGGAGGGGTTTCAAATTTTAAAGAAATGATGGTTTTGGAAAGTGATTTATGCTTGTGTTTGTATATGTTTGGATTATGGGCCTATTGACCTTGACTTGTGTTGTTTCCTTGATTGAATTTTGTCTTAATGACGGTTTAGATGATGTTTCTCATGTTGTCATCAGTATACCACCCATAAAGGTCTCTAAGGTTGTTAATGAGTCATGCCCAGTTTTTAGTTCTTTTTTCATGATGTCTATCGATCAAAGAAATCAAAGTTTGTGAGGGGTAGTTGTTTGGTTGTGGAACTGGAGTGGGTCTTCAGGTTGTTGGGAACTCCCAGGGTGGTTAGGGTGCATACCGTCTCAGGTTTATTTGAGGGTTCAGTTTTAGACTAGTAAAGATGAGATGTCTCATCATCGTTGGAGTTTTCGGTGTGATTAATGGTGGTCGACTTCCGCAAAGGTTCCCCACCTGGCAAGGAGTGTGGGCCAGTGGAACCTGTCTCCAAGAAACCATCCCTGTTGGTACCGGCTCATAGTTCGTCGGACCGCTCTCTTGTGTGCCACCAGTATGGTCTGTCCAAACATTCTAAGTCGCCTTACCGCATCCCTTCGGTGTCTTTCTACCGTGTGGCTGTTCAGGCCACCAGGGATAGTTCTGGGAGAAGCGTCGCTCGTGAAGGAGTTAGAGACCAGGAGATGAAAATGCCCGACTGTGAGGCAGGAGATGCTTCAGCCATCAGGGCCCCAGCCATAGGTCTCGAGGTGAATCTCGTGCACAGTCAGGAGTTGCCGAGGGTGTTTAGAACCTCACTTCAGATTATGTTTTCGACTTTCTGAAAGGAAATATCCAAAGTTTCCTGGTCCTGTTATTTTCACCATTGTAAGCTCATCATAGTTGTGGTGATGTGATGAACTTGTTCTACCGTAGTCCAAGCGGTCTTATCTATTCTCAGTGTGTTTTCAAGTCGTTCGGTTATCCTTGAAGGTTTATGGGCCCACGAATGAATGGGTCATTCTAAATTTGAGTTGGGTCTCAATTTTGTTCGTTAGGGGGATGTTTAGTTTCGTGAAATTAACATGCGGTATTTCGAGGACCTTGGTGAGTTCAGGCTCGGAATTCACTAGTCTCTGGTTGCAGTGAGGAGTTTGTTCGGTCGGTGTGGGAGGAGTTTAGTTAATTCCTTATCCTCAAGTTGTTGGGTCGTTTCATAGCAAGATTACTATTTAAGTCTCTGAGTGTTGTTTGGTCTATGTGAAGAAATTAACAGGGTTCAGTTTTGGAGTTCCCATGTTGCCCCCCTCCCCTCAGGGGTGGTGTGTTCGAGTTTCAAGGTCCCTGTGTTAGTAAATTTCTGTGGTGGGGAGAACCCTCCCGTGTTCTCCCCTCAACCTCGGACAATGTTTGTACTCGAGTTGGTCGGGTGTGACTTGTGTTGGTAATGGTCACCCCGAGCCTCTCAGTTTCTTCTGGTCTTTCCTGGGCACAGACTCGAGTTATGATAACTATTGTCTTGGTGACTTTCTGGGGGCAGAAAGTGTTTGTGGTGGGGAGAATTGTCACACCTGTTTTTTTAGTCATCTTATTTATTTTATTTCACTTGGCATCGGGTGTTTTTTCCTAAGGGCGGGTGAGTCCCGGTTTAAATTTTTAATGTTGGGTTGAGTTTATGGTTTGGGATAGTGCGCGAACAATGTGCGTTTAAGATGCGTAGTCTTCTTGAGTACCGTATGGTGCGCAAATACCGCACGGTCATCCAGTTTTAACGTTATTAATTAGTTGGTTGAGCAGATAAATAAATATATATATATATATATTCGTATATATGTTCATATATATGTTCATGTTTTAACGTTATGTGTATATATCACTACTGGAATTTGGGTTTTTCCTAACGGCAGTATACCAACGGTTCAATTAAACCGTTGGTATACTCAGCCTTTGCCAACGGTTTACTGAAACCGTTGGCAAAGGGCATTCCAGTGACCCATTTCCCAATGGTTCTATAGAACCGTTGGGAAAGGGGTGCTAAACTTATCCCTTTCCCAACGGTTTATTGAAACCGTTGGGAAAGGTTGCCTTTTCCAACGGTTTTTACAAACCGTTGGCAAAGGTTTTTCCCAAATAGCAACCCCGATCTGCTCTCCCTCATTCGAGACAGAGCCCTAATTATCCTTCGCTCCCGTGCTCTCGCGAACCCCCTGTCCGAACATCATCGACCCCCGTCTGAATAGGTACACCCCCCATCCGAACAGGTAAAAATTGATCTCAATCAAGTTGTTGTAGTTGTTTTAATGAATTTATTTTTCCATTAATTAAAACATAAACACTATGGTTCCATTTTTATAGAATCTTACATGCCAATGGTGGAAAATTTTATAATGCATATAGATTCTATTATTTTTAGATTTCTTCTCTTATGGATATGTGTTGGTTTTCCACATGGAATGCCTTGACTATCTACTTAGCATGATAGAGGGTTTCTTTTGGAAATTTCCAATGGAAATTACATGATCCTATAAACATTTTGATGAATTTTCCTAACCTAGATGGATTGTCTGATGTTTCTCTAATGATCAAGGACGGAATGTTTGGAGGACATCACAAGTCCTGACTGGTTGATCCTAGAAGAAATTTCATGATAATGGATGTAATGCCTATAGGGAATCTCTTTATTTTGGTGATCTTCTCCATTTTCATCAAAAGACATGTTTGACACACTGGGAGGGAAACTCTAGAGTCAGTGTGACATGTCTTGAAGGGTGATTTATGTCCATAGTGACATGATTTGAGGACATCACATGACCTAGTTGGTGTGCCTGGAGGGTGTTAAGGGAGCCATCTAACATTCCTGACATTTAATATGAGACTGAGATAATATGTATTGATTCCCCTATATAGAAGGAGATACATATCTATTGGAAAACATGTAGTCTGTATGGTGAGAATTAAAGGCTTTTCATTACAAGGGTTGCATATTCATGGGTGCCATCTGATTTTATTTGACATGTCAAGGGGACATCAAATGATCAAAATAGGTTTCCAATGGAATGTATTGTGAACAGGATGAAATTTCCTAGTGCAATAAAATTTCATAGGTGATGCATGTTATGAACATTAGGGTCAACATATATTTCCTTCACCTTAGTCTCCCATATTTTAGTATTTCATCCATCCTTTTATCCCAAATTCCATAGATTTATACATTATTTTATTATATTATGTCTCAAATTATCTAAAATATGTGTTTGATGTTCTTCACGTGACCTATCATAATTCCTTCTCATAATCTATAGTGATCATGGGAAGATCCCATGCATGATTCATGATCACTCAAATTATTCTGCAGATCATACATAATGGAAGCCTTACAGGATGTGAGATGATTATATCTATGAAATCTACTCAGGTACCTGGTGAGGAAGTGCATATTAATTCAAAAAGGTAAATCGCATATGAGGATACCCTACTAATATGGTTATGGGATGAGGCATGCTCTGATGTGATAACACATTAAGTTCTTGTTGGTTTTACATTTTTTCAATAACATATTAGTATGTTTTTTTCACATGTGTAGTTGATACCATGATTATTTTCTTCCTTTATCGTTTACTTAAATGTATTTTCTATTAAAGTTCAATCTTATTGAATTGTTTATGACAAAATGACTTATATGAATTCTTTTTACAGAATGGACAGAAGTTGGATGTATGAAACTGATCATATCTCAAGCGATTTTCAAAACAATTTGGAGAGCTTTATAGATTTTGCATTTCACAATGCTTCAGATAGTGGTCGCATACACTGCCCATGTTCCAATTGTGTTGGTAGACCTTGGTTGAGTCGTGAAGAAGTCAGCTACCACATAAACAAAAATGGTTTTCAAGCAAACTACTTTGTGTGGTATCACAATGGGGAGAAAATTAAATCTCAAATTGGTGATGATCGAAATGAAAGGACTGGAATGGAGAATTTTTTAGATGATCGGTTTCCGTTTATTCGTCATCATGAAAAAGAAAGGATTTCGACTCAAGAAGACGTCAATATGAGGACAACTGATGCATCTAGTGAAAATGATGATATTGATAGGGTGAAAAAATTGAATGATGCTGCCACGACTCCAGTATATCGACAATGCGATAAAATGAAAAAGCTGGAATTTTTAATCCGATTGTTTCATGGAAAAACTATGTATGGGATTTCTAATACAGCAATCGATTACATTCTTACCCTCTTGAAGGATTTACTTCCAGATGATGCAGATATTCTCTCAAACCACTATATGTCATGGAAGTTAGTTGAAGAACTTGGATTTTCCAGAAACAAAATTCATGTTTGCCCGAAAGATTGCAGTTTATTCTGGGAAGAAACCGCTGAACGAAATGAATGTATAAAATGTGGCACATCCCGCTGGAAGTCAAAATCTGATGGAACACCATCCCGCGTTCCACAGAAAGTAATGTGGCACTTTCCATTGATCCCCAGACTCCAGAATCTTTTTATGTCTGATGACATATCAATAAAAATGAGATGGCATGATACCGAGAGAAAGAAGACTAATGATGAGTTGGTTCATCCTGCAGATGGATTTGCATGGCAGAGATTTGATGCTCGACATCCTGATTTTGCAGCTGACGCGCGTAATGTGAGTCTGGGTCTTTCATGCGATGGTTTTAATCCGTTTGGGCAGATGCTTACTTCGCACAGCACATGGCCAGTTTTTATACACATTTATAATCTTCCCCCATGGTTGTGTATGAAAAAATCTTTCACTTTCAGGAGTATACTCATATCTGGTCCTTCTGATCCCGGCATTGATATTGATGTATACATGCAACCTTTAATAAAAGAGTTGAAACTTCTTTGGGATGTGGGTGTGCGCACATATGATGCATGTTCGAAAGACATATTTCAGATGCGTGCTGCGCTTATGTGGACGATCAATGATTTTCCGGCTTATGCAATGATGTCTGGATAGAGCACGAAGGGAAAACTGTCATGTCCAGTTTGTATGAAGAATACATGATCCAGAAGACTGAAACATCATTGTAGTTTTAGTTTTATGGGACATCGACGATTTTTTCCAAAGGATCATCCATATAGAATGAATCGTCGAAGATTTGATAATACTATAGAGACCGATGATCCACCTCAGCGTATGTCTGGAACTGATGTGCTTAATGAATTGAAAGATTTCAGTTTTTCGTTCGGGAAGGGTCAAATGAAATCTGGAAAGAGAAAGAATGTTTCCACAGAAACCTGTTACAATTGGAGGAAGAGGAGTATCTTTTTTGATTTTCCTTATTGGTCAACCAATTTGTTACGTCATTGCTTAGAAGTAATGCATATTGAAAAGAATATATGTGAAATGTTGCTTTTAGTTCTTCTAAATGTCAAGGGGAAGACAAAAGATGATTTATGATCTCGACGTGACTTGGTGGATTGGGGCATCAGACCAGAATTGCATCCTGTGCGTATCAGTGAAAATAAATGGCAACTTCCATGTGCTTCTTATGTGATGACACCTACTGAAAAAAAACAATTTATGGAAGTATTAGAGACTATTAGAGTTCCTGATGGGTATTCAAGAAACATATCTAAACGGGTCAACAGAAGAGATTTGAAGCTAAAATCTTTGAAGACTCGTGATTATCACGTTCTACTGCATGATTTGCTTCCAATAGCAATCCGTCATCTTTTGTCCAATAATGTAAGGGTGGGTGTTATTCGGTTGTGCCATTTTTTTAGAGATCTTTGTGCTAAGAAGTTGTCCAAGTCTTTCTTGCAAAAAATGTTGACAGATGCCCCATTAATTTTTTGTGAGTTGGAGAAAATATTTCCCCCATCATTTTTCACATGCATGCTGCATCTGACTGTCCATATTCCAACTGAAATACTTCTCGGAGGACCTGTTTCTTTTCGTTGGATGTATCCAAATGAAAGAAATATGTTCACATTAAAGTCTTATGTTTGAAACAAGAATCATCCCGAAGGTTCTATCGTGAACGGTTACCTAGATCAAGAATGTATGGATTTCTGTTCGATGTATTTGTCTGATCTTACTACAAGAATGAACAGACCAATGAGAAATGAAGAAGAAAAATATGAGCAAATTGAACCCAGTTTTCCATCACTTCCTCAAACAGGAGGAATTCCTGGATCATATACATTGAAGACATTAAGCCATGAAGAGCGGGAGATGGCACATCGCACAGTTTTGTTCAACTGTGATTTGTTCGATGACTATATCAGGTAACAAAATTGAATATGTATATCTTACATATATATCTGTTAAACTATTCATATTTTTTTATCTACAGGGAACATAAAACAATGATAAATAGGAAGCATCATTCTTTATCTTTGATAAGGAGAGAGACTTTGCATAGAAAAGAGTTTTCTGCTTGGTTAAAATTGAAGGTAAAAATATTACTGTTTAAATTAATTATTTCAATATTTACTTAAGTTTAACTGTCATTTATATTGCAGGTATTGAGTTTGTCTGCTGACTCTGTCTCTGAGGAAATAAGATCTTTGGCTTTTGGTCCTAATACCGTGGTTCGTGATTGTAAATCAATTGTTATCAATGGGTACAGATTTATTGTCACTGAACGAGCCAAAAACATGAGAACACAACATGATGGTATTATGGTTACTACCACAACAGATTGTTATGCCAGTGCATCAGATAGTAGACCGCGACTTGAAAATGTGTGTTATTATGGAGTCGTTGAGAAAATAATAATATTGGATTATTACTCTCATGGACGAGTCACAATGATGAAATGCCATTGGTTTGATTCGATGACGAGACATGGCATATTTATTAATGATTGTGGATTTCGAGTAATTAATATGACCCGCACTCTTGCTACCGAAGAACCATATGTGTTGGCATCAATGGCTAAACAAGTTTTTTATGTCAAAGATCAACTTCAACCTGAATTTGGTGTCATAGTTGAAGTAATTCCAAGACATATTTTTGATGATGCTGATGATGGAATTGACACTGTCCCTATTGCCATTGGAACCAATCCATTTATTTCTTTTGATGACTCCAATAGCTCAATTGTCAGAGTTGATTGTGAACCTGAAGTTGTGGTTGGAAATATATAGAATCATTCATCCATGTTTTCAATTCTTTTGGTTTACCTCGAGTTGGGTTGTTAAGGTTGGTAATATTCATATTTATTTAGTATTGATCACAAATATGTTTTAGCTGACTTGACCGTTATGTGAATTTTCAATGTTTATTGGTTGCTGTTTTATTTGAATTGCATTTTCTAATTTGGAATTGAACTGTATTCAAACCAAATCAAACAATATTTCTAACTTGGTGAACATTACAACTTGTATGTTTTATTAAATTCATTCAAGCTCTTCTAAAACAATTGATAGCTAAATTACCAATGAATCCCCTCATTCCATCATATATTTAGTTTTTTGGTTTACAGATTAATTTCCTTTTTCTAATTAATTACATATTTGTTTTCAAATGCAGGAAATGCAGCCAATTGAAGAGAGACGAAGAAAAAAAATGGCGGAGAACAATCGTCGGATGGAGGAGATGGGCATTCCACCATTAGTGCCTACAGTGAGTACTTTATTTCAAGTATATATATATATATATATATATTTACAGAATATATAATGTCATGTGATTAATTTTTTGTAAACCTTTTTGTAGGATCCACCGTTACGTCGACAGTTATTCGACGAGGAGCCTAGTACTGGTCCTAGTACTCAGGTCGGTGGTACGAGGAGGGTTCGTACCAGAGGTGGACGTAGAGCTGCGTGTGCCCGACTAGACCCTGCCCCTCCCACTGACATTTCAGCCTTCCCACATTCTGATCCCGGTGTGTCATTAGGGACACACGGGGTATTTAGGCCTCCCATGTTTTCACGACCTTCTGCATCTTCTGCCCCATCATTTTCACATCCCATGATGATTCCCACTCCCCAGTCAGCATCAGGTCATACAGCTATTCCATCTTCTTTTCCTTCTACTTCTGTCTCTCCGAGCTTTTATATTCCATCGTCTTCGACTCCTGTTCCACCAGAGGGTGTTCCATCAGGTTCTGTGGATCCGACACCACTCATTGATCAGACTAGCGCAGGTATATTTATAAAACCCTAAAAAAATTATAGCAATGTTTATTTTCATTATAACATGTTTTTATAAAATATTTGTTTTTCTTTCATGACAGATGCATCTACTGACAGGAGGCGGGGGCGGGGCCGTACACGCAGGCATTCGGTGTGGAACCGTCGCACACAGGTTATGGTGGAATATAATGAAGACAATCAGATGGTTGAGAAAACAGGGCAGCAATGTCGGAGTTTTCAGGCAACGCTTGCCAAATACTCTGAAATCATTCCCATCAGCCCGCTGTCGTGGAGACATTTGCCACATGAGGTCAAAGATAGAGCTTGGGCAGAGATATGGGTAAAAAAATCTGTTGTATTTAATGCCATGAATTATTTTTGTATTTATATGAATTAATATTTTGATTTCAACTTCGATTTAATTTTCCTGATGGTGAGGGTGCACGACTGGAACGTCTATAGGATTTAGGCGAGCTTTGAAGAGCCTACAAGCATGAGCTGTATATTGGATGGCATGCTAGAGTTGGCACTGAGTTAGAGGCGGTACCAGTCATGGATGATTGTCCTATAGAGCAGTATCGTCAGATGATTACTCATTGGACGAGTACCCAGTTTAAGGTATGAATTACATTTGAGGTATTTAAATAATAACTTTCAAGTTTTGAATTAATATTATCCTTTTCATTATCTAATTTTATTTAGGAATCATCTGGAAAAAATAAAAAAAAATATTGATGCAAAAAAATACCTCCATACACTAGGACGCACGATGATGTCGGATCATGAGAGGCAGCAGGTATGAAAATTGTTTATAAGTTTTCTTTACGACTTACATTTTCTTTTGTTTCCTCAATTATTTAATCATTTGCTAAAGTTTTTATATAACTTTTGTTTTCAATGTCATTGTAGAGGCAAGTACAAAATATTGAAGGACGTGTGCCTCGAGAAAAACTGTTTTGCTCGAGTATACGAAAAAAGGATGGAAGTGCTGTCAACGAAGCGACTCAGCAGCAGATTGTAAGTTTTAATCTATTGATTTTATATTTTAATATCTATTTTGTAACTTAATAATATATTTATATTTGTAACAGGATGCTTTAGAGGCTCTCGATGCCCAAGAAGCAGACAATTTTGGGCCATCTGATCACTTACATCAGGTGTTGGGAGAGGATCATTCTGGCAGAGTACGCTGCCGACCTAGGATAGCCCCGACGAGGTATTGGCCTACCTCAGATACGAGTTGTAGTGCCACTGAGATGCAACAAGTTAGGGCACAGGCAGAACAGGCTGAGAAAAGGGCCACAGAGACGGCAGAACAGTCTGCTAGGGCAAACAGTGCATTTATGAAATTTATTGAAGTTCTACGTCCAACACTTCCAGCAGAGGCCAGCCCAGCGATTGATGAATACATGTCGTCGATACATTCTATATATGGTGCACCAGGTGGCAGTTCCAGTGGTGGTCAGGCCGATGTCCAGCTTGAAGATGATGATGGCGAGGAGTCTGATGCGGAAGAGGAGGGAGATGAGGAGGGCGAGGAGGAGGGCGAAGGCGAGGAGGAGGGCGCTGTGGAGGGTGAGGACGATGAGGAGGACGATGACGAGAGTGATGATGATGATGATTATGGTGATGCTGATGCTGATGTGGGGCATATTGATCCATTACATTTTTGACTTATATTACTGAGATTTGATGTTTAATCTATTCTAGTTGTTGGTTTTATCTAGACTCGTAGTATAGTATTGGAGTTGAGTTATTTTTATATATTGTCTGTTTTTATGGATGTTGTTGTCTTTTAGTGGTTGTGTGTTTGAGAACTCCCTAGACAACCCCCCTCATTCTTGGACCCTCGACAACCCCCCCTCCCCCTTGGACCCCGAACACCCCCCAAACACCCCTCGGACAGCACCGCGGACAGCCCCCTGGATAGCCCCCCGTACAGCCCCCCACCCTCCACCCTGGACCCCAGATATCCCCCCGGACAGCCCCCCGGACAACCCCCCCACCCTCCCCCTTGGACCCCGAACAACCCCCCAAACACCCCCCGGACAGCCCCCCGGACAGCCCCCTGAACAACCCCGGACAACCCCCTGAACAACCCCTGAACAACCCCTGAACAACCCCTGAACAACCCCCTGAACAACCCCCGGACAGCCCCCTGAACAACCCTGGACAGCCCCCTGAACAACCCCCAAACACCCCCCGGACAGACCCCGCACAGCCCCCCCACCCTCCTCCTTGGTCCCCAGACAGCCCCCCGGACACCCACCGGACAGCCCCCCCCCCCCCCCCGGACAGCCCCCCAGATAGCCCCTCCACCTTCCTTAATTTCATTAGCTCTAAAATGTTTCATAGCACAATCAACTAAAATCTAATCCATACTAAATATGATATAAAAATATTCTATATGAATTTTCATAAGATTTTAAGTGAAAACAAAAAGTGACATACAAAAAACTGACCAAACGCATTCGAAATGTGTTGATGCTTTAGGACAACGATCCATGGGTCATATGTGACGTTTATGAATCAACCCCGCCTCAATCCGAGGCACGGTGTGGCCGGAACAACTCAAAGTGTATGTCTTTTGTTTCAAAAGGACATCATTTTAAGTGAAAAACATCAACTGGCATACGGAAAACCGGCCAAACGCATTCGGATTGTGTTGATACTTTAAGATAACGATCCATGGGTCATTTGAGACGTGTACGAGTCAACCCCGCCTAAATCCGAGATGTGGTGTGGTCGGGACCACTCTAAGTGACTTTCTTTTGTTTAAAATGGACAGTATTTTAAGTACATACGGAAAACCAACCAAACGCATTCGGTTTCTATTGGAACTTTAGGAGAACGATCCATGGGTCATATGTGACGTGTACGAGTCAACGCCACCTCAATCTGAGGTGCGGTGTGACCGACACCACTCAAAGTGTCTCTATTTTGTTTAAAATGGACTTCATTTTTAGTGAAAACAACAAATGACATACGGAAAACTGACCAAATGGTTTCTGATTGTGTTGATACTTTAGCACAATGATCCATGGGTCATATGTGACGTTTACTAGTCAAACCCGCCTCAATCCGAGGCGTGGTGTGGCCGGAAAAACTCAAAGTGTATGTCTTTTGTTTCAAAAGGACATCATTTTAAGTGAAAAACATCAACTGGCATACGGAAAACCGACCAAACGCATTCGGTTTCTGTTGAAACATTAGGAGAACGATCCATGGGTCATATGTGACGTGTACGAGTTAATTCCACCTCAATCCGAGGCGCGGTGTGGCCGAAACCACTCAAATTGTCTCTATTTTGTTTAAAATGGACTTCATTTTTAGTGAAAACAACAAAAGACATACGGAAAACCGACCGAACGGATTCTGATTGTGTTGATACTTTATCACAATTATCCATGGGTCATATGTGACGTGTATGAGTCAACCCCTCCTCAATCCGAGGCGCGGTGTGGCCGGCACAACTCAAAGTGTATGTCTTTTGTTTCAAAAGGATGTCATTTTAAGTGAAAAACATCAACTGGCATACGGAAAACCGGCCAAACGCATTCGGATTGTGTTGATACTTTAGGAAAACGATTCATGGTTCATTTGAGACGTGTACGAGTCAACCCCGCCTAAATCTGAGACGCGGTGTGGCCGGTACCCCTCTAATTTTGTCTCTTTTGTTTCAAACGGACAAGATTATAAGTGAAATAAACAACTGGCAGACGAAAAACCGACCAAACGCATTCGGAATCTGTTGAAATTTTAGGACAACGATCCATGGGTCATATGTGATGTGTACGAGCCAACTCAGGATCAATACGAGTCACGGTGTGGTCGGGACCACTCTAAGTGACTTTCTTTTGTTTAAAATGGACAGTATTTTAAGTACATACGGAAAACCGACCAAACGCATTCGGTTTCTGTTGAAACTTTAGGAGAACGATCCATGGGTCATATGTGACGTGTACGAGTCAACACCACCTCAATACAAGGAGCGGTGTGGCCGACACTACTCAAAGTGTCTCTATTTTGTTTAAAATGGACTTCATTTTTAGTGAAAACAAAAAATGACATACGGAAAACCGACCGAACGGATTCGGATTGTGTTGATACTTTAGAAAAATGATCCATGGGTCATATGTGACATGTATGAGTCAACCCCGCCTCAATCCGAGGCGTGGTGTGTCCGGCACAACTCAAAGTGTATGTCTTTTGTTTCAAAAGGACGCCATTTTAAGTGAAAAACATCAACTGGCATACGGAAAACTGGCCAAACGCATTAGGATTGTGTTGATACTTTAGGAAAACGATCCATGGTTCATTTGAGACGTGTACGAGTAAACCCCACCTAAATCCGAGACGCGGTGTGGCCGGTACCACTCTAAATGTGTCTCTTTTGTTTAAAACGGAAAAGATTATAAGTGAAATAAACAACTGACAGACGAAAAACCGACCAAACGCATTCGGAATCTGTTGAAATTTTAGGACAATGATCCATGGGTCATATGTGATGTGTACGAGCCAACCCGGGCTCAATCCGAGTCATGGTGTGGTCAGGACCACTCTAAGTGACTTTCTTTTGCTTAAAATGGACAGTATTTTAAGTACATACGGAAAACCAACCAAACGCATTAGGTTTCTGTTGAAACTTTAGGAGAACGATCCATGGGTCATATGTGACGTGTACGAGTCAACGCCACCTCAATCCGAAGTGCGGTGTGGCCGACACCACTCAAAGTGTCTCTATTTTGTTTAAAATGGACTTCATTTTTAGTGAAAACAACAAATGACATACGGAAAACCGACCGAACGGATTCTGATTGTGTTGACACTTTAGCACAATTATCCATGGGTCATATGTGACGTGTACGAGTCAACCCCGCCTCAATCTGAGGTGCGGTGTGGCCGGCACAACTCAAAGTGTATGTCTTTTGTTTCAAAAGGACGTCATTTTAAGTGAAAAACATCAACTGGCATACGGAAAACCGACCAAACGCATTCGGATTGTGTTGATACTTTAGGAAAACGATCCATGGTTCATTTGAGACGTGTATGAGTCAACCCCGCCTAAATCCAAGACGTGGTGTGGCTGGTACCACTCTAATTGTGTCTCTTTTGTTTCAAACGGACAAGATTATAAGTGAAATAAACAACTGGCAGACGAAAAACCGACCAAACGCATTCGGAATCTGTTGAAATTTTAGGAAAATGATTCATGGGTCATATGTGACGTGTACGAGCCAACCTGGGCTCAATCCGAGTCACGGTGTGGTCGGGACCACTCTAAGTGACTTTCTTTTGTTTAAAATGGACAGTATTTTAAGTACATACGGAAAACCGAACAAACGCATTCAGTTTCTATTGAAACTTTAGTAGAACGATCCATGGGTCATAGGTGACGTGTACGAGTCAAAGACACCTCAATCCGAGGCGCGGTGTGGCCAACACCACTCAAAGTGTCTCTATTTTGTTTAAAATGAACTTCATTTTTAGTGAAAACAAAAAATGACATACGGAAAACCGACCGAACGGATTCTGATTGTGTTGATACTTTAGAACAATGATCCATGGGTCATATGTGCTGTGTATGAGTTAACCCCGCCTCAATCCAAGGCGTGGTGTGGCCAGCACAACTCAAAGTGTATGTCCTTTGTTTCAAAAGGACGCCATTTTAAGTGAAAAACATCAACTGGCATACGGAAAACCGTCCAAACGCATTTGGATTGTGTTGATACTTTCGTAAAACGATCCATGGTTCATTTGAGACGTGTACGAGTCAACCCCGCCTAAATCCGAGACGCGGTGTGGCCGGTACCACTCTAAATGTGTCTCTTTTGTTTAAAACGGAAAAGATTATAAGTGAAATAAACAACTGACAGACGAAAAACCGACCAAACGCATTCGTAATCTGTTGAAATTTTAGTAAAATGATCCATGGGTCATATGTGACGTGTACGAGCCAACCCGGGCTCAATCCAAGTCACGGTGTGGTCAGGACCACTCTAAGTGACTTTCTTTTGTTTAAAATGGACAGTATTTTAAGTACATACGGAAAACCAACCAAACGCATTCGTTTTCTGTTGAAACTTTAGGATAACGATCCATGGGTCATATGTGACGTGTACGAGTCAACGCCACCTCAATCCGAGGCACGGTGTGTCCGACACCACTCAAAGTGTCTCTATTTTGTTTAAAATGGACTTCATTTTTAGTGAAAACAATAAATGACATACGGAAAACCGACCGAACGGATTCTGATTGTGTTGATACTTTAGCACAATTATCCATGGGTCATATGTGACGTGTACGAGTCAACCTCACCTCAATCCGAAGCACGGTGTGGCCGGCACAACTCAAAGTGTATGTCTTTTGTTTCAAAAGGACGTCATTTTAAGTGAAAAACATCAACTGGCATACGGAAAACCGACCAAACGCATTCGAATTGTGTTGATACTTTAGGAAAACGATCCATGGTTCATTTAAGACATGCACGAGTCAACCCCGCCTAAATCTGAGACGCGGTGTGGCCGGTACCACTCTAATTGTGTCTCTTTTGTTTCAAACGGACAAGATTATAAGTGAAATAAACAATTGGCAGACGAAAAACCGACCAAACACATTCAGAATCTGTTGAAATTTTAGGACAACGATCCATGGGTCATATGTGACGTGTACGAGCCAACCGGGGCTCAATCCGAGTCACGGTGTGGTCGGGACCACTCTAAGTGACTTTCTTTTGTTTAAAATGGAAAGTATTTTAAGTACATATGGAAAACCGAACAAACGAATTCGGTTTCTGTTGAAACTTTAGGAGAATGATCCATGGGTCATATTTGACGTGTAAGAGTCAACGCCACCTCAATCCGAGGCGCGGTGTGGCCGACACCACTCAAAGTGTCTCTATTTTGTTTAAAATGGACTTCATTTTTAGTAAAAACAAAAAATGACATACGGAAAACCGACCGTACGGATTCTGATTGTGTTGATACTTTAGAACAATGATCCATGGGTCATATGTGACGTGTATGAGTCAACCCCGCCTCAATCCGAGGAGCGGTGTATCCAGCACAACTCAAAGTGTATGTCTTTTGTTTCAAAAGGACGCCATTTTAAGTGAAAAAACATCAACTGGAATACAAAAAACCGGCCAAATGCATTCGGATTGTGTTGATACTTTAGGACAATGATCCATGGTTCATTTGAGATGTGTACGAGTCAACCCCGCCTAAATACGAGACGCGGTGTGGCCGGTACCACTCTAAATGTGTCACTTTTGTTTAAAACGGAAAAGATTATAAGTGAAATAAACAACTGACAGACGAAAAACCGACCAAACGCATTCGGAATCTGTTGAAATTTTAGGAAAACGATCCATGGGTCATATGTGACGTGTACAAGCCAACCCGGGCTCAATATGAGTCACGGTGTGGTCAGGACAACTCTAAGTGACTTTCTTTTGTTTAAAATGTACAGTATTTTAAGTACATACGGAAAACCAACCAAACGCATTCGGTTTCTGTTGAAACTTTAGGAGAATGATCCATGGGTCATATGTGACGTGTACGAGTCAACGCCACCTCAATCCGAGGCTCAGTGTGGCTGACACCACTCAAAGTGTCTCTATTTTGTTTAAAATGGACTTCATTTTTAGTGAAAACAACAAATGACATACAGAAAACCGACCGAACGGATTCTGATTGTGTTGATACTTTAGCACAATTATCCATGGGTCATATGTGACGTGTACGAGTCAACCCCGCCTCAATCTGAGGTGCGGTGTGGCCGGCACAACTCAAAGTGTATGTCTTTTGTTTCAAAAGGACGTCATTTTAAGTGAAAAACATCAACTGGCATACGGAAAACCGACCAAACGCATTCGGATTGTGTTGATACTTTAGGAAAATGATCCATGGTTCATTTGAGACGTGTACGAGTCAACCCCTCCTAAATCCGAGACACGTTCTGGCCGGTACCACTCTAATTGTGTCTCTTTTGTTTCAAACGGACAAGATTATAAGTGAAATAAACAACTAGCAGAAGAAAAACCGACCAAACGCATTCGGAATCTGTTGAAATTTTAGGAAAACGATCCATGGGTCATATGTGCCGTGTACGAGCCAACCCGGGCTCAATCCGAGTCACGGTGTGGTCGGGACCACTCTAAGTGACTTTCTTTTGTTTAAAATGGACAGTATTTTAAGTACATACAGAAAACCGACCAAACGCATTCGGTTTCTGTTGAAACTTTAGGAGAACAATCCATGGGTCATATGTGACGTGTACGAGTCAACACCACCTCAATCCGAGGTGCGTTGTGGCCGACACCACTCAAAGTGTCTCTATTTTGTTTAAAATGGACTTCATTTTTTGTGAAAACAAAAAATGACATACAGAAAACCGACCGAACGGATTCTGATTGTGTTGATACTTTAGCACAATGATCCATGGGTCATATGTGACGTGTATGTTTTAACCCTGCCTCAATCCGAGGCACGGTGTGACCAGCACAACTCAAAGTGTATGTCTTTTGTTTCAAAAGGACGCCATTTTAAGTGAAAAACATCAACTGGCAAACGGAAAACCGGCCAAACGCATTCGTATTGTGTTGATACTTTAGGACAACGATCCATGGTTCATTTGAGACGTGTACGAGTCAACCCCGCCTAAATCCGAGACGCGGTGTGGCCGGTACCACTCTAAATGTGTCTCTTTTGTTTAAAACGGAAAAGATTATAAGTGAAATAAACAACTGACAGACAAAAAACCGACCAAACGCATTCGGAATCTGTTTAAATTTTAGGACAACGATCCATGGGTCATATGTGACGTGTAAGATCCAACCCGGGCTCAATCCGAGTCACGGTGTGGTCAGGACCACTCTAAGTGACTTTCTTTTGTTTAAAATGGACAGTATTTTAAGTACATACGGAAAACCAACCAAACGCATTCGGTTACTTTTGAAACTTTAGGAGAACGATCCATGGGTCATATGTGACGTGTAAGAGTCAACGCCACCTCAATCCGAGGCGCGGTGTGGACGACACCACTCAAAGTGTCTCTATTTTGTTTAAAATGGACTTCATTTTTAGTGAAAACAACAAATGACATACGGAAAACCAACCGAACGGATTATGATTGTGTTGATACTTTAGAAAAATTATCCATGGGTCATATGTGACGTGTAAGAGTCAACCCCTCCTCAATCCGAGGCGTGGTGTGGCCGGCACAACTCAAAGTGTATGTCTTTTGTTTCAAAAGGACGTCATTTTAAGTGAAAAACATCAACTGGCATACGGAAAACTGACCAAACGCATTCAGATTGTGTTGATACTTTAGTAAAACAATCCATGGTTCATTTGAGACGTGTACGAGTCAACCCCGCCTAAATCTGAGACGCGGTGTGGCCGGTACCACTCTAATTGTGTCTCTTTTTTTTCAAATGGACAAGATTATAAGTGAAATAAACAACTGGCAGACGAAAAACTAACCAAACGCATTCGAAATCTGTTGAAATTTTAGGACAACGATCCATGGGTCATATGTGACGTGTACGAGCCAACCCGGGCTCAATCCGAGTCACGGTGTGGTTGGGACCACTCTAAGTGACTTTCTTTTGTTTAAAATGGACAGTATTTTAAGTACATACAAAAAACCGACCAAACGCATTAGGTTTCTATTGAAACTTTAGGAGAACAATACATGGGTCATATGTGACGTGTACAAGTCAACGCCACCTCAATCCGAGGTGCGGTGTGGCCGAAACCACTCAAAGTGTCTCTATTTTGTTTAAAATGGACTTCATTTTTAGTGAAAACAAAAAATGACATACGAAAAACCGACCGAACGGATTCTGATTGTGTTGATACTTTAGAAAAATGATCCATGGGTCATATGTGACGTGTATGAGTCAACCCCGCCTCAATCCGAGGCGCAGTGTGGCCGGCACAACTCAAAGTGTATGTCTTTTGTTTCAAAAGGACGCCATTTTAAGTGAAAAACATCAACTGGCATACGAAAAACCGGCCAAACGCATTCGGATTGTGTTGATATTTTAGGAAAACGATCCATGGTTCATTTGAGACGTGTAAAAGTCAACCCCACCTAAATCCGAGACGCGGTGTGGCCGGTACCACTCTAAATGTGTCTCTTTTGTTTAAAACGGAAAAGATTATAAGTGAAATAAACAACTGACAGACGAAAAACCGACCAAACGCATTCGGAATCTGTTGAAATTTTAGGACAATGGTCCATGGGTCATATGTGACGTGTAAGAGCCAATCCGGGCTCAATCCGAGTCATGGTGTGGTCAGGACCACTCTAAGTGACTTTCTTTTGTTTAAAATGGACAGTATTTTAAGTACATACGGAAAACCAACAAAACGCATTCGGTTTCTATTGAAACTTTAGGAGAACGATCCATGGGTCATAAGTGACATGTACGAGTCAACGCCACCTCAATCCGAGGTGCGGTGTGGCCGAAACCACTCAAAGTGTCTCTATTTTGTTTAAAATGGACTTCATTTTTAGTGAAAACAACAAATGACATATGGAAAACCGACCGAACGGATTCTGATTGTGTTGATACTTTATCACAATTATCCATGGGTCATATGTGACGTGTAAGAGTCAACCCCGCCTCAATTCGAGGTGCGGTGTGGCCAGCACAACTCAAATTGTATGTATTTTGTTTCAAAAGGACGTCATTTTAAGTGAAAAACATCAACTAACATACGGAAAACCGACCAAACGCATTCGGATTGTGTTGATACTTTAGGACAAAGATCCATGGGTCATTTGAGACGTGTACGAGTCAACCCCGTCTAAATCCGAAACGTGATGTGGCCGGTCCCACTCTAACTGTGTCTCTATTGTTTAAAAGGGACAAGATTATAAGTGAAATAAACAACTGACATACGAAAAACTAACCAAACGCATTTGGAATCTGTTGAAATTTTAGGACAACGATCCATGGGTCATATGTTACGTGTACGAGTCAACCGTGCCTCAATCCAAGTCACGGTTTGGCCGAGACCACTCTAAGTGTATCTATTTTCTTTAAAATGGACTACATTTTAAATACATACAGAAAACCAACCAAATGCATTCTGATTGTGTTTATATTTTAGCACAACAATGCATGGGTCATGTGTGATGTGTACGAGTCAACCCCGCGTCAATCCGAGGCGCGGTGTGGCCAGAACCATTCAAAGTGTCTCTCTTTTATTTAAAAGACACTTCATTTTAAGTGAAAACAACAACTGGCATAAGGAAAACTGACCAAACGATTTCAGAATATGTTGATACTTTAGGACAACGATCAATGAGTCATTTGTGACGTGTACGAGTTAACCTCGCCTTAATCCGAGGCACGGCGTGACCAGTATCATTCCAGGTGTATGTATTTTGTTTAAAATGTATATGATTTCGAGTAAAAATATATGGTGTACAAAAAACCAATCAAATTATGAATTGAATTCCGGATTCCACATATGATTGTCATATAAATTTTAAATTGAATTCTAAATGAATTATGTATATTTATAATTATGTTTTGAATTCTAATTTAATTATGGATGAGTATATTTCCAGGATGCATTATATGTGTTGGTTGGTTGGTTTGCATTATTTAAATGTGTTGGTTTTTCTCTATATGTATGCATTGTATATGTGTTACAGTTACAATAATTGGATTGAAAATTGAATTGAAATTGAAAATTGAATTGAAAATGAGCCCAAAACAGACCTGATGTGCCAAAATGAGAAAAACAGACCTGCTGTGCAAATTGCAGGCTGCTGTGCAATTTGCACAGCAAAGCCTATGCCAACGGTTTCAAACTGTTGGCATAGCCCATATGAAGCTATTTTTACCAATGGTTCATTAAACCGTTGGTAAAAACAGACTATCCCAACGGTTCAAACCATTGGGATAGCTTTTGGAATTGGTGTTTTTACCAACGGTTGGTAGAACTGTTGGTAAAAACCTTTCCCAACGGTTTGAAAACCGTTGGGAAAGAAAATATTCATGGGATTCCCCAATGGTTTGGCACAACTGTTGGGGTAGGTTGATTTTTTCTAACCTATCCCAACGGTTCCTTGTAAACCGTTGGGAAAAGCCTTTCCCAACGGCTTACTTCCCCACGGTTGGTAGAACTGTTGGTATAACATATACCAACGGTTCTGCAGCCTTTCCCAATGGTTCAGAACCGTTGGGAAAGGATGGATTTCCAGTAGTGTATATATATATATATGTTTATAGGTGTATATATATACACATATGTTTATAAATATTATGTTTTAACATTATATGATTATGCGTATACATGTTTATATGTAGGTTCATATAAGTTTATAAGTTTATATATGTTATATATATGTTTATATATATATATGTATTTATGTATTTATGTATATATATGTTATATATATTTTTATATATGTATATATGATTATAATAATTATTATTTATTATTATTATTGTTTTTATTTGATTAGAATTATTATTATTATTATTATAGTTATTAAGAAAAAAACAAAAAACAAAAAACAAAAACAAAGGAAACCTAATCTACCCAGGCACCCCCCCCCCCACCCCCTTTCCCCTTGCAGGTCGTGGGCGACCCCCTCCCCCATTCTGCCTTTTGCGCCGGAAGACCCAGCCGGTCGTGCGAGCCCCCTCCCTCCTCGTCCGGCCACTTGCCGCCTCCCCGATGCATGCCGTCGTCGGCCTCTCGGTCGCCTTAGCCGCACGACCTCGCCTTCGACGGTCTACCGCACCGCACAAGCACCCCTCGGACGGTCTTTCCTCCACCTGTCGCGCCGTTCTCGTTGCCTCGCCATCCGCCTCCCGGCCAGCACCCGACCGCCGTCGGCCGCACCTCCCGGCCAGCACCCAACCGCCAGAGCTGCACCTCCTGGCCAGATCCACCCCTGTTTCCTCTCCCGACCCAACCCCTCCGTTTGGCGCAGCCCCCTCTCGGTCCGGTGCGGCCTCCCCTTCCCGGTGCAACTCCGGCGAGCCCGACCCCCTTCCCGACGCAATTCCGGTGACCCTGTCCTCCCTCCCGACGTGATTTCAGAGAACCCGACCCCCTGTCCAGTGTCCAACTTCAACAAACCCGATCCCTTTTTGCGCAGCGCCTCTACGTTGCTCCGGCACGGCCGTGAATCCCCTCGTCGGGTTCACGCAGGGTGTTTCAGGTCATATCAGATCGCGTCCCACCCTTCGCCGCCAAAGGCGAAGCGATTCAGATCTTTTCGGACTGCTCGCCGATATTTGGGTAAGGATATATTTATACTTTGTTATATATTTTTTTTACACAAATTTACATGTAAATTTAGTTGCAGACCCTTGAGGTCTTTATCTGGTCCAGAGTCGGTTCCTTGTTTATGTCAGCATGCATTTACGGTGTTATGATTGTTTAAGTGAAAAATCTTTCTTTGTTAATTTTTAAAATTTAATTCAAGTCCTTATGGTATCCTTGTTTTGTTTTTTTTGATGTTTTGGCCTTGGTGTAATTGTTTAAACTTAGTCTTTGGTGTGATTGTTTAATTATGTTTATGTTAATGAAAATTTATGTGATTTTGAGGGTGTTTCCCTTAGTGTTGTCTTATAAAAATGGTGCAGATGTGATTTGAGTGTTACTTGTGATCCCAGTGATTTCTATAGAGTTGGTTATTGAATCGTATCTTGATTCCTTTATTTGGATTAATTCTATTTTAGGGATTTGTGGTGTTCTTAGTCTCGAGGACCCATCTTAGGGAGTTGCAGTTGGTTTCGAAGGTGCGCACGCATATTCCCAGGTATGAATATGTATAGATATATATATCTTCTGTGTGCGTGTTCCCTCATGGCGCAGGGAACACATGCATCAGTTTAAGGATATATATATATATATATATGGAATTGCGTGCGTGCGAGAAAGCTTCTGCTTGAGTTAGAAAGCTTGACGTGACCTTTGTTCGAGGTAGGTGTTTCCAACCATTTCCCCTTTTAGAATCAAACATTGAGCACTTGAATATTTTCAATTAATCCTTTTATATCGTTGCATCTCTATCGTATTAATGAAAAGCATTTGGCTTAGTTATATTGCGGTTTTAAATTTATGAAAGTGGATTTTGATGTTGGTTTATATGAAATGCATAGGTTCTTGTTAAGGTGAAATTAATTGCTTTGTGATGTGTTAGGTTGCAATTGACAGTGATTGTGTTTTGGAAATGAAAAAAATTACTTTGGTGTGTTTGTTTAACAAAAAGACGAACTAGTAAGTTGTTTTAAAAAAATTGTAAATGGTGGTTGGTTTGAAAGATGTATTTGTTTTTATAAAGTGTTGTGAGAGAATTGGAGTTTGGTTTCAATGATAAAGTGTTTTATGAAAGATTGGTTTTAAGGAGATTCTTCTAAAAACTAAATGTGCCATTGGATGTTGGCACATCCATGGGAGAACTAGGTGCTCACATGTATGTGCCTCCAAATGAAGATGACACATTAAAGCTATGTCTTTTTAAAACTAGGTTTCCGATAAAATAATGTTTTGTTTTAGAGGGAATTGAAATAAGCTGGCCCGGTTGGATTTTGGTGTGAGTTAGATGGTCATTTTGCTTAAAGGCCCATTTGGATCTTCCAACTCAATTGTAATATTTGTGTTGACTCTTTTAGAAGTATGTGATTGCACTGACTCTTGGGAAAAAAATGTGTGTTCCCGATTGACAACTTAACTCGTTTACGAAATGTTTTGAAACTGCGCATGCTGTGAAGGCCCGGTTGGCACCTTGTTGAATGTGAAATAATTTCATATATACATATTTGTGGGGAATCTCTACAGGGGGGCTTCCCTTTGAGGATTGTCGTGTAGGGGTGTCCGTGTAAGGGGTTGGCAAGTGCGGTGAGATGAGTCACGCGTGCGAGGGCCTCCCACTTACACAATATTATTAAAACCACTGTGGGTTCCTGGGAGTCTTTTAGATAATCAAGTGAAAGTTGCTGGCTAACCCCGATTAGACGGGTTAGTCCCCCCTTGGTAGGTAGGCCTTGTGGGGTGTGCCACTGGTTGGCTGTTAGGGCGGCCAGTTGGTTATTGACTGTGGAGTACCATGTCAGCAGGTAGTCTGAACCTGAGTACGTCCAGTGGTTTTCTAGGGATGTTTAGGATCACCCATGGTTATTTCTTATGTCTGCTTGTTTCCTTTTACTTGCACTTGGTTTCTAGCATTTATTTATTTCCTGTTCTTCTTTTGCACAAATGTTCTAAACATGAATTTGAAATTTTGGTTTTCAAGAAATGCATTGTTTTGGGAAAAACGGGTCGTGGCGTGTGTTGGTTTTTTAGATGGTAAAACGGGATCCTTTTTCCTGAAAAATATGAAAACCCTATTTCTATCTTTGTATGTGTAAACTAGTGCTTTGGGATTGTTTCTGGAAGGTGGTTTTGGTTGGATCATGTGGTTTACTTTGGCATCCCTACTGATCATTTTTAATTCTCACACCTACATTATCATTTTAGTTGCAGGTTCAGCTTCTCGTACAGGTTTCTGGTTTAGCTTCTCAATGTTGGGGCAGCGTGGTTTTGAGTTGGGTGGTGACCTAGGAGGTCACATGGAGGTATGTTTGACTTATTTTTCTTTCCGCTGCCAGTTCTTATCTCTATCGTCAGTTCTTTTATCTATTTATCTTTTGTTCGTGGGCCAAATCGTTCCCAGCTTTTGAATTTTTATGCCCGACACTGGTTGCCAGCCCGTGGGGATCGGGAACGCCCCTCAGGACTTGTCGCGGACCGGCTCGGGTGACCGGCTCAGGGTCGACCCGGGCTGGTTTGTGACAAAATGGTATCAAAGGAGGTTCTTGTTATTTGGGGTGTTTGGTAGAAGGAGATTAGGACTGTTGGGGCTCAGGAGGTAGGTTACGGTTCGGTACCTGATCACCACCGCTTGTGAAGAGACCTGAGTTACCAGGGTTATTCCGGGATTTGAGTCTTTTTTCTTTGGTTATTTTGGATTGAGGGGTGAAAATGGTAGCGAATCGATTCACATTGCAGCCTCATGTGGGGTGGTGACCCATGTGGAGTCCAAGTGCCCGGTTTAAGGTCCTCTTAGTATTATGTCTTACTTGGGTCATGGCTCACCACCATGTCGCCGAGTTAAGTACAGACACTAGTCCCTCATTACGATGGTTCGTAGTTGGTTGTGTTTCATTTTGAACTCGGTCTTTGTGTGTGTGTGTGTGTGTGTGTTGAAAATGAAAATAATTTCGAAATGAAAAAAAGGGTTTCTTCCAAATTGTTTTTGAAATTAGTAAAGTGGGTTTTTAAAGAGAAAGTGTATTGGTTTGGAACAATATGGTATGTGTTTGGATTTGGTAAGGAAAGAAGTGTTTGAACCTTGGAACTCCTTATGGAGTGTCACATGTGCATGGGTATGTACGGAGAGTGCGTAAGGGGCACTTGTTTTTCAGATGATGTGAGCGAGATTGAATAAACGCACATGTGACGGTTCATAAGGTTCCATGGGAGGGTTTTCAAATTTTAAACAAATGATGGTTTTGGAAAGTGATTTATGTATTTGTTTGTATATGTTTGGCTTATGGGCCTATTGAATTTGACTTGTGTTGTTGCCTTGATTGAATTTTGTCTTAATTCCGGTTTCAATGATGTTTCTCGTGTTGTCATGAGTATGCCGCCCAGAAAGGTCGCTAAGGTTGTTAATGAGTCATGCCCAGTTTTCAGTTCTTTTTTCATGTTGTCTATCAATCAAAGAAATCAAAGTCTATGAGGGGTAGTTGTTTGGTTGTGGAACTGGAGTGGGTCTTCATGTTGTTGGGAACTCCCAGGGTGGTTAGGGTGCATACCGTCTCAGGTTTATTTGAGGGTTCAGTTTTAGACTAGTAAAGATGAGATGTCTCATCATCGTTGGAGTTTTGGGTGTGATTAATGGTGTTCGACTTCCGCGAAGGTTCCCCACTTGGCAAGGAGTGTGGTCTAGTGGAACCTGTCTCCAAGAAAACATCTTATTCGGTACCGGATCATAGTTCGTCAGACCGCTCTCTTGTGTGCCACCAGTATGGCCTGTCCAGACATTCTAAGTCGCCTTGGCGCATCCCTTTGAAGTCTTTCTAACGTGTGGTTGTTCAGGCCACCAGGGATAGTTCTGGAAGAAGTGTCGCTCGTGAAGGAGTTAGATACCAGGAGATGAAAATGCCCGACTGTGAGGCAGGAGATGCTTCAGCCATCATGGCCCCAGCCATAGGTCTTGGGGTGAAGCTCGCACAAAGTCAGGAGTTGCCGAGGGTGTGTAGAACCTCACTTCGGATTATGTTTTCGGCTTTCTGAACGGAAATATCCAAAGTTTCCTGGTCCTGTTCTTGTCATCGTTGTAAGCTCATCATAGTTGTGGTGATGTGATGAACTTGTTCTACCGCAGTCTAAGCGGTCTTATCTGTTCTCAGTGTGTTTTCAAATCATTCGGTTATCCTTGAAGGGTGATGGGACCGCGAATGAACGGGTCATTCTAAATTTGAGTTGGGTCTCAATTGTATCCGTTAGGGGGATGTTTGGTTTCGTGAAATTAACGTGCGGTATTTTGAGGACCTTGGTGAGTTCGGGCTAGGAATTCCCTAGTCTCTGGTTGTGGTGAGGAGTTTGTTCGGTCGGTGTGGGAGGAGTTGAGTTAATTCCTTATCCTCGAGCTGTTGGGTCGTTTCGTAGAAATCTTCCTATTTAAGTCTCTGAGTGTTATTCGTTCTATGTGGAGAAATTAACAAGGTTCAGTTTGGGAGTTCCCATGTTGCCCCCCCTCCCCTCAGGGGTGGTGTGTTCGAGTTTAAAGGTCCCCGTGTTAGTAAATTTCTGTGGTGGGGAGAACCCTCTCGTGTTCTCCCCTCAACCTCGGACAATGTTTGTACTCGATTTGGTCGGGTATGACTTGTGTTGTTAATGGTCACCCCGAGCCTCTCAGTTTCTTCTGGTTTTTCCTGGGCACAAACTCGAGTTATGATAACTATTGGCTTGGTGACTTTCTGTGGGCAGAAAGTGTTTGTGGTGGGGAGAATTGTCATACCTATTTTTTTTAGTCATTTTATTTATTTTATTTCATTTGGCGTCGGGTGTTTTTGCCTAAGGGAGGGTGAGTCCCGGTTTAAATTTTTAAGGTTGGGTTGAGTTTATGGTTTGGGATAGTGCGTGAACACTGTGCGTTTAAGACGCGCAGTCTTCTTGAGTACCGTACGGTGCACGAATACCGCATGTTCATCCAGTTTTAACGTTATTAATTAGTTGGTTGAGCAGATAAATAAATATATATATATATATATGCGTATATATGTTCATATATATGTTTATGTTTTAACGTTATGTGTATATATATATATGTGTGTGTTTATAGGTGTATATATTTATACATATGTTTATAAATATTATGTTTTAACATTATATGCTTATGCGTATACCTGTTTATATGTAGGTTCATATAAGTTTATAAGTTTATATATGTTATATATATGTTTATATATATATGTATGTATATATGTATTTATATATATATATGTTATATATATTTTTATATATGTATATATGATTATAATAATTATTATTTATTATTATTATTTTTTTTATTTGATTATAATTATTATTATTATTATAGTTATTAAGAAAAAGAAAAAAAACAAAAAACAAAAACAAAGGAAACCTAATCTACCCAGGTGCCCCCCCCCCTTTCCCCTTGCAGGTCGCGGGCGACCCCCTCCGCCATTCTGCCTCTTGCGCCAGAAGACCCAGCCGGTCGCGCGAGCCCCCTTTCTCCCCGTCCGGCCTCTTGCCGCCTCCCCGATGCACGCCTTCGTCGGCCTCCTGGTCGCCCTAGCCGCATGACCCCGCCTCCGCCGGTCTACCGCGCCGCACAAGCACCCCCCCGGCCGGTCTTTCCTCCCCCTTCTGCGCCATTCCCGCTGCCTCACCGTCCGCCTCCCGGCCAGCACCCGATCGTCGTCGACCGCACCTCCCGGCCATCACCCAACCTGCCAGAGCTGCACCTCCCTACCAGATCTGCCCCTGCTTACTCTCCCGACCCAACCCCTCTGTTTGGCGCAGCCCCCTCTCGGTCCGGTGCGGCCTCCCCTTCCCAGTGCAACTCCGGCGAGCCTGACCCCCTTCCCGACGCAATTCTGGCGACCCTGGCCTCCCTCCCGACGTGATTTCAGAGAACCCAACCCCCTGTCCGGTGGCTAACTTCGACAAACCCAATCCCTTTTTGTGCAGTGTCTCTACGTTGCTCCGGCGTGGCCGTGAATCCCCTCGTCGGGTTCACGCAAGGTGTTTCGGGTCATATCGGATCGTGTCCCACCCTTCGTCGCTGAAGGCGAAGCGATTCAGATCTTTTCGGACTGCTCGCCGATATTTGGGTAAGGATATATTTATACTTTGTTATATATTTTTTTATGCGAATTTAAATGTAAATTTAGTTGCTGACCCTTGAGGTCTTTATCTGGTCCAGAGTCGGTTCCTGGTTTATGTCAGCATGCATTTACGGTGTTATGATTGTTTAAGTGAAAAATATTTCTTTGTTAATTTTTAAAATGTAATTCAAGTCCTTATGGTATCCCTGTTTTTTTTTGTGATGTTTTGTCCTTAGTGTAATTGGTTAAACTTAGTCTTTAGTGTGATTGTTTAATTATGTTTATGTTAATGAAAATTGATGTGATTTTGATGGCGTTTCCATTAGTGTTGTTTTATAAAAACGGTGCAGATGTGATTTGAGTGTTACTTGTGATCCCAGTGATTTCTATAGAGTTGGTTTTTGAATCGTATCTTGATTCCTTTATTTGGATTAATTCTATTTTAGGGATTTGTGGTGTTCTTAGTCTCGAGGACCCATCGTAGGTAGTTTCGGTTGGTTTCGAAGGTGTGCACGCATATTCCCAGGTATGAATATGTATAGATATATATATCTTCTCTGTGTGTGTTCCCTCATGGCGCGGGGAACACGTGTATTAGTTTAAGGATATATATATATATATATATAAGTACGTGCGTGCGAGCAAGCTTCTGCTTGAGTTAAAAAGCTTGACGTGACCTTTGTTCGAGGTATGTGTTTCTAACCATTTCCCCTTTTAGATTCAAACCTTGAGCACTTGAATATTTTCAATTAATACTTTTATATCATTGCATCTCTATCGTATTTATGAAAAGAATTTTTCTTAGTTATATTGCTGTTTTAAATTTCTGAAAGTGGCTTTTGATGTTGGTTTATATGAAATGCATAGGTTCTTTGTAAAGTAAAATTAATTGCTTTGTGATGTGTTAGGTTGCAATTGAAAGTGATTGTGTTTTGGAAATGAAAAAAATTGCTTTGGTGTGTTTGTTTAACAAAAAGAAGAACCAGTAAGTTGTTTTAAAAAAAATTGTAAATGGTGGTTGGTTTGAAAGATGTATTTGTTTTTATAAAGTGTTGTGAGAGAATTGGAGTTTGGTTTCAATGCTAAAGTGTTTTATGAAAAATTGGTTTTAAGACGATTCTTCTAAAAACTAAATTTGTCATTGGATGTTGGCACATCCATGGGAGCACTAGGTGCTCACATAGATGTGCCTCCAAATGAAGATGACACATTAAAGCTATGTCTTTTTAAAACTAGGTTTTAGATAAAATAATGTGTTGTTTTAGAGGGAATTGAAAGAAGCTGGCCTGGTTGGCTTTTGGTGTGAGTTAGATGGTCATTTTTCTTAAAGGATCATTTGGCTCTTCCAACTCAATTGTAATATTTTTGTTGACTCTTTGATAAGTATGTGATTGCACTGACTCTTGGGAAAAAAATGTGTGTTCCCGATTGACAACTTAACTCGTTTACGAAATGTTTTGAAACTGCGCATGTTGTGAAGGCCCGGTTGGCACCTTGTTGATTGTGAAAGAATTTCATATATACATATTTGTGGGGCATCTCTACAGGGGGACTTCCCTTCGAGGATTGTCGTGTAGCGGTGTCCGTGTAAGGGGTTGGAAAGTGCGGTGAGATGAGTCACACGTGCGAGGGCCTCCCACTTACACAATATTATTAAAACCACCGTGGATTCCTGGGTGTCTTTTAGAGAATCGAGTGACGGTTGCTGGCTAACCCCGATTAGACGAGTTAGTCCCCCCTTGGTAGGTAGGCCTTGTGGGGCATGCCGTTGGTTAGCTGTTAGGGCGGCCAGTTGGTTATTGACTGTGGAGTACCATGTCGGCAGGTAGTCTGAACCCGAGTACGTCCAGGGGTTTTCTAGGGATGTTTAAGATCACCCACGGTTATTACTTATGTCTGCTTGTTTACTTTTACTTGCACTTGGTTTCCAGAATTTATTTATTTCATTTTCTTCTTTTGCACAAATGTGATAAACATGAATTTGAAATTTCAATTTTCATGAAATGCATTGTTTTGGGAAAAACGGGTTGTGGTGTGTGTTGGTTTTTGAGATGGTAAAACAGTATCCTTTTCCTTTAAAATATGAAAACACTATTTATATCTTTGTATGTGCAAACTAGTGTTTTGGGATTGTTTCTGGAAGGTGGTTTTGGTTGGATCTTGTGGTTTACTTTGGCATCCCTACTGAGTATTTTTAATGCTCATGCCTATATTATCATTTCAGTTGCAGGTTCAGCTTCTCTTACAGGTTTCTGGTTCAGCAGCTCAATGTTGGGGCAGCATGGTTTTGAGTTGGGTGGTGACCTAGGAGGTCACATGGAGATATGTTTGACTTATTTGTCTTTCTGCTGCCAGTTCTTATCTCTATCATCAGTTCGTTTATCTGTTTATCTTTTTTTCGTGGGCCAAATCGTTCCCAACTTCTGAATTTTTATGCCCGGCACTGGTTGCCAGCCCGTGGGGATTGGGAACGCCCCTCGGGACTTGTCGCGGACCGGCTCAGGTGACCGGATCAAGGTTGACCCGGGCTGGTTCGTGAAAAAAATTCTGAGTTTCTAATGTAACTCCCCCTAAATAAATATTTTCACATCTTATATTAAAAAATAAATCCTCACTGGGTACATCGTATACCCCCACTAACTACTTAATGGATAAAATTGAGACTAGGTGGGTGTCCAGTGTCCTTCCAACATTTGTCCAGTGATACTTGGTACCACAAAACAATCCAAAATTTTCAAATTACTTTATAAATTCATATGATACCCTACTTTAACTCATTTTTTCCTTTTAAATCTATATAATAAAATAAAAATAAAATATTTTGAGTAAATTTAATTAAATTTAAAAAATAATGGTATTTATAACATCTCATGTCATAACTCAATCACAAGAGGACTCCTTATGAGTTAGTGGTGAGTTTAAGAGTAACCCCATAATACTTTCTTTAGTATGTCACATATTAGTATCTAGCACTAATGGTATGAAAAATATAATATGTGTTGTGAATAGTAATTGGTTTGTGATTAAAGATTACCTTGAAGATAGTTGTCAAAGGAAGATATTATTGATTGAGTGGGTGAAGTGGTTATGATGTGTGATGATGATGTTGTATTTTTTCCATATCTTTGTTAACACTTGGTCAAAAATATATTACACTCAATTTTAAGTGAATCTTGGTGTTTGATTTTAGGTGAGGTTCATTCATATGTTTATAAGTGTTTGGAAAAGGTTTTGACGTAGAGATTTGTGTTTTCAGGTGACTCTAGTTATGTTTTGATTTATAATTTCCTTGTAATAAACTTACTAGACTATGGTGTTAGTCTTATAGGAAAACAGGGTTGCCATACTAAACAATGGGTGGTTTAAAAGACATGGTGTTTATAAAAATTCATATCCACCATGAGGAGGATCTCTATTCCATGGTAATTTTTTCATCATCTATGGAAAAATGGAATCAAATATGTAATTATACATTGTTTATGGTCTTGGTCTGAAGGAAAAAATGTTCATTACTTGCTCTAAGATGATGAAATGGTGAGAGAAATGACATTTTGATCATGATGAATAAATTAAAATCAAAATGGGATGAATTTTTATATAGTAAATTTGTTGTGACCATGGTCCATAGGCATGAAACATCAAGATACATGGATCCAAGATGTTGGAAATGTGCAATTTTGAGGGACTAAAATTAGGAGATCCATGTTGTGATCTCACTTAGATAGGCCCTGGTGTGAATTTTTTTATCCACTATGATAAAGGGAACTATGATATATAAATCCTATAAGATCCTTTATATTTAAGGAAAATAGCATGATGTAATGCTACGTAAATATCAATGTGGTCATGGTAATGAAGGGTTTCGAAGAATTTTTTTGAGAAGTTGAAATATTCAATGTCGTAGAGACCCCAACACACCATAGTCATAAGGAAAGTCTATATTTGAGTGTTTTAACTGATTTGGGTCAATAGATAGTTAAAGAGTTACTCAACTCTATCCTTTTTATCATAATAACAAATCGAGGGTGACAAAGAGGTTTAGAGTAATATAATGGTTTAAATTAATGTGGGAGAATTTAAAGGAATTTGGTCCTTGGAATTTTAATTTTAAATTAAAATTTCCATAGAAAGAAGAAGTTTGGTTTAAAATAGTGAAAGTGTGATAACATTTAGAGGAAAATATTTATAATAATTCAATAGAGTATGATATAGTAAAATGAAGAAGAAGACACCTAAGATAAAGGATATTTATAGAAGATCTTCATAAAAATCATATCTTTAAATAAGAATTGTTAGATGTAATGTTTTTAAATGATCTTGAAGATAATTAATTTGGAATCCATGGATTTAGTTTTGTTCTAAGTCTATTATTTTGTATTTAAGATCAAATGGTTTTCTTTTATCAATATTTATTGGTGAAGTAGTGTATAAAAAGTTAGGTTTTTGGTGATTTTGATAACTCGTTATTTGATAACATGATCTATGTTTAAAGAAGATAAGAGGAGTTAGTATTCTTCCATAGAAAATTGGAGTATATTTTTGTAATTTTAAGATTATTATTAATATTACAGTGAAGATCATTTTTTTATTTTGTGGGATAATGTTACATCATTCAGAATACATTTTATATATAACATGAGTTCAAAGATAAATAATTCTAATTTGTATCCATGATATTTAGAATATCATCAGATCTCAGGTTTTATAAATCATTAAAAGGATGTATCTATTCATTTTGAATAAATAAAATTTTAAATAGACTATGAGAATTGTGTTTTTGTTTCTTGAAGTGGTAGGAGAGTGATAATAATAAACAAGTGAATCACTTTAACTAGTGATGAAGTTTTTCCAGTAGTGGAATGTAAAATAAAACTATTCACTAATCCACTCCCCTCTCAGTAAATTTATGATAATACATATACCTATTGGTATCTTGATGTCTGAATAATTATTATTAAATCATTGTTCTATGTTTTTTTTAAATATGAAAAGTTTTTTAAGAGAATTAGTGAAAAGTGTCCTCTGTTTTGAAGTAGAGTTGGTTCTGAAAATTGAATGTGTGATGGAACATTTAAATTCAATGAATAATAAGGAAATTATAACATTTGATGGTGATAAATATTATATATGTAAATATATAATTATTTTCAAGTTATGATTGAAGTTTTAAAAAATAGGTATGTTCCTTATGTGTAAAATGTTGTGATGGTAGCGGTTGATCAGAAGAATGTTGAGAATGATGGTAAAGCTTATATTACAATTCTTTCATCGTTATCAGAGAAATAATTTATTAAAGTCATGGGGATTAAGAAAGTGAAAGTATTATGGGATATTCTAGAGAATATATATGAAGGAAATGTGAAGGTGAAAGAAGTAAAACTATAGATTCTACATTTGAAGTCTGAAGATATTCGAATGTGTAACGCCCTGATCCAAACCACCATGTCCGATCTAGAAATCCACATGACCTCATGCATGTCTCCCTATATAAAAGTGGCTTCCAAACAGTATCAAGGTTCTAAAGTACCATGGGGAGACTATACCCTTGGTAATCACATCCATTAGAGGATAAAATAACATAAATATAAACCAAACATCATAGTGGAAGATAAGATAAATAGATTACGTGTGAAGTCATACATGTATAATCAAAATGACCACAAAGTGATGGTAATCTAGTATAACTAGAAAATTTGACTAAAAAAATAAAAGTGACATGAAAACCATCTGGATTCTATCCTGGTTCAGTACCCAACTCCCATCTCCATGCTCCTCAGCTACCTATAGAAGGGTCCTTACCCTTTTCTGAATCCCTAACCATGAAATCTATACATGAATTAAGATTACCATGTAGGGTGTGAGTAAAAACCCATTAGGGTACCATAAATGGGTCCTTAATATAAGTTCACATGTATATAAAAATATATCACATGACATAAAGTAAATTCATAACCAACCATACAATCAAACATGCACCAAGCAATCATGTGGTAACTAAGAAGCCACAAACCTCGATCATACCTACTTCAGCTCTATTCCAGAAGGATAACATAATGATATCCATAATTTGGGTTGAATATAAGATCATTCCACCAGTATCTATAGGTCCATAAGAATAATGAGTCTTAGGTCGATTCATAAGGCCATCATGCCCCACCTAAGTCATGGGTTAGGCCACAAGGCCATCATATCCCTCTATCTCGGGTCAGGCCATAAGGTCATCATGCCCTTGTACCATCTCACATCAGACCAAAATTCTACCCTTTACCTATCCTTTATATTTATCTATCATATCTATCATCGCATGTTTCACTTTCTCCCCCTATAAGGGTTAACTGAGAACAATATTCCACTAATCATCAGTTACCAGAAACAACCTCAAAATGCCACACAATTACACATACAAGGCATATCACGCATGGGCACAATATAACATATCAATCATGAGATCAACTTGATAATGAATATCTATAATAGGAACATACAAACCAATCATGGAAAAAATTCTAATTAAAGTCCCAACATGGTAAGGACTTCCTACCATTAGCGTGTCGAAGACAACTCCAAGGATCTGCCAAGAACAACACCCAGAACACATCCGTGCACCAACAATCACTAAAAAAAGATCCAATCCATAAACATAAGACCTTTAGGATAAATATTCTAAAAAATTATAAATCCAATAAATGGAATTTACACAAACTTGAAAAAAATGATCTACCATTAATGGTAGAACAAAGATCATTCAAGAAGAGGTTACCAGAATTCATAATCCAACACTGATATGTCAATCGGATATAAATTCTCAATTAGATCTAAAATAAGATCCATTAATCTATAAAACAAAACTTATATATATAATTAATTATAAATAAATAATAATAATTCGACCAATAAGGGATGGATCTAACCTTAAGCAATTTCTGAGATTGATCTAGACTTCTAGATTCTAAGAGAAGAGGAGGGGTGCCTAAAGAACCTTGGGAGATCTTTTCTATAAGTTATATTTTCATTAGGGTCATAATTAGTAAGTAATTAGTTAAATAAAAATATTATCAAAAAAAGATGAAAATTTTATTAGTGGTGGACATTTATGGGAATCATTGGCTGGTTAGTAGTTTCCCATAGGTTGACTGGTATGTTCTAAAGTTTTTTGACCTACTACTAGCACCAACGGCTAGCTAATAGCCTTGTTTCAAACATCATGTATACCTTAAGCCTAAAACCCTTAAGAATTTATCTTGATACCCTTTTATTCACATAGAATATCCAAAAAGCAAAAAAGTAATTGAAAAAAACATACCTTGAAAAATGAGGATGTCACAAAATGTATGAAGATTAATCTATTCATGAATTCTTCACTAGAGTAAATTAAGTGCTAATAAATACTAGATATTTTAGTGTGACCCTTGAATATTATATATTAGTAAAAAATAGCATATACTATTATAGAGAATTTTGATGAAAAGTTATTGGCACTAAAAATGTATTAACACTTGAAGATAGATATCCCAATACACTTATATTGGTTATTTTTTATAGTATATCGATAGATTATGAAATGAGTAAAGGAAGTGCTCTTATGAAAAAGATAAAGTTTGAAAAAATAAATATTCTTAAAAACTGTGAAATAAGAAAAGAGTTGGAAATAATTCAAGGATGGAGGAAATAATTCTAAGGATAATTAATAAGTGAAGATGAAGTTTGATAAATTGTTGTCATTCATCTCAAGAAGTGTTTATAAAGGTAAAGGAAATTATTGAGGAAATATAACATAGAAATGTTTCAAATATGGTGCTATTAAACACTTTGCCACCAATTTTTAAAATCTCAAAGAAGAAAAAAGTTATGATGAAGTTGAGTCATAAAGGATTTATTCAAGGAAGAAAAATTCAATGTTTCATAAGTAGATGTTTCCCTCCAAGGTAAAAGGTAAAAATTTCTCAAAATTTAATAAGATAAATTTATTATCTAAGTTGGATGATGAATAAATAGGTGAACATAAAGATAATTTTGAAACTTTAAGTGAGTATAATGATAAGTTATTTATCCTTATAGTGAATAATGATGAGTTGAAATGTAATGAAGATTAAAGAAATGAAAAAGAAGAAGAAACTAAGATGGATTTTATGATAAATTAAGAGTTTAAGAACTATCTTCAATTGATCTAAAATTCTATGAAATAGAATAAAAATTTAAATAAATACTATTAAACATCTAAAAACATTGATTTTTTCCCACTAAAAAAGATTCAAAGTTATTGAAGTAGATTGATTAATTTAATGTGTTACTCACTGAAGAAAAAAAATAAAAAGTAGGATTTATAAGAGAAGTTTTGAGAGAAATAAAAGGAGCTTAAAATTGTTCAATAATGGGTATTGGAAGGAGAAATTCAAGTGAGAAAGTTCAAGGTTAACTTTGAGAAGTCCATTCAAGAAGTTAAATAATGGTAAAAGGGAAGTGTAAAGGGTGATAAGTCTAAAGAAGTGTGATTATTTTATTAATTATAAAATATTTCACTTAATTGGAGTACATGTTCATGATAAGTAGAAGAAATGGATAATTTGAATTTGAAGGTATATGCATTAATCTTGGACCATTTAAAAATCTCCTTGTGGAATACTCTCTGGTATTAATTACAATTTAAAATTTTATGATTCATTTATTAAAATTATGGGGAATTTGTTGTCCTTTTGGAGAAATGGAAGATCTATAATGGAATTTGGACATTTTGGGACTCAAATATAGACATTTATAGACAAATAAAACTAGATAACTAAGCATAAAAATGGATTTGGATCCCAAATATCAACTCTAATAAAACTAAAATTTTGATATTAGAAATAGTAAATTATGAGGAACATATCATTAAAATGTGTCTAAATGATACCATGTCATATAATCAAATTATGGAGTTATATTTCACTAATATGCTATTGAAGCAGCTCTATTTATAATGGAAATTGGTCCACCGTGGCTACAGGATACCATTTTATATCATAAAACTATGAAAACTACTAGATAGGTTATATCATTTAGGTAAATTACTCCATAAAATGTAGACTTGATGGTCTATAATTTCATATATGATGAAGAATCATATGTTAAGATAGACTCTGATGACGGGGATAAAAAATAATATAAAGATGTGGAAGGTCATTCTAGATCGACCCCTATAATGGTAAACTAAAATATGAATCATCCTCTACTACTATAATTATGATCAACATAAGTTATGTCACATTTACTAAAATTTTATTGGTTTATCATTACTCTTATAACTTAATTTCTAAGAGTTATTGGTTGTATGCATCAGACAATAGAAGAAAATGTTTTTTATATTGGGAGAGAATTTTATAGAAAAGAACTAATGAATACTATGATTAAATAACATAAAATTAGAAGAAAAAAAATATAGTAGTGTAATGTAAGAATAAAATAGAGATAATTATATGATTCAGTTTGACAAGTATGATTTAGATTTCTAGATGTATTTACAAGCTATACTGGATAAAAAAATTAATTGTCATAGGATCTCAAAATTTACTTAGTACACATGTGTAAACCCAATCCTATATCAGGTTCACACAACCTTAGATATTTTATGAATTTCAAATATCATTATTAAAATGACTAGATCGTGTCAATATGTACCAGTATTTCTTGTTAGGTAAAGATTAAAGCAACATTTTGGATATATAATATCATACAAGAAGGAATGAAATCAATGACATAAACCCATTACTAAAGTGTATGGTGACTATGATGAATCCAATTGAGTTTTAACACAACTTATGGATTTTTTATTTAATTATAATTAGATTTTATGTTAGTTACATGTAGTGGAATAAATCAATAAAGAAAATTGATATGATCAGAAAAAGGAGATATTTAATAGATTATTTTGGGAATTCTTACCATGTGTTTCAGTTTTTAGAAATTGTAAAAACAATTATTGATTTATGTAATATTACTTTATGTAAATTATACAAGAAATTTTTTAATATCCACCACATAAGATGGATATCATGACCCAATATTGTTTTCCTTTAATATTATTGAGAAAGATAACTTATTATATTGGATTTGGTTTCTAGCTTGTTTCTGAGGGTATGTGACAAAAGATGAATGAATTTTCTTTATTTTTAATCAAAATTGAGTGATCAAGGAGGAAATATAGTCTTAGGTTCTTATAAGGAGACATATTCATACTTATTATAGATATTGTATCAGGCATATTGTAAGTAATTTATGAAATAAGTTCAATAAAGAGTCTATAAAAAAAGGTAATCATCAAGCTTGGTACATATATATTCTTTCCAAAAAAATATATAAATAGTATCTATATTGGTTTATTCTATATTATAATATTTCATTTTGTGTAGCATATATACCTTAAAGATATAATATAAAGGAGTGTTTAAAAGGTATCCATGGAGCTAATCAATAGGAATATGAAAACATCATGTAAATTCTAA
Source organism: Viscum album (assembly GCA_963277665.1). Lineage (NCBI taxonomy): Eukaryota > Viridiplantae > Streptophyta > Magnoliopsida > Santalales > Viscaceae > Viscum > Viscum album. The sequence continues at coordinate 1,472,887,483 of OY728123.1, forward strand.
AATACAGATGCTAATTGGAATATGATGATGGGAGGAGATACATCCACAAGACAACCAACATTTTTGAAAGATTTAATGGAGTCTTTATGGGTGTTTTAAAGTTATCCATTGATGGTTTAGTGAAAGAAACATTTTGTCACTTGGTGAAGTATTTTATGTTAATAGGAAAGTATGTTGAAGAAGGTCTTAATAGAGGAACACTCTATGGGAATTATTTTTAGCATGAGATTGTTGTGATATTATAAGACATGAACTAATTTCATTTTAGAACATTTTATTGTGTTGGGAGTATATTTGAGGTCACTGAGTGTCATGATCCTTTGACTGATAGCAGTGGTCATGTGCTTGTTTTTTATTGTAGGAGTGTTACTATGATTTCAGTATTTTTCAAGCTTTATATTATCCTTGTTCATATGTGATAATTAAATATTAATATGTATCCTTATCATGTGAGAAATTCATCATTATAGTGTATCATATCTAGATGATTAATGATTGTTATAGTTATTTATGGATTCCTTTAGGAGAATTCCATAACAACAGTTTTCCCATTGATGCACCCATACCTCTAACAAACATGAATAGGTTGTGACCAAAAGGTAGGACAAAGTCAAGTCATATATGAAATAATATGTATTTTCCTCATGAATGGGAACCTGTATAGAGATGTGGTTTATATGAGTAGGAAGGTCATACCCATACGTGTTTCCTTAAACATGTAGGGAAATCTTTGAATAGTCAACAAGGTTATTGTGCTACTATAATCATTATTATTTTCAAAGTGTTTTTAACCAATGTTTTATATTTTATTATAAATGAAATGTTCATATTATTTTATCATTAATATTTCATTAATATAAGCATGTCAAAAATACATTTATTTAATTAATAAATTATATATTTTTAAAATTATAATGGTTTTAAATAAATTTCATATATATAATTATATAAAATATTATACTCGTAAGTTTTTTTATTAATGTAATGATTAGGAATATTTAAATTCATGTTTTATTATTCTAAATATATTATAATAATATTATATTGTTATAAATATTGTATAATGAATTAATTATTCACCCATATTAACATGTGAACAAATTAAATATTAAATTCTTATAGTTTATGTTTTTAAAGTTATATGATTTGAACTAAAAAATATAAAAAAAATATGTAAATATTATACATTTAGATGGATAAGGCTCTATAATCCACCCTGTAGTCCCATATATTACATGGCTTTCTAGAGGGGTGTCCCATTCTCCATCTTTCTATCCAGATATCAAATCATCATGATGCACCTTGGCTATCACTGTTACTTACCTTCAACACACAGGATATTATGGATTCACGATGTGAGACATCAAATCTATTAACCATAACCTTAAAACTTATTTTCCAATATATGGTGACCAGAGAAACACATGTTTAGTTTTACTAGGGGGGATATGATAGTGACTTTAGATGATATACCATAAATATTTGGTCTTCCTATTGATAGACATGTTGTTATTCATGCAACATCAGGGGACTGGTGTGATCTTGTGCACTATTTACTAGGCATTGATGTTTTTGGCCAGTAGTGTTTCTTTTAGGTTGATTTACTTCACATGTTATGGCTAAATAATCACTTCGCAGTGCTTCTTGATGATGCAGATGAAGTGACCCATAATAAATACACATGTTCTTACATTATGTGGCTACTCAGTGGCATGTTGTGTGTTGATTACTCTACTACCATAGTAAAAATGATGTAATTACCAATATTTGAGGATCTAGAAAGTATAACTATATATAGTTTTGTATTATCTATATTAATATATCTCTATATATTTTTATGTACTATATTAAAATTAGAGTAGAAATAGGTTTTTTTGTATTTTTTTCCACTAATGTGGGCATTGGATCATTTTCCACACATTTCTCCTCAAGTTATTACCCCACTTACTTAGAATCTATTATAGGAATTTCCTCATAGGCACCATTATGTTTACCTATTTAATGATATAAATTTTATTGGCCAACTATTTTAAATTATCCATTTTCAATATATTACTTTTCTTACTAAGTGGATTTAAGCTAAATGGTATGTACATACGCCTAGACATAGTGTACTTAGTTTTTATTATGTCATTTATTGCATATGTCCACATGATATAAGATAAAATTTTATTATTTTATTATTTTTATAAGATATTTTAATGATTAGATGTTAAATTATTTTATAATTTATAAATACTTCGTATGTATTTTCATTTTAGGTTGCATAGATCCTATATATAAGTCTTGTCTTGGAATTTCTTCCACAATATTGTATAGTTATAGCTTGGTAACATGGAATAGTGTTTCCACTCATCCACTTAAACATGGTTGAGTGGCACCATCCAAATCTAGTCATGAGTTAGTTTGGATGCTTTCAGTGTATTCGTGCTCCAACATGACAATATGTTGCACCGCACAATGTTAAACTCATCATGAGTTAAGAGGTTGATTGGGAAATAAATCATGCTCATTATATAGAGTATAGTATAGTATCTTATAGCTTATAGATACCATGACATGACTCCTCCTACTTGATCAGGGATATTATACATGTTGGTATTGATAACACACTATTATGTACCTTGTACACAATGGAATAGGCCTCTATGAGTTGGGATGCTTACTATTTTTTATCAAATATTTTAATTCATATTTATTATTAACTTGAATGTTATTTATTTTGTAATCTGATGAATTAAAGTATCTTATCCAAATCTCTAATCCTCTAAATGAGGAAATTTTTAGTAGATGCATATTCTAAATATATTTTTTCTCCCTCGGAGCTCCTCTCCAGTCTATATATTATTGTAAATGTAGTGAAAATGGTTATATCTTTTTTTATGATATACCATATTTCATAAACTATGATATGAATGTGATACATATCATTGATTATGATACCCTAATATCATATAAGGCATGATATTCCTTTTATCACAACATACGATAGGATTATGATATGGGTGTATAGATTTGACCATGTCTTCCATTCAGTTTCCTTCATTTATGAGTCAATGGGTTGATTCATTTTTGTCTATAAATATATAATATATTCATTGAAATTTTCAATAATTATATAACTTCAATAGGCATATGTTATTATAACATATGCCAGCTTTCATATAATGGGAGTTGATGATCATCTCCCTTTATTAATTGAAGGGAGCCTAGATAAAGGATATAATCCTTCTATTTATGGGTTTGTGACCCTAAATTTTCATAATATAATATATATTTCTCCTTGTTCTCTATTTATCATCTAGGTGAAGGTATAAGCACACCTTTGGAGTTCATGTATCCTCTCATTATGAATGAGGATTCCAGTGGTCGGTGTACTACATATGGCAGCAAGACTCCTTAGTCTATTGCACAATCATCTCATCAAGTATACTCTTTAAAATATTAAAATATGTATTCCATTAAGATTTGGGTATTCATGTTTATATTATCATATTCTTTAATGAATGTTTCTTTTTTGATGATAGATCAGTCATTATTATGAGTTTCTTTTACTGCATTGATCATATGATGATCCTCTAAAACCCATCAGTGGTATCAAAGCCTATTTCAATAATAAATCAACATTTTTATTTTCTATTTTTATAAATAACATGTGTATTATAAAATTCATAAGGTCGTATAATAGAACATGATATATCATGGTTGAATTTCATCCATTGAATCACTTGGATTTGTGATATGGGATATCATAATATTGTTTTTTTCTAGTTGTAGGGTACACCTCATGTGTATCATAAGGTATGATAGGCTAAAAACCTATGGTTTTTTTGATGTCTTAAGATATGATATGTGATATTGTAGGCTATGAATAAAACCTGTTTTACCTAAAAATAGTACATCAATACATAGTTATGATATGAAATATATCATTAATGATGACTGGACCTTGCATAAGATATTTGCAATATTTAATTTTTTTCCTTTGCATGATAAAAAATCTTATGTATGGGTTACCCCATATGTGATATTTTTTCCTTTATTTGATAGATACTCTTACGTATAGGATACTCTACACATAAGTTTTCTACCCTAGTATAAAAATTCAGTATCTAGTCACAAATAGTGATATAACATATATCGCCAATTATGATAATCCAATACATAAGAAACTTCCCATGCATAAGGATTTTTCCTTTTCATGATAAATTATATTATGTATAGGTTATTTGATATGTAAGAATTTTTATGAGTCTCTTATATATGGGTTACCCCATACATAAGTTTTTTTTCCTTTTCCACATAGTTGAAATGTAACGATACTCAATTATTGAATCTTGACTTACAATTGATAATATCCCCTATAAATAATTAAATATAATATAATCCAAAAATGATAAAAATTAATATTTTGGATTATTTATTATATTTTATAAATTATTTATAAATTATAAGTGTAATCATTAAAAATAATATATTATCAGGCTGATGTAGGGTTCGATTCTTGGAATCCCCCATGGGGGATTTATAGGCAGTGATGAAGGTTGATGTAGGCATGCTGATGTAGGAAGGATAGCATAGGTAGGGTTGTAGACCCAATTTCATGATGATCCAACACATGGCCTTTGGTATAATAATTTGGACCTTAGGGACATGTCATGGGATTTCAATTCCACTGGGCCTTGGGAACAAAATTTGTAATGGGTTAGCTTGGTTGTGGGCCTATCCTTGGGGGGTGAGATCTGAGACCTATTATACCATTTTTTTAGTGTGTTTCCTTTTATTGTAACACCAATACATTAAATAATTCAATCATATACATAAATTATTTATGTAATTTTAATATTATGTATGGAGTAATTTAATAGATAATTTAATACTTATATATTTTTAAGCATGTATAGAGGAATAAAACATGATACATTAAAGATCACATGGGATGAAATAGTTTTTGATTTAGTATTCATATTATGTTTATTAAATTTGTAAAACTTATATGTAATGACTTATAGTTTAAATATAAAGTGTTTATATTGAAATTATAAGTGTTATTTGTATAGTTTTTATAAATTACAAAAAATAAGACCAAATATAAAAGTGTTTATATTTAAAATTATAAATTGTTTATAATTATTAATTTTAATTGTTAAAATTAAAGGCCTTATGTTAGGAAATTATTTAAACCATTCCAAAATCAGTTTTTATGATTAATTTGATCAAGGTTTAAAAAAATATGTGATATTTAGATTATATAAATATTTCACATAATAGAAATAGAAATATAAAATTTTTATATATAATATCATATATTTAATATAAATGTAATATAATTAATAATATGATAATTTTATATTATGGAGTTAATATAAAGTGTTTGTATTAAAAATTATGGCATTTCCATAAGGTCATCTAAATTATAGAGTGTTAATTTTTTGTTATTATTTGTGAATTATTCATAAATGTTTATCTCCTATTTAGAATTTAGAATATTTAATTTAAATAAAATTTATTCCCCAATTTATTCATAGATACAATTGTTATATTATTAATGGTTATTTTTACTTTTTTTAATTTATTAAACTACTTCTAGAGTTATCACACATGCATCTAAGGAGTTACATTCTAGGTTTGATAATAGAATTTCTTTTCTTCTTCCTTGAATTTAGATTATATTAAGTTATGAGCCTTGAATTAATTAGTTAATTAGGATTTATATATATTAGTTGTTATATTTAAGATAGAATTGAGATATCTCTTAGGTAAAATATCCCTGGGCAGACGGACAATGGGTCAGACCTCTTACTGTCCTAGAGGCTTATTCCTTATTCTATAAAGGTGGGGGTTGGCTATCTGTGGAACCACGTTTACTTATGTAGATATAGTTGATTTAATATAATTATATTACTTTACATGAAAATGTTTCATATACCTTATACATGAGATTAATTTGTATATGTGTAAATATAATTGTCTTTTAGTTTAGGTTGGTAACACAAGCTATGAGTTGTGTAAAGAGTTACATATCAGTATAGTTTAAACATATTGGTCTAATATAAGGAATATGATTCCACACTAATTCACTAGAATAATTTATACATGCAAAGGGAATAAAATGATATAATAATATGAGAATAAAATCCTCTTTAAAATACTAAGTGTTAGATTTATTCTAAAGTAAAACTTTTCAAGTCCTTGGTCATTCAACTGAGTAAGTTCCCACCAAATAGAGTTTCCCCTAGATTATCTTGTGTAATAAAAGTAGGAAATGAGGTGACCCTATGAGTTAAGTGGCACATTATTAATGTTTTATTTAGGTTACACTTAGATATAAACCCTAAGAGTGATGATAACTTATGAATAGAGTTTATTTTATCCATATAATAGATTAGGTAAAGATTTTTCTACTCAACTATCCAAGAGTTATATCTAATTTTATTGGGATGACTCCCTACCTAAATAGCTAATCAGTGAGGTTTATGCCAGAGTGGGGTAATTTTCTTAGTGAAATATGGATCTTGGATCACTAAATGGATATGATGTATAAGGAAATAATTTTTATTAAGAGTAATTTCATTAAAAATCCTTGATAAAAAGATATAATACATGATATTCATCTGATAAAAGTTTCTATAGTAGAAAAATAACATCATCATCATAAAACTTAACTTTGAGATTAATAATTGAAAATGAGTATCTTAATGTAAGAAATTATTTATACTGTTAACTTTAGAAATGTTCCTAATTAAGATAAATTATATGTGTTTAAGTAAACCCTTCATAAGTAACCAACTATTAATATAATTCAACAAATGGATCTGGATGCTTGTAAGAATCATAAATGAATTCACCTAATTTTTTAATGGAATTAGATACAAAATAACCTATGGAACTTTAGTCTCCACTCATATACTCAATATGATTGAGTATAACAATGACTAAGTGATACTGAAGATATCTCTAAGGATTGGTATGACCGTTGAATTATTATTTTTTTCATCAATGGAAATGTTTAAACAATGTGAATGAGTTAAAGAAATTTTTACCCTATTTTCTCATGGTTTTGAGAAAATATGAACTTGTACATATGATGTCCAAGTTTTGGTGGTGTTAGGATAGAGAAATTGGGTAAAATATCAAATCTAAAGAATAAAATTTAGTCAGTGAGTCAAAAAATGTTTCTTTTAGAATCTAATCTAAGTCATTAAAACCTAAAGGTGTTGTCTATAATGAGGAGTAATGATTCTATATTATAGAACTATTAGTTTTATAAACTCCATGGAATTTCCATGTTAGGTATCATTATTATATAAATTAATTAATTTTTTTTGATGTATATGTGATACCAAATGTATAAATAAAAATGTTATGTGTATACAGAAGTTCAAATTGAAGGGAAAAGTTGATAAATCTTGTAGTTTTCATTCAAATTATAAAGCAAATATTTTCTATATAAAATATTATATTGTAAATAAATATATATATCTTAGATAAATATTAGTGGAGAATGTGCAGTTATATCATTTCTCTTATATGATAAGAGAATTTGTTTACTAATAAATAGTTGTTATGAAAAATAATGATACACATGGTATATGATTCATGGGGATATATAACATGGATGAAAATGGGACAATGATAAAAAAAAATATCTAGGATAAAAAATATCTATATATTTGTTAAAATGTAAGGTAAGGTTTTACCACCACTCATCAGTGGATTTTTTTAAAGAATACACTTCTTTTAAAAAATCTCTAAACACATAAAATACCATATATAGTATGAAAACAATGTCTTGTTTGTTAAATATTCCTACTAAAAGTAAATAATATTTATTTCCTAAACATAAATGAGTTTGTGTATCTTATTAAGATATTATAAAGATAATATAGTGTCTAATAAGCTAATAGAAGTATGATTAGATATAAAGAAGTTCAAAGTTAATAAATAAAATATTATTCTAGTAAAAACACAAAGTGAATGTCACTTTATATCCTTAAAGGTTTATGGTATTTTGGTTAAGGGTTTTTAAAGATTGTAATAATAATCATTAGAAGTATTGGAAATTATTTAAACAATTAAAACCCTTGTATAAGGATCTTACATGTAAGATAAATGAAAATATGTATAAAATTGAAATAAATAACTATCATAAACATGTGTAATTTACAGTGAAGAGTCATTTCTTTATCTTATCCACCTTCAAAAACATTAGAATGTGCTTAATAAATATGAAAACAAGAGTAACCAAAAAAATCATCTCTCCTTGGGTATCCACAGGTCAAGCGAATAATCAAATGTTCAGATGAGATTATTCTTCCATTCAAGATGTATTATCATCTCATATATAAAGAAGGAAGAAATGATAGGTTCAAGTTTTAGGGAGGTTCATCCAATTATAAACTTATAAACTACCATCGTATAAAAATGGTTTGTAAATCAATAAGTAAAACCCTTAATCTATAACATCGACTCATTCATTCATAACATATGAGTGAATACTTTGGTCAGTAAATGCATTCATCATATAAATGTTATACCTCTTCATCATTTTATCTTATGAAATGGTTCCTTAAATGATATCCAAGGTTGATAATGGATTGATTGTCTAATTCCCATGAAAATATAGTATATATATTTCACATATATATATATATCAACTTATATACATATCATATATATAAAAATCGTTTGGGTATATTCCCTTCAATCTCCCACATGCACTAAATCCTAAAATACTTTATTCCAACTCACCTTATATTCTATCGTATACAATAACTTGTAAAACCATATAAAAAAATCCTTTAGATATATTTTAAAACACTTTTGTAAAGATATAATTAACTTCACCATGTATCACATCATTTGTAGTACCTTGTGAACTCCCATCCAAAACACTTTTGGATTAACTCTAAAACACTTTTGGAGTATCTTTCTAAGTCAGAATCAATCCCCATTCAGTAAACCACAAAGTGTGACCCTAGAGGAATTTATAACATTGAAAACAAATATGAATATATGGATTCATATATGTAAGTAAATATTGATATCTAGAAAATTTTCAATGCTACTCAAGCTATAAAGGGGTCTGGTGTGATCTCTATCAAACACATGTATCACTATACTTACATTCACTAGTTTGTATCATATGAAAATGGGTATTCTCATATTTTCTCTTTTTCTAAGACATAAAGTGACCATGGGACATGTAACATGGAAATACCATATTGCTAAATCATCTATTCTCAATTCATTGGGTATGAACTGACCTGATCAATGAATATATCACATGTCATTCACCTTTTTGGATAATCATATCACATGTACCTTATATGGATAAATATAAAATATCTAGGTGTAGTTTCACACTCCCATGGTCTATCTCAATCAAGGTCACAAATGTCATACTCATCATACAAGAGGAAAAATCTCATCTTGGTTAAGCTCCAACTGATGACATGATCAGCAATATACCCAACCACCCCCTGTATTAGCTAAGTGAATATGTATACTTATGTAAGTAGGGTATTAAAATATGAAGGTTCTCATGTTAGGTATCTCACCAAACTTAGGTAATTGGGACTCAAATATAATCCATGAAACCTTGGTATACCAATTACATCTTTATGACACTCCATGTGGTATACTTAGTAGGTAATCCAATGTAGACAGAGAATCAGTTTCTCTATTTTGCACCTCATGAGCATACTTTGTATCTCCATAAAAAATCTTACTCATGCTAAACTTAATATATTTTTATTACCTATAATACTACATGAAAAACATCAATTAGGGATAAACTCAAAGTAATATTTTGAAAGTTCAATTATCATTACCCTTCATGGAATGTGTATATAAATATGCATTCATGTAGCCAACATGAAAGAATGATAAAATAGTGGTTTCATTTAATATGATAAATTTTAATATTCTTATACTCTTTTATAATATTTTAATAAAAACAACATAAGTTGCATTTTATCATATCATATATGATAAACTACCAAATCAACCTCATGTTTGATACACTTTATGGAATTTGTTAACTTATTACATCATATATAATTCCTGTCATGTCTCTATGTAGACATCTTGATAAAATTCTCCCACTAATCTATTTAGTGAGAAACATCTATAAAGTAATTAATTTTGAATAATGGTGAGATTTAGGAATCATATTCCTAATTATTCAAATTCTTGAACATATTCAAACTTCTTAACTTTATAACATAAAATTTTATGATTTCAACTTCTATTTTATACTTATAACTCTTTCTATATTAATCCTCATCGTAATTTGAACCCTATTCCATCAAAAAATTTCCTTCAAATAATATTACTACTTACATTATTTTTTTACTGATCTTCCTAAACACTTTTAGGATGCGGTAAAAATTACTTTAATAAAGTAAATTTAACTCTTATATTTTTCTTTACATACCCTAAACTCTTTTAGGATATCAATTATAATTTAAATTTCATTTTTATTGGTACATTCCTTCAAGAAATAGTGTCTTTAATTTTTCATGATAACTAAATATAATTCTTTAAATTTTTATTTATTATCACATCTTCTAACCTCTTTTATAATATTGAGTAAGAAACACTTTAATCTTAAACTGGTGTAATCCTTTAGGAAATAGTGATTTTCACTTTCAAATGGTAATTAAATGTAACACTTTACATTTTTATTTACCATTAAATATACTAAACACTTTAGGATATAAAGTGAAAATCACTTTAACTCATGATTGGTGTAATTCTTTATTTATTAACTTTGAACTTCTTTAAGTCTAAAAGTAATCCCACTAGCCTCTTAGTTATTATATTATATTCATAATATATTAATATGATACACAACCCCTTTTGTGCTAATAAATAACATTTATTTCATTTTAGTGGGAACATTTAACAAATAATCTATTATTTACATATCATTTATAGTATTCTGTGTGTTTGGAATATCTTCATTTTAAAAGAATACTTTATTAAAATATACCACTTATGAGTGGTGGGAACACATTCCCTCATATTTTAAAAAACAACTGGATAAACACTTTTATCCTAAATAAACAATTTTATCTATATATTCTTCTTTGAACATATTATAGATATAGATGAATCATAAGCCATGTGTATACAATCAATCATATAATATTTTTTATATCAGCTCTTTATTATTAAATATCTTCTCTTATCTCATAAGAGAAATGAGATGAAGATACACATCTTTTACTTAGATTCATTTGAGATTTATAAAATATTTTACATTCAAATATTTAATTTATTTACTATTTACTTCATCTCATGAATACAAACTAAAAGATCAATCAATTATTCATTTGATTCACATTGTAAAATATACATTCGGTATCACATACCTTTCAAAATCAAAGAATTAATTTCTATAACATACATACCTAACATGTAAATTCTATGGATTTTCAAAAATTCATATAGGTGGATCCTAGATAATCCAATCACGTTAAATTGTCACTCTTCCTTCCTAACAACCCTGGGTTTCAATAACCTTGATTATCTTATTGAGAACAAGTTGTTGACTTTTTCAACCAACTTTTCTTCTTAAAGTTTAATCTTTTACCTAATTGTACTATCTATACATTGCTTTATAACCTATACATCATATTCCTAGTTCATGTATATATTCCCAACACTTCGATACTATTTGGTAAACATTATTTGAATTAAATCATATTGTAGAAACATTTCCATATATGATAATAAGATAAATTCCTTAGTCAGAACAACCCAATTTTAGTTTCCCCTTAAAGAATGTTATAGAACTGAACAAATCATGACTATGTGTATCAAAAATACATCATATCTTTTTATTAAAAAAAATTCATGCTCTTCCCAAGTGTAAAATTAGATAATACACATCTTATGGAAAGTTAATCTGAGCTTAAAGTATCCAATTTATCAATAAAGAAACTCCTTTGATCCATTACTTGAAAAAAAAACTTAAAACTTCAATTCTTTTCATCTTCTAACATTCTATATATTTACAAAACTTTGTAAATCATATAGTTGATATCATATATTTGTTAAAATAATATAATTTATTTCTATAACCAATAAAGTTTTAAAGAAACCTTTAATCCCATCAATTCATTAACATATTAAATCATATTGAATATCATTTAATGTACCTAATCATATTTAGTACGTGATTAGATACTAAGACTCATTTGGTCATTTTATATCTAATGCCTTTGAAACCTTGAATGAATCACTCTATGCTTCCATAATATTCTAGATTCACTTTTTAAATAATTTAAACACTTGGTTACTGATAAAGGAACTGATATGAAAATATAATTCTTCTTAAGAACTTTTCTTAATTTATCAACCTTAATTAAGAAATTTTCTTAAGTTACCAGTCTTAATATCTACTTACATTAAGCTCTTCCATATCAAGGATTGATATCAAAGTTTGGTTCTATGATGATGATAATATTATCTACAAAGGAATCTTTTATTAGTTGATTATCATGTATTATTAATCATTTACTAAAGAATTTTCTTAAATGGGGTCCCACTAAAATTATGACCCCTTTTACAAACATATCATATCTATTAACAGGTCAAGATCCATATTTAACCATGAATTACACTGATTATCATATAAATAATCCATGGCTATATTTGGTATACAAAAATTATAAATCATATTATATATGACTCTTATATTTTTTAGTAGAAAAATATTTTTCCAATCCATCATATAGATATACTCACCTTTATTCCTTTAGTATCCTAACTTTTAGGACTTCCCAACTAGTATAACCCAAAGAAAAATATAATAATAAATCAATAAAGGAATATCAAAGTACACTCATTCTAATATCAACAATACCATAAAGATAATTCAAATTCACTTATAACTTGATTTATTAACACAATATAATACAAGGGTACTCATGATGAGCTCAACAATACCCTATTGATTGATTGAGTTCTTGAAAATTGTTACTTTGGAAGGAATCTCATACTTAGTAATTGAATGGGATTTTAATGTCACTATCTAATATCATGTTATTCCCTTTTATATATGCATTCTTTTAGTGATTTAGTTTGTAATCTTATTCCCTTTACCAAACCAATATGTTCAAACCATATCGATGTGTAACTCTTTATACAACCCATAAGTTTGTATAACTCAACCAAATTTAGAAGTCAAGTATATTCATACATATCTGAAGGCATCATATGCATAACGTAAATAAACAATTCATGTAAAGGTTTATAATTATATGATATTTATAATCTCCACATAAGTAAGCCAATAGTGATATATATCCAACTCCATTCACTTTACTATACAAGGCATTAACCTCTAGTTAAGTAAGTAGTTTGGACCCAAGTTCCTTTACCCAAGGATACTTTTCTCAAGAGATAATTCAATTCATCATAACTCTAACACCTAATATGAAAAAACTATATTCAATATCTAATAGTTTATAACTTCAATTACAAATTGAGGTCAAGGTAGATGAAAAACTAAATTGATTATGGAGTTATTCCTAGCATGAAAATTCAAGGCTCTACCCAAGAAGAAATTTATCATATAAATTTTATCATACAAACATTCATAATATAAAAAATTAATAACTATGAGTAAAAACATGGAATAAAGTTTAAATAAATGAACAATTCAAATAATTAAACATGATATAACCATTTATAAACAATTTATAAATAAAACCTACTTATAATAATTTCAACTCTGTGTTATAAACATTCCATAATTTTTTAATATAAACCCTTTATATTCATTCCAATATAAACTCTTCAATATTTATAATTTTATGACATTTTAATATAAAACCTTTATATTCATTCCAATATAAAACATTTCATATTTATCATTATATGGGATTTCCAAATTAAATATGTAATATTATATGAATTATAAGTTATTTATAAGACAATTTCAATTATGTAAACATTTTACATAATCTAAATATCATATACTTAATCATTATTTAAACTTTGACCATATCGATCATCAAAAAAATATGTGGATTAAATAATATCCAAATAATGCCCCCTTTTATTTTGAACAATTCAAAGAAATCAATTATGAAAAATTCATAATTAAATATAAATATTTTATATTGTGAACTTATTTCACAATTTATAACCCATTATAAATTATTTCTTATAATTTTGAAATAAATATTTTTTATTTCTAGATCATAATTAATTCCATATAATTTGGTTAAAAATTAATTCAAATATTAATATTTAATATTTATGGAATATTTAATAATAAATATTTAATAAACATTTATTAATAAATTATAAACCCTTTATAATTAATTAATTAATTAATTAACATTTTATTAATTAATAAAGATCCCCAAAATACCTTTTAATTATAATTTATAAATAATTTATAAATTATGGGCCAAACTTAAAAATATAAAAAATTTAAGTTTTTCTTTTTATTCATACATAGGAGGGTACCCCTGTGTGAAGGTAAAATCTTTTACCATTATATTGGCCATATAGAACCATGATTTAAAGGTAAAAAACTGGTTACCTTTATAGGGTGCTGATAAATCTCACTGTGTGTAGGTAAAACCATTTTACCTTGACGTTACTTTGAGAAAATATCATCTACCTTCACATAGAATTCGTTTACCCACATGTGAGATTTTAAATGGTGTGATTACCCTTACATACTAATAAAATCCTTCATTGTGTAAAGGTATATCACAATAACCTTTATTCAAACTATTAAAACATATCATTACCTTTATACAGTGTTAGGAAAACCATGTTTACCCTTATATGAACCACTTCCTTAAAGGTAAGCCAAAATTTACCTTTATGTGACCACACACGTATAGGTAATATACTGGATAATCTTACGTATCTTAGATATATATGGGTAAAACCTTGGTTACCTTTACATAGCCTTGCTGCGTAAAGGTAAATTTTTTCTTCTAGATTTTTTAAAAAACTAAAAAATGATGATCTGTTTTGGTTTTATTCTTTATTTCTATGCATGATTTTATAAAACTAAAAAATTGGATCCCTCTGATACCCCTAAAGGGTTTTTAATGAGTATAATAAAAAATATTATAAGTATAAAAAACAATTTAAATGATTTAAACCCTTTTTTTAGGATCTCCCATATAATATAAATGGAACTACATATGAAACTGAAATAAAGAACTATTGTAAACATGTGTAACTTACATCAAAGAGTCATTGCGTTGACTTAAACACCTTCAAACACCTTTTAATGTTCTTGATAAAGTTCACAAAAAGATCTTCCAAAATACATCCTCTCTCCTTAGGTATCCATGAGTCAGGTGAATCATTTGATGTTCAAATGGGATTATTCTTCCATTAACAATGTGCTAGCATCTCAAATACAAAGAAGTGTGAAAGGTGATATTTTGTTTTCAGGTAGGTTTATCCAATCATAAACTTGTACACTTCCATCATATGATAATGGTTTTTAAATCCATAAAGAAAACCCTCAAGCTAAATCATTTACTCATGTGTTCATAACACATGAGTGAATGCTTTGTCCTGTGAATGCATTCATCATATGAATATTATACCTCCTCACCATTTTATCTTATAAAATTGTTCCTTAAATGATATTAAGTGTGTATAATGTCTTGGGTTTCTATAACCCATGAAAATATAGTGTATATATATATCATATATATATATATATATCATCTTATATATATCATCTTATATATATCATATATATACATATATAAATATTTAGTAAATATTCCCTTCAATTGGAACAAGATTAATGTAAATAGTTATATTAATTACCAAAATATTTCTAGGAAAATTTTGATAGAAAGGGTTCCAATAATGATGAATATGAACTTATAAAGAGTTTCAAATAGATAATAGAATTTATTCACATCGTAATATTTGATATTGAACAGTTAAAGAGTTTTAATATTTTCAAGGAGTTGAACATTAGGAATATGATTTATAAATCCTAGTATTATTCAAACTAGCTTACTTAATTTATTTTACCCACTAAATAGTTTAGTGGGAGGTTTTTATCATGTGGTTACATAGATATGTGGTTAGAACTACATATGCAAGGACACAACCTTAAGCATTACATATTCAAGTAATTTTAAACTAAAATTCACATTATTAGAATCTTGAGGATATTTTTGGTTTATATTTTTATAGAATTAGGAATAAATCTTACATAGTAAACCCATACATTACTAGTGGAAACTTATACTTAGTATCCATTTTTTCACCAACCAAAAGTTTTTAAAAAATAAAACATTGTTTCACTTTACAAAAAATCTTCACAATTTTCCCATTGATCTCATGCTTATACCTACTCATACTTAAACCATATGAAAACCATTTTAAAAAATGTTATGAGAACAAAAATATCATAAAAGTACATAAATAAAGTAAACTTTTAGTCCAGTAAAAACCCATAAAAATATTTTCATGAAAACATACTTTTCACCCTGAAAAATGAATCATCTTTTCAAAAATATCATTATCTTACCATTTTAAAATCAATCGATTTCCATGAAAACTTATGATCAAGATTATAAAATATAAGTAGGTAAATTGGGACATCATTTTCCATATCACTCTTACAAATGGAGTAACCAATATGGACAACCTCCAACTCTAAAGTACACAATGCATTGGAGGTTATAACATAACCACCTGTCCCTAGTTTGTCATGTAACCACCCATCATTAGTGAATAACGTAACCACCCATCATTGGTTTATCATAAAACCACCTATCATTGGTTTATAACAGAACCACCTATAATCATAAATAATTCACAATAAATATAACATAAACATAAATCATGAAATCTTGCATCATAAAAACACTCTTTGAATAAAATAAACTTTTCATTTTGAAATCACTCATTTTGAAAAACAGTGTACATATAATGGAAAACATTTTATTTAATAGTAAACATATAAACTTGTAAAGTATGCTTAAAAATATTAAGGAGATGTGATTATATGAAATTATGTTCTTTCCATATATGTAAAAAAACATTCCTTTTGAGTTTTATAAAAATAAACTTTAAAAAATATTTTTTAAAATAAAGTCCCTTATATAAAACATTAAAAAGATCCCTTTTTGAAAAAAAATTGAGAGAAATTTGAAAATTCCATTTTTAAAACATCAATTTCCATATAAATACATTCATAAAATTAATTTTAAAAACATATACATTAAATATAAAGTTTTAGAAAATAAATCTTTAAAACATTTAAAATGAGGTTTTTAAGTTAAAGAGCCCCTTGTAATATCATTGAAGTGAATGTTAATCAAATGAATAGATTATGTGTATGAGATTTAAATCCACATAAAAAAGTAGAAATATAATATAATATAGTAAAAATTCATTTCACATGTAATATTATAGTGACATAATCAATGAAGTATAGTTTTAACTCAATGAAAGGAAATTGAATTAAGAAATCTCTTACCACTTTGTAATCATTAGAATCGTATGCCCCATGAATGAATAAAATTTGAAAACACTTAAAATATCATGATAATAAAAAAATCATGATATAATATTTCAAAGGAAAATTATATACACCTCATTAAATAATATAGGTTCATAACATCAAAATATTTCTCAATGAAAGGAAAATGAGACGGAGTTCCTTACTAAATTTTTACAACATAACAGTAGTACTTAAAAATTAATAAAATATTTTAATGAGAGATAAAGGTTTCTCTCATCATATGAACATCAAAATTATAGTAATATGGATTTGTAAAATAATATCCCATCATTAGTAATTATAAATCCAATGCGTAAAATAAATAAGGTGCTTGAATGGAAAAGAAGAGAGAGAGATAGAGAGGTGTCTCTTACCTTATTCCTGAAAGTTTTGTACTTTATCTTAATGTCTTGTATAATAAAATTATATTCATTATTTTTTTAATTCATAACCTTTTACACATATATTTGTTTTATTATAATTTTATTACATTCATTTATGCCCATTTAGGTGAGTTACGATGTTCAATTTCATTATTCTAGGAGCATTTTTTTCATAGTTTCATGGTCGGTTCACTTGAGTATAATTATGGATGTTTATGTCAAATGGGAATAATAAAAATGACCAGTAGGATCAATGTACCACTGAGAGGGGGAGGGGTGAATTAGTGATAATTTTTTATTTTAAGTTTCCTTTCTTTTGAAACAACATTTTCCTCCCGTTAAAGAGATGTTACCTTACTAAAAACAAAACCAATCACACATACATATGAGTATAAGAATTTACAAGGTTCACTACTCAATAAGAGTAGCTACATCCTTGGTATGGTTTGGAAACAATATAATACCACACAATCCACTAGAAAACAATCCTTTTATGTGGAATATAATGAGTAGCATATTACCTTACACTCATGTAGCACTATTTTCAATACAGAAGTGCATGTGCTTCAAATAGAATGAAATGATGTCATAAAATTCTTGTAACAAACATGTTATGGTACTACTTGATCAACTTTCACAAATATAAACTTCTAAAAAATTCTCCACTTCCTTACCCAGTAGCAGGAAATAACTTCCTTGGACTTCGTAATGATACTCAATCCAATTTTCTAATCTGATTACTCAGACCAATTGCTCAATAAAAAAATATAATTTTATCAAAATATGGTTGAAAAAATTATGAACTACTTCTACCTAAGTCTGGAAATCCAAATCTGATTGCTTGGTCCAATTCTAGAAACTCTGATTATGATCTTGTCTCTTATCATTTCTTCTTTTGTTAAACAAACTTCCTCAACAAAGCACAATCTAGAAACTTCTTCTCCTTAGAACTTTAGAGCTTCTCTCTCTTCCTTCATGCATAGTACCAATTTTAGAAAGTAAAAAGTACCTTCTCCTTTTATAGACAAACCAAAAGAGGTTTGGGTGGGATTCTGAAAATCTTTACTGCTCAACCAAGTTTTCCAAATCTTCAAATTTCCCTTAAATATTGGCTACATCTTCGACTTCTTCAACACTTCTTAACTCTTCTTGAATATTCTTAAATATTCATGACATATGCTCATTTTATACTTTCTTTACAAAATTTATTCCAATTCTGATTCCCCATTCAAATTTCTTCATTATGATGAAGACATTATATTCTCCGTTACATTGCTCCATACCAATTGAAAAACAAATATAAGTCCTCTCATTATGATTCTCAGAACCCACTGTTCATTTAGATTTCTTCATTATAATGGAGATAGAATATTCTTCATTACATTTATTTATTCCAAAAGAAACATATGAAAATCATTCTTAAAACTTATTCAACTTCTTATATGATTCTCTTGATAACACTTTGACAATATTTAAGAAATTCTCCTTTTTTCTTTTCCCAGAACAATGATCTTGAGTTTGATGAATTGATCTCATCTTTACTTTGATAATATGTGTCATCAACAGTCCAATGGCTCTTGACCCAATTGAAATAATAAGACAAAAGACACTTATTGACATCCTAGTTTTAATGATCAAAAAAATCATGATTATGATGATATTAATTGATTTTATGTTTTTTGTATGAATTTCATAATCTGAGATAGGCGATAAAATTGAATAGTATGAGTCACTACTGGTCCCTACTAAGGACGATACACTATTGAAACTGACTCGCCATTGAGCTGACACACTGCTATACATTTCACCGCTAAGACCAAATTTTGACAAATTTCAAGTCACCATTGCATATGAGTCACCATTGTATATGACTCACCATCATCATGAAAATTTCACTAAGTCTAAGACAACATCAGATGACATACCTCCAGAGTGAAAAAATGGTAAAGTATAACTCACTATCAGGATATCATACTACCATAACATAAAATTGGCAGAGTGTGAGACACCACCAGCCTGACCTACCACTAGAAGGGTGAACTTCCTTCAAATCACTCATCTCCAAAGGAGTCACTTATAGACATGAAATTTGGATAAGTCTAATTCACCACTAGTATCATGCCACTAGACTTCAAGACACCTCTATAATAAGTCACCACTGCTATTTTTCTTAACTTAAACTTATTTTGAAACATTAACAATGGATAGTTTATTGAATTTAATTCCAAAACTATTTTTAATGATTGTCTCTTAAATGCTTGGCAGTATGTATTTATGTAAGTTTTAGACGTGTAGTACGAGGAATAAAAGACCATTCAGATATTCTTACTACTGCTGCTAATAAAATAAAGGCAAAATCCCTCATTCAGTAGGCATGTATGTATAAATAAACTAATGTGAAAAATACTAAGAGCTTGTGCTTATTGAACACACTCATAGAGATGAACCTGATTGTAAGAAAAAGAAGAGCTCATACTTGATTGGGAAGCCGAACTACATCATTACATCTATTTTCTTCCTCCAGTTAAGAACACAAGAGTCTGTGACACTCTATTTTTCTAAATTTTTCAAGATAACTTGAATCGAGAAAAATTTCAAGATACCTTCAAGGATTTATGTGATACACTATAACAAATTATAATTTCTATCTTTGTACTTTTAGATTTCTCAGTTTTGTTTATTTATTATTACATTTTGAGAAGTGTGTGTGTGTACTCTATTTTATCACATGCACACTATCTTCTATGTTGAACTGGAAGATACCTGATATCTTCTCAAATCCCTTCTATATTTTTGTTCACATGGATAAGAGTGGTAAAAGTACTTATGTGGATTTTGTATTTCATACTCTCATGTATAATTGTGGAAGAGGTCGTATGTGACCTGAACAGTTTGTAAACTATTGTAAAACCTGATCCAGGTTGTGGATAATCTTGTTTATTTTATATAAACCACTTGGAGGTAGGTTATCACTAAGTGTAGAGGACTAAGTCTTAGCTTGAGACTAAACCTCTTATTTCAAATTTCCACTATGATTTTTTTACTTTATTTCTGCTTTTAAAACCAAAATTGTTTAAACCAAAAAAAACTATACTTTGATATTTGATATTTATTATTATTTTTATAAGATTTTAATTAATTAAATTGATTTTAAAGGACTAAGTAATATTATATATTTCTTACCTGAAAAATAATCAATCTTTTAAGAAACCTTTTGAAATATTATAAATTATAATGATCTATTATATTGATTAATTGAGATGCTTTAAATTAATTGGGGGATTTAAAATTAATCCTTTTTAAACCAAAATTTTTATTGGGTACTCAATTCACCCCCCCCCCCCTTGATATACTCACTCCGGCCAACATTTGGTATCAAAGGTTATTTATCTTTGGTATTAAAGTTTTCAAATATTCTCAACTGTGATTTTAGTTAAGCTTCAAAGATCTTAAATTTTTGTTATTTATAAGTTTAGTTCTTTAAATGGATAATCACCAAGAAGGTTTTTCTACTAACATACCTCCATTTTTCAATGGTAAAAATTATTCTCAATGGAAAATCAAGATGATAATGCATATGTAAAGCATGGGTTTTGATATTTGGCTTGCTATAGAAGATGAATATGTTATACCTGATACTGCTAGAAGTACTTGGGATAAAACTATGAAGTGGGATTACAATAATAATTATAAATATATGAATGCCTTGTACTATGTACTAGGATATGAGGAAATCAATAGAATTTCTACATTAAAAACTATATAAGAAATTTGGGTCACCTTGTTTTTTTCACATGAGGGAACTTCTAATGTTAAGGAGATGAGGCTTGATACTTACACTATTAAATATGAAAATTTTAAAATGAATCATGATGAACCTATTTCTAACATGTACATTGGGTTCAAATAAATTTTCAACATAATTATCTCACTTGGAAAATTAGTATCTGAAAAATACCAGATTATGAGATTGCTAAGATGTCTACCTGAAAGATGGAGAGGCATACCTATCTCCATCATAGAATATTGTGATATTATAGCAAGATGTAAATCAAGGAGATTATTGGTAATATTATGATGTATGAAGAAGATCTAAAGGTAAACCATGAATATGATAATGAACTCAAAATAAGATCATTATCCTTCAAGACCACAACATCAAAATAGGAGGAAAAGGAAAACAGAGAAACTTCAAGTTTCTAGTTATAGTGATAGTGAATCTCTACAAGATATTGATGAGTATATGTATCACCTAGCTAAAAGGTTAAAAAAATTATAGGAAAAAGAAATTTTTCAAGAATCCAAATTACAATGGAAAGTATGATTCTAAGGATACCTGGAAGAAATACTAGAAAAGCAATGATGATTAAAAAGAAGTTGTCTGATATGAATGTAAAAGGAAAAGGATATACAAAATCAGACTATCCGAAGATGAAGTATAAAAATAAGTATGAGGACAAGTATAGAATATACAAGAAAGATATGAAATCCACATGGAGTGATTCTAAAGATAGCTCCAATGATTCAGATTCTTTACATGAGGAGAAACATAACAGAGTAAACATTTGCTTCATGATAAACATTTCTAAGGTACCTACTTTATCTATTTTACCTATTATGTCATCTATACATGATTCTGAAAATTATGAAAATGAACTTAGTGATGAATAAATTAATAATGAATAATTTTTTGAGTATTGAAATATTTTAGAGGATACATGTAATGAATTGAAGTACAAGTATAAAATTCTCAAAAGATAGAATGATTTAACTATAAGTAGCAGATCTAAACTATCTATTAAAAAATAAAAAAATGATCAACTGCTCAAAGGAAATATTAAACTTAAACTATAAAATGAGAAATTAAAAATGGACTTAGAAAATTTTATGAATGGTAGAGAAAATATTTCTCAAATTTTAGGTAACCAAGTTGTGCCTAAGTGTGTAACTAATATTGGATATCAACCTAGAAAAAGGAAAATAACAAATAGTGATTTTGTTCCTAAATCCATACCAGATAATTATTCTACAAAATATTTTTATAAAGTACCAAATGGAGTTTTTATTTCATAAAATATTCAATCTATTTATAGTAAACCCATTATAAAAATGTTAGTTCCAAAATATTTTATTATTAACATCTCTGGACCCAAACAGATCTTGGTACCAAAGTCATTTCTTGTTTAAATTTTGTTTTGTGAGAAAACTATTTGAACACCTCCAATAGAAGTCTATAGTTCTTAAACAGTGGTTTTTCAAGACATGTGATAGGATATTATTCATTCTTCAAGATCCTTATTAAGTTTTATGGTGGTCATGTCATCTTTAGTGACAATGAAAAAGAGTACATCATTATCCATGGCCAAATCGGTAACCATAATTCAGATTTAATTTCTAAAGTTTTATATATTGATAGTTTAAAATATAAATTGCTTAGTATTTCTTAGTTATGTGATGATGGATTTTATGTTAAGTTTGAAAATGATGCTTGCAATTTTTTTTATTCTAAAAATTCTTTAGTTTTTATTTCTTTGAGAAATGATAATGTTTATTTTATTGATTTAAATTATTTAGTTTCTCAAAATGTTTCATGCTTAAGTGTCTTTCACAAAGAATCTTGGTTTTGGAATAGAAGACTAGGAAAATGCAACATTCACTCACTCTGGAAGCTAAGTAGGAAAGGATTAGTTAGGGATCTACCTAAACTTGAGTTCCCAACTGATAAAGTTTGTAACCCCTGTCAAAAAGGGAAATAACACAAAGTTTCTTTTAAATAAAAGAAAGGAGTGTAAAATTATCAACCCCTTGAGTTGGTTCGCATGGATTTGTTTGGACCTTCTAGAGTTTATAGTCTTAATGGGAAGCATTATATTTATGTTCTTTTAGATTAATTCTCTAGGTGTACTTAGGTATATTTTCTAGGTCACAAAAGTGAATCTTGTTCTTACTTTACCAAGTATTATAAGTCTATATAAAATCTTAGTGGACTTAGACTTAATACCTTAAGAAGTTACCATGGCCATGAGTTTGAAAAGAAATATTTTGAATATTTTTTCTCACAAAATGGATACACTCATAACTTCACTTCTCCTATAACCCCTCAGTGGAATGGAGTTGTATAAATAATAAATAAAACTTTACAAGAAATTGTCCAGACTATGTTGAATGAGTATGATCTACCTATTTATTTTTGGTTAGAATCAATCAATAGAGATTTCTAAATTATCAATAGATTCTTAATCAAACATATCTTTAATAAGACCCCTTATGAACTATGGAACAATAGGAAACCTAAGGTTAGTTACTTTAGATTTTTTGGTTTTAAAGTCTTTATTCTTAACACTAAGGAAAATAGGGAAAAAATTTCTTCCAAAAGTGATGAAGGAATTTTCCTTGGTTATTCAATCTCTAGAAAATCCTATAGAGATTTCAATAAGAAGACCAAAACTATGGAAGAATCAGTTCATGTCAAATTTGATGTGATTGATCCACATGAACCTAATACCACTCTATAAAACTTTGAGGATAGTTTATCTTCTCTGAATCTAAATTCTATACCTTTTGATTTTGCTTTCAAAATATCATAAAAACCATCTAGTTTTGAATAATTACCAGAACTTCCTGAATCTATAGAATCTGAAGTGACCAGTCTATCCATTTCTCAAACTGTTAGAAGCATTAAGTACCATCCTTTGGATTTTATTGTAGGAGACCTAAATAGAGGAACACAAACTAGAGATTCTCTAAGAAATCAGGATGAACAACAAGTATTCTTGTCTCAAATTGAACCTAAGAACATGAATGAATCCATTAATGATGAATTCTAGTTAATAGAAATAAAATAAGAATTAAATAAATTTGAAAGAAAAAAATTGTGGGAACTTGTAGATAGACCCAAGGACACCGTGACTATTGGCACTAAATGGGTGTTTAGAAACAAGGTTTGTGATTCAAGCACTATAGTTAAGAATAAATCTATACTTGTTTCATAAGGTTATAGTAAAGATGAAGGGATACACTATAAGGAAACCTTTTCACATGTAGCCAAACTTGAGTTCATAAGAATCTTTATTGCTTATGCATCTCATTTAGATTTCAAGATTTGTCAAATGTATGTTAAGAGTGTATTATTAAATGGTTTTGTAGTTGAGGATGTTTTTTTCGAACAACCCCCTAGTTTTCAAAATCCCCATTTTCCAAATCAATTTTTTAAATTAACTAAATCTTTATATGGTTTAAAACAGGATCCTGGAACTTGGTATGATAGGCTCAGAAATTTTATTATTTCAAAAGGATTTTCAAAAGTCATGGCTAAACCTACCCTTTTTATAAAAATAATTTCAAAAGATGTTTTATTAGTAAAAATATATGTTTATGATATTATTTTTGGATCTTCAAAAAGTTCTCTTTGTACTGATTTTTCTAAAATGATGCAAAATGAATTTAAAATGAGTTTAATGAATGAACTCAATTTCTTTCTTGGATTTCAAATATTTCAAAATAAATAAGAAATTATTTTGAACCAAAATAAATATAAAAAAAAGATATTTTAAAATATTTTAACTTATATAGCACTAAGAGTAGTGATACTCCTATGAATACTACCTATAAATTGGATCTTTATGAATTTGGGAAACTAGTAGATCAAACCAGTTACAGAGGTATGATTGGATGTCTTCTATATCTTACTTATAGTCAACCAATTATAATGTTTAGTGTGTGTATGTGTGCTCGCTTTCAAGAAAACCCAATAGGCACACTTGTTCGTTGTTAAAATAATTTTCAAATACCTCAAGTATAAAACTAATTTAGGATTGTTTTATCCTAGAAGAAAAGCATTTGATCAAGTAAGTTATTATGATACTAATTTTGGAGGATGAAATTTAGATAGAAAAAGAACCTCTATAACATGTCACTTATTGGGAAAGTATCTAGTTTCATGATTTAGTAAGAAGAAAATTTTTGTTGCATTATCTACTATTAAAGCTGAATACATAGCTGCAGGTAGTTACTGTGCAAAAAAATTATGGATGGAACACACTAAACTGGACTATAGATATCAATTCCAACATGTCCCCGTAAATTGCAATAACATAAGTGAAATAAATATTTCTAAGAATAAGGTTTCTCATTCTAGGATAAAGCACATTGATATAAGACATCACTTTTTGAGAGATCATTTTCTAAATGGTTATATCACTCTTGAGTTTATTAACACATAATGTCAGTTGGATAATATTTTTACTAGGCTATTGAATTCTGAGAGAATGAACTATATCAAACATGAGTTAGGAATGATTAATTTTGGTTAAGTTTAAATTTTTGTGACACACCATTAGGTGTCACATTGTTGAGTGACACACCATTGGGTTGTCTCACCATTGTGTTCAAAACACCATTGATTTTATGCACCATTGTGATTTATCCACCATTTCTCTTTCATGCCTTTGCAAATTTTTCTATTTATCAAGTTGAACTGTCGGTTTAATTTCTTATGGTTTATTTTTATTTCATGACCCAATTCGTATATTTTCACGATAAAAATTTCAATTTTTATTTTTCAGTATCTTTTCAATTTCAATTTTTCGATATACTTAAATCCTAAATGATAAAAACGGCATTATGTCTATTTCCAACACACCTTGAGCCCAGTGCAATACTCTCATATATTTCTCTCTCGAGCCCTACACATCTTCTCTTATCCCAACCTTCAAACCTAAAACATTTCTCTTATTATTTGACTAGTATGTATGCCAAGTATGAAGTTCCCTTATAATTCATCTCCAGATAAGTTGAGATCAGGTAAGAAGAAAAATAGAAAGTCAATTTTGTCAGAAACTGTAGAACCTTTGCACTCTAACCTTGAAAACATAGTTATAGTAGTTAAAATGGAGGTTGAATCGATATGGATATTTTCAATTAATTCTTTGGTACTCAAGTTACTTCAAGATCAATGTTGGTTAGAGTGGTTCTCTTCAAACAAGCGGCATTTTCATCCTAGACTGGTGCATCAATTTTTCTAATATATAGAGTTTGGTTTTAATGATGAAGAAGAATATTAGATGAGATCAATAGTTTATGGTCACAGATTAATATTTTCTTTAAAAGTGTAAATAATTCTTGGGAGTTCCTCATGAAGGAATTTATTATGACTATCAAGGATTTGTTCCTGAGGATGGAGACTTCTTTATTTATGAATATTCTTTGATAGAACTGACAGGCGATGATACCACAAGAAAACCAATGGCTACTAAACTAGATGGGGAGTCTAGACTAATCTTTAAATTTATTCAATACATGCTCTTCCCTAGGAAAGGTGATTTTTCCACCTTGAGATACCAAGATGTGTATCTGCTTAGTCTTGTGAAAAGAGGACTGGAGATCAATTTGTGAATATATCTCATGGTTCATTTGTCAGAAATGATAAAAACCTCTTCAAGGTATAACTCCTTGACTTATCCAAATATGATTTTAGTTATTCTAAAGGAAAATGGATTTGTCTCGGATGATGAAGAAATAGTTGTTGACTGTGGTGGTTTCTGTATTTCAAGAGATATATGTTCCGCAATGATAATAAGTTGGTTCCCTTGGAAAAATAAAAATGAAACATGTATAAATTCCTCTAGATCTTCTTGATTTACTAAGTGTTTTTTGTGAGAGGCCAGGCCATCATGAATAAGTGAATCTAGAAAATAAGGATGCACTTTTTGAGGGGAAGAAATCCCCATTTTTGGAATTACTTCAAAAGGAGAAGATGTTTACAGAACTGAATTTGAATCTAATTCTACTTTTTATGGTCAAGAATTTTATGATTCTAATATGGTGGAACAGATGAGTGTGATTGCTTATATGGAGTAACATGTGGTTGGGCAAGATAAAAAAGAGATGCCTTCTTCTAAGAAAGGTAGTGATGTGTAGTTTGGTGTTTTGGAAATCGATGAGCCTCCAATTGAAATCCATGTAGAAGTATAACATATTGTTAGCAAGAAAGATGTTGTTCATAACTTTAGTGTTCAGAAACCAGATTTCTAGATGGAAGAAGTTATAGTGAGTGAACAAGTCATTGTTGCACAAAATCCAACTAGACAGAAATGTGATGAAGTGTTTATTTCACCTGTTGTTGTGATACCTCCTACCTATGCTACCATTGTTCCTTCCTTTTCTATGGAACTTGCTTCTTCAGACAGATGGGTTGATCCCATGACAGAGTAATGGGGTGAATTTAGTGATGTACGAAGTCCACCAAAGGATGGTAGACCTGAGGTTCAGCATGAAGAAGATCCTAAGGGGTAAATGATTGATCAAGTAGACTTTGAAGGGTTATTGTAAAAGTTTGAATCAGTTATATCTTTTTCTCATGCACCTTATACTTTCCATGTTTCTAGTTCTGTAATGATGGTTGACTTAGTCACTTGAGATGACTTGGATTCATTCGGTGAAAAGATGCTTTTTAGTTTAAGTGTTTGAAGAATCAACGTCCTCTCCTAACCAAGCTTAGTGAGAATGATTCTAGATACCTTTTTTAATTGGTGTTTTTTCACATACAACCAAAGATGATTCATCATATTTATGAGAAATAGATTGAGAACAAGATAATCAGTGATGAGATTCAAACTTTCAAGGCAATGATTGAAGACTTGAAGTCAAACTTTACTACTTCTTTGGATGGTATTTTGAAGAGTCTTGAGAATTTTTACTCATATACATTTACCTACACTGTTTCACCTCATGTTGATGTTTATCAGATCAGATATGTGATTAGAGAAGAAATTTCAACTATGAAAAGCAGTCCTTCTAGTGGAGAACCTCTCATCCCATTGGAAATTATGAGGAAGTTTGAGAAAGGAATTGAGAATGATCATATGATAATCAGGAATTATGTCAAAGATATGAATGTTAATTGGGAAACTATCACAAATTTAATCAAGTATTATCTATTGAGGATCTACACAAATCATGTTAGGGATGCAAATTTCAAATTCTTAGCTGAAAATTTGAGTATGCCCCCTGTTACTCAGGCCTTCAAGGAACAAGTAAGGCAGTTGGAGGAGATGAATCCTATGTTAAGTATATTTATGGAAGAAAATGGTGATTTATTCAGTGTAACAGAAATAGGTGTCCAAATTATAATGGATTTTATAAATCTCAAGAAACCCTTTCTTCATGTTCATGGACAAGCAGTTGTTACTCAGGAAGTAGTTCCTATTACTCCTCAGTTATCCTTTAGACTAGAAATTACCAAATATCCCATTGCACCTCTTCATGTCTAATTCCAACCTTTCCTTATGTATCATACACAATCTTTGAGGTAGCTTTTATTAGTTGTTATTATAGAAGATCATCCTCAAACCATAGTTGGACTACCATCTGGTGTTCCATCTATTTTTCCTATATAATCCTCTATTCTTTATGCTTCTGATTCAGATAAATCCAAGTCCAAGGGAAAAGAACCAACAGACCCCTTTTCAAAATCTTGAATTTCTTTTTATATTGCTTAGAAAAATTTTCTTTGATGGTACTTGGCTTGTAATAACTTTTTTATCATCATTTTTATTTCCTTTGATAACTATTATTATGTTATTAATCTTTTTTAAGGCTTTTCTTGTCTTTATTATGCTAATGTTTACCTTTTTTATAATCCCAAAAGGGGGATAAAATATCTTTGTGGCATTTATTTATGATCTCTTTCTACTTATTCCTACAATGTTTCCTTTTATACTATTTGTTTTTACTCCTTTTACCTTTAATGTTTGATAATTACCTTTTGTTTATTATTATTTATCTTTGATACCATATGTACATACTGTGAATGATAAGTCATGATTTTTATTTTTGATCTTCCCTTTGATATCATGTTTTATATTTGTGATACCTTTGATTCCATGATTTGTGATCATCAAAAAGGGGTAGATTGTTAACCTTATAGTTTTAATGATCACAAAATCATGATTATAATGATATTAATGGATTTAATGTTTTCTATAAGTATTTAATAATCTGAGATAGGTGATAAAATTTACTAAGTATGAGTCACCACCAGTCCTTACTAAGGATGATACATCATTGATACTGACTCATCGCCGAGCTGATACACTGTCAGACATGTCACCGCCAAGATCGAATTTTAAAAAAATCTAAGACAACGTTGCATATGAGTTATCATTGTCTATGACTCATTATAAGCATGGAAACTTCACTAAGTATGAGACACAATCATACGACATACTGCTAGAGTGAAAAAATGATAAATTATGAGACACTATCAGAATGTCATGTCATTAGGATATCATGTCGCCATAATGTAAAATTGGCAGAGTATGAGACATTGTCAGCCTGACCTACCACCAAAAGGATGACCTTTCATCAGATGACTCACCACCAGACATGAAATTTAGATAAGTTTAAGACACCACTAGTATCATGCCAATAGACTTAGAGTTACCTCCAGACTACTCCACCACCATTATTTTTCTTAACTTAAACTTATTTTGAAACATTAATAATGACTAGTTTATTGAATTTAATGCCAAAAATATTTTTAATGGTTGTATCTTAAATGTTCAACAGAACTTATTTATGCAAGTGTTGGATGTGCAGTATGAGGAAATAGAGACCATTTGGATATTATTGTTTCTACTACTGATAAAATAAAGGCAGACTCCCTCATGCAGTAGGCGTGGATGTATAAAGAAACTAATGTGAAAAAGACTGAGATCTTGTGCTTACTGAACACACTCATAGAGCTGAACCTGATTTCAAGAACAAGAATAGCTCATACTCAACTGGGAAGTCAAACTACATCATTACATCTGATTCTTTACTCTAGTCAAGAACACAAGAGTCTATGAAACTCTATTTTTCTAAATTTTTTCAGAGAACCCGAATCGATCTACATTTCAAGATACCTTCAAGGAGTCATGAGCTACACTAAAATAGACCAAGAATTTCTATCTCTGTACTTTTATATTTCTCAGTTTTATTTATTTATTATTACATTTTGAGTAGTGTGTGTACATGCTCTATTTTATCACATGCACATTGTCACCTATACTGAATTGGAAGATACCTAATATATTCTCAAATCCCTTCCATATTTTTGTTCCCATTGATAAGAGTGATATAGGTCCTTGTATGGCATGTTTATTTTATACTACCATGTATAACAATGGAAGAGGTCATATGTGACCTAGACAGTTTGTAAACTATTGTAAAACCAAATCCAGGTTATGGATCAACTTTTTTATTTTATATAAACTACTTTATATAAGGTGATAACTAAGTGGAGAGGAATAGGTCTCAGCTTGAGACAAAAACTCCTATTTCAAATTTCCGTTGTGTGTTTTTTTTTAATTTATTTCATCTTTTAAAACTGAAACTATTTTAACCAAACAAAAACTATACTTTTATAGTTAATCTTTATTAGTGTTTTTATAATATTTTAATTAAGTAAATTGATTTCAAAGGACTAAGTAATATTGTATATTTATTACCCAAAAAACTAATAAATCTTTTAAGAAACATTTTGAAATATTAGAACTTATAATGATATGTTATATTGATTAACTGGGCCATTTTAAATTAATTGGTGGATTTAAAATTAATCCTTTCTAAATATAAATTTTCATTGGGTACTCAATTCACCCCCCCCCTATTGAGATACTCACTCTAACCAATAATACTTTATCTCATGCCCCAAAGGAAAACATATCAAAGTTATTATTTTCTATTGAACCACTTATTGAGGAAAATAATCAAAAATTTATCTTAATGAAAATGGTTAACTACATTAGTGATTGATCTTTGATTTTCTTCTTCATATTGGTCATAACAAACTTTTCTTGTTCTCTGCATTCATCAATCACAATAACTCTTAATTTCTTTTATTTTTATTGGTCCCAAAAATTCTCCATAAATAAAAATGTTACCTCCAATTTTTTTCAACCATCATAGCATCTAATGATCGGTATCAGGGTCACTATAATGATCAGTGGTACACCACGTCTGATGGATGAGTTTTAGTAGCTTCGACTTCAACAACTTATTTCCTTTTCTGATTATGATACCAATGAACATGCAACACTCAACTTATTTCTTCAAAGATTTTTTTCTCATGGCTTATTGGTCTGACAGAAAACCATAACCTTTGGTTTCTCACATTACGATCAACATTTTCATCCTTCAAACAAATTTTCATCCAATGATCTCATACCAATGGACTTGAGACCAAAAAGCTTCAACTTTAGAAACTTCCTTCTTCCTCACTAACTTTTTCTTATAGCATGACTTCATCATGACTTTGAATATGTCGAATATTGGCATAGAATCATATGACTTACATTGGGAAGTATTATTTATTACCATCCTTTCCATTGTACATATTTCTTTCTAATAAAACCTCAATATGATTGGCAGAACTCCCCCTTTCTTTCATATGGCTTACATCACAAGTTCTTCAAAAAACTTATGAATTTTTTGAAGTACAAAACAGCAAAGCATTATTAGTTTTTCATCAGATCCAAGAAGACTCGAATACATATTCTCAATATAATCTTTCTTAAATACCAGACCTAAGGTGAGCCCGATAATCCTTTTCTTCTAGAAAGTTTCTCCTTAATCTAATAGACTTTATTAAGCATTGTGAGTCTGAACTCCTAAATATGATTTTCATTTTGATTCTGATATTTACAAAGTGAGTTTATTTCTTCTTCTTTGACATATCGTTGATTAAAAAAACAACACTTTGAAATACAAACTTCTTTCAACTTCAAAAAAATCTAGAAAACTTTTTCCCAACAATCTCCCCCTTTAGATTTTGTTGTCAACAAAGATTTATAAATCACTGAACTTTGTAAACTCAAGATATAGATTACTTATCAACAATTCTAAGCCTACATAAGCTAACTCATTATAGGAAACATGAATCATTGAAAGAAAAACCATGTTGTCCAAAATAGTGACTTGTCAACATCTTCAGCTTTTCTTCACCACTTTCTTCACTTCTTCAAATTTCATATCAAAAAAAGTTTCCTATAAACACTCCAACAAATAGTTATAATAGTTCACACATTTACATGATAAGACCATAGATTACCCACAACTCCCCCTATATACATTATTTCTTAAAAGGTTTAAAACATGTCAATGGATATATTTATGAAACAATTATCCCCATTAACAATACTACCTAAATACTAGATGAGAGAGGGGACAAAAACACATACCTCAAACTTGATGAGAAGGAGGTTGGACACCCATGTTCATACTTAGTTTATGAAAAGGTTGATTTGGTAAAGTTTTTGTGAAAATGTCAGCAACTTGCTCTTATGTAGGAACATACTCCAGCTTTAATTCATTCTTCTCCACATGCTCTTTGATGAAATTATATTTGATATGAATATGTTTTGAATGAGAATATTGCACCATATTTCTGATAAGTTTGATTTCGCTTTGATTATCACAACCCAAGAGCAAGGGTAACTTCACTTAAATAAGTAAATCTTCCAACTGAGTATTCATCCACATAAGGTGGGTAGAATCTTGAGTGGAAGAAACATACTCAGATTTAGTCATTCTAAGAGTTACTGAATTTTGTTTCTTTGTATGTAAACTAACACAAATTTTTCTTAGAAAGAAAACTCCACCATATGTGGATATTCTATCATCAATATTTCCTACCCAATAAACATATGAATACCCAAAAAATTCAATACTTTCTAATATAACATATATGATTTTGAAATTTTTTGTGCCTTTAATATATTTCAGAATTATTTTTTCAGCTAATAAGTGTGATTCCTTTAGATCACTCTAAAATCTTTCACATAAGGTAATAGAATAAAAAATGCCGGGTCCTGAGGATGTCAAATACAACAAACGTCTTATCAACCTTCGAAACTATTTCTGATCAAATTCTTTGCCTTCTTTATCTTTAGACAACTTGGTTCCCACTAAAATCAATGTGGAAACTGGTTTTGAATTTTACATATTGAACCTTTTAAAAAAAATTCTAGCATAATTTTCTTGAGAAAGAAAAATGTGTTTCTTTTTTTTTTAATATTTTTAACCCAAGAAAGTATTTCATTTATCCTGGTATAGACATATCAAACAACTTTATCATTACTTTAGAAAATATTTCACAAGTTCTTTCATCATTTCTGGAAAAGATAATGTAATCAACATTAACAATTACAATAAGGGAAAACTCCAGACTTTCCTTGATGTATATATTACTATAAAATCTTCCTTTCTTAAAAATCATATTCATCAAGAAAGTATCTAATTTGAAATAAAATTCCCTCAGAGCTTATTTTAGCCAATACAAGGATTTCTTCAACTTGCACACATAACTTTCATCTTTTCCAAAAACAAATCCACATGGTTGATCAATATAAACTTCCTCATCAAGATCGCCATTCAAAAATGATGATTTCATATCCATCTAAAAAAATTTTCAACTTCATTGTGCAATAATAGAAAGAAAGATTCTGATTGTTTCTAATATTTCCACCAGATAAAATGTTTCATCATACTCAATGCCTTCAATATTTGAGTAACCTTTTCACACTAATCTTGAATTGTTCCTTATCACTTCACCATATTTATTGATATTGTTTTGGGAAACCCACTTTATACTAATAACATATTTTTCATTTCATTCCTGTATGAGTTCGCATATATCATTCTTTTCTATCTGATCTAGCACTACATTCATAGAATAAACCCATTCTGGATGCTCAAAAGCTTCATTCACATCTTTTGAATCAACTTTTGAATACAAAAAGTATGTCTAACAAATTTTGATGTTCTTATTATTTGAAACTTTTGATGTTAATCACAAATTATATTTTGAGCTTCCAATTTCTTCCTCAGACAGGGATGATATTTTTTAGATTTTTCCTCGCCACTGGAAATAACTGAGTCTAATTCTTCTTCTTGTGAATGATTACAATTGTTTTCATCCTTATCAAAATCCTTATCAGAATTTCTTTATTCCTTTTTTATCATCCTTGTCTACATGAGTATATTTATCTTCCTCAGTTTTTTTCAAAAACTTTCACATCAACAAATTCAACTAATATACCTAATTATTTCCTGAAACATTTGTATCATCTTCCTTTGGAAGCATAGCCAAGAAAAATTTCATCTTCACCCTTTATGTTCAAACATTCCAAGGTTTCCACCCTTGTTATTTATGATTCATGGACTCTCAAAAACTATAAAGTGTTTTAAACTTATAGTTGTTCTATAAAACATTTCATATGAAGTCATATCTAAATTTGTCCTATAGAAACATTGATTTTGAATATACATAGCAGTGCTCGTGAATTTCATTTAAAAGTAATGAGAAAGACCATGTTCTAGTAACATAGTCTGGCCCATTTCCACAAAACTTCTCTTTTTCCTCTCTGCAACACCATTTTGTTGAGGAGTGTAAGGTGTGTTGAACTCATGCCAAATTCCATGCTTCTCAAGATAACTTTAAAATTATTTATTTTTTTATTCACCACTATTTTCAGTTCTAAACTTCTTTACTAAATATTCACATTCCTTCTTATCTTTCCTCCTAAAACTTTTATAAATTTTTAGAGCATCTGAATTGTATTTCATATACATAACACAATTAATGTCATTAAATTCTTAAATTAAAGTGATGAAGTACTTATCTCCATGAGTTGATTTTTTTCTCATTAGACCACAGATATCAGAATGAATAATTTCGTGGGCTTGTTTTGAACAAATGTTAACTTTCTTATTCATAGAATTTGTAATATTTCCTTTCTGATAAATTGTGCAACACCAATCTCTTCTTATTAACATATCAGGAATACCTCAGACATTGTCTCTCTTTGAAAACATGGTCATGTTTCTTTGACAAGTGTGTCTTATCATTGTATACCACAACTTATTTTCTTCAACCATGCCTAAGTAACAAAAGTTTTGTATTTCACAAACTTGGAAAATGTTTACTTTTATACGTTGGCCTATTATAACAATCTGTCCATCTTCCTCAATTTTTATAAAAAACTATATTTTTTGAAAATAACTTTTTTTCCTTCATCACAAAGTTATGAAACACTTAACAAGTTTTGTTTCAATCCATCAACATACAAATAATTCTTGGACTTAAACTTTTATTTCCCGATAATAGTAGATCCAATACCATTGATTCTGAGGGATTCATCATTTCCAAATGTCACAAATCCTTATTTGAAGTATTTAACATTATTTAACAATTTTAAGTCTCCTGTCATATGAGAAGAACATCAACTATCCAAGATCCAAGGTCATTATCCTTTTATATATTTGAGAGTGATCTCAACAATAAGATCTTTTTCTTTCCCTTTATCTTTCTTAACATCCGACTTCTGAGAATTTTTAACAAACTTTTTTTGTGCCAGTAACAAAACAATAAATCCTGTAGTAATATGTTCAGGTTTTTCGCATCTCTCACAAATAGTTTCTAGAGGTTGGAATCTATTTTCCATATTTAATACAACCATCTTAGATTTCTGTAAAACATCCTTCTCGGACTTCTTCCTTTAAGGGGATCGACTCCCCCTCAAAATTTTCATTTTGTAATTTTTGGAATAATGGTAATATTGTTGGTTAAACCAACACATATTTTCTATATGCCTGAATACACCAAAATATCAGCAGCATCCATAGAAATAATATTTTCCTCTGAAACTTTCATACTACCCGGAGTTGTGACCATGTTTCTCAGCAACCTTCTTATCAACACTTTTTTTACCACCAAAATTTCTGTTTTCAACCAGAATCTTCTTTTCTAGCTTGGTTTTCATTTCAATCTTATCATAACAGAAGTATTAGAAACTTTTTCAGACTCAAAATTTTTAGAAACTTTTGACCTATCCACTTTTTGGGTATTGTCCACATACATAACTTTCCCAACTTTCTTCTTCTCATAAAAAATTTCAAATTTCTTCTAAACCTTTGAATATAAGTTTTGATACTTCTCATGTTTACCCTTTATATAGCTTTCACCAAAATCAGAGATTGAATTATTGAAAATTATAACCCTATGTTTATCTTTATAAAGTTTTTATTGGAAAAGTTCAAACTCTTATTCTTTTACATTCAACTTTAATTCTAGATGATCATTATGATTATTTTCTTTCTCAAGAGATTTATTCAAATCATCAATCTCTTCCAGCAGATTGAATTTCTCACCAGGAAAACATTATTGATTGTTTATTGAAGAGTATTTGCTTTTCAGATTTGTGATTTATTTCTCAAGTCACCCAGTATTTCTCGGGAATTCTTTCAATTATTCTTTCAGGTGAAATTCTAATTGAGTTTCTTCTTCTTCAAAACTATTTCTTCTGAACTCTTCATTGCTCACTGTTTCAATTAAAGTATTTTATCCATCCTTCTTAAAATAATTTTTAGATTCAGCATCATTATCTTATTCTTCATCATCTTTAGATAAGAAAATTCTTCTTTTGGATTTGAATAATTTTGTATCTTTTCCTTTATAATAGGATTTATTCTTATCACCTTATTTATTCCATGATCTTTTTCCCTTCTATAATCTTCGTCACTATCCTCTTATTTATTTATTTGAGGAAAATTAGCTGAAAAGTTTCTAATGGATGCATATTCAAAACATTTAAAGTGAAATTTTCCTTCATATTTACCTATACCTATTCTAACATTTTTAGAAAATAAGGATAAAAATTTATCAAGATTTTTACATACCTTGTTTTTTGAATTAGAATCATGATCTTCTTCTTCAATAAGAATCTTTTTTGAATTTTATTTCTAGGAAGCCTTGAAAGAAATTTCTCTATCTATTTTTTTTCTTTTCATAGATTTCTCCCTTATCATTTTATAAGTGATGATAGTGCTATGAAAATCATCCAAAGATAATGTTTCAGGATCTCTATCTTCCAATGACAAAACTTTAGCATCAAACTTATCAGGAATAATTCTCAAGATCTTTTCAACAACTGTTGAATCTCCAAACTTTTCACCAATACATCTAATGGTGATTAAAATTTCATTAAACCTAATAAATAAATCACCAAAAGATTCTTATTAACCCATCTTGAGATATTCATACTTTAGCCTCCAAATTTTTAACTTTTCCTTTTTTACTTTTGTATTTCCTTTATAAATGTTTTTCATCTTATCTCAGATACCCTTGACTATTGAAACACCCTTCACTCTTAAAACTCACTTTCAGAAAGTGATGAGAGTAAATCATTCTTGGACCTTCCATAATTCTCAATATTATTTTTGTAAATATATGTAAGTGGAACTTTATCATCAGTAGGATGAAATCTATCTATTACAACTTCAAGAACATCATACCCAAGAGAGATAAGATAAGGCAAAATTCTACCCTTCTATATATGATAGTTCTTATCATCTAAGACCATAATCTCCTTACTGTTCACACAATTGATATTTTTCATCATAAATTCTAATTAAAAGTTTCAACAAATATAAAATTAAGGGAATCTTCAGCTCTAATACCAATTGAAAATTCCCCACAAGATCAATTTATCACTGAGAGGGGGTTGAATCAATGATAACTTTTTCTTTTAAGTTTCCTTTATTTTGAAACATTATTTGCCTCCTATTAAAGAGATATTACCTTGCTGAAAACAAAACCAATCACACGTCCATAGGAACACAAGAATTTACAAGGTTCACTACTCAATAAGAGTAGTTACGTCTTTGGTAGGGTTTGGCAATAATCCTTTTGTGTGGAATGCAATGATTAGGATATTCCCTTACACTTTTGTAGCACTATGTTCAATACAACAGTGCATGTGCTTCAATTATCACAAAATGATGTGAAAAAATTTAAGTAAAAAAATATTTTATGGTTCTGCTTGATCAACTTTCACAAATATAAACTTCAAAATAATTATTCACTTCCTTACCCAGTAGTAGGTAAGAACTTCTCTGGACTTTGTAATGATACTCATTCTAATTTAAGAATATGATTCCCCAGTTTGATTTATCAATACAAAAATATAATTTTGTTAGAATATGGTTGAGACAATTCTAAATTACTTCTACCTCAGTTCGGAAATCCAAATCTAATTGATCGGTCTAATTTCAGAAACTCTAATTACAATCTTGTCACTTATTATTTCTTCTTATATCTAGCAAACTTCCTCAGGAAATCAAAATTCAGAAACTTATTCTACCTATAACTTCAAAGCTTTTCTCTCTTCCTTCATGAATCGTACCAGTGTTATAAAGTACAAAGTACCTTCTCCTTTTATAGGAAACCCAAAATAGGTTTATGTAGGATTTTGAAAATCTTTCCCACTCAACCAAATTTCTCTAATATTCAAATTTACCTTCAATATTGGCTACATATTTGACTTCTTCAACACTTATTAACTCTTCTTGAATCTTCTTGAATCTTCATGACTTTATCTCACTTTATAATTTCTTTACAAACTTCAGTTTGATTTTGATTCCCTATTCTGATTTCTCCATTATGATAAAGACATTAGATTCTTCATTATATTTATCCTTGTAAATTAAAAAACAAATATAAGTATTATCATTATGATTCTTAGAACAAATATTTCACTTTTATTTCTTCATTATGATGGAGATATTAGATTCTTCATTACATTGATCTATTCTAAAAGAAACATATGAAAAACAGTCTTTAAACTTATTCAATCGCTTCTATGATCCCCTTGATAACACTTTGACAAGCTTCAATCAATTCTAATTTTCTTATTTTCCCATACCAATGATCTTGAGTCTGATGAATCGATCTCATATTTACTCTGATAATCAGTGTCATCACCATTTTGATGGCTCTTGACCCAATTGAAACTATAATACAAAAGATAATTTATCCCATACCCCAAAGGAAAACATATCAGAGTTCTTCTTTTCTCTTGACCAACTTGTTGATGAAAATAATCAATAATTTATCTTGATGAAAATGGTTGACTACATTTCTCATTGATCTTCTATTTTCTTATTCATATTGATAACAAAAAACTTTTCTTCTTCTCTGCATTCATCGGTCCTAATAACTCCCAATTTCTTTTCTTTTTATTGGTCCAAACAATTTCTCACAAATAACAATTCTACCTTTGATTTTTTGAAACCATCACGCCATATAATGATCAGTATTAGGGTCACTCTAATGATCGGTTGTACACCATGTCCTATAGACCGGTTTCAGTATCTTCGACTTTAGAAACCTTTTCCTTTTATGATTACAAAACCAATGAACTTCTATCACTCAACTTCTTTCTCTAAAGATTTGTTTCTTATGGATTATTGGTCTGACTGAAAACCAGAACCTTAAGTTTCTCACATTATGATCAACCTTCTCAGCCTTCAAAAAAATCTACATCTGGTGATCTCATACCGATGGACTTGAGATCGGAAAGCTTAGGCTTCAATAACTTCCTTCTTCCTCACTTACTTTTTATTGTATCATGACTTCCCCATTACTTTGAATACATTGATTATTTAAATAGAATAATCTGACTTACATTGGGAAGTATTTTTTCTTCTCATCATTTCCATCGTACATCTTTCTTTCTAACCAGACCTCAATACGATTGGAATACCCACCCACCCTTATTTTATAAGGCTTGCATCATAAGTTCTCTAGAAAAATTATGACTTTTTTGAAATAAAAAACAGAAAATCATCGTCAGTTATTCATTGGATCCAAGTAGACTCAGATACAACTTCCCAATACAATCTTTCTTATATACCATACCCAAGGTGAGTCTGATAATCCTTTTCTTCTATAAATATTCTCCTCAATTAGATGGAATTTCTTAAGAAATGTGAGTCCAAACTTTTGAATACGATAGTTAGTATAATTCTTATATTTACAAAGTGAGGTGATTTTTTCTTCTTTGACATCTCCTTAATAATAAAAGATGACACTTTGAAATACAAACTACTTTCAGATTCAAAAACAACTTCTAGTAAACATGGTCCCAATAAATAATACAATATAAGTGGAATGAAATGGTATTAATGAACTTATAGAGGTTTAAATGGTCCCATATAACATTTTTTCTGACATGAGGATGATTCATTTGATAAAATGTTAATTATAAATGTTTAGTTTATTTTTTGAGTTTTTACCACCATCATGAACTAGTTTTCTTTTATTTAATATTATGTCTATATATTAGTTATAGAACATTAAATAAGTTGTAATATACCTATTAAAATATTATTTAACCATAATAATAGTTTTATTACCGTCCTAGAAGGTGGTAAAGGAAAATGAAAACTCATTATCCATAGAGACGGTTAACCGCCATAACTTGGACAATGGTTTCATTTATTTGAATAAGAGGAGATGGTAAAATGGATGGATATAAGATATTACATTAGAAATATAACATTAAAGTATATACATGATACTAAATTTAGTATTATTTTATGAATGAATTAAGTGAGGATAATTTGGAAGAATAAAAGAAATTAAGAGAGGTGGTTTGAGAAAGTTACCTCTTGAATATTACCTCCTAGAAGGATCCCTTAAAGACCTTGGAATTGGTATTTTTGTGATAACATAAACATTTGGATGCATGGAGAGTGGGTAGGAGAGATTTTTGTAGATATTTGGAGATATTAAAGGTTTTTGAGGAGAAAGAGGTGGTGATGAGTGGTATTTATACTTGAAGAGGGGTGGTTTTAAGTGATTAAATAATGATTATTTTATAATTAAATACAACAAGATTTGGGTGGAATCAATTAAAATGAATTAGATTGATAATTTGTGTCTTAATTACTATTTAAGGTTTAGAAACATATTAACCATCCATTTAATATTTTATTTTTTATCCATTTTAAGATTTTACCTTTTAACTTAAACCTATTTCATTATTTTACATATACTATGGTAAATCTTTTTTCTACCAAGGTAAATTTTTTTGCCTAAAAATGAAAATGACCTTAAAATATAATTTGAACCTTATGATTATAAATATTTAATATATTTTACCAAATTAAATTCACATGATTTTAAAAATTAAATTTAAAATAAAACCCACAAAAGTGATAAAAATGAAGGTTTTTAGGAAGTGTGTTTTTCAAGAAAAATATGATTTTATATTAACTCTATGAATAAAAATAATCATTCTATGAAACTAAATTAATATTTAATGATATATAATCTATATATTTCATTTAAAACATCCCCCATTAGTTATTATTTTAATTAATTATAAAGGAGAAACATTATGTATTTTAAAACGGTTTTTAGAAAAATATCGTTTTTAAACACAAAAATAAAATTATTATAAAATACAATATAAAGTTGATTAAAAAGAATTTAAGTGGAATAAATATAACTAAATAATAATTTTGTTTCTTAGAATCAAATTCAAAAAATAATGGTACTTTTAAATTCTATAATTTTTTGAAAAGAAATGATATTTTTACAAAAAAAAATGGTATTTTTCACTCTTCACTGAAAACCCAATATTTTATGAAAAATCCAAAACAAATCACCCAAAGTAAAACTTGATATTATGATTTAAAAAATAAATTTTATTTTTTGAAATTAATTTTATAAAATTTCCAAAAAATAATTATAATATTCGCTCATAAAATTCAAGAAAACCCATTTTTTGAAGAAAATGTATTTTTGAAGAATAAAATGAATTTACTAAAAATTTGAGTGATTATTTAAAAATAATTAATTAATAATTTATCAATGAGTATGACCATTATATATTTCATAATTTTTTTAATATTGTTCATTCCCACCAAATTAATGGCTAGGTTATAATGATCACATTTAAATAATAAGATTTTGTTGTGTGTTTAAGCTCAGAGTTATGTATCTTGTACACTATCAAACATAGTCTTTTATTTTAAAAAAATATCATGATGTTACAACATAGGAATGTAATGATTTAAAAATACCACTGAATGTGAAACAAACATTAGGATGATCTGGTATTCTATCATATATGATATGTTTTACATACACTTAGGTATGGTTTTGTTAAGAATTATTAAATGAGTTTAAGACTATAAAATGTTTCTTGTTTTACAAAATTAAATATCCACCATATCATTCTTTAATTTTGGATGTATATTTTTCATGAATTTAAATGATAATTATCCCCTAAATGTATTAATTATTCATAATTGATGATCATCATGAAGTATTATGGGTTTTAATTATATGTAAATATTAGTGTAAGTTGAATCTTCTACTCAATACAAAGAGTATTATATGATATATAAAGAATGGGATCATGAGATAATAAGTTGAGACTTATTATCTTGACTGAATGGCCAAATTATATCACATAAAATTTCATACAATCATTGATATACTTAATGGTTTATGCTTATTATAAATCCCCATTACTAGTGGTTGGTGAGATACCTTGCATGAGAACCTTCATACTTTGATACCTTTCTTGAACAATCCATTAGTATTAGATAATTAGGATGTATATGGGTATATTATTTATCATGTTATTGGTTTTATCATAACCAAGAAGTATTTTTCCACTCATATGATGAGTAAATACATATGAGCCCTTGATTGAATTATATTGAGTAAATATGTAGTCATGCTTAATTGAGTGACATGTGATGTTCTCAATTACATAGATAAGGGAAATTTGATGTTCTCATTTATAGATTAATGACATGTGATGTATTCATTGACCTGGTTAGTCTATTTTAGAGAATCATGAATGTATGAGATATTATATATTAAATTCACATTTTCCATGTCTAGTGTTCACTCGATTTCATGGAAAATAGGATTATATTGTAGGTTCCGGGCGTAGCGGAAGTGCGTTAGTGGGTTTGCCCAACTTTAATTTTAACGTTAAACAAGGTTCAATACGAGATCTGGCACGATATAAAACGCCGAATATTCGGAATAGAATGAAGAACGAAAAGAAAATAAGAGTCCTGGAACCCTTGAGGAGGATCATCATATGTTGATTAAAATTAATTTAATTAATGCATAAGAATTACCTCGTTGGAATTCTTTCTTAGTTGATGTGTCCGATCACGATTCGGTGATCCGTCGTTGCGTCATAGAATCCAAGTGTAGGATTCCTCTAGCGGTGATCCACATGTGTGTCACGTATCTCCAGACGTCGCCGAAGGGATCTCCGAGTGATAGCGTGGAAGAACCTTCGCTTGCGATATCCGCCTTTGACCACCTTGATCCGGTGGAGGATCTTGCTCTCGTAACTTGAGGGCGTTCTTAGTGGAAAGAGAATTCTCTCTTGGCTTGAGAGTATTTCCAAATCCGTTGTGCACAACCAATGGCTCTTCAAAATGTTGGGGTTGTGAGGATATTTATAATCATGTTTGAGGTTAATAGAGTTATGACAATAAATAAACGCGTTACGCGTTTTATTTATTTCATTAACTCTTATTGAAAACCCCCCCATGTCGAATTATTAATTCCTTGACATGCTCCCATGATGATTATAATAAATATCATTTAATAAAATAATATTAAATCCTCAAAATCCCAACTGGAAAAACTACAC
The DNA here is from genome assembly GCA_963277665.1 of Viscum album. Taxonomy (NCBI): domain Eukaryota; kingdom Viridiplantae; phylum Streptophyta; class Magnoliopsida; order Santalales; family Viscaceae; genus Viscum; species Viscum album. Next base: position 1,472,931,897 of record OY728123.1, read on the forward strand.
AGCGTGTAATAATTAATACATGGCGTGTACTTGTTTTCCATAAAACTACACAGCGTGTATATTTAATATACACGGTGTGTACTTTTATTTTCCATTTTTCTCCACCACATTTATTAGACCTTGAGTAATGACTATTTATTTCTTAAATAAATTTAACTGCATTACTCGCTAATAAATATATTATTTCGTCCACAATATATTCTCTCGAATAACTAGTGTCAAAATAAATGCGATCAGACATCCTTAAATAATTATTAAACAACAGTCGGGAATAATATTTATTTAACTTGTTAAATTAATATTTAACTGAGATACATAGACACACTTAGTGTGTGACCCTCTAGGCCTCTTTCTCAGTGGCATTAGGTTAAGCCTGTCTAAAGTCCAAGGTTAGCGTCTAGCAACACGCCAAGGCACCCATAGAGAAAGAAGTTAACGCCGCAATGATGTATTACCTCCTACAAACACTTACCATGTAATATAATCTCTTTGTCTCGATATCTCCAATCAAGCGGGTTGCATGCTAGTGCCATCAACCCATGTTCTTGATTATTCTTTCTTTGACTTCCCGGAATTGAACTTGCCCATACCTTACCATGGCCATGGATTTATTTAGGCTATATCAATTCCATCAAAGGGCCTAAGATATCTACTTCCGTTATGGAACGAAAGGGACAAATCCTTTCTCACATTATCTATTAATGCGGTATTACTCGTGACGCACCCAATGTATCCTACCTCGCTGCGAACAGTGTGTCATCACAGTTTTCGTCAATACATCTAAGTGCGCGAGTTTTAATACCCATTAATAATAATCTTAAATTCTAAGGATCAATACACATTTCCTTAGATAGGAACATCCAATGACACTATGAAATGTGGATTTCCTACTGGCGGGTCTTGTTCTCATAATATCCTCCTGGATATTACCAAGGGCGCACACCATGAGAAGGTGCCTCAAAGTTTTATGAGTCCTCACCCCTAATGACCTGTATTATTTGTGTCCCTCAAATAATATCATTCGGCCATAGAACATACATTCAAGAACAGTGTTATGGCACTTCCGAGTTCTCATCATAGCAGGGATCCGCTACGACCCTTTAATGAAACAGCAGTCCTTAGGACATTATCACATGACATGTCACACAGAAGAACAATCAAGATGTGATAAGGATTTTATTTAATGAATAAAGTACAAAGTAGTTGGTTCTAGACCACCAACTCCAACAGACTCCCACTTGGACTAGATCCAACTGCTAACAACCTTTAACCCGCTAGCTCTCACATGATATTCATGCTTATACTGAGATAGGCCTTTAGTCATGGGGTCCGCCACGTTCTCTTCTGTGGATACTCTACTCACTGAAACTTCACCCCTTTGATAGAAATCCCTCAAGAGGTGATACTTCCGGAGTATGTGCTTTGTCCGTTGATGTGACCTTGGTTCTTTTGCAAGAGCCACCGCTGCAGTATTATCACAATACAATGTAATGGGATCTTTACTTCTAGGAACCACATCAAGCTTCTGGACAAAGTTCCGAATCCAAACGGCTTCTTTGGCTGCATCAGAAGCCGCTATATACTCGGACTCCGCTGTAGAATCGGTGAAAACTGGCTGCTTTGAACTCTTCCAGCTCACAGCTCCTCCATTGAGACAGAAAACATATCCAGATTGCGACTTCAGATCATTCTGATCTATTTGAAAACTAGCATCAGCATACCCTCTGATGACAAGCTCCTCGTCTCCTCCATATACCAGGAACATATCCTTAGTTCTTCTTAGATACTTAAGGATAGTCTTAACAGCAGTCCAATGATGTTCTCCTGGATTTGCTTGATATCTGCCTACCATGCTTAGTGCATAGACAACATCAAGCCTGGTACATAACATGGCATACATGATGGATCCTATAGCTGAAGCATATGGGATCTTGCTCATCCTATATTTCTCCTGTTGTGTCTGGGGACACATTTTCTTAGAAAGATGTAAGCCATGTGACACTGGAACCAATCCCCTCTTGGATTTTTCCATACTAAATCTCTTTAGTATCTGGTCAATTTATGTACCCTGATTTAGTCCAAGCAGCCTCTTGGATCTATCACGAGTGATCTTGATCCCTAGAATGTGGGCTGCTTCTCCTAAGTCCTTCATGGAGAAACACTTGTTCAACCAGTCCTTAACTGACTGTAAGGCTGGTACGTCGTTTCCAATAAGTAATATGTCATCAACATATACCACTAGGATGAAGACCGCATTCCCATTAAACCACTTATAAACACATGGCTCACATTCATTCTTAATGAAACCAAATTCCTTTATGGCTTCATCAAATCGAATGTTCCATGACCTAGATGCTTGCTTCAATCCATAAATAGATTTCTGAAACTTTCAAACCCGTTTGGCTTCACCTGGTGTCACAAACCCTTCTGGTTGTGTCATATAGACATCTTCCTGAAGGTTCCTGTTAAGGAATGCTGTTTTGACATCCATCTGCCAAATCTCGTAGTCATGGTAAGCTGCTATGGCAAGTATGATTCTTATGGATTTAAACATGGCAACTGGCGAGAAGGTTTCATCATAGTCAATTCATTGACGTTGTCTGAATCCTTTAGCCACTAGCCTTTATTTATAGGTGCTAACTTGACCTTCCATGTCCATCTTTCTTTTGAATACCCATTTTCATCCAACGGGCTTTACATCAACTGGCTCATCGACCAGAACCCAAACTTGGTTCTGATACATGGAATCCATCTCAGAATTCATAGCTTCTAGCCATCTTGCAGCTTCTGAGATTTCTACTGCTTCCTTGTAGGAGAGAGGTTCATCATTGTCCAACAATAATGATTCACCATACTCGGTGACTAGGAAACCAAATCTCTCTGGTTCTCTTACCTCTCTTGAGCTCCTACGCAGTACTTGTGTTTCTGGAACCTCTTCCACGGGGACCTTTGGAACTTGTTCCTGTACCAACTCCTGTGTATCTTGAGCATCAACTTCGTCGAAGTCAATCTTGCTCCCACTATCCTTCTTGAGGATGTGCTCCCTCTCAAGAAAGACGTCTTGTCTAGCGATAGTCACTTTCTTGTCTTGGGGGTTATATAGGTAATATCCTTTCTTTTCCTTGGTATATCCTATAAAGGTACACTTCTTGCCCTGTGGTGCTATTTTTTTTCTCGATAAGGCCTTAACAAACGCCTCGCATCCCCATACACGTGTGTGCGACAAATTGGGTTTCCTTCCATTCCATAACTCAGATGGAATTCCATTCTCCACCTTAGTTGGTACTCGGTTTAATGTGTATGTTGCAGTTTGTAATGCATATCCCCAAAAGGATAATGGAAGATATTCATGACTCATCATCGACCTCACCATGTCCAACAAGGTGCGGTTCCTCCTTTCACTAACACCATTCCACTGTGGTGTATAAGGAGGAGTGAGCTGAGATAGAATCCCAGACTCCCATAGAAGATCGATGAACTCTTGGTTTAGATATTCTCCACCTCGATCCGATCGAAGCTTCTTTATCTTCTTACCAAGTTGATTCTCTACTTCATTCTTGAATTACTTAAATTTCTCTAAGGACTTTGACTTATACCTCATTAAGTAGACATAGCCATATCTACTCAAATCATCAGTAAAAGTAATAAAGTAAGAATATCCACCTCTAGCTTCTACTGGAAATGGTCCACACACATATGTGTGTACCAATCCTAGAAGCTCTGTGGCCCTTTCACCTTGTCCACCAAAAGGAGGCTTGGTCATTTTTCCTTGTAAACAAGTGTGACATCTATCAAGTGGTTTTAGCTCAGTAGAGTCTAAATAGCCATCTTGGCAGAGCTTTGTCAAGCACTTCTCGTTCACATGACCAAGGCGGTGATGCCATAACTGGGTGATGTATGAGTCATGTGAGTTTGTTTCGTTATCAATTGCCAACACTTGGTTTTCATAATTTAATACATACAAACCATTATTCAAATGTGCCATACCATAACATACATTGTTCTTATAAAAGAGACAACCCTTATTTCCAAACTTGAAAATAAATCCATCCATATCCAAACAAGACACAGAAATTATGTTCTTGGTAACACTAGGCACAAAATAACAGTTTTGTAAAACCAAAAGCATACCAGTTGGCAATGAGAGGTGATAGTCACCAATAGCCAACGCAGCCAGCCTTGCACCATTGGCAGCTCGAAGATCCACCTCTCCTCTGGCGATCTTTCTAAATCTACTTGGTTCCTGAATTTGAATACAGATGTGAGCCCCACAAGCTGTATCTAATACCCAATGTGTAGAAATAGAAATATTGAACTCGATAACGAACGCAGCTTTAGCGTCCCCACGCTTCTGGGTGAAATTCCTCTTCCAATGGCCCTACTTTCCACATGAAAAACACACTGCCTCTCGTTCCTTGCCCTGCCTCTGGATCTTCCCCTTCTTGGAGGGACGGTGCTCAGGGGCTTCAGACCGTTTATAAGTCTTTGTCCCCTTTGCCTTGTCCTTCCTTTTCTTGTTCACCATAAGGACCGCGGGTTTGTCACGCCCCATGTCCTTATCTACCTGGCGAATCAAGGTCAGAAGCTCCGATAGACTCTTCTCATTTTTGCTCATGTTATAGTTAACAATGAATCTAGAGAAGGTCTTGGGCAGTGATGATAGGATGAGATCTGTACGCAACTCATCCGGGAATTTAATCCCTAAGATTTCCAAGCATTAAATGTAGCCAATAAGCTTGACTACATGAGGCCCAGCTGGCGCAGACTCTCCAAGCTTCGTGGTAAACAAAGCATTGGAGATCTCATACCTCTCCTGTCTCTCCTTCTCTAGGTATAGATCTTTAAGGTGAGACGTCATTCTATACGCATCCATGTTTTCATGTTGCTTCAAGAGCTCATTAGACATGGCCTATAGCATGAAACACTGGACATCTGTGGAATCATCCATGTGTTTCATGTAGAGAGATAATTCCTCATCACTAGCCTCTTTCCCAGGCACAACTGGAATAGGCTCTTCCAGCACATATAATTTCCTTTCGTGGCAAAGGACGACGCGTAAATGCCTCTGCCACTCTTGGAAATTGGTGCCGGTGAGAAGGTTTTTTTTCTCGAGTATGGTGTGCAATGATATGTTTGAAGTCATTTTCTTGTCGTTTCTACAAATTAAGATGATCAAAGGTTTAGTACTTTATTATAAAATTGAGACAAATAAATTAATACTTATTAGTCTCCCACTATTTTATCGAAATCCAATAGCCCTCACCATTGACTTCAGAATATTCTATTGCGTGAATATTCTAGTGGAAAGGATCCATATTGCCCTTCGCATTACCCCAACTAGGGTTGGTCAAGCAACTTGAAGGGTTTTAGGTAGGCATTCCAAATGCCAACTGCATTAACTCGCAGTTCCTTGATCCGCTGAGTGGACTCCCCAATCCTGAAATCCTTTTTTTTTGGATTTCCTCAACCTTTGCCTCTTGGTCACACCAAATCCTGCTGTGGAAGTCAACCCTTGATGCGAACCAAGTCAATTCAACCCAAAACCTTAAATTAGAATTCCCCGATAATTGAAAGCACCCCAACTAGGGTTGGTCAAGCACTTTGAACTATGGTTCGATTCTAACCAAGATTATGGAAGGCTATGCCGACTTAATATTTATCTTGAGGGATTTTATCCTTATACGTAAATTGCCATTTTATTATCTTTGATTACATGCTTGTTAATATTAAGTGGGATATACTTAAGTGATTAACCATATCTAAGATAATATTTACATATAAGCCAATTTTATTTTAGTTCCATCTTGCATGCTCGTTTAATTCATTAATTGTGTGATCGTGACAACACACCCACAATAAATAAACCATGCAACTGACAGAAATAAAATAAATGGTATGATCATGAGCTTTTCTATTGGTTAGTTTATCTAGCGGTTGATAAACTAACCCAAGACCTAGGGGAGAAACACCTTGAACCTTTCGGGTTCGTGTCTACAGCTTTCCACCTGTCCACCTTTGTATCTCCATGGATTGGTTTCACCTTGGCTCCTGACTTGAGCCACCTCTACTAGCTTGGGAGCTCCATCCATTACATATGCATTTATCTCACACGCAGGTGAGGGGTAAAAAGGGGTTTTTACATAAAATAATCCTTGGGCGTGTAGGCCCTACATATTAATGAGGAGATGGCTCGCAGGCCAACAAATTTAATTTAAATAAATAAATTAAAAGAAACCATTCTCATACAAAGGTCTCGGTCTAGCTCATGATCATCCATACATGCAACGATATTTACGCATAAATAAAACTAGCATTCAATTCTTTAATCGTTCTTGTTTAAGATAAATCACGCTCGAATCAATTAATTATCTTTAATTAATCAATACTTTTATCTTAAATCAATTTTCTGAATTTCCTTGAGATTCTCATCCATCATAATTTTAAACAAATAAATTCATTTAAAATTATCCTTGTACGTAAATTGTACCTTGGAGGCAACCCGGTGAATTCCCATTTATTACGCAGATGTTAAATTAAACACATATATATAAAACACCTATCACGTGTTGTGCCTCAGCTTTACGTCTGCACCATGGTACACGTCTCAAGGGTTTGTATAATATAATAATAAATTTTAATAAATCTGCGTAATTTGGGTGAGTACACGGCGTGTAGTTCCGACTACACGGCGTGTACTTTTCTTCATCGTCCATACGAAGTACACGCCCGTGGATAAGGCGTGTTAATGTACTTCGGAAATTTTCGGAGTACACGGTGTGTACAGTGGGACACACGCCGTGTAGTTTCCGCGTTACACGGTTTCCAGCCGGGCAGGCCGTGTACGGAGTACACGACCCAACCCTAACCCGAAGGGACTACATGATGTCTTCATTGGACCACATGGCGTGTATTCCGGAAACTGTGTGCCACCTGTTTCTGGTCAACACACTATGTCTTAAATTCTTAGAAAGAATCCAATACACGGCCTGATTTGGCGGATCAGTCAATGCATTGAATCTAGACTACACGGCGTGTACTTACGAATACACGCCGTGTATTCTGGTTTTATACGGCCAGAAACGTTTGGCTCCTCCAGATGAGTTCCTCTATTTTATTTTAATCAAAATTAAAAGAAAAATCTGTTTCTGTGAGGTGAACGAGAAACGAGGGAGGAAGAACAGATCTCGAGATTCAGATTTTCAGAACGATTAAACATGAATTGAAATAACTAAATTATTAAATGCGTAAATCACCAACGAAAAAACTAAATAATTATAACCAACGATATGACCCCTCTGATACCACTTGTAGGTTCCGGGCACAGCGGAAGCGCGTTAGTGGGTTTGCCCAACTTTAATTTTAACGTTAAACAATGTTCAATCCGAGATCCATCACGATATAAAACGCCGAATCTTTGGAATAGAACGAAGAACGAAAAGAAAAGAAGAGTCCCGGAACCCTTGAGGAGGATCATCATATGTTGATTATAATTAATTTAATTAATGCATAAGAATTACCTCATTGGAATTATTTCTTCGTTGATGTTTCCGGTCACGATTCGGTGATCCGTCATTGCGTCGTAGAATCCAAGTGTAGGATTCCTCTAGCAGTGATCCACACGTGTGTCACGTATCTCTGGACGTCACTGAAGGGATCTCCGAGTGCTAGCGCGGAAGAACCTTCGCTTGCGATATCCGCCTTTGACCACCTTAATCCGGTGGAGGATCTTCCTCTCGTAACTTGAGGGCGTTCTTGGTGGAAAGAGAATTCTCTCTTGGCTTGAGAGTATTTCCAAATCCGTTGTGTACAACCAATGGCTCTTCAAAATGTTGGGGTTGTGAGGATGTTTATAATCATGTTTGAGGTTAATAGAGTTATGACAATAAATAAACGCGTTACGCATTTTATTTATTTCATTAACTCTTATTGAAAAACCCCCCCATGTCGAATTATTAATTCCTTGACATGCGCCCACGCTGATTATAATAAATATCATTTAATAAAATAATATTAAATCCTCAAAATCCCAACTGGAAAAACTACACAGCGTGTAATAATTAATACATGGCGTGTACTTGTTTTCCATAAAACTACACGGCGTGTATATTTAATATACACGGTGTGTACTTTTATTTTCCATTTTTCTCCACCACATTTATTAGATCTTGAGTAATGACTATTTATTTCTTAAATAAATTTAACTGCATTACTCGCTAATAAATATATTATTTCGTCCACAATATATTCTCTCGAATAACTAGTGTCAAAATAAATGCGATCAGACATCCTTAAATAATTATTAAACCACAGTCGGGAATAATATTTATTTAACTTGTTAAATTAATATTTAACTGAGATACATGGACACACTTAGTGTGTGACCCTCTAGGCCTCTTTCTCAGTGGCATTAGGCTGAGCCTGCCTAAAGTCCAAGGTTAGCGTCTAGAAACACGCCAAGGCACCCATAGAGAAAGAAGTTAACGCTGCAATGATGTGTTACCTCCTACGAACGCTTATCGTGTAATATAATCCCTTTGTCTCGATATCTCCAATCAAGCGGGTTGCATGCTAGTGCCATCAACCCATGTGCTTGATTATTCTTTCTTTGAATTCCTGGAATTGAACTTTCCCATACCTTACCATGGCCATGGATTTATTTAGGCTATATCAATTCCATGAAAGGGTCTAATATATCTACTTCCATTATGGAACGGAAGGGACAAATCCTTTCTCGCATTATCTATTAATGCGGTATTACTCGTGACGCACCCAACATATCCTACCTCGCTGCGAACAGTGTGTCATCACAGTTTTTGTCAATACATATAAGTGCGCGAGTTGTAATACCCATTAATAATAATCTTAAATTCTAAGGATCAATACACACGTCCATATATAGGAACATCTAATGACACTATGAAATGTGGATTTCCTACTGGCGGGTCTCGTTCTCATAATATCCTCCTGGATATTACCAAGGGCGCACACCATGAGAAGGTGCCTCAAAGTTTTATGAGTCCTCACCCCTAATGACCTGTATTATTTGTGTCCCTAAAATAATATCATCCGGCCATAGAACATACATTCAAGAACAGTGTTATGGAACTTTCGGGTTCTCATCATAGCAGGGATCCGTTATGACCCTTTAATGAAACAGCTATCCTTAGGACATTATCACATGACATGTCACGCTGAAGAACAATAAAGATGTGATAAGGCTTTTATTTAATGAATAAAGTACAAAGTAGTTGGTTCTAGACCACCAACTCCAACATATATAAGTATTCATATGATGTATATGAAACATATTATGGTAAACATGTTCATATTTAGATATGACTATGTTTGATCAAAATCAAACAAGACCCCTTTCTAGATTATGTAGCACTAATGTTTTTCTATAGGTTGTTATTTTCTCACATATATGAAATTAGGATTTCATATTTGTTGTCAATGCTACAAAGTCTCATAGGGTTACAAAGTTAGGCCTTAGAATAAGGGCTAAAATTTTGGAAAAAGTGTTTATTCCAAAATTAAGAGATTTTAATAAACTATATCAAAAAATTAGATGGATTCATAATGAGTTGTGAAGTTTTTCATAAATTATTCATGGGATTTTAATAAAATTTGAGAATTGTTGTAAATTAATTAAAAATGGTTATACGTATGTTATACCCTATGTTTTAGATATCATATAGGGTATGAGATGCCTCTATCATTTCTTGCAATAAGATTACGATATGGGTGCATGGATTTTTCAATGTATTATACATGGTTTCCTTCAGTTATAAATCAACAAGTTGATTCATTTATGGATATAAATTCATGAAAAAATCATTTAAATGTTCAAAAATTATATAAGTTTAATAGTAATACATTATCATAATGTATATTATCTGTCATGCAATGGAAATCGATGCCCAAATCCCATCATTAAATGAAGGGATCCTAGATAAAGGATTTGATCCTCTTTTTTATGGGTGTGAAGAACTACCATGCCATAGTCGATGCTATCTTCATCCTAGTTATCTATTTATCATAAATGTGACTGTACTAATACACCTTTGGAGTTTGGGGGTCTTCTCAGTGTGAAAAAGGATTCTAATAACCAGTGTATTGCCTAGGGTGGAGAGAGTCCTCAGGTCTTTCCTCAATGATCCAATCAAGTACACTCCACTAGAGAGTATAAGATAGATTCTATTATGATTTATGTATGCCTATTTTTACTATTGTGTCATTCATTGCATGTTTCTTTTTTAATAATAGATCAATAATTATTATGGGTTTCTTTTACCACATTGATTATATGATTATCTTATAAAATATATCATATATGGAATTATATATGATGAAGAGCCAAAAATATATCCTGATTTATATGCACCAACTGAGGTATTTGAGGATATAGATGTTGCTATTGATCCCCTTGAGGAGTATTCACCACCATCACCATAATGTCAAGGATGATGATAGAGACATAATCAAGGATAGAAAAAAAAAGAACATCACATGAGATAGTAACTTACACCACAAAGAGAGAATCTTATACTGTAGAGAGAGGATATTTCACCATGGAGAGAATATCTTGCATTGTAGAGAGAGGATATGGTGATGTAATCATTTATACATGTTTTTGATACACCATCCTCCACCCATACACACCTAAAACTTATATTCCTGTGGCTTTGGAGTGGTAGGACCCCTATGTTGTATCACAGTACCCACAATACTCAACAAACATTCCTTTTGTGGACATGATTAATTTTTCCATTCCATTAAAATCATCTCTATGGGGTCCTATCGGGAACCCATTCTTACTGACATATGGTTCCACATCTCATGTTGGGGAATCATTTACTGGATACATTATGGAGTCATATAGTCATAAGTATAAGGATCTAATGATATCACAACATTATGAGGAGATAGTAGTATCCCATTAGTACGTAGAGGTAGTTTCTCCATATCCATATGTTCCCCCTATTGAGGAAAACCTACCACATATAGAGGAACCTAATCTTATTGTTGGAACACCAGAGCAACCCAAACATCAGAAAAAAAAAGTGGGAGTGATGTTCATACTCTGGGATATGGCACAAAGAGGTGGTGATAATGAGTTCTTTATTGTGAAATAGATTAAATATATAAACATTTTATTTATGAAATTATCAAATTTTTATTTATATTCTATGTTAATGAACTCTAAATATGATTTCAAAAAGACTTAACAACTATAATTATAACTAATTGATAAATTTAACATAGAAAATTATCTACTTTCGTATCATTGATTTACATATGCACACTTTAAATTTTATATTTTCTGAATAAATGGTAATACTATTAAATAAAAAAAATAAAATTATTTTATATATTAAATGAATACAAGAATGTATATATATTCATGTTTTACTTAATTTAACTCATAAAATATCAAAATTTCCCAATATAATATAAAATATGTAATGTTTTTTATGGTATCGTTATATTATATTTGTTTAATGTTTAATATAATATTATTAATATAATTAATTCTAAAAAACTAAAATAATTAATATGAAAATCATGAAACTGTTTCATTTTTTCATGTAAATCTAACATGAAAAGTGTGAAACTATTCCATTCTTTTCAGGTCCCCTAAAAGAGTGATTATGGGACAAGATATATTACCATGAAACCTAGTAATGTGTGTGATTATATACTATAGAGTGTGTAATGGTAGGTGCGCATGTAGTTGTGGTTATAAGTTTCACCACCACCATCCTAACCGAATGTATCCTCCCTTCTTCCTCTCAATCCCTCTTCAAATTCCATTCAAATCACATAATATATATGTATAATTGGTAAAAATGAATATGATATCATGGAATATAGATAACCTCAACCATTTTTCTCAAACCCTCATAATCTCCATGGACATTGGAGCTGTGTATTTCATGGTCACCAATAAGACAGGTCTGGCATCGGCATGATAAAACTCTTTTAGCCATGTCTTCAGGGATGAATCAGTAGTGTGAAACCATGATTTTTTGTTCCAACAACTACAGACCATATATGTATGGGGGTAAATTGAAATTGAATTTATTATATTAATTATATGTTAAATATAATTGTGTAAATTGAATATTTTATAAAAGTTTTTTTCCAAAAAAAGAGGTATTTTGCTACACAAATCACCATAATATGTGGGTTTTTTTAATGTATTATGTTAATGGGATTATCTAAATCCATTAAATTTTTCTATATATTCCATGAATATAATTAGTGTAATCATTTTCAAACCATATTAAATTATTATTTTTTGAAATTAATGGATTTCCGTTAATTATTTATTTATTTAGAAACTTTAAATATTCAATGTAAATACCTTAATTCTTTAGTTATTTATATTAATGAATTTATGTATTGATTATGCACATTAATGGATAATTAATTGACTATAATGTGCTTTGTTTTAAGTTAATACACGTGTTTGGGTTTTTTAATACATCTATCAATTTATTAATATAGTCTAAGTGGGAGAATATTTAATATAAATTATGGATTTGCATTAATAAATTAATTATATACAAATAATTTTAATATGTAAATTAAATACACAAATGCATTAATGCTTCAGTTAACCCATGTTCTTGATTTTATGTATTGATATTTCATAAATTTTACATTTATGCATATTAAATGTTGAATTTGATTTGAATGATACATGATGGATTGGTTCATTTAATATTTAGCCAATGAAAGTTCCTTATTATTATATATATAAGCCTATTTAAATCATTTCTTCATCAAGAGTCTTTAGTGAATGTGAATAGATTAAAGGAGGGAGATTAGTATGCCTTCATTTTTTATTTCATTACATGTTCATTAACAAGCCTTTGAAGATAAATAGGTATGGATATGCCACAAATGATAGGTACTCACTATTATTATTTGTGCTATTTGTTTCATGAAATATTATAATCTTATACCTTTGACCCTTGATTCATTTGATCTAATCCCTAATACTATTTTTATTTAAATTGATATCAAATCCAATAAGGATTCATATATATGTTATGATTGTTTTAATTTGATCTGATTCTTCTTATTTTATTGAACAAAATTTTGTTTCTTTTATTTTTTTCGACAAACATGATTATAATGGAACAGGAATAAATTTATAATAATTGAAATCTATGATATAATGTATCACATATTATGAAATAAAAAAACATGTTTATATATTATTTCAATACTTTGTGATTTTGATAAAAAACATGAATTATTCTTTTTCTACAATTCATGATAAGTATTGTAATAATTGGTTTTAAAATATACATAAATATTTTCTTGGATACTATGTTACACATGAGAATGATGATTATAAAATTTTATTATCCATATTCCAACCATTGAAATCTATAATTTAAATAAAAGATAATATCATAATAGAAAATAAAGTATGATAGTCTATGTGGAATTCTTGTTTTTTCTCATCCAAAATTATGACAACTTTGATAATAAATACCTTGGGGATGATTTTATTGATTTATACATCCAAATTCATTATGACAAGTCATGTGGAGTTCTTGTGTTTTCTCTAAGAGGATATATTGAAAGGACCCTTAATAAGTTTAACAAAATTTCTTATACTACTTATACTACACTAAATTTTAATAATAGAAATGAGATAAAAAAAGGTCTCATATTATTATGCTATTAGATATTTTATATATTCTCAAGTTTGAATTTTCCCTTATATTGATTTTTTTTATTAATTTTTTAGGGCTATACCCGAGTAATTCAGAATTATATTATTATAAAGTACTATAAATGGTATTTAGATATTTATAGGGTACTAAAAATTATATGTTTACCTATAAGAATTTTGATCAACTTTAGGTATTTGGTTATTTTTTACTTTGATTTTGTTGGGTTACCTAAATATCAAAAACCTACTTATGGATTTATTTTATGATTAAATGAGTAGATGTATCTAATATTAGTGTTAAACAAACACTTATAGATAACTCTACCATGAAAGTAGAGTATGTTACTTGTTATGGATCCATTTTCTAGGAAATGTGGCTTAAAACTTGTTTTTAGTTTTTTATATTATTGAAAGTATATTGAGTTCACTTATGATATATTGTAATTATACTGATTCTAAGTATTTATCTCAAAATAATTGGAATTATTCTTTCCCAAAACTTTTTTCTTATAAAATACATATATTTTGGAGAGAAATTTACAGGGTATCATGGTTGAATTGAGTATATTTTTACAGAGAATATATTGGAAATTAATTCAGTAACCAAAGGCTTAGTTATTGGGTTTTTTCAGATTCATGTTATCCATATGGGTGTGGTTAAGTCTTTCGATGTATTAGGTTAGTGGGAGTTTTAAACTATCTAAAAATGCATTTATTATTATTGATTCATCCATATAATGAATTAATAATATCTATTAATTCATTTTTTTAATGTTTAAACTATTTTTAAAATTGTATATTTGATTTAAATTGTAATTTTGTGTGCCTTCTGAGCTCGTTACTTTGCTAGTTTGGTGGTTATAGGTTTTTTTAGAAGGTTCGAGGAGGATTCATCTATTTTGGAACTACAAACTTATTATAGTAGAAAACTAAAGATGAAAAAGTGGTATTTACAACATGAGTTTATAATTCATGGATTGTGTAGCTTTTATTTTATAGCTTGTGTTTGGGTGAGGAGTTCTATAGATAATGAATTCACAACATTAATTAATAATTTATGATGTGAATGAATTCAAGTTGAGACGCCATGAAGGATCTGGATATATTAATCAGATTGGGATTTCTAGACTGAGGAAGGAAGTGTTCTAAAATGTCTTGGTCGTATTCAGACAGAGTTATATCTATCAGATTGGGAAATCAGATTCGAAGAATCGGATCTGAAAAATCAAAGTGAGAAGATCAGACTAGTAAATCAGATTGAATTCCTTATCAAAGTCATTTAATTTCTTACCAACTTCTGGTTAAGAAAGTAAATAATTTATTTTCAATTGAATACACTTGTGGAAATTGAAAAGAAGCACATGTAACATGTTTTGTTACACAAACACCATTTTACCCTATTTATGTTAAGAGGGTGCATGCACACTATTGGATTGTTTGTATAATGCTACTCGAGTGAAAGGGTATATCCTACTTATTATATTACAATGATTTATTTTTATTGGATTTTATGGTATTGGATAATTTCCAAACTATACCAAGTAAGTACCTATTCTTATTTAATAGTGAACCTTACAAATTTTTGTATTCCTTTGGATGTGTATTTGAATTGTTTTCAGCATGGATTGAAATCTTTAACAAGAGGCAAAGGTTATTTCAAGGTAACAAAAAAGAAAAGGTATTACCGATTCACCCTATCCCCCTCTCAGTGATACAATTATATGGACTAGGAACTTTCAAGTGGTATCAAAGCTAAAGGTTCCCTTCATTTATTATTTGCTGAAGTTTTGAAGAGAATACTGATGGAGAATTCAAATTGTGTGAATAGTAAAGGTATTCTGGTCTTTGATGGAAATAATTATTATATCTAGAAATATATAATTTTTTCTTATCTTATATCTATTAGATATGATGTTCTTGAATCTGTAATAGTTTAGATTCCCCCTATTGATGATAAAAGTCCTCTAACATCTGTTGATAAGAAGAATCTTGAGAATGAGGGAAGGGCCAAGAATTCTTTATTATCATAACATTATGAAAGTTAATTCCTAATGTTGAAAGGTGTTTCCATATCCAAAGGTATATGGTATAAGTTTAAAAACATATACGAAGGCAATATAAAAGTGAATAAGAGAAAGTTACAAATCTGGAGGCTGAAGTATGAAGATTTTAAAATGGGTGAGCATGAATATGTTGGGGACTTCTTTACCATAGTGAATGACATTATTATCACTCTCGGATATCTTAGTTAAAAGTTAGAATATTCTACAGTTGTTGAAAAGATCTTGATAATTCTTCTCAATAATTTTGATGCAAAATTTTCTTCATTGGAAGACAGAGATCTTGAAACATTATCTCTTTATGATTTACATAGCACTCTTATCACTTATGAAATGAAAAGGTATAAAACTATAAAAACCAAACAAAAATGATAGAGAAATTTCTTTCAAGGCTATAAATAAATAAAATTAAAAGAATATTTTTATTAAATATTAAGCCGGTGAATATGATTCTGAAAATAAGGTCTTTAAAAATCTTGATGATATTTATCCTTGTTTTATAAAAATGTGAAAAGAGGTACAGGGAAATACAAAGGGAAACTTCCCTTGAAATTTTTTGAATGTGGATTCATTGGTCCCTTTCTGTTTAATTTTCCTCAAATAAATAAAGTATAAGATAGTGATGAAGAAGAAATAAATCCAATAGAATCATGGAAGAAATAGGGAGATAAAGGAAAATTGTATTCCACGGGTAAAGAAAGAAAAATATTCAAATCTAGAAGAAGAAGGCAGTGATGGTGAATCCAAAAAATCTATTGAATGTGGTGTTTAAAATACTTTTATTTCAATATTTAATGATGAATAATTCTGAAGCGGTGGTTATGAAGAAGAAGAAACTCAACTTGGATTTCATTTGAAAGAATATTTGAAATAATTTCTAAGGAAGATTAAAAGTCTTGAAAAGAAAAACAAAAGGTTGGAAGATTAATGTTCCTCAACAAGAAATCAATAATGTCTTTTTGATGAGAAGGTGAATTTGGTGAAAGAAATTGATGATTTTAAGAAATATCTTGTGGAAGAAAATAATCATAAGGAGCATCTGAAAGTGAAGTTGAAAGCAAAAGAATAAGGGTTGGAACTTGTCCAATAAAAACTTTCTAAATCTGAAAAGAAAGGTACAAGTTTCAAACAATATATTATTGAAGTTGGTGAAAGTTTTTGTAATGAGAAACCTAATAAGTTTCAAAAAAATTACCTTAAAAGGGTGAGAATAAAGATAAAATTATTTCTGAAAAGAAGAAAGTTGGGAAATTTATGTATGCAGCCAAGACCAACAAAGTTGGGAATTCAGAAGTTTCAAAATTCTCTAAATCCAAAAAAATTTCCAATACTTCTAGATCCAATAAAGGTGAAAAGAAAATGAATACTCCAATTGAAAATATAAAGGTTGATGTCTCAGAAAAGAAATACAATATGGTTATTGAGAGACGTATTCACATCTCCGGTCAGTATGAAAGTTTCAGATGCAAATACTCTTTATATGGATAAAGTTGGTATTGTGGTGGATCTAGACACAGAAAATATGAATTGGTTCAACCAAAAAAATTTCTATTATGGAATTAAAATGATGAGGGGTGTTCAATATTCTCAAAGAAATAATTCTGAGAAGTTTTTTTTAAATAAACCATAAAAAGTTTGGAGTAAAGATTGAAAATAGGTTCCAACCATTGGAAACTATTTGTGAAAGGTGTGAACAACCTGGACACCTATCAAAAGGATGTCTTATTTTGTTACCAACATAGTAAAGGTTTCTTAACAATTCTTAAATGTCGAAAGTAAAAAAAATAAAAGGAATAAGAAAAGGCTCTTATTGTTGAAACCACATTGAAAGATACAAAAGGAGAACGACCTTGGATTCTTAATAGTGGTTGTTCTTATCATATGACAAGATACTTGAAATTGTTTAATAATTTTAAAGACTTTAAATAATGAATAGTGACATTTGTAAATGATGAATCCTTGAAAATCAAAGGTATTGGATGAGCCATCATTGGGAAAGAAAAGATGAATTCCAAGAAAACTTTATATGTTGATGGGCTCAAACACAATTTTTTAAGTGTTACACAATTGTGTGATGAAGGTTAAAAAGTTATCTTTAGAAAAGAAGGATTTTTTGTGAAAAGTGAGGAATATGGAAAGATTTTTACAAGAGGCCAATGTACAAAAGGAAACTTGTTCTAGGTTAGTGAAATGAAAAACTCTTTTTACATCAGTATAGTCAAAGAGAATCAATTGTGGCATAAAAGGATAGGACACATGTATTAAAGAAGCATGATCAAGTTATGAAATCGAGATAGTTTTTGCAATATTCATGACTTCCCAAGAATAATAAATTGGTGTTACACTATTTTTCATAAAGTAAAGATTAAAAACTCAATGCATAATAAAGTTGAGATTTGTTCAAGACAACCCCTAGAGCTGATTCATTCTGATATTTGTGGGATAATGAGAAAAAAATCAATAAATGGAGATAATTACTTCATTAATTTCATTAATTATTTTACTTGTATTACTTGTGTTATGTATATGAAATACAGGTTAGAATCTTTGAGAATTTTAAAATGTTTCATAATGAAATCTGAGAAGGAATGTGAGTATTTAGTAAAGAAGTTGGCAGAGACAATGGTGGTGAATATAGAAGTGAATAATTTGAAAATTATCTTGAGAATCATGGAATTCGGCATGAGTATAGTTCCCCATACACTCTTCGACAAAATGGGGTTTCTAAAAGAAAGAATAGGAGTTTGGTGTAAATTGGAAGAACTATGTTACTTGAACATAGTCTTTCTCGTTATTATTAGAGGATAGCCATGAGTACCGGTGTTTATATTAAAAATCGATGTTTCTATAGGAAAAGATAGAGTATGACTCCATAAAAATTGTTTTTTGGAAAAACTCCAAGTTTGAAACACTTAATAGTTTTCAGGAGTCCATGTATCATAAAGAAGAAAGGTGGAAACTTTAGAAAGTTTGAGCAGAAAGGTGAAGACAAAATATTTCTTATCTATTCTCAAAAAGGAATAGGATATAGATTTTTCAACAAAGAAACAGGATTAATTATTGATTTCATTGATTTGAAAGTAATTAAAATATCTAAGGTATAAAAACACGCTCAAGCAGACAAGGAAGTTGAGAAGTTGAATAAAAAAATTCTAATAAGGATACAGAAAATTGTAATCCTACTCAAGAATAAGAATCAGACTCATCTATTTCCAGTAATGAGGAAGATACTTGAAAATCTCATCCTAGGTTAAGGAAAAAAGTGGAATATCATAATATTATTGGTGATCAACATCAGAAGCTTCAAATAAAAAGAACAAAAAATGTTATTACACATACTTTGTTGTATTAAAAAGTGGATCTAATTGATGTGAAAGAAGATTTTGAGTATATGGAATAGGTTCAGGCCATGAATGAAGAGTTGGATCAAATTGAAAAGAATAATACATGGGAACTCATACCCAATCTAGAAAACAAAAACATTTTTGGTACTAAGTTGGTTTTCTAGAATAATCTTAATGAAGAAGGTAAAGTAATAAGAAACAAAGAAATATTGGTGTGAAAAGGATATTAACAAATTGAAGGTATTTATTTTGATGAAACCTTTACTTCGGTGTCAAGGTTAGAAACAATCAGAATCTTTCTTTCTATTACTGCACAATGAGGTTACAAAATCTTTCAAATGGATGTTAAATTCGCATTCTTGAATGGTGATATTAATAAGGAATTTTACATTGAACAACTTTGTGGATCTTTTTTTGGGAAAGATGAAACCTATGTGTGTATATTGAAAAAGGATTTGTATGGGATAAAGCAAGATCTAAGGGCATGGTATTCCAAACTGGATACATGATTAAGGAAGATAAATTTTAGGAAAGGAAAAATGGATAGCAATATTTCCATCATAGAAATTCATGAGTATTCCCTCATTGTAATTGTTTATGTTGATGACAATATCTTTGTGAGGAATGATAAAAGATCTTGTGAAAAAATTGTTGAAGAAATGAAAAAGGTATTTGAAATTTCCATACTAGGGGAAATAAAATACTTTCTTGAGATACAAATACTAAAAAGAAAGAAATACATTTTTCTTTCTCAAGAAAAGTATACTAAAGAACTTATTAAGAGATTCGTCATGGAAAAATCAAAACCCATTTCTATTCCAATTTCAGTGAGAACAAATTTTTCCAGAGATAGAGAAGGAAAATAAGTTGATTGGAAATAATTTCAGAAGCTTATTGGAAGTTTTTTGTATTTGACTACCTCAAGATCCTACATTATTTATGTCATTACCTTATGTGCTAGATTTCAGAGATATCCAAAAGAATCACATTTAATTTTAGAAAAAAGGATTCTCAGATACATCAAAGGCATGACAGACTTAACAATCAAATATGACATCTCAGATAGTATTGATTTGTTTGGGTATTCAGATGTTGATTGGGAAAGAAATGTTGATTATAGAATATCCATGTCTAGTGGAGTATTGTTTCTAGGAAATAATTATGTTAGTAGGTATTCAGAGAAACAAAATTCAATAACTCTCAGTATGACTGAATATAAGTATTTTTTTCCACTAAGGCTGCTACTCAACTTATGTGGATGAAAACTCAATTGGAATATTTACTTGTTGAAGTGAAGTTACCCTTGATCTTGGGTTGTGATAATCAATATAAAATTAATATCACCAGGAATAAAGTTCAATATTATCATTCAAACCATATTAATATCAAATATAATTTCATTAAAGATCATGTGGAGAAGAATGAATTAAAGCTAGAGTATATTCCAACATTAGAACAAGTTGCTGACATTTTCACAAAACCTTTACCGAAGGAATCATTTTCTAAATTGTGGTTGAACATAGATGTCCAACCTCTTTCTCATCAAGGTTTAGGTATGTGTTTTTGTCCCCTATCTCATCTTACCTTTGGATAGTGTTTTCAAGGAGGATAATTGTTTCATAAATATTCCTTTTGAATACATTTAAAAAGAGGGAGTTGTGGGTAAGAGATAAATTCAGCACTGTGAGTATGTGAACTATTATAACTTCTTGTTGGAGTGGTTGTAGAAAAAAAAATTGTATTTTTTTCTAGGAAAGATGAAGTGTTGATGAAGAAAGGCTGAGAAAGATGAAGAAATATTTCATAATCACTACTTTTGGACAGTATGGTTTTGCTATCAATGATTCTTGTTTCCTACAATGAATTAGCTAACATAGGATTAGAATTATTTATAAGTATTCCATTGCTTGAGGATACAAATTTTAGTGATTTATGAATCTTGGTTGAAAATAAAATCCAAATAAGGGTATTGTTAGGACCAAACTGATAAAGTAGGTAATTGTATTCAAATGTTTTCTTTTATTGAAGAAAAATCACATCACTTTTTATTTTGTGAAGTTTATATTTTCCATTGTATTCAAAATAATTGGAATCACAATGATTGAAAAGTTCCATCGCATTCATATAGAGCTATCAGAAAAGTCTCATTGGATTCACACTAAATCCTTAATGAAAAGATTGATCGTATTGAGGATGAATCTTGTTCGAAGTAAATGGTCATTAGATTCACTCTAAATCTGATATAAAAGAATTTATCTTAATGATAGAGTATCAGAGTCTACATGAATATGATAAAACAAATGTGAAAATGATTTGTTGATCTTGGAATTCTCATAAATCATAAGTAAATAGTGAAACTTTTTATGCAATCTTGATGAAAGAAAGGAAAAGATAAAGAGATGTTGCGGGTTGTATTCATAATTGATTGAATCTAGATAAAAATGAAAAAGGGTGTTGGATATCATATTTAGCCCAATCGTATTTAGGAAAATTATTTTCTGAACAATCATATTTAGGTTGATAATGAAAAAAATGTGTTTGTAAAAGATTTTTAAAGAAGACAGTTGATTACCCCAATCATAATAGGATCATCATATTCATAAAGACTGAGAAGTTTTGTGACAAATGTGAAAAAACAAAGGTGTTAGTTTTCAGTTATACCAAAAGACAAAAGAAACAAATCCTCAAAGAATGGAGTTGATGGGAAAAGAGAAAGAAGTTCTCAAGTGGCATCATATTTATAATAGAAAGAATATTTTGATCGGGCTCAGTATGTCATCGTAATCAGAGGAAGAATTGATTGAGATTGATGAATGGAAAGAAAAGAAAATAAGATGATCAATAATGTACTCAATCATTTAAAAGGGGTTGAATTCCTTTATTTATCAATAAAGTGAGTCAATAGAATAAGGGAATTTAAACTAGGTCAAGAAGTATAAGTGGTTTGAGAGAATAGTTGAAGAAGATTATTGGATGTGTTGTCAAGGGGAGCATCTTATTCAGCAATTAGAATGGAGAAATAGAATCATACTACAACATGAAATGAAGTGTATTTCCTCATACAAGCAATTGGTATAGATCATTCTAATAAAAGAATCATATTGGGGAAATTAGATTGAGAAATCAAATCCAGACTGGAGTTTGAAAAGTAAATATTAATAAGTGATTAAATCATTTAGAATATTCGAGAAGATTTAAGAAGAGTTGATGAAGTCAATATTTACCTAAAATTTAAGGGAAATATAGATTTGGGGAAATTTAGTTAAGAGGGATAGATTTTGGGATTTCTACCAAAACCATCCTTGGTCACCTATAAAAGGAGAGAAGTACATTATACTTTTCTGATGATAGATGTATTGTTCACAGAAGAGAGAGAAGCTCTGACTTTCTAGGGAGATAATAATTTTTCCATATTGAGCTTCTATTGAAGAAGTTTCGGTGGGAATAAGTGAAAGGAGAAGAGACAATATTGCAACGTTATTCAGCTGATCATCATATTCAGTGATCATCATATTCATTTGTCTATTGTCTTCTACTTGTCATCATATTCGGATGATCATAGGATTTGGATGGATTAATTAGATTGAGATTTCCTGATTAAGGAATGAAGTGTTCTGAATTTCCTTGATTGTATTTTGACTGAGTTATATCCATCGCATAGGGAAATCAGATTTGAAGAATAGGATCTGAAAAATTAGAGTGGGAATAATGGACTAGGAAATCATATTGAATTCTTTATCAAAGTCCTTGAAGTTCTTACCATCTTCTAGGTAATAAAGTGAATAATTTTTTTTCAATTGAATACACTTTTGTAAATTGAAAATAAACACATGTAACATGTTTTGTTACACAAACATTGTCTTACCCTATTTGTGCTAAGAGGGTGTACATGCACTATTGGATTATTTTCATAATGATACTCAAGTGAAAGGGTATATCTAACTTTTTTGTATTCCAAGGATTTATTTATAGTGTATTTTATGGTATTGGATCATTTCCAAACCATACCAAGGATGTAGCTATTCTTATTGAATAGTGAACCTTGTAAATTCTTGTGTTTTGGTGGATGTGTGTTTGAATTATTTTTAGTAGGGGTTTAAATCTTTAATAGGAGGTGAAGGTTGTTTCAAGGAAACAAAAAATAAAAGGTATCACTGATTCACCCCATCCCCCTCTCAGTGATATAAGTACATTGACTAGGCACTTTCAATTGGTATCATAGATGAAGGTTCTCTTTGTTTATTCTTTGTTGAAGTTTTAAAGATAAGATTGATGGAGAATTCAAATTGTGTGAATAGTAAAGGTATTATGGTCTTTGATGGAAATAATTATCATATCTAGAAATATTGAATGTTTCCTTATCTTATATCTATTGGATATGATGTTCTTGAAGCTACAATAGTTGGGTTTCCCTATTGATGATAAAATACCTCTAATTTCTATTGATAATAAGAATATTGATAATAATGGAAGGGCCAAGAATGATTTATTATCATCACTTTATGAAAGTAAATTTCTAAGGGTGAAAGGTGTTTCCATGTCCAAAGGTATATGGGATAAGTTGAAAAACATATATGAAGGCAATAAAAAAGTGAAGAAGACAAATTTATAAATCTGGAGGCTGAAGTATGAGGATTTGAAAATGGGTGAGAATAAATCTATTGGGGACTTCTTTATTAGGGTGAATGACATTGTTATCACTATCAGATATCTTGGTGAAAAGTTATAATATTCCACAGTTATTGAAAAAAACTTGAGAATTCTTCCTAACAAGTTTGATGAAAAAGTTTCTTCATTGGAAGACAGATATCCTAAAACGTTATCTCTTGATGATTTACATAGCACTCTCATCACTTATAAAATGAGAATGGAGAAATATATGAAAACCAAAACAAAAGTTAATAGAGAAATCTATTTCAAGGATATAAATAAAGAAAAGTCAAAGAAGATTCTTATTAAAAATAAAGCTGGTGAATTTGATTCTGAAAATTAGGTGTGTAAAAATCTTGATGATATTTTATTCGTGTTTTCTAAAAATGTAAAAAGAGGTGCAGGGAAATACAAAGGGAAACTTCCCTGGAAATTTTTTTAATGTTGAGTCATTGGTCACTTTGTGGTTGATTTTACTCGAAGAAAGAAAGTAGAATATAGTGATGAAGAAGAAAGAAATCCAAGAAAATCATGGAATAAATAGGGAGATAAAGGAAAATTGTATTCCATAGGGATAGAAAGAAAATTCTTTAAATCCAAAAGAAGAGGGTTTTTATATAAAGATGAAGAATAAGAAGTTAGTGATGTTGAATTTGAAAATTCTATTGAGTGTGGTGTTAAAAATACTTATATTTCAATAGTGAATGATAAAGAATTCAGAAGCAGTAGTTCTAAAGAAGAATAAACTCAACTTGAATTTCATTTGGAATAAGAGTTGAAAGAATGCCTGGGGAAGATTGAAAGGCTTGTAAAGAAAAACAAAATGTTGTAAGATGAATGTTCCTCAACAAGAAATCAAGAATTTTTTGCTAATGAGAAGGTGAAGCTGGAGAAAGAAATTGATGATTTTAAGAAATCTATTGAGGAAGAAAAAATTCATAATGAGAATCTAAAAGTGAAGGTGAAAGGAAAAAAAGAAGGGTTGGAACTTGTCCCATAAAAACTTTCTAAATCTGAAGAGAAAGTTACAAGTTTCAAAAACTCTATTATTGAAGTTAGTGAAAGTTCTCATAATGAGAAATTGGAGAAGGTTCAATAAAATTTACCTTCAAATGGTAATAAGAAAGATGAAATTGTTTTTGAAAAAAAAGAAATTTGGGAAAGTTATGTATGTGTCCATGACCAACAAAGTTGGGAATTCAGAAGTTTCAAAATTATCTGAATTTGAAAATATTTCCAATACTTCCGAATCTAATAAAGGTTAAAAGAAAAGGAAGACTCCAATTGAAAACAGAAAGGTTGATGGCTTATAAAATAAAGACAATAAGGTTTTTGAGAGATGTATTCACATCTCCGGTCAATAACAAAGTTTCATAGGAAAATACTCTTTCTATGTACATTTGGAAAAGATGAATCCTTGAAAATCAAAGGTGTTGGATCATCCATCATTGGGAAAGAAAAGATGAATTCCAAGAACACTTTGTATGTTGATGTGCTAAAATAAAATTTGTTAAGTGTTTCAAAAATGTGTGATAAAGGTAACAAAGTTATCTTCAGAAAAGATTTTTTTTTTTATGAAAAGTGAGGAAGATGGAAAGATTGTTACAAGAGGCCAATATACAAAAGGAAACTTGTTCGAGGTTGGTGAAATACAAAACTCTTGTTACATGAGTATGGTGGAAGAGAATAAATTGTGGCATAAAAGGCTGGGATACATGTGTTAAAGAAACATGATAAAGTTATCAAAGATAGATATTTTTCGAGACATTCCTGACTTGCCAAGAAGAATAAATTGGTGTTTCACTATTTTTCAGAAAGGAAGGATTACAAACTCAGTGCATAATAAAGTTGAGATTTGTTCAATACAACCCCTAGAGCTAATTCATTCTAATATTTGTGGGACAATGATAAAATAATCAAAAATATAAATAATTACTTCATTACTTTCATTGATTATTTTACTTTAATTACTTGTGTTATGTATATGAAACACAAGTCAGAATATTTGAGAATGTTTAAAAGTTTTAGAAGGAAATCTGAGAAGGAATGTGAATTATCCGGTAAAGAAGTTTAGAACAGGTAATGGTGGTGAATACAGAAGTGAATAATTTAAAATTTATCTTGAGAATCATGGAATTTTTCATGAGTATATTTCCCCATACACTCCTCAACAAAATGGGGTTATTGAAAGAAATAATAGAATTTTGTTATAAATGTTAAGAACTATGTTACTTGAACATAGTCTTTATCATTATTATTAGAGGAAAGCTAGGGGTACTAATGTTTATATTCAAATTTTACATTTCTACAGGCCAAGAACGAGTATGAATCTATACAAATTGTTTTATGGAAAAACTACAAATTTTAAACACTTAAGAGTTTTTAGGATTCCATGTATCATAAAAAGTAAAGGTGGAAGGTTTAAAAGTTTGAGCAGAATGGTGAAGAATAAATCTTTATTAGATATGATCTGTAAGGAATAGGATATAGATTTTTCAACAAATTAATAGGAATAATTATTTATTCCATTGATTTGAAAGTAATTGAAATATCTGAGGTAGATAAACATGCTCAAGAAGACGAGGAAGTTGATAAAGTTGAAGAAAAAAATTCTGATAAGGATATAAACAATTGTAATCCTACTTAAGAATAAGAATCTAAATCAGCTATTTCCAGTGATGAGGAATATGCTCAAAAATATCATCCTAGGATAAGGAAGACAGTGTAATCTCAGAATATTATTGGTGATCAAAATCATAAGGTTTAAACAATATGAACAACAAATGTTATTACACATTCTTCTTTGTATTCAAAATTAGAGCCGAATGATGTGAAAGAAGCTTTTGAGTATTCGGAATAGGTTTAGTCCAAGAATAAAGAGTTGTATCAAATTGAAAATAATGATATATGGTAAATTGTACCCAATCCAGGAAACAAAAACATTGTTTGTACTAAGTGGGTTTTCCTGAATAATCTGAATGAGGAAGGTGAATTAATAATAAACAAATAAATATTGGTGTACAAAGGGTATTCACAAATTGAAGGTATTGATTTTGATTAAACCTTTTCTCTGGTGTCACGGTTAGAAACAATCAGAATCTTTATTTTTATTGTTTCACAATGAGGTTACAATATCTTTCAAATTGATGTTAAATCCACATTATTGAATGGTGATCTTGATGAGAAAGTTTACATTGAACAACTTTGTGGATTTATTTTTGGTAAAGATAAAACCTATGTGTGTGGATTGAAAAGGGATTTTTTTAGGCTAAAGAAAGCTCTCATGGCATGGTATTCCAAACTAGATAAATTTTAAGAAAGGAAGAGTGGATAACAATCTTTACATCAGATAAAGTTAAGAGTATTCCCTCATTGTAATTGTTTATGTTCATGACATTATCTTTTTCAAGAATGATGAAAGATCTTGTGAAAAAATTGTTGAAGAAATGAAAAAGGTATTTGAAATGTTCATGCTAGGGGAAATGAAATAATTTCTTGGGTTATAAATACTAAAAAGGAATAAATACACTTTTCTTTCTCAAGAAAAGTATGCTAAAGAACTTCTTAATAGATTTGACATGGAAAACTCAAAACCTATTTCCACACCAATTTTAGTGGGAAATTTTTTTCCAAAATATAGAAGGAAAATAAGTTGATCAAAAAGAATTTAGGAAGGTGATTGGAAGTTTTTTGTATTTGATGGCCTCAAGACTCAACATTGTTTATGTTGTTACCTTATGTGCAAGATTTCATAGTGATCCAAAATAATCACATTTAATTACTATAAAAAGTATTCTCAGATAAATCAAAGGCATGAAAGATTTTATAATCATATATGATAGCTCAGATAGTATTGATTTGTTTGGGTATTCAGATACTGATTGAGTAGGAAATGTTGATTATAGAAGATTCACATCTGGTAGAGTATTCTTTCTGGGAAAGAATTATGTTAGTTGGAAATTAAAGAAATAGAATTCAGTAACTCCCAATATGGATAAAGATGAGTATGTTGTTTTCACTCATGTTGTCACTCAACTTATGTGGATAAAAACTCAATTGGGAGATTTACTTGTTGAAGTGAAGTTACCCTTTCTCTTGGGTTGTGATAATAAAAG
The DNA here is from genome assembly GCA_963277665.1 of Viscum album. Taxonomy (NCBI): domain Eukaryota; kingdom Viridiplantae; phylum Streptophyta; class Magnoliopsida; order Santalales; family Viscaceae; genus Viscum; species Viscum album. The sequence goes on from OY728123.1 coordinate 1,472,959,759, forward strand.
TACAATTAATCTCTTCAGGAATCCAATTCAACATTTTTGTTCAAAACATATTGATATTAAATATAATTTCATTAAAGAGTATGTGGAGAATAATGAATTGAAGTTGGATTATGTTTCAATATCAAAACAAGTTACTGCAATTTTCATAAAACCTTTACTGAATGAATCATTTTCTAAATTGAGGTTAATCGTGGGTTTCTAAACTCTTTCTAATCAAGGTTGAGGTATGTATTTCTATCCCCTATCTCATCTTACCTTTGGATAGTGTTGCTAAGGGGCAGAATTGTTTTATAAATCTATCTTTTTTAATACATGTAAAAAGAGGGAGTTTTGGGGTAAGCTGTGAATTCAACATTATGAGTATGTGAACTATTCTAACTATTTTTTTGGAGTGGTTATAGGAAACAAATTGTATTATTTTACAAGAAATATTAATATTTTATGAAGAAAGGATGAGGAATATGAAAAAGTATTTTATAATCACTACTTTTGGATAGCATAGTTTTTTTGTTAATGATTCTTGTTTCCTACAATGAGTTAGTTCACATAGAATTAGAATTATTGATAAGTAATTCATGGCTTGAGGATAAAAAGTTCAGTGATTTATGAATCTTGGTTGAAAAAAAATCAAAGGGGGTATTTTCAGGACCAAGCTGATGAAGAAGGTAATTATATTCAAAAAAAATATTTTGTTGAAGAAAAATCACATCACTTTGTATTTTGTGAAATTCAGGCTAGCCATCATATTAAAAAGAATCAAACTCACAATGATTGAAAAGGTACATCGTATTCAGGAGGAGATGGTAGAAAAGTCTCATCAGATTCACACTAAATCTGGAATGAAATGATCGATCGTATTGATGAAGAATCTTACTGGAAGTAAATGGTCATAAGATTCACTCTAAATCCCATATGAAAGACTTGACTGTAATGATGGAGTATCGGAGTCGGCATGACTATGATAAAACAAATGTGATTATGCTTTACTGATCTTAGAGTTCTCATAAATCATAAGTAGTCTGTGAAACTTATGATGCAAGATTGATGAAAGAAAGATGTTGCAGATTGTATTCAGAATTGATCGGATCTAGATAAAAAGTAAAAAGGGTGTTGGAGATCATATTCCGCCTAATCATATTCAGGCTAATTGTTTTTTGAACAATCGTATTCAGGATGAGAAAGAAAGAAAGGTGTTTCTAAAAGATTTTGAAAGAAGAAAGTTAATTACCTCGATCATAATAGGATCATCGGATTCATAAAGACTAAGAAGGTATGCGACAAATCTAAAAAAATGAAGGTTCTAGTTTTTAGTCAAACTAAAATCCAAAAGAAACAAATCCTCAAAGAATGGAGTAGATGGGAAAAGATAAATAATTTCTCAAGTGGCATCATATTCAAAAGAGAAATAATATGTTGATCGGACTCGATATTTCATCATAATCAGAAGAAGAATTTCTTGAGAGTGGTGAATGGAAAGAAAAGAAAAGAAGATGATCAATAATGTAGTCAATCATTTAAAAGGGATTGAATTACTTTGTTTATAAATCAAGTGATTCAAAAGAATAAATTAATTTCAACTGGGTCAATAAGTAGAAGTGGTTTGAGATAATAATTAAAGAAGGTTGTTGGATGTGTTGTCAAGGGGATCATCATATTCAATAATCTTAATAGAGAAACAAAATCGGACTGATGCATGCAATGAACTGTATTTCCTTATACAAGTAATTGGTATAGATCATTATAATAAAAGAATCATATTCATGAAATTGGATTGAGAAATCGGATCCAGAATGGAGTTTGAAAAGGAATTATAAAGAAGTGATAAAGTTATTGACAAGATTTGAGAATATTTAAGAAGAGTTTATGAAGTCAATATTCACCTGAAATTTAAGGGAAATTGAGATTTTGGGAAATTTAGTTGAGAGGGAAATATTTTGGGATTCCCACAAAAACCATCCTTGGTTGCCTATAAAAGGAGAGAAGTACATTGTACATTTTTTATGATAGATGTATTATTCACAAAAGATAGATAAGATCTAACTTTCTAGAGAGAGAATAATTTTTATGTATTGATATTTTTTTAAAGAAGTTTTGATGGGAAGAAGTGAAAGGAGAAGAGACAAGATTACAATGTTATTCAGCTGATCATCATATTCAGTGATCATCAAATTCAATTGTCTACCATATTCTACTTTTCATTGTATTAGGTTGATCATCGGATCTGGATAGATTAATTGGATTGGGATTTCTGAACTGAGGAAGTAAGTGTTCTGAATTTTCTTTATCATATTCTGACAGAGTTATATCCATCAGATTGGGAAATCAAATTTGAAGAACTAGATCTGAAAAATCAGATTGGGCGGATTAGAGTGGGAAATCAGATTGTATTCCTTATCAAAGTCCTTAAAGTTCTTACCAACTTCTATATAAGAAATTTAAGAATTGGTTTTCAATTGAATACACTTGTGGAAATTGAAAAGAAGCACATGTAACATGTTTTTTACACATACATTGTTTTACCCTATTTTTTCTAAGAGGGTGCACACGCATTGTTGGATTGTTTTCATAGTGCTACTCGAGTGAAAGGATATATCCTACTCATTGTATTCCAAGGATTTATTTCTAGTTGATTTTATGGTATTGTATCATTTCCAAACCATACCAAGGACGTAGCTATTATTATTTAATAGCGAACCTTGTAAATTCTTGTGTTCTTATGGATGTGTGTTTGAATTGTTTTCAGCAGGGATTGAAATATTTAACAGGAGGTGAAGGTTGTTTCAAAGAAACATAAAAGAAAAGGTATCAATGATTCACCCCCTCCCCATCTCAATGATACAATTATACTGACTGGGCACTTTCAATTGTTATAGGAAAACTATACCAAAGTAAAATACTGACCCTACATACCTTGAAAGTTGAGTGATCATGATCTCAATATGTCTTCTAATGTTTGAATGGTCCTTTTAGACTTCCCATCAGTTTGAGGGTGATAAGAAGTGCTCAAATGAATCTTAGTATCCAAATATTTCTGAAGACTTTTCCATAATTTTAATGTAAATCGTGGATCATGATCAGACACAATTGAAAGAGGTCCACCATGAAGTCTTATAACTTCATTAATATAGAGTTGTGTAAGGTTTTTTAGTGGAAAATCTTCCCTTATAGTGAGGAAATGTGCAGATTTGGTAATTCGATCAACAATCACCCATATTGCATCGTTATTTCTTTGATTATTTGGTAATCTAGTGAAAAATAAAAAGTAATTTCATCCCATTTCCATGTAGGAATAGGTATAGGTTTCATGAATCCTCTATGATGTTGTATTTCAGCCTTCACCTATTGACAAACAAAACACCTTGATATATAATCAACAATTTCCCGCTTCATATTATCCCACCAGAAATGTTCCTCCAAATATCTAAACATCTTAGTGCTATTAGGGTGTATAGAGAAATTCGAGCTATAGGCATTATCCAGTAACTCCCTTTTTAGCTCTAGTATAGAGGGAACACATAGCATCTTCCCAAATTTCAAAATTACATCCTCATATACAAAGTCTTCCAACTTCCCATCATTCACAACTTTAATTTTTCTTTAAAAATTCTCATCATCAGACTGAGAACTTTTAATCCTTTCAAATAAAGATGGTTGGGAAACCAATTGAAAAAGTAATGATGTTTCACCTTCCTTGATAATTCCCATATCCATATTTTCTAGATCCATGTACATGGAGTCCTTTTCAATCCTTATTTTGTTCAGAAATCCATTATCCTTCCTACTCAATGCATCTACTACCTTATTCACCTTCTCTGGGTGTTAGGGTTTTGAACAATCAAAATTATTGAGTAGCTAGATCCATCACATTTTCCTCATATTGAGTTCTTTCTATGAGAATATATATTTCAAAAAAAATGATATGTATATATATTATGTCTTTCACTATAGAGATAGTGTCTACATATTTTTATAGCAAAGATTATAGTTGATAACTCAAGATCATGAGTTAGGTAGTTATATTCATGAGTTTTTAACTTCCTTGATGCATAGGCAATAACTCTATCATTCTACATAAGGAAACATCCAAGTCATTTCTTTGATGCATCGCTATAAATCACAAATCCACCATTTCTTGATGGTGGAGTCAGGATCAGAGCATTCACTAATATCCTATTAAATTCTTCAAAGCATTATTCACATTTCTTTTTCCAAAAAAACTTAACCCCTTTACTATTAATCTTGGTTAACGGGTTATCTAATTTAGAAAAATTCTGAACAAAATGCTAATAGTAACCTGCTAAGCCAATGAAACTATATACCTCGATTATGTTCATTGGTGTAGGCCATTCCTAAACTGCCTTTGTATTCATAGGGTCAACTGAGATTCTATCCTTAGAGACAATATGGCCAAGAAAAGAAACTGTTTGAAGCCAAAATTCACAATTTCTAAACATCCATATAACTCATTTTTTATAAGAGTCTCTAGAATAATCTACAATTGGTTCTCATATTCCTCATAGTTTTTGAAATATATCAAGATATCATTAATAAATATCACAAAAAAATCTTCAAGATATTCCTTGAACACTCTATTCATGAGATACATAAAAACAGAGGGTGCATTAGTCAGTCCAAATGGAATTACTGTAAACTTTTAATGTCTATACCTAGTTCAAAATGTTATCTTTGGAATATCTTCCTTCTTCTCATGTAATTGATGATATCCAGATCGAAGGTAAATCTTTGAAAAATATTGAGCTCTATGAAGTTGATCAAATAAATAATCAATGCAAGTTAGAGGATACTTATTCATTATTGTAATAGCATTGATTTCTCTATATTCAATTCACAACCTCATGGATCCATCTTCATTATTAATAAAGATAAAAGGGGCTCCCCAAGGAGAAACACTGGGGTGAATAAATAATTTATCACTCAATTCCTCTAGTAGTTTCTTTAGCTCCACTAATTTCATAGTGGTCATTCTATAAGGAGTCTTTAATATAGGTCTTTCACTAGGAATTAAATCAATAGAGAACTCAACTTCCTGCTCTTGAGGATGTCCAGGTAAATCCTCTAGAAATACATCAATGTATTCTTGCACAATAAGTGCATCTTAAATTTGAAGATTTATTTCCTCATCCATAGATGGCGTTTTCTCTTCCTCCCTAAGAATTTAATTTAAAATAACTACTGGAGTTGGATCTAGATATGACTTAGATGATGAGGTTTCTACTCTAAAGATAAGGGATTCTCTATCTTCCTCACCAATCATAATTTCCTTCTTCTTACAATATATTTTCACATCATATTTTGAAATCTAGTCTATACCAAGGATTATATTAAAGTAGATCATAGGTATGATGATGAGGTCAGCAACTAAAGCATGTTTATGTGTCATAAATGGGATTGATCAGTGTATCTTTGTTGCAATGAGACTTCCCTTAAGAGTTTTTACTAAAAACTACTTTATTAAATCAAAAGATAAATGTTTAATTTTCTTGGAAAACTAAGAAGATATAAAAGAATGTGAGGATCTGGAATAAAATAAAGCATTGGATAAGTTTGAGGAAACGATTAAAGTACCTACCACCACATCATTAGGAACTTCAACTTCAGTAGTTGTGATTACATAAGCTTAGCCTTGATCCCTTGTCCTTTTCTGGGGAAATTTTCCTTGATGCTTAGGAAAATCAATTGCATAATGTCTCATCTCTTTACAATTGTTGCATTTAACATCGATAGATTCTTTCTTTCCCTTACAATATCAATCTTGGTGACATTGTTCTCCACACTTATAACAAAATCTCACTCCCTTCAAGAAAGTACTGGGGTGTTTCTTCCCACAATTATCATGAGATATAAATTCAACTCTTCCCTTCTTCCCTTTTTCCTTATTTCATTTTCTGTAGTGTTTAGAATCCCTATTATTCTCTTACTTTCCTTTAAAGTCATAAGACTTGGATAATTATTTTTTTGTTTTGATAGCACATGATACTATATCTTCATATGATGAGAAATTTTGGGATTCCAGTGCCCTTTGGAGGAATGGTTTTAACCCATAAAATAATCGATCAATCTTTCCCTTTGGATTGAATATGTAATCCACAACATGCCTTGCTAACCTTGTAAAGTTAGCTTCATACTTAGCAATATTCTCATCATCCTTTTACCTTAGATTCAAGAATTATCTCTCCATATCCGCTCGTTGTTCACAAGGGAAATATTTTTCCAAGAAAATTTACTTAAAATCCTTCAATTATATATTTTTTATTTCTTCCTCCTCCTTCATGTTTTGAATCAATGACTGCCATTGATCCGAATCTCTCAAGAGATGATAAATTTCCATATCAACCTTATCATTTTCATTACTTCCCAAAGAAAGAAATATCTTCTCTAAGGAACATATCAATTTCTTAGATACAAATGGATTTGTAGTCCCACTGAATGATGGAGGTTGTTGTCTCATGAAGCGGTATAGAATTTTTCCTCCATTTTTTTGATCAGGATTCTCCATACGGGTAAGGTTATTGTTCATAACCTAATTCAGCTTTCCCAATATAGTTATAAGTCATTCAGTACCAGTTACATCTCCAGTTACAACATCATTATCTTTCATAGTAGGGAAATACCTACATGGATTACGTGTGTTGATACGGTTTATGTTCCTTTCAATAGGCATCATTTATAAACAATAACATATATTAAATTAGGTTATGAATCATAATGAATAATTTCAAACTAGCAAAACACTTAACATAAATTGGAAATTTATGCATAACTAATCTCATAATAATAAACATGGTTTCTTTGGGGACATATTTATTTTAAATCCTTTATAATGGTTTGTAAATAAAATGTGAATTATCCTAAGAATATCCCCCAGGAGTGTCAAACCAAGAGCACAGTAAGACCCATTTTTGTGTACCAAGTTACATTGAGTCAGGTCTGACGCACCTTGTCAGAGTTGTTACTCCTATGTACATTTTTTCTAGAACCACATCCACTTGCAATATCCAAATAGTTATGTATTTCTAGGAAGACTCACATAATATCTATTTTACCAAAATTCTAGTATATTCTTCTATGATTATCCTTAAAGTTTATCTTAGGGTTATATTCCCTAATCTGTTTTTTCTAAATCCAGTTTCCAAGGTTTCTACTAAACTTTCTATGATACCAACTATAAATACCCAGACCCTAGTAGCTCGGAGCTAGTGCCTTACTTAATTACAATGGTACTATGAATAAGAGTTCACATCCCAAAGGACCGAATAATTTAGTATCTTTGTAAAACCAGATAAAAACATAATTATTACATTATAACTTGAAAGGAAAAAATAACATATAAACTCCATTGTAAATACCCATAAACTTCTAGATTATCCCTACAAGTCATTCATAATATACATCTTCGCATCCTGAGGAAAAATAAAACATGATAAAGGGGTGAGATCAGATGCTTAGTAAGGGTAATAAATACACTAGAAGCTATAAACATATATAATAATTCATGGTGAATAAATAAAAACACATTCCATTAAAACATAATCTTGATCATAATATGACAAGAATAAAATTTGAATAAATAATTCCATATAAATAAACACATGAGAATGAAACTTAACCATGGATATTATAATAGTAGAATAATCACATGGGATATCAATTACTAATATCATAATGAGTGAATTAATAATATCAAACATCATAAACATACAATTAAGGCTTCAGCTAAGATACAATACATAATGGGTAAAAACCCATTCTAGTTTGTCTCATGAGACCTATCGATGCATCAAAGGGCTATAGAAGGACTCGCCTATTAGTTACTAAGTAAAATGAATTCATAATATGAATGGGATGAAACATAAACAACATATACATATGAAATTTAAATAACTTTCCCTAATCAGTAAACATAATCAATAACCATTCTGAGTAATATGGTGAATGGTATCAAGATAGCACATCTACGGTCAAACTAATCATAAACCATTTAAAAAAATATAGTATATGATATCATAAAATATCAATCCCAATTAATAATAATATTCAATATAGGGTGTTTAAAAATATGAAAATATTCTAATAAAATCATCGAGTAATTCTTGAGAAAAATACCCCTTTTTACTTGGAAAAGAAGAGTTATTTTGAAAAAAAATCATTATTTATCATAAAATTAGATAGTAAACATGTATATACCAAAAAAAGAAAAGGGAAGTATAAGGAAATTATGTTTGAGGCATAAAAGATATGAAAATTAAGTGAAAAAATGTAAAAATAGTTTTTAAGAAACTTAGAAATGAGTCTCTTTAGCACGCTTTAAGAGAAAATATCAAGGATCCTTTGAAACAGAAGAAGGATTAATTGTTTGCATAAAACAAAAAATGGACTAAGATATTTTTTCAGGATAAAAATAGTAATTTTATAAAAATATTGGTGTCTTAAAATATATTATGGAGTGTACTTGAATATTGGAATGAAATTGGAAAAGTTCCCTTTAATCGGGTTTTCTTATTAGGTGGAAATGAGAAGGGAACCTTGTAAAACATATATTTCCCCATCAAAGAAAGATGAACTGATTTGGATACATAATTTTGGAACATATACACAGAATTTAGAATAATTATATAAAAATAATGAAGAATTGCATTGGGGAAAATATAGAGAAATCATAACCTGAATGAAAAATTGAGGTTCGGGAAGAAACCTTAACTTTATGTTCGAAAGCGTTCTGCACTTGTACCTAACGTCCTGGATAATGAAATTAAATTCCTTAATAATTTAATTCATAAAATATTAATCATTTATTTTATTTAGTATAATTTTATTAAGTTCATTTATCATCTTTTTTATGAGTTATAAGATTCAATTTTATCATTTGGGAGCGTTTGTTTCCTTGTTTCAATGATCGGTTTACTTGTATAGATGTATGGAAAATCATATAAAATGAGAATTGTTGTATAGAATTGAAATTATATATTTTTAATGAACTCAAATAATATTTAATGGTTATATAATTCATTTTTTTATTTGGGGTGATGATGAATCATTAGATAAGATGTTAGTGATAATCATTTAGATTATTTTTTTACGGTTTTTCGATCATCACAAACTAGTTTTGTTTCATTAATTAATATTATGTATATATACTAATTAAAGAACATTAAATAATATGAAATAAATATATTATAATATATTTTAACCATAAAAATGGTTTTATGAATATCCTTGAAGGTGTAATTGAAAAACAAAAACATGTCATCCACGAAGGTGGTAAATCAGCACCTCACGGGCGATGTTTTCATCTTTAGAATAAAAGGAAGAGGAGAAGAGAATTGATGATGGATTATTATCTTAACACAATAAAATTATAGTATATAAAAGATAATATATTTATAATTTCACTTTGGGATAGGTATGTGAGGAGAATATTAGAAAATAATAGAACTTGAAAATAAATTAAAAGAAAATGGAAGAGGGTTTTACCACTTGAACTTATTCTCCTTGAGAATATCCTTAAGGTAAAGGGATTGGTAATTTATTGAGACAAAAGGCTCCTAGAAGTGGGGGGATAGGTTTGGGAGAGTATTTATAATAAATTGTATAAGCTTTAAGGCTTTTTATGTGTGTGGAGAAGAGGTGGTGATGGGTGGTATTTATAGTGGAGGAGAGGGGTGTTTTCTCATTATTATATTCATTAGTTTATTATTTTAGATCAAGACTATGAATAGTTTGAGAAATATCACTAAATATATTAAAATAATTAAGAGGATTTTAATATTATGGTCTTACATTAACCATACATCATCTATGTCCCATTAAATCATGTATTTGTTAAATACTGTAAATTGTCGTATTTCACTATAGACCAAAAAATCAGCTATTTTAGAAAAATACCAAAAATTAAACCTAACCATTTTTCAACATATATAATTAAAAAATGAACTCAGTTTTATGAAAATAATTTTCTAGATATGAGAAAAATAATTTTTAAATAAAATCATCATTTATTTAAAAAACCAATTTTAAAATTATAATTGATTTTTTAACACTTTGAAAAATTAATTAAGGTCTCAAAAAACTATATTATAATTATAATAAAACAAAATATTAATTTATGAATCTATTATATGAAAATAAATTTTCTTTTAAATCATTATATTAATTATAAAATTGTAAATAAACATTTATGTTTCACAAAAATACCAAAACTTAATTTATTATTTTCAAAACATTTATTTACTTATATTGTGATATAATTATATCATATTTTAATCTATAAGTTACCTAAATTTTATTTATACTTTAATAGGATTATTTACTATTCTATTGGTCATATTACTATTCCTAATGGCCACATTACTATTCCAATGGTCATACTAAATAGTATATTACATTTTTAAAATTTTTGTTGTGTGAAGCATAAACTATCAAAGATACTAAATTTTAAAAGAGACATGTGATATGATCTTGGGGTTTTTCATGATTATTTGTGTTCTAGAATACCCAATTCATATTGATCCTCCTAGGGGATCAAGAAATTTGGATAAATATAAACATAATAAGCGTATGGAATATGCACTAGATGTTCAATATTTCATGTTTTCATCTATGACCAGTGAGTTGCAGAAAATGCATGAGGATAAAGATGTTTTCCAAATGTTATCTTATATCCAAGAGTTATACCCATAGAGAGCTCAAAAATAAATATATAAGATATCAAGTGCTCTTTATAGATTCAAGATAGCAGAAGGAAATCAAGCAGGACCTCATGTACTCAAGATGATCGGGTACGTTGAGAGATGTGAGTCCCTTGGGTTCAAATTGAACTAAGATCTAGAAACCGATCTCATTATTTCTTCTTTACTATGTAGCTTCTCAACTTTAATTTTTAATTATAATATGAATAACATGAATAATTCACTCCCATATCTTTTGGATTTAGTTCATAAGAATGATAAGGATATGAAGAATATCAATTCTTCAGTACTTGTGGTGAATAAAAGGAGTAAGGGCAAGGTAAAGGGGTCTAAGTCCAAGTCCAGGTCAAAGATACTGATGCATCATCCTTCCAAAAATCCAAAGATAAAAAGGGGAGGGCAATGATTAGGAGGTTTTTTTCTTTCTATGTGGAAATAAATTCCACTGGAAGAGGAAATGCAGATATGGGAAGAAGAAGCAAGGTGACGCTTCTACTTTAGGTATTTTTGTCATTGAATGAAATATGTCTATTTCTACAAGTTGGGTATTGGATACTACATGTGTATCACACATTTTTATTTAAATACATGAACCAAGTAGATTTAGTACAACTTAAAAAGGTGTAGTAGATCTCCAAGAATCAAATGGTGTGAGTCTGACAACCTTGGTAGTGGGAGATTATCATCTTACTTTTCCTAGTGGTTTGGTTCTTGTATTGAATAATTGTTACTATGTTTCTTCATTTATCAGAAATATAATCTTAGAATTGAGTTTGGACACTATGGTATTTTATTTCAAGTTTGTAAATACATTTTGTCTTATGTATAATAATAACATATGTTATGTTATGTCACGTATTAATAATGGGTTGTATATACTTGAACTAGAAAATCCAGTATTAGAAATCAATGACAAATCCAATGAGAATGAAACATATCCTACCCACCTATGGCACTTCATGCTTGGTCATGTAAATGATAATAATTTACATAAATTACATCAAGTATTTTATTTAGACTTAGTTGACCTAAAACCATTAGATGTATGTCACGCTTGTTTACAAGGAAAAGTGACCAAATAACCCTTTTCTAGGAAGGGAGAAAGCCATTGAATTACTAGAATTAATTCATACTGACATAAGTGGTCCATTTCTAGTAGAGTCAAGGGGTGGGTTTTCATTATTCATTACTTTTATTCATGACTATAGTAGGTATGGTTATATCTACTTAATGTGGTATCATTCGGATTCCTTTTAGATGTTTAAGGAATATCAACATGAAGTAGAAAACTAGCTTAGTGAGAAGATTAAGGAACTTGGCTCAGATCGAGCCAGAGAGTATCTTAACCAAGTATTCATTGATAACTTGAAGGAGTGTGGTGTAGTATCCCAACTCACTCATCCTTATACACTGTAATGGAATGGTGTGAGTGAAATAAGGAATCAGACCCTACTGGACATGGTCAAATCAATGATGATTCGGTCAACTCTTCCATTATCCTTTTGGGGATACTCCTTACAGATAGTGGCATATACCCTTAACTGAGTACCAACTAAAGCTATATATAGTATTTTATATGATTTTTGGTGTGGAAATAAACTCAATCTATCACGCATACGTGTATGGGGATGCAAGGCTTTTGTCAAGTCTATACCTAGTGACAAATTGGCATCCTGAAGCACAAAGTGCATCTTTTTAGGTTATCCTAAAGAGAAAAAATGATATTACCCATATAACCCTTCTAATTTAAAAGTGATTTTGGAAATACAAGCTACATTTTTAAAAAGGGAGAACATTTCGACCAGAAATAGTGGGAGAAAGATTTACTTTTATGAAGTTAAACCTCCATATGCACAAGAGTTGGTACGGGAACAATCTCTAAAAGAGAAACTAGGAGAGAAATATGTTCCTGAGACATAAGTAATATATAGGTATACTATAGAGGTTATATAAATAAAAATATATGGTTTCTCTTGTGGAGAGGATGCTGCTAAATGGAAAGAAGACATGCATTCTGAGATGGAGTCCATGTATCAAAGTCAAGTTTGGATTTGGGTAGACCCTCCATCTAATGTAAAACCCATTGGGTTCAAATGGGTATTCAAGAAAATGTTTTACATGGATGGTAAGTTCAATACTTATAAGGAAATATTGGTAGCAAAGGGTTTCAAACAACATCAAGGTATCAATTATGATGAAATCTTATCACCAGTAGCAATGCTGAAACCCATCAAAATATTACTTGCAATAGAAGCCTTCCATGATTATGAGATTTTAAAAATAAATATCAAAACTACTTTTCTAAATGGGAAGTTGTTTGAAGACGTCTATATGACTCAACCCGAATGGTTTTTTAATTCAAATAATGTCAATAAAGTGTGCAAGATGCAATAATATATTTATAGGTTGAAACAGGAATCACGGTCATGGAATATTCATTTTGATGAGGCCATAAGAGAATTTGGTTTTGTCTAGAATGAAAGTGAGCCATGTGTCTATAATAATGTTAATGGGAATGTCTTCATTTTCCTAGTATTATATGTTGATGACATATTAATTATGGGAAATGAATTGTAAGTCTTACAGTCATTTAAGACTTAGTTAAATGACTACTTCTCTATGAAATACTTAGGTAAATTATCCTACATTATATGGATCAAGATATATTGAGATAGATCTCATAGGCTACTTGGGATAAGTCAAAGTAAATACATTGGCAAGGTACATAGAAGGTACAGTATGGAACAATCCAAGAGAGGAATGTTTTCAATGTCACATGGAAATAATCTCTCCAGGAATATGTGTCCACAAATACAGGAGGATGTTTAAAGAATAAGTAGAATACCTTATACTTCAATAGTGGGATCTATCATGTATTCCATGTTATGTACTAGGTTTGATGTTGCCTTTGCTTTAAGCATGGTGGGAAGATATCAAGAAAATCTAGGAGATCAACATTGGATAGCTGTAAAAACTATCCTAAAGTACTTACGATGTACAACAGATATGTTCTTGGTGTATAAAGGAGGTGAGGAGCTAGTTGTGAGGGGATACAATGATACTAGTTTCTAAACAGATTGTGATGATCTAAAATCGCAGTGAGGCTATATATTTTTCTTTGATGGTGGTGTAGTGATATGGAAGAGCTCGAAGCAGTCTGTGGTTTCTGATTTTATGGCAGAATCCGAGTATATAGCATATCTAATGTAGCTAAGGAATCAGTTTTCATATGAAACTTTATTTTTGATCTTGTTGTTGTACCTGGAAGTGTGAATCCTATTACAGTATATTGTGATAATATTGTGGCAGTGGTGTTTTCCAAGGAGACCAGGTCACACCAGAGGATAAATCATATACTTTGGAAGTTTCATCTCTTGATGGATTTTACTTAGATAGTTGAAGTATCTTAGTAGAGTATCCATATAGGATAATGTGGAAGACCCCCTGGGTAAATCAATATCTTAGTAGAAGAATGATACTCATGTGAGAGCTAAAGGGTTAATAATTGTTAGCAGTTGGATCTAGTGCAAGTGGGAGTGTTGGAAGTGGGTGCCCTAGACCCAACTCCTTTATGTACTTTTGATTAAAATTTCATGTATATAGTTTGATATATACATGTGTTTATTATTACCATAATAGTGTTTAAATTTCTACATACACTATTTAAATGGTATTTTCATTAGATTACGTGTCATATCAAAAGATTATATCATCTCCTAGCTATAATGATAACCTAGAGATACTATGACAGTAATCTTAAATATATATATATGTCATATGGTCTAGATACATCATACTGAATGGAAACATATGATGTCTAACTATCAGTTGTTGGGGGCTCATAATCATTTAGACTTCTTCTCATGAAGTTCACATAGTAGTTATATCATGAGTATTGACCCGCCAATAAGAACACCACATGTTTTGGGTGTCATTAGTTGTTCCTAAATATGAACATGTGTATTGGTCTTCGGACTTGAGATCATTATCAGTGTGTTTCATTTGATCGTGTACTTTGATGCAAGGTGAAAACCATGATAATGAAATTGTGGCGAGGAAGTTTTTTTTGGGTGCTTCATTGGTGGTATGACATTGATTGAATGATCAAGATAGATTTTTTCACTTCTGATTTAAGGAAGAGATATCTCTTGGTCCTAGGTTAACAAGGATGGTAGTACCTTCATAAATCCATGTTCATGGTACAATAAGGTAAGTTCATCCAGTAAGGTCACAAAATATATAAAGCAACAAAAGGATGATGTCACAAGTGTGCATCCTACTTTATTAGATATCATGAGATAGAGTTATATTACTTAGTAAATGTTCATAGGAGGAAGTTGTAGCTATGAAATTTATTATCTCCTTAGGTTACATGATGGGTTATTAGACTCTTCTCTTGGTTTATAGGTTGAACTCGCTACTATTTAGATAATGACCTATAGGGTCATACACTAAGTGTAACCACAAGTTACACTTATTCTAATGAATAGGAGTTTAGGATGAAGTGGTCCCAACGTGCAGGGGTTGGTGAATTCCCAAGTATAAATGATATAAAATTAAAACTAATTCAATTATATTATTCAAGTTTATAATAATGAGTATTGAATTTATTTCTCAAGGTATTCACAATTTATTTGATCATAAATATGAATACGAGAAAATATAATTTTTAAATTGAAGATTGGATGTTCAAGGTTTGTTAAATTATTTGGAGAGATTATAGGCTAAGTTAATGGTTTTTATTTTATCACGTAACATTTTATAGAGTTACAATTAGTGATAAAATATTTGTGAGATTTATGACAAGTTTATTAAGTCATGCATGCGCGCAATGGTCTAAAATGAAGGTTATTACTTCCCAGGGACCAAAGTGAAATTTTGGAAAGTATAACCTAAGTATAAAATCTAATTTTAGCCTCTTGAACTATAATATCCACCATTTTCATGAATATATAGAGATAATTTCTCCTCTCTTATCCTCTTAAGTTCTTATAGAGATATTTCAAAGGAATAACAAGGTTGGATTGATCCCGCTTTCTTGATTGAGTCTACGTTCTTCAAGAGATCGAAGGGACATCATAAAGCTCTTCAATTTACCACACTAGAACCTTGTAAATATAGATCGATGATCCTATAATTGTAGAGAACATGTGTACAATCTAGAGGACATCTATTTTGGCATCATTTATCCATGACACATCAACGATGAGTGACTCAAACCAACAACTTCAAATGAATGAGGTACCATTTAAGCTTTCATTTAATTTTATTTTTCATGATTAAATTAAATTACATGTGATTCTTTTAGAAATTAAGGAAAGGGGTTAAGTGGATTCTATATTTTTAACATAAATCCAAACCCAAAATTTTAAATTGTGCATCTTTCATGCTTCTAATGCTCCCTAGGTTCCTTCATGGAAGACGTCATGTTCATGGTATAATTACAGTGGTAGAGCTAAGCGGTATGCCACCTTACCAACCCTATGAAATATATAGAAAGGGATAATGAACCTTGAAGATAGCTTAACACCCCAGCCAAATATCTATAATCCACATCGAGGTGAGACCCTTAAGAACACATGGTCTCCCTCCTCGAACTCTAGAGGCCTCTATCGTCAATCCACATAGGACTTCTAATTGCTCTGTGTAGTACTCATCCACTCATAGATAATTTTCACCTTCTCTATCATAGATCACACCAACTCTGGTCCCATGATTGTTGACTCACTCGAATCAATCCAACAAAGTGGTGACCTATAGGGTCTCTCATATAATGCCTCGAATGGTTTCATGCTGATGGTAGAATGTTAGTTGTTGTTGTATGTAAACTCCACCAAGGGTAGTTGATCCTCCCAACTATGGCCAAAATCCAACATGCAAGCCCATAATATGTCCTAAAAGACCTTAATGGTTCGTTTATTTTGGTCGTTGGTCTATGGGTGAAACGTCATGCTCAAACGCAACTAAGTCCCAAAGGCCTCCTACAATACTCTGCATAATCACGACATGAAGCGAACATCACAGTCTGAAATGATTGTCAAGGGAACTCCATGGAGTTGAACTATCTAATTCGCATACAATCATCCCAATCTCTCTATTGAACTCTGCTCTTGAATGACTAAGAAGTGGGCTGAATTGGTGAGTTGGTCTACAACCACCCAGATAGCATCATGTCCCCTAGATGTATGTGGTAACCTTGTCATGAATTCCATGGATATCACATATCACTTCCACTCTAGAACCTCAAGGGGTTGAGCTAAACCTATTGAAACTTGGTGCCCATCCTTCACTTTCTATCAATTGAGGAATCGAGGGACAAACTCTGAAACACAACTCTTCATGTCTGGATACCAAAATTGATGTTGAAGATCCATGTACATCTTTTCCACACCTGGATATACTGCCAAAGGGGACATATGAAACTCCCTCATCACCACCTCCTACAATGTCAATGATACCATCGTCCATCCTCTAAAAAGGATAATGTGCTCCCCACCTTCATAAAATTTTTCAAGAGAACATCTAGTAGATATCTAAGTATGTAAGGTATCACAGTCAGTATCTCCATGTTGAGCTTCCCTAACATGTTGTAAAAGCGATGTGGTAACAACCATAGAATTAAGATATAAAGCATCATCCTTATCCACTAAGGACAACTATAATGAGTCTAACTACTCTAACATCTTGGCCAAAAATTGAGAATAAGATCTCCTACTGAGAGTGTCTCCCACCATGTTCCCCTTCCCATGATTATAGACAATATCAAATTCATAGTCTTGGAGGAACTCTAGACTTCACCTTTTTCTCACCATAAGATCCTTATGAGAGAAGATATACTCGAGACTCTTGTGGTCAAAGTAGACAATAAACCGCTTTCCCATAAGGTAATGTCTCTACATATTCAAAGAAATTGCTACCATCTCTAGCTCCAAATCATGGGCCGTATAGTTCATCTCATGTATTCTCAACTTCCTAGACCCATAGGCAAACATTGTCTGCCTCTACATTAGGAAATAACCACTTCTAGTCCCTAAGGAATCACAGAACACTACGTACTCAACACCCTCCTCTTACAATCTCAATATGGGGGCGCTCATCAATATTTGTCTCAACTACTGAAAATATTGTTGGAACCTTTAAATATACATGAAATAATTCCCCTTTTAGTTCAAAGTTGTCAAAGGTGATGCCACTCTAGAGAAATTGGGTACAAACCTCCAATAGTATCCTACTAACCCAAGAAAACTTTACACCTTGATAATACTCTTGGGTGGCTCCCAAGCTAGCACTACCTCAACCTTTACTCATTCCACTACCACTCTTTCCTCTGAGATGATGTGTCTCAAGAAGTAGACCTCTCAAATCCAAAAATGACACTTTGAGAGCTTCCCATAAATTCGGTGCTCTCGGAGTGTGTTCAAGACCATCCTCAAGTGTGTCACATGCTCCTCCTCAGATGTAGAGTACACTAGGATTTCTTCGATAAAGCCCACCACAAAACAGTCTAATAAAGGGTGAAATATATAGTTCATGAGTCCTATGAACACTGTTAGGGAGTTCATTATGCCAAATGGCATTTCCAAGTACTCATAGTGACCGTAGAAACTTATGAATGTTTTCTTCTGTATATCCTCATCTCGTACTCGTAGCTGGTGATAGCCTAACCTTAGGTCAATCTTAGAGAACCATCACACCCCTCTTAACTAGTTGAGGAGGTCATTGGTCATTGGTATTGGATAGTTATTCTTTATGTTCACCTGGTTTAAGTTCCACTAATCCACATATAACCTCAATCTCTCATCCACCTCCTTATAAAACAATATTGGGTCTTCCTTGTTAGAAACACTAGGTCTCATGAATCCCTTATCTTGAAAGTCCTCTAAATACACCCTTATCTCATGAAGCGCTATGAGAGACATCTAATATTCTAAAGCAGATATAGGGTTCTCCCTAGGGTGTAAGTAAATGTAGAGGTCTAGATATTGGTGGGGAGGAATGTTTAACACATCCTTGGTAAAGACATCCTCATACTCTGCCACCACCGTAGGGAACTAGTAGCTCATAGAATCCACTGATCCAATAGTCATGCTAGCCAACTGATGAGTAATTGGTTGCATTCTCCAATTCTTGAGCATGTCCTACTCCACTAAGGTTTACTATTCACCCACAAAGGAAAACCTCACCCCATCACTATGGACACACCACATCCTCTACCTAAAATAGTCAATTTGGGCATAAAATGTGGATAACCAATCCATACATAAGATGATTTCATAAGTCCTTATCACTGATAAAAAGATATCCCATATAAAGATCTCACCTCAAAGCATTATATTAAACTATTGGTAAAAGTTTATAATCACTGATTCATCTCCTGTTAGAGTCTCCAAGTGCAAGGGTCAAGACAAAGGCTCAACCGGAATATTTAAGTCCTGAACTAGATAAGTAGAAAAAAGGAATGACTTAAACCTGTGTCTATCAATATTATATTTAAGGTAGAAAATACATAGATCATACCTCGTATCATCCTTATAGCCTCAGGATCATATGCCTTCATAGCCTACATTTGTCCTCATCCATGACCACCAGCTTCCTAAGCCCATAGTGGACCACCTAAGGGTGGTGGTGCTAATAGGTCAAACCTCTGACCACCTCATACTACTCTACCTACCCCTCTTACACATATGATTCCATGAAGACCACCCTGATATCACCTTTATATCTAACTCAATGATACCTCAACCATTTCTCAATCAGTTGTATGAAATGTTAGAAAATGCTATACAAGACACTGCATCTCCCTCAGCTGATTTGAGTCATCCTAAGAGCCCTACACCTCTGATCCTCTATCTTGAGATAATCTCTAAAATAATATAACATATTTGGATCCCTATAATTGTTTTCGGTTTCCAACTATCAAGGTATCATCTCCTGGGTGCCCACTAGCATCACCCACTATTGGTGTCTGCTCTACTAGGAATCTCTCCACCACTAAGTCTCTCTCTAGCACTCCAACATAAGTGGGAATGCAAAGAGATATCACTGAAATTATGATATCTTGGTGTAATACCTACTTGAAGGTTTGTTCCCTAAAGAAAGGATCTCATTCCATATCTATGTAGTATCACGAGAGATCAATAAACCTCTCTAAATAATTTTCCATGGTCATAATATCCTGTTGAAAATGTAGAATCTCCTGGATGCACACTAATAATAGTGTGTCTAGATAAAACTCTTCCCTAAAGAGATTCTCAATGTATTACTAAGAGAGATTTGTCTCATCATGTGACTAAGTCACTAGACTCTACCATCTCCCAGTGAAACCCTGAAGAACACTCACCACCAGGACTTCTATTTGATCTATATGCACACTACGTGCATCCTAAACTAACACTATTTGTGCTAACTTATACTCAATAGGTGGTGGTATAGC
The DNA here is from genome assembly GCA_963277665.1 of Viscum album. Lineage (NCBI taxonomy): Eukaryota > Viridiplantae > Streptophyta > Magnoliopsida > Santalales > Viscaceae > Viscum > Viscum album. Next base: position 1,472,979,898 of record OY728123.1, read on the forward strand.
TGGTAAACCACATAGAGGTACTATCTCTTATACAAGCCCCTATACTGAAGCCTTATCACTCGATGGATCATCCTTGTGATCAAGAATTGGAATCCTGGATGTCTGCCTTCAAAGAGGCATCCTGAAATAAATAATACGTTTCACTATAAAAGAGTATATCTGGGGATCTGACTCAAGAATGACATGGAAACCGCAACCCGTCCTATATGATGCATGTACCAATATTTTCCCTGCAACCAATGTCTATATGTACCAAGTTGAAAGGCAGGTTATTAGAGTCCTAGTGTATAAATACATCGTCCAACGCAACAACACTAGAGTCCCTGGCCTGAAAGATGAACTTGAAAAACTTGACACTATTTCCATAAAACCCAAACCAATCTCAAAAAAGTCATAACTAAAGTAGAATCGACTACTTTGATACCACTCTTCCATGACCTGGCCCGATGGGGCCTAAACCATGACTATCCCAAGCCCACATCCAATAGTATAGGGGCTGGAAACCAGTGTTGAGTAGGTCTATCACACACATGGGAGGAATTATCCTAATGTATTTATGCACACACATACATATCCAAGCCCATAAAATGTTGAAATGTAAAACATCTAAAACCAATACATGCATATATCTAAGATCCCACAATCAGAAAATGGCGGTAAAGTACTGAAATTGATAAAGGGGCCAAATACAAGCCTAATAAAAAACTGTAGAGAGTAAAAACTTCTCAAAAGGTGATGACTACTATCAAATTTAACCACTAGGAAAACACCTTAGTTTTTCTAGATCAATCTATGCTCTACCAACTTATTATCCTACCAATACACCATTAAATGGGTCGTCGTCTGCATAAGACATGATGTGTGTAGGCAAAGCCCATGAAGAGTTGAGTATAACAATATCCAATAGGATACCCCAAAAACATTAAACACATAGCATCAGTAATATTCAACTCATAACAAGGATATAGAAACAAATTCATAAACAAAACCCAAATATAATCAAGAAGGACATTGCGCCTCCAGGCAGTCACAACCAAACTGTTATATATAGGATTTTGCTCGATGTAATGCTCATTCTGGGAGAACCAACTCTATGAGCCATGATATAATCGTAGACACTCATCCAAGAGGTCATGATCATTAGGCCCCGCCCAATAAAACTCATTGGTCTCTAAAGACCTCATTACTCAGATAGGGGATCACACCCAGGACAGATGGGGGATACCACAAACCCAATCTTGATAAAACCACTATGTAGGGGATCGTATAACAACAATACCGTAAACCCTACTAAAATGGATTTTTATATGGAGGATCAATTCCCCATATATGGAGGCCACACTAATTCCAAAAACCCCACTTATGGTATAAGAAGAAATGATAGAGGATCACACTTCAATCTCATGGAAGGACACCACAAACTCTATCTGAGACTCATCCTTTAAAGGGGATCACAATCTAGAGATGTGGATGTAATGACACATTGTACTTTCAAGGGTATGAACCATGGGAATTCACTGAATCGATACTTTTCCAAAGTGAAGAACCAAAGGCATCCAAACACCCTCAAAGGGGGTACACGGTGTGTCTAGCCAACCTCTGGTTTTCCCATGTGGTGCTACCTCATACGACATGTACACATAAAAGTAAACAGTGTGAAGCAAGTATTCATAGAATGTAGAGGTATTTTGGCACCCTTCCCATTCCATCTGGTTGTTCTTGTGCCCATGTACACATGGTTGTGCCCGTGTACACCTAGTCGTGTCTGAGTACACGACTCTGCCCATGTACTCTAGCCATGTTCATGTACTTTGGTCTGATCGTGCCTATGTATCCTATAATATAAATGTTGAGCTTCAAACATGGGTCAAATGGTGTGTGATAGGGGTCACACGACGTGTGATATTTTTCTCTACGTGGAAACCCCAACGCCGCATAGGGGTGTCTCACACGGCGTTTAATTCCAGATTACACGTAGCGTAACTTGGTATTTTCTAGATCCCAATGGTTATCCTTTTTGTCACCACTGCTTACTTACTTTTCATAAATCAAGGATATAGGGTTTGATGACCTCTATTGTCGCTACTTGTAGAGATCCAAGTTCAGATCTGCTCAGAAAACATCACTATTGATCCATCTGTCACCGCCACACGTCAAAACTGGGAAGAATGAAATTTGTTGATCCATCCATTCTACCTCTGCTCATCCTATACCATCGATGCACCTCAAAAAAACCTAGATCTCAAACCACACCTGTGGTATTGATCTGTTGCACCGAATAACTATCACGCAATAATCGAATATCGAGTATTCATCAAATCGTTGGCTGAAGAAAATACCAACAATGAATGTGCGAAGAGATGAGGAAAAAATCCATAAACCACAAGATGTGAGGAATGAACCTTGGACTTTTTTTGTTTTTATCCTCGATCCATTGTCAAAGAAATGGAAGAACGAATAAGAAATTAACCAATGAATAATTAATCAAAAGTAAATAAAATCAACTATCGATGTGCGAATCAATTCTTATTTTTGGAATTGATCTATGTTCAACCAGGATAAATAATGGGATTAAATCACAAAAATAAAACATCCTACCAAGAGTTTGGATCAATCAATGATGAATAATGGCCATGTGTTTCCATAATTGGCGAGATCCATAAACTTCGATGGCACAACGGTCCTCGATCTGGTCTTGGTCTGATGTCATTTGTCAAGATCTCCTCCAACAGCTCCTCTAAATTTGCAGGATTATGTGTCTAACCCTGAAAATTATCCAAAATCATATATATATAGTAAATTATTATGTTTAGATTTTAATTGAATAATTAAATAAATATAATTAAATTTATTTAATTATTCATCCACAAATGTGCTCAAGCCCAACACCCAACACCAACAATGATTATGTCATACCTAGGGTAAAAATCTCACTATGAACTCAACAACATCCTCAAATTTCTAATCTGATCCTTCGTTTAAAATTTATTCTATTTTTTTAGAAAAACTATGTGCACATGGAATTAATATATTTAATATATTTCAATGATTAATTTTGAGCTCACTAGGCCTCAGAATCACGCGACATCTCAACTACTGGGCATAGATTCACCAAGGGGTAATAACACTGATAAGGATATTTGGTTATTAACTCGACTTTCACTTGATGCATGATAAACTGTCCTAACTACACACTTAGTTTTAAAATACCATGGGATATTCTTTAGATGATTTACATGCTCTTTACTAACCATAAAAATTAGAGAAAGCCCTAGGGTAAGTCTAAAAATAGAAAAAATAGCCTAAAATTTTAATAAAGTAAAGACTATATGGTTTTTCTAGTAATTAAATTCTTGTATGGACACCATGAGTGGATGAAGACTCCATCACAAATGCACCTAGGGGCAATAACCTTGGAAAGTTCTGATTGAGTATTAACAAAATCATTACTCGGTGCACGATAAATAGGCCTAATTGAACACCTGTTTTGACACTCTTGGGTGATATTATTTGGATGATTCACATGATCTTTACAAACTATTGAACCTAATTACTGTTTCTTAATAATATCCTTATACCATTAGAGAACTCCATTCATCGTAGTTAATGTTTTTTAGACTTTTTGAATGATATTCACAAGAAACTATTTCATATATCCAATCATGTTTTCTTGTGTCTACTACAATGGTGAATTTATTCAAACTGTCTATGGAGCTTGGTATAGTAGAAAACCAACATGTGTGGTTATCATAATAGATTATGTTACCCTAGGAGAATGTTATTCAAGAATTCATGGTTGGTTAAATGAAACACCTAATCAGGAGATCCAGTCTATTAGTTATAAACATTTGCAATTATGGGAAAGGTTATGGTATATAAGTTATCCATTACTTGATGATAAGGGCTGGATATAACCAACCACTTTATTCAATCAATAATTAGATAATGGTTTGATGGATTTTTACATAGAGGTTTCTACTATCCAATGTCATCCTACTATTAGATGATGATATATCCATACAAGAGTTGTCTAAGAAGGTACATCCCAAGATTATGCTACTCTTCTATATAATACAAAATAAGAAAACCAATCTAATAACCCAGATATGATGCCAAATAAATTTGATGATGATGAAGTGACTAATTATGTAATGGAAGGAGAAAATAATGATGATGAGGATTAAGATGGATAACTTAGTGAATAAGTTCCTAGAAATACAATGGTTATACACCAGCCTCAACACGAGATAAATCATCCACCAATGTTCACATCTTGGTCGGAAACTATGGCACATATGCCTAAATTTAATTGGAATATTATCACACCTACAACTGAGTTTCCTCGAGTTGTAGAGGATATATTTTATTCAATGAAAAAAAATTACTTTGGAAGATACTTTCTAAGAAAATATTCCCTAACAAGTGTATTAAAACAATTTCATATAGAGTAACAGTGTAAATATTTAGCTAAGGATCCAAAATGGGTGAAATATGTCACATGGTGTGATAAATATGACAATGATTATATATTTAACTTGATGGGGGTTCCTAATATTGCTCTTGGGGGTGTAATATTTCTAATATTGAGGTTGATCATACATGCATGTAGCCTAACCTGACACAAGATCACACATAGAGGTGTAATTCTTGCTTGAAAGCCCCAGAGGCCCAGCCTGAGTGGCCCAACCCAACAGAAACCGCATCGAGCCAGGCCGAGCTCAGGTCGTAGGTTCATTGGTCCAGGCTCAGGCCAATCCAAGAAGGCCCAAGGGATAGGCCAAGCCGGCCCGCAAAAGCCTGGACCACTGGCCCACGTGAAGCCCGTCTGCTGTAAAAAATAATAAGAAACTGCTGGTAGGGATATTCGATCCCCCTAGCACTAGCTTCCAAGGCTGCACCTAGACCAACTAGTTTGATGGATTTTTACATGGAGGTTTCTACTATCCAACATCATCCTTCTATTAGATAATGATATAGAAATACAAGAGTTTTCAAAGAAGGTATATCCCATGATTATGCTACTCTTCTATATTATACAAAAGAAGAAAACCAATCTGATAACCAAGATATGATGCAAAATCAATTTCATGGAAATGAAGTGTCTAATGATGGAATGGGAGGAGAAAATAATGATGATGAGTATAAATATTAATAACTTAGTGAAAAATTTCCTAGAAATATAATGGTTATACACCATCCTCAACAAAAGATAAATCATCCACCATTGTTCACATCTTGGTCGAAAACTATGGAACATATGCCTAAATTCAATTGGAATATTATAACACCTACAACTGAGTTTCCTATAGTTGTAGAGGATAGATTTTATTCAATGAAAAAAACTTTGTACTTTGGAATAGAAATTCTAGGAAAAGATTCCCTGATAAGTGTACTAAAACAATTTCATATAGGGCCACACTGTAGATATTTAGTTAAGGATCCAAAATGGGTGAAATATGTCACATGGTGTGATAAATATGACAATGATTATATATTTAACTTGAGGGAGGTTCTTAATATTGCTCTTGGGGGTGGACGATTTCTAATATTCAAGTATATCATACATGAATGCAGCCTAACCTGAAACAAGATCACACATAGAGGTGTAATTCTGGCTCAAGAGGCCCAGCCCGAAAGCCGGAGAGGCTCGGCCTGAGCGCCCCATCCCGAAAAATCCCACGTTGGGCCAGACCATACTCGGGTCGTAGGTTCATTGGGTCAGGCCTAGGCCTATCCAAGAAGACCTACGGGCCAGGCCGGGCCTACCCAAAAAATCATGGCCCGCTGGTCCACGCGAAGCCCATCTACTGTAAAAAAAATAACAGGAAACTGCTGGTAGGGATATTTGATCCCCATACCATTAGCTTCCAAGTCTTCATTTGGACCAAATGGTTTGATGGATTTTTACATGTAAGTTTATACTATCAAGCATCATCCTGCTATTAGACGATGATATAGCCATATAAGAGTTGTCAAAGAAGGTACATCCCAAGATTATGCTACTCTTCTATATTATCAAAAGAAGAAAACCAATCTGATAACATAGATATGATGCAAAATCAATTTGATGGTGATGAACTGTCTAATGATGGAATGGAAGGATAAAATAATAATAATGAGGATGAAGATGAAGAACTTAGTGAAGAAGTTCCTAGAAATACAATGGTTATACACCAACCTCAACATAAGATAAATCATCCACCATTCTTCACATTTTGGTTGGAAACCATGGCACATATGCATAAATTCAATTGGAATATTATCACACCTACAGCTGAGTTTCCTAGAGTTGTAGATGATAGATTTTATTCAATGAAAAAAACTTTGTACTTTGGAAGAGACTTTCTAAGAAAAGATTCCCTGATAAGTGTACTAAAACAATTTTATATGGAGTCACGCTGTAGATATTTAGTAAGGATAAAAAATGGGTGAAATGTGTCAAAATGTGTGATAAATATGACAATGATTTTATATTTAACTTGACGGATGTTCCTAATATTTCTATTATGGGGTGGAAGATTTCTAAGATTAAGGTAGATCATACATGCATGCAGCTTAACCTGACATAAGATCACACATAGAGGTGTAATTCTTGCCTGAGAGGCACGGCCCGAGCGGCCCAACCTGACAAAGCCCACATCGGGACAGACTAGGCTCGGGTCATAGGTTCATTGGGCCAGGACTGGGCCTATCCAAGAAGGCCTACAGACCAAGCCGGGCTGGCCTGTTGGCCTGCACGAAGCCTATCTTCTGTAAAAATAATTAACAAGAAACTACTTGTAGGGATATTCAATCCTCCTACCACTGGCTTCCAAGGTTGCACCTTGACCAACCGGTCCAAACGTTTCACCTGTAATATTATCACCAGACTGTATATATATATATATCAACAATATATGTATATATATATCATTATATATTAATAAAAAATAATATATATATATATATACATATAATTATTATTATATGTAATTATAATGTGTGTGTGTGTGTGTTTGTGTGTGTGTGTGTGTGTGTGCAACAATATATAATTATATATATATAATAATATATATAGATAAACAAATCCATTAATGATATATATAAATTAAGTGTGGATTTTAAAAATCCATTAATAATATATATATGTAAATGATTTAATAATATATATATATATAAACAAAGATATTAATATATATATATACATCAATGATTTAATATTGTATATATAGCAACTTGTTGTATATTAATAAAAAAATAACACACTCACCTAATGATGTTCGTGCACGTCCCTCAACCTCATTAATTTTTTATGTTGCAACATGAATATATTATATATACTATACATATATAAAAAAAATAACACACTCACCTAAAAAAATTTCATATAGAGTCACACTGTAGATATTTAGTTAAGGATCCAAAATGGGTGAAATATGTCACATGGTGTGATAAATATGACAATGATTATATATTTAACTTGAGGGAGGTTCCTAATATTGCTCTTGGTGTGGAAGATTTCTAAGATTGTGGTGGATCATACATGAATTCAGCCTAACCTGACACAAGATCACACATAGAGGTGTAATTCTAGCCTAAGAGGCCCAGCCTGAAAGCCCGAGAGGCCCGGCCCGAGCGGCCCAGCCCGGCAAATCCTGCGTCGGGCCAAGCCTAGCTCAAGTCGTAGGTTCATCAAGCCGATCCTAGGCCTATCCAAGAAGGCATGTGGGCCAATATGGGCCTACCCAAAAACTCTTATCCCACTAGCCCACACAAATCTCATTTTTTGTAAAAAAATAACGGGAAACTACTAGTAGGGATATTCGATCCCCCAACCACTGGCTTCTAAGGCTGCACTTGGACCAACTATTTTGAAGGATTTTTACATGGTGGTTTCTACTGTCCATCATCATCCTACTATTAGACGATGATATAGCCATACAAGAATTTTCAAATAAGGTACATCCCAAAATTATGCTACTCTTTTATATTATACAAAAGAAGAAAACCAAACTAATAACCCAGATATGATGCAAAATCAATTTGATGATGATGAAGTGTCTAACGATGGAATGGAAGTAGAAAATAATGATGATGAGGATGAAGATGAAGAACTTAGTGAAGAAGTTCCTAGAAATACAATGGTTATACACCATCTGGAACACAAGATAAATCATCCACCACTATTCACATCTTGGTCGGAAATTATGGCACATATGCCTAAATTCAATTGGAATATTATCACACCTAAAACTGAGTTTCCTAAAGTTGTAGAGGATAGATTTTATTCAATGAAAAAAACTTTGTACTTTGGAAGAGAATTTCTAAGAAAATATTCCATGATATGTGTACTAAAACAATTTCATATAGATTCACACTGTAGATATTTAGTTAAGGATCTAAAATGGGTGAAATATGTCACATGTTGTGATAAATAGGACAATGATTATATATTTAACTTGAGGGAGGTTCCTGATATTTCTCTTGGGGGTTGAAGATTTCTAAGATTAAGGTAGATAATACATGCATGCAGCCTAACCTGACACAAGATCACACATAAAGGTGTAATTCTGGCCTGAGAGGCCCGACCCAAAAGCCTAACTGGCCCAACCCGGAAAAGCCCACATCGGGCCAGGTCAGGCTCGGATCGTAGATTCATCAGGCCAGGCCTGGGCCTATGCAAGAAGTCCCACGGGATAGGTCGATCCTGCCTAAAAAAGCTTGACATGCTGGCCCACGCGAAGCCCGTCTGCTGTAAAAAAAATTAATGGGAAACTGCTGGTGGGGATATTCGATCCCCCTACCACTGGCTTCTAAGGCTGCGTCTGGACCAACTAGTTTGATGGATTTTTATATGCATGTTTCTACTATACATCATTAACCTGCTATTAGATGACGATATAACTATACAAGAGTTTTCAAATAAGGTACATCCCAAGATTATGCTACTCTTCTATATTATACAAAAGAAGAAAACCAATCTGGTAACCCAGATATGATGCAAAATCAATTTGATGATGATGAAGTGTCTAATGATGGAATGGAAGGAGAAAATAATGATGATGAGGATGAGGATGAAAAACTTAGTGAAGAAGTTCCTAGAAATATAATGGTTATACACCAGCCTCAACACAAGATAAATCATCTACCATTGTTCACATCTTGGTCAAAAACTATGGCACATATGCCTAAATTTAATTGGAATATTATCACACCTACAACTGAGTTTCCTAGATTTGTAGAGGATATATTTTCTTCAATGAAAAAAACTTTGCACTTTGGAATAGACTTTCTAAGAAAAGATGCCCTGATAATTATACTAAAACAATTTCACATAGAGTCACGTTGTAGATATTTAGTTAAGGATCACTACTGGAAAATGGACCTATCCCCACGGGTTTCCCCAAAACCGTGGGGATAGACCCCCCTATACCCACGGTTTTGGAAAACCATGGGTATAGGTGACTTTTCAAGACCTATAAACACGGTTTTCCAAAACTATGGGTATAGGGGTGTTTATCCCCATGGTTTTCCAAAACCGTGGGGATAGGTCCTGAAAAGTGACCTATACCCACGGTTTCCCAAAATCGTGGGTATAGGGCTACCTATCCCCACGGTTTTGGGGAAAAACTTGGGGATAGGTCTAGGATAAAATACATATACCCACGGTTATGAAAAATCATGGGTGTAGGTCACTTTTTTGTGCACGGGAATTTTTTTTCCACGGGAAGGAAAATGTTTTTGGCGGGAACCCTATACCCACGGTTCTTCCCTCTATGCCCACAGTTTTTATTACTATATTTAACTATATATATATATACATATAGGTGATGTTAGGGTAGTGTTTAGACGCGGTGTTTGCAGTGAAGAGGTTGGGGGATCGAAACTCGGCGCATGCATTATTTTAGGACCTATACCCACGGTTTTGAAACCATGGGTAAAAGCCGTTGACACCGTGGAAATTGGCTATGTTTCGGTGACACGGTGGCAGGACACCTATACCCACAGTTTTGGAAAACCATGGGTATAGTCTGGGGACCTATATCGACGTCGTTCCAGCCCATGGTTCCCAAAACTGTGGGTATAGGCTATACCCACGGTTTTGGGGGCTATACCCACGGTTTTGAACCGTGGGTATAGGCCGTTTTTTCAGTAGTGGATCCAAAATGGGTGAAATATGTCACATGGTGTGATAAATATGACCATGATTATATATTTAACTTGAGGGGGGTTCCTCATATTGCTCTTGGGGTGTGGAAGATTTCTAAGATTGAGGTCGATCATACATGCATGCAGCCTAACCTGAAACAAAATCACACATAGAGGTGTAATTGTGGCCCAAGAGGCCCGGCCCAACCAGCCCAGCCCGGAAAATCCCGCATCGGGCCAAGCCGGGCTCGGGCTGTAGGTTCATCAGGTCGGGCCTAGGCCTATCCAAGAAGGCCCGTGGGCTAGGTCGAGCTGGCCCGAAAAATCCTGGTCCGCTGGGTACTGTAGCGACAGCAGAGAACTGTAGCGACGGAAGAGCATTGTAGCGGTGGCGGTACTGTGTGGTATTGTAGCAGGCGGTACTGTAGCAGCACTATTCACATAATGGGCCTTGGGCCAAAAAAATGGGCCTAGGGGTCATATAATGGGTTAAATGCCCCCTGGGCCTTTGGGCTATGTAATGGGTCTCCCTCTACCCAGTTAAAGAAGTCTTTGCTTTGATTTAATAATAAATAAAGCTTTGGCCCCAACCTTTCAAAAAAATATATATATAATTATAATGTGTGTGTGTACACAACAATACATAATTATATATATATATATATAATAATAATAATGTGTATATATATCCATTAATAATATATATCAATTAAGTGTGGCTTTTAAAAATCCATTAATAATATATATATGTAAATGATTTAATATAATATATATATATAAACAAACCTATTAATATATATATATATCAATGATTTAATATTATATATATATATATAATAAATTGTTGTATATTAATAAAAAATAACACACTCACCTAATGATGTTCGTGCACGTCCCCCAACCTCATTAATTTTTTTAATTATGTTGCAACGTGCATATATTATATATACTATACATATATAAATCTATTTAAAAAAAAATTAACCCACCCACTACGACGCACCCCCCAACCCCTAATTATTATTTTTACAATTTTCTCATATTATATATATATATATATATATATCAATCATTTAATATTATATGTATATATATATAATAACTTATTATATATTAACAAAAAAATAACACACTCACCCAATGATGTTCGCGCACACCCCCTAACCTCATTAATTTCTTTAAATATGATGAAACTCGCATATTATATATATGTATATATATAAAAAAACAAATCTATTAATAATATATATATCAATGATATGATATAATATATATATATATATAAACAAATCCATTAATAATATATATATAAAGCTATTAATAATATATATTAGTTAAGTGTGGATTTTAAAAATCCATTAATAATATATATATATATATATGATTTAATATAATATATATATAAACAAAGCTATTAATATATATATATATATATTAGTGATTTAATATTATATATATAATAACTTATTGTATATTAATAAAAAAAATAACACACTCATCCAATGATGTTCGTACATGTCCCCCCAACTTCATTAATTTTTTTAAGTATGCTGCAACTTGCATATATTATATATAAATCTATTTAGAAAAAAATTAACTCACCCACTACGGCACACCCCCCAACCCCTCATTATTATTTTTTTTACAATTTTCTCATATTATATATATATATATATCAATCATTTAAAATTATATATATATAATAACTTATTATATATTAATAAAAAAATAACTACTCACCCAATGATGTTCGCACACCCCCAACCTCATTATTATTTTTTAAATATGATGAAACTTGAATATATTATATATACTATATATATATAAATCTATTTAGAAAAAAATAACTCAATTACTACTGCCCCCCCAACCTCTTATTATTTATTTGCACATAATATATACAGATTCACATATATAAATCTATTTAGAAAAAACATAGCATATCCTCCAACTGTAAAATGTCAATAAAATAGAAAATAAATGTTTTTATAAAAAAATGTTTAACGTTTAATAAAAATACATGTAAAAAAACATGCATTTAAAATAAATTAAAAATCATTTAAAAAAATGTTCTAAATTAAACAAATGCTTAAAAATAATTTTCATAAATAAGTTAAAAAATAAATGTAAATAAATGTTTTAAATAAATGATAAAAAAACATTTAAATAACAGTGCTTTAAACCCACTCACTACTGCACACCCCCTAATACCTCATTAATTTTTTTTTCAATTTTCACATGATATATATAAATTCACAGACATATATAAATCTATTTACAAAAAAATAACATATCCACCCACTATAAAATGTTAATAAAAAATTTGCATTAAACATGTTAAATGTTTAAAAAAATACATGTAAAAAACATGCGTTAAAAAAAACGTTTTAAATTAAATGTCTAAAAATAAATATAAAAATGTTTTAAAAAAATGTTAAAAAATGTTTTAAAAAATGTTTAAATAAAAATGTTTTAAAAAAATGTTTAAAAGAAATTAAAACAAACATTTAAATTAATTTTTTTTAAACAAACACTTGAAAAAGTTAAATGTTTTAAAAAAATACTTGTAAAAATAATGCTTTAAAAAATTAAAAAAAACATTTTAAATTAATCATTTAAAAATAAATGTAAAAAAATGTTTTAAACCGATGTTAAAAAATGGTTTAAATAAAAAAATTAAATAAAAAATAATAACAAAAGATTAAAAAATTATAAATAAGTTAAAAAAATAAATGTAAAAAAATGCTTTAAATAAATGTTAAAATAAATAAATAAATAACAATGCTTTAAACTCACCCACTACTATGCACCCCCCAACCCCTCATTAATTTTTTTTACAATTTGCACATAATATATATAGATTCACATATATGAATCTATTTAGATAAAAAAATAACATATCCACCCACTGTAAAATGTTAATAAAAAATAAAATAAGCGTTTTTACAAAAAACATGTTAAACGTTTAAAAAAATACATCTAAAAAACATGCGTTTAAAAATAAATGTAAAAATGTTTTAAATAAATGTTTAAATAAAAACATTTAAAAAAGTTTTAAAACAAATATTTATTTTGAAAATAATAAAAGTCCACCATTACCCGACTCGAAAAAGCCTGGCCCAACTCGAAAAAACTCGACTCGACCTGATGGTTTAGGCTGGCCTAAGGCCGAACTTGAGCCGCCTCATGGGGTTGTTTGGACTGGCCCGACCTGACCTGAATAGTGGTCAACAACCCTATTTTTTGCAGGGAAGTCCCGACCCGGGCTGAAATTACACCCTTACACATCACTATATACTGAATTTGTGTCATCTGTTTTTTTTAGATGATTGCAAACTTACAAGATATTCTTGTATCCCTTGTTCAGGGGAAGATACGACAAAATTTTAGCTACAAGATTTCATATGGGAAGGCATGGAGGGAGAAACATAAGGCAATTATTAAAGTTTATAGTGTCTGGGATGACTCTTATTAGGTGTTTTCATAATTGTTATCCATACTAAGTCAAAACAACCAAATTGTCTTCCACCTCGACTCGAACAAACATTTGACTCGAGATAACCAACTAGATCCTTATCATGTTCAATTTCATTGGTTGTTCTGAGAATTAATTCTTTGTATTATCACTTTCTATTTCTGAAAAAAGTTTATACAAATTAATGTAATGATTCTATATGGAAAGTACACTAGCATACTACTGGTTGTGGAAACCCAAGATGGTAACTGTGCACTTGTACCGCTTGTGTTTTCCATAGTAAAGAAGAAAAAGTATGACTCTTGGAGTTGGTTTTGGCATATATTAGCAACCATTTCACCCACATTTGGGGTATATGTTTAATATCTTATCATCACCAGGTGATCAAGAAGGCAATAAATTCAGATCATGTTAAATGGAGATCCCCAAATTCTTATCATTAATATTATATTTGATACATTTACATTAATTTTATAAATACTTTTCGTGATGAATATATGAATAAGGCAATTACAAAGCTTGTTATGCAATATTTTTCTTATTTTTTATTGTGTCAATGTAATGAAAATAGTAATTTATATGTAATATGATCACTCTGGTCTAGAATTTGAGCCATACCAGTGAAGGTTTTAACATTGATTAGAAGCAAATAATAGGGATAATCAAGGATTTTATGAATACATTATGTAGATTCTAAAAGAGGAATGAACATTGGAATACAATGGAGGGAAGAGGTACGAGCACATGAGTGAAAACAATGTGGTGTATTCAAGGGGCTTTACAAGTTACTTATAAATGTATTAGTTTTGGATACATTTTATCATTGTGTGAATTACTTCATAGAAATAGGAAGACATGATGTTTATGAGATTCATTAGGGGTTATAGTATGGATTACACTTTCAATAGGGGATTCATAAGAACATTGAAGAGTGTTATGCAATTAAAGTGTGATTGTTCATCCAAGAAGCAAGTTGATTTTAAGTGATAGAGTGTCATGACCCCCGCATAGGTAATAATGGCCAAGTGTTAGTGGTATTATTTGACCAAATGCATTGTGACTATGGAAACTTTCAATCATTGAGGTTTTCATGCATGCACGTCATTGTGTCTTATGCCTCAATGAACATCTCATGGGAACCATATGTTGATCCAATGCACTGGCTCGACACCATTTCAAATTGTTATAGTGTATCATGGATTCCCATTAAAGAGATTCAATATTTCCTAATATCCAAACACCAACCTACATTGATACCTGATATTAGTAGGTTGTGACAACAAGGTAGACCAAAGTCCAATAGAATTTGGAATGATATGGACTAACCTTAAAAATAAGGCCAATGTTTACAACATATGTCACATGGAAGTTCATAACGGGAAGCAGTGCCCTTGTTGGAGTTGGTTCCCTAGAACCAACTTCTATGTACTTTATGATAAAAATGTATTCATTTTTTTTGAATATTAATAAACAACTCATCACATCATGATTGTTCTTCTATGTGACATAGTATGTGATAATTTCCTAAGATTAGTTGTCGCACTAAAAGGTCATAGTAGTTCTCTGCTATAATGAGAACCCAGAAGTGCTATGACACTATTCTTGGATATATATTCTATAGTCGGATGATATCATTTGAGGGACACAAATGATATAGGATATCAGGGGTGGATACTCATAGGGTTTTGAGAAATATTCTCATGGTATATGCCCTTGATAATATTGAGTAGGATATTATGAGAACAAGACTCATCGGTAGGAAATCTACATTTATACTTTTCATTGGATGTTCCTATCTACATATGTGTGTATTGGTCCTTAGACTTTAAGATTATAATTAATGAATATTATGAGTTGCTTACTTTGATATATTGATGAAAACTATGACGACAGATGTCCGCGGTGAGGTCAGATACATTGGGTGTGTCACAAGTAATATTGCATTAATAAATAATTTGAGAAAGGATTTATCCCTTCTATTATTTAATTAAAGTTAATATCTCATTCCCTTTGATGGAAATGATATAGCCTAAGTAAATCCATGGACATGGTGTTCTATAAGCCAGTTCTATTTTTTGAAAGTCAAAGAAAGAGATATCGAGCACATAGGTTGATGGAACTGGCATGTAACCAGCTTGATTGGATATATTGTGATGAAGAGATTATATTACATAGTAAACATTTTTATGTGGTAATATGTCATTGTGGCATTAAATTATTTCTTGATGGGTTCCTTGGTGTGTTTTTAGAAGCTAACCTTAGACTTTAAGCTGCTTCACCTAATGCCGCTGAGAAGGAGGCCTAGAGGGTCGCACATTAAGTGTATCCAAAATCTCAGTTAAATAATATATTATTATTTATTATTTAACAGGCTGAATAAATATTATTCCCGCATATGGTTTAATAATTATTCATGTATGTTTGATCGTATTTATTTCACCACTAGTTATTCGAGAGAATATATTATGAGTGGAATATTTAATAAATACTTTTTTGATATTTAGTGAATATAATATTTATTTATTTACTAGAGAATAATGTAGTGATATTTATTTAATAAATAAATAGACATAATTCAAGGCCTGATAAATATTGTGGAGGAATGGAGGACCGAGTTTAATGTTCTGGTGAGAAATAATAAATATTGAATATTATTTAATTAAATAATATTTAATTATAATTCGCAAGTTAAGAAAATGTCAAGAAATAATAATATTATTATTATTATTTGACATGGGGTTTTTATAGGATTAAATAAAATAATCAAGGGCACTTGCGCAATTATTTTATTTTAACCCTAGCAATATAAATACTCAATTATGTTATTTTCTCAAGAGATCCAATTCATTTTTTTGATTGTGCACAACAATCTTGTAGAATCCTCTCAATCCTAGAGAGATCTCTTCTCCAAGAATGCTCCCAAGAATGGAGGGCAATCCTCCTCCATCGGATCAAGGAGAATGCTTTGGAAGCGATTCTAGAAGCGATCAAAGGCGAAAAGCGCAAGTGCAAGGATATGTCATGCTAGAACCCTAAAATTCCTTTAGCAGTGTCTAAAGATTCATGGAACATGTATGGATCACCGCTAGAGTAAATATACACTTGGTTTCTACAATGCAATGATGGTGGACCGCAGATTTATCACCAGATTCATCAATAAAGAAAGAATTCCTTAGAGGTAATTATTTATCTAATTAAATTAATTATAAACAATATGTGTTGATCTCCTTTATTTCAGTTCTAGTGTTATATCCCTTGTTTATTTCTTTGATACAATTCCATTTATCACAGCATCCATCATCGTATAGATCTTAGATTGATCATTGATTATGGAAAAAAAGAAAAGTTGGGCACCGCCCATACCATGCTTCTGCTATGCCCAGAACATAAATCCCTAAAATTACTGGAACAAGATCTTATTATTAGCATTGATGATATATTTTAGGAATATAATACAAGGTGTTGAGTATTTAAAATTTTTATTTGGGTCAGGCCTTAGGTACCCAAGCAGGGGTGCGGCCCTTATGGTATGGACCATCGGGCACGAAAGGTTTCCTAAGTAGTGTGGCTTGGGTAAAGGGTTTCCCAAGTATCATAAATTGGGTTATGGATCACTAAAGTGGAGTGACATGGGTGAAGGATAACCCAAGTTAGGCTCACTCAATTGGTTCACCCATATGAGGGCTCTCCCAAGTGGTTTGCCTAGGTGGGGGCTCGCCCTAGGGGTTCACCCGGGTGGGGCTCGCCCAAGGGGTTTGCTCAGGTGGGAACCTCATCCACATAGAGGGGTGGAAATAATAATTCAAATAAGTGGGGATAGACTAATTAGGTGAAGGAGTCGTGTGATCAGATCTCTCACCTTGCTTTGTTGTTCGGGAGTTCGACTGTCCTATAAAAATTAGAGGTAGAGGAGTATATTTATAAACCAGTTGGTGGACCTGGGTGAAGGGGATGTAAAAAGAAGCTTTATTAGGGTATTTATTTAGGTACTTTCATGATAGAGCTATGAAAATGTCTTACACATGGGAGTTGTGTAAATGTCTTGTGTGGGAACTCAAATTCCTTTATAAAATTTTCCCGACTTCTGATAACCATAACTTTTGATCCCTGAGTCCATTGGGCTCCAAGACCAATCAAATAAAAGATTGTGAAGCAATTTAGTAACATTAATATAGATTATACACATTATTAGGATGTTTTATGATTCCAAAAAATTCATGTAAGACCCTAAAAATGGGTTTTAAGGAAGAAACACTTTTTTATCAACAATTTGTGAAATCCACGGCCCACTTTCAGAGGGTGTTTCTCAGCACCGTGCCACTAGTTTGGGTGAAATTTATAAGGAATATCCATCCTTAGGTATGTGAGAATTATTTCATCACATGTAAATACAATCTGATTCTTCATTCGGTATAGAGACACATTTATACTGAAACTCTACATTTTTTGTCTAAGTGTGAATTGTATCCTCGATTGTGCGGAAAAGTCTATGGAGTGAATTTTTTTTATTCGAACAGTTACGTAAAGGTAAGATAGTTTTTTTAAAAGGTTATGTAAGGGTATATTTGATTCACATAAGGGTAACTCTTTTTTTTCTAAAGGGTGCGTAATGGCACTCTAGGCGTCGCGTAAGTGTAAGTTGTGCTCTATAAGGTGGACCAAAATTTTCAAAGGATGTGTATAGGAAAAACCTATTAAACTTGTGTGAAGGCTATTAAATGCATAAGGATAAACCATGTTACCCTTATGTGGATCCATTTTAATGAAAATTCCTTTTTAAAACTCAATTTATCTTTTTTCTAATTCTAAAACACCTCTAACACCATTTTGGTTAATTCAAAAGCTAGAAAACATGGGAATTAAATTCTTTTGACCCGTTAAAGGTTTTAACTCTTATTTTAAATGTTTTTAAACCCTATACATTAAAGATTCAGTTGAAAACAATTTATTAAAGAGTGTTTTAATTTGTGGGTTTTCTTTATATGAACCAGAGTGCCTACGGTATTTTTCAAAATACCTGAACCTGTGTTGATTCGATTTCTTTTATCCTCTAGAGTGGAGTTTGGGGATACCAACTACTAAGTGATCAGCATAAAAAAAAATTTCCTTTGATCATGGGTCATATACTTCCACCTGTTTATTCTTACAGATCCCTCATTAGGGATTTGCATTACTATGATTAAGTTATGTGATTTCATAAGGCAATATATATTATTTGAAACCTTCATTGCTTGTATATTTTAAATTGGTTTTCCAATAAATTTCTAATTCTTAATTTGAAATATTGATGAATGGTTTTTTGAAATGGAATGGTATGTGTGTGATGAAAACCCTTGATAGTGTCTATTGAAAGTTAATTATTAATTTTTAGAAAAATGTTTATGAATGGAAATGATGATTTGTAGCATAATTTTTATGAAATAAAGGGCATGATATATTTTCTAATTTGAAATAAGATAAAAGGAATGAGTTTTTAATAAAAACCATTTGACATTATTTTTCTAAATAAAGTCATGAGTTTTTTATAAAAACCATTTGATGTTTGTTTTTTTAAATGAAATGCATGTTTTGAAACTTGTACTTGGGGACCAGTTGAAATGATTATTTGAATGACCTGTAAATGATTTAAATAAAATGGCAGCCCTGAGTATTTTATGATTACTCTGATTTACATGAGACCCCGATTAGTTAGTAAGGGGTTATGCACGCTGTAAATGATTTGATGATGACTACAATATTAAACTATACAAGGGCAGGGAGTCATTATTTGGGGATTAATTCCTATTCCCCCTAGGTTTGAGTCTAGGGATGTGTGAGTACACCTAGAGCCGTAATTCATCCATATTGTTCAAACCTCATAAATTGAATTTACTAACTAATCCCCAAGGATTGTACCCATTGTGTGATGTTTAAAAATGATTTTACATGCCAATTTTATGAAATTTTTTACTCATGTTTGTTTTTACATAAATTCTTATTCATGCCTCTTTAGATAAAATTCTATATATGTGTCTGCCACAATGGAAATTCACTTTTGTACTTTGTACCAGTCATTGAAATGTTTAAAAAATCATGTTTTGTTGTGAATTTTGAAAATGTTTAGATGCCATGATTTATTTAAAATTAAGTATAAATGGTTTTATTTGATATATATTGCTTATGAAATGATTGGTGAAATCCTACTGGGTTTTGTTTCTCATGCACTACCTTTACCTTCAAGCATTTATAGATTATCTTATACTGGGTCCAAATAAAGGGAAGGCACTACTCAGAGATAGTGGGTGTCCCTGACTTGTATGACCTTGGGATATGGCAGAAACTGATGGCATCTTTGGTCCACTAGTTATGTAGATTTTGAATTATTATTTTTGAAATTTGTGTTTGGGTATTGTGAAACCTTTTCTCCTATGGAGTTTGTTGTGTCGACTTTTTTACTAATTCATATATACTACTTTACTTTATTGAGTAACTTTTATATAAAAATTATTCTTTCTTAGTTTTATTAATTCCATGGTGCTAGTAACTAGCCCATGGGGATCGAGGACACTCTTTGGGTCATGTCAGTATCGACTTGAGTATCATTTAGGCAGGTTATCTGGGTTGGTTCGTGATAATTTCAATCCACCAAATGGACAACACAACCTCTCACCTTGACAAAGAGGAAAATCCTCGGTCGTTTTAGCACACCATACCTAAGACCATGACGTGGTGAGTTCCCATTCATTGTTTCCACTTCCTCCTCGCACAAATCTTGTCTCTCCAAGTCTCAGTTACCACACCCAATGACCTAAGCATTTCAGGGTCCCCTTTTTATATAGGTGGACTCTCAATGACAAACACTCGTCACCACACCCAGTCCTATGGTGTGGCAACCTCCTCTCGGCTCAACCCAAGCTCCCAAATCCTCCAATAGCACCGCGCCCTTCACTATGGTGTGGAATCTTTCCCCATTTCCCACTATGAAATAATCCAAATAAAACACACTCCAACATGGGTTTTTCACTCCTCATAGTGCACTAGGTACAAATTTACTAACTCAAAATACTTAAGGATCCAAAATGGCTAATCCAAAATAGCATTCTTTGTGACTAAAACTCTAAAATGTAGACTTACCATGCCAGAAACTCCCAAGAAGGCTTCACCATGGCCACCACCATGACGTTTTATCCATCAAGATGGCCCAAAACTCAACTCTCACCTATGGAACACCTCTAACCTCCCTTTCAACACCCCCGAGCCTTATAATAATGAAAAGGGAGGGATCCAAAAATCTGGGACCTTACAATATTTGTTTCTTTACTTTGTATAAAATATTTTCAAAATTCATTTCAGTTTTAGATGTGTTAAAATATCAAAAAAACTATATTTTTAAATCACATACTAATAAAAGTCATATGAATTTGCATTATTCATATTAATTGGTATGAATAATAAAATTATAAATGTTTTATTCTAAAATACCCCTCCCCCTTTACAATATAAACACTTATCCTCCACCCTTTTCTCCTCACTTATAAAACTCCTTACTTGGTCAAAGATATACCCAAATCACTCTATAAATTATCCTATACATGTCTTTAAACCTTTGATATGGCCAAAATTCCCTCTTCTGGTGGATTTATGGTTAATACAAAGGAAGTGATTCAAGGGTTTCAAAATCCATGTTCTCATTTCAATTATCCTCTTACTCGTTTTATAATGCAGGTAATAAATAAAAAATAACTTCAAGAAATAGGTTTTAATATACCTTTATGTTTCCATAAAACTCTAATATTTACTATTTTACATAGTATTTTTAAAAAAACTCTCTAAAAACATTGTTTCACTCATGGTAGTTTTACACTACCTGGGTGAAAGATAATCTTTTAATTTTAACTTATTCTTTTCATGACTATTCTTAAAATTTGGTTTCAATATTGAATATAGCATAATAATAAAATGATATCATGTATGTGGTCCTGGAATGATGTAATGGGCATGGTAATAATGACATTAAATATAAACAATCATATTCGTTTTTTACTGTAAAAAAAAGCTTACCAAGAAAGATTCTCGGAATTTATAGTCATATTTTGATCTATTGAACACCATCACTTATGGAATGATATGAAACATGTACCATGTTAATTTTTTAACTCATGTAACCATTTGAAAATGGATTTTGACCATTCCATCTATACTAAAATAGTTTTGGGACTGTGAATCGAACAATGTCAAAAGGTTAGTGTGAACAATATTAAGTTAATAACCAAATAAATCGTGATAATAAATGAATTTTGGAGATAAAATAAATATGAAAATGTTTTTTAATAAAGTAATTAATAAATGTAACTTGATTATATAGGGGTCAATGGAGCGTCTGAAGAAAGCCTCTTTCTCATTCTTGATGATATGTACTCGATCACACACTCTCTCTCTTACTCTCTACACCTTTCACTTATATTATTTGTACACCTTTCCTTGATGTATATTATTCTATTCTACCTATTTTATTGGTTTATGCATGTCTCTTTATGTTTCCTTTCTAGTCTTTTCTTTAAATTAAACCTAATAAAGGGAACAATTATTTTTCTTCTTCCTTTTCATGTTTCGGTCTTAAGAGGAGTATTTTTTGTCTATAAATTACAAAAACCCTCATTGTTTTAACATAAAAAAATTTGGTTTATTTTTGGTTTTTTAATGATTTATTCTCTTTTAAATATTGTTTTTTTTTCTTAAAAGTTTGATAAACAGTGATTCATTTTATGACTTATTCTTCACCATTTCTTATGTTTTTTCTCTCACTTTGAAATCTATTTTCATGACTAATGGTTATTTTTTTGGTAATGAATGCTCAAGATGCCTTAATATATTATTTTATTAGGATATTACATGATACCTTTATGAATAAAGATTTATGGATTTATTATGTTATGCATTTCTTCTTCATGGGTTTTTTTCATGTTTAATTTTTATGAATGTTCTTTGTCTATAAGACACATATATGCATGATGTATTATGATAAAATGGGTGGGATCAGAATTATATATCCCCCAATCAACTAAGAAATGATTTATATCTCATGAGGTCATTATTTGTGGTCTATATACGGTTATTTTTTTCCACAATGTTATGCATGGGGCAAGTGTGATTAGCCTTGTTCACAATGTTATGATGTATTAGTAGTGAGCATTGACCTATGTTTATGATGAAATGCCTTGTGTTTGTGCCATATTTTACAATTATCATGATATTTTGTCTCTTATTCCATGATTCCATGTGACGGTTTATGATCCTTTTCTTTTATGTTTCCATGCAATGATTTTTGACTCTTATGATATCTCATCTCATGATAACCTTGTTTTATCCCCTTACTGAGAATTATGATTCACCCTTTCTCAAAGACATTGAACCTTGAGATTTACAGAATTTTTTATGAATATTTATGTTTAAAATAATTAAATATCATGTGTGAGGAATGTGAGTTATTATAAAAGTAATGAGAAAAACTCTCTTTCTTATAGCTTATTTAGCGTTGAGAAACTATATCTTTTCTCAGTGCTAAATAATCACTGAAAAAAGGTATTTTTTATCAATGATTTTAGAAATTAATGAGAAATAATAGTGCTTGATATTCACTAATTTTTCATGGTATCACCCATAATTTGTGAACTAATACAGATATGTCCTTTAACAGCGCGTAAAAAGACTTTTAACAGCGCTAAAAAAGCATCGTTAATCACAGTGCTATTTCGAGCACTCATAAAGGCCCCATATGCTGAATTGTACTTTTTGTATAACAACACACTACAAAAACATCTTATACACAAAAAATAGCACATTGCAGCCTCCTATACACAAAATATATAATTTAATTAAAATAAATTTTACATCATGAATACAAACAAAACACTACTATATACATTTCAAATAATGTTTTGTATAATTACATTTATAATTACTATCAAAAAATAATTTAAAACATTAATGTTTGTCTTTTTCACTCATGATCCCCTCTCAAAAAGGTTTTCCCATGGTATTTATTGTTGAATAAATCACCTCAACCTGAGTAAAAGAATCCACCTATATAAGAAAACAAATCTTATGTTAGTAATATTATAAAGAAATAAATCAAACATTAATATGAGTGAATACATTAAAAAATGACAACTTTAAATAAAAATGCACACTTAGAGTTATAACGATCACACTTTTTTTATATTAAGGTGTGGTCGATTCCAACATGTCACAAATGAGGTATGGATCATTGTCCTAAAGTATCAAAACGATTCAAATGTGTTTTCTAGGTTTTGAGTGTGTCACTTATTATTTTTAATGAAATTAATATCAATTTTAAATAAAGACACATTTGGAGTTATGCCGGTCACACTATGTATGGGATTGAGATGTGGTTTATTTATATACATCACAAATTACTTAAGGATCATTGTACTAAAGTATCAAAACATTCCTAATGTATTTTCTTGGTTTTCAGTATGTCACTTGTGTTTTCTACTAAAATATCATCTCAAACTGGAAACACACACTTTGAGTCATATGGGCCATATCGTGTGTCGATTTGACATGATACGAATCCATAAATGTCAAAAATATGATTTTTTTCCAAAATCATCAAGAAAATTGGAGTGCATTTTCTTGGTTTTTAGTGAGTGACACACGTTTTGAAATAAAATGTTGATTTTAAACTAATAATGGTTACTTTGAGTCATACCAGTCACACCATGAATCAGATTGAGGTTGTGATGATTTCAACACATCACAAATGACTAATGGAATGATTACCTAAAATATCAAAACAATATAAATGTGTTTGTTCGGTTTTCAGTACGTCGCTTTTTTCCTTTTACTAAAATTAATGTCAATTTAAAATAAAAAGACGCACTTGGAGTCATACCTATCATAACATGCATCAGATTGAGATGTGTATGATTCTTATAGGTCTCAAATGACTCATGGATAGTTGACATATAAGTATAAAAACAATTCAAATGTTTTTTCTTAGTTTTCAGTAGGTCACTTGTTTCTTTTGCTAAAATTGATGTCAATTTTAAATAAAAAGACATACTTGGAGTCATAGCGGTCACATTGTGAATCGGATTGAGGTGAGGATAATTCTTACACATCTAAAATAACTCATGTATTGTTTTACTTCAAAACAATTGGAATAAATTTTATCAATTTTGAGTAGATCAATTTTCCTTTTTACTGAAATTGATGTAAATTTTAAATAAAAAAGATTCACTTAGAGTCATATCGATCACATTGTGCCTCAGATTGAGGTGAGGTTGATACCTAAATATCCCAAATGAATCATGGATCATTCAACTAAAGTATAAAAATTATAAAAATAATAAGAATGTGTTTTATCAGTTTTTAGTACGTCACTTATTCCTTTTTACTAAAATTGATGTCAATTTTAAATAAAAAGACATACTTGAAGTCATACTGGTCATAACGTGCGTCAGATTGAGGTGTAAATGATTCCTAAATGTCCCAAACGACTCATGGATCATTTTACTAAGTATCAAAATAATATAAATTTTTTTTCTTAGTTTTCAATACGCCGCTTTTCTTTTTTACTAAAATGTTTTTTTAAATTGGAAACATGCACTTTGACTCATACTGGTCACATCGCATATCGGTTTGACATGAGACCAATTCCTAAACATCACAAATGATTTATGAATCTATTTACTAAATTATAAATACAATACAAGTTTGTTTTCTTGGTTTTCATTGACTGATACATTTTGAACTAAAATAGAAATTTTAAACTGATAACGGACACTTTGAGTCATATTGGTCACACCATGTGTTAGAATAAGGTGAGACTGATTACTACACATCCTAAATGACTTATAGATCATTTTAATAAATTATCAAAATAGTATGAATGTTTTTGTTCAGGTTTGAGTATTTTAGTTGTCTATTTTACTAAAATTAATGTCAGTTTTAAATAAAAAGTCACACTTGGAGTCGTACCGGTCACACCGTGTGTTGGATTGAGGTGTCATCGATTCCTACACATCCCAAAGTCTCAATAAATACACTACTTATATAGAAGTCACATATTCATTATATTTGTGTACATTCTTCCATTAGGTATATTTCTCATTCATTTTTAATAAAATCTATATCATCTTGTGAATAAGAGTCTTTTCAACAGTCATAGTAGTACTGGAAAAATATAAATATACAAAGGATTAATAAATATTTTAAATGAAATAATAATTATATTCGAAAATAAATCTTCAAGGATGCTAGTTTTTTTATGTAATTTGATTTCTCTCATAAATTTACACACATAACAACAACAATATTTTCCATTTGTTTGTTTTAGACACTGCAAAAACATTGAGAAAAATAAGTAATTTGTTTTGATATGTGTTTAGATAGTGAAATCTTATTATATATACCTTGATACTTTTCCAATCATAGAACTTGTTAGGATCCTTGTTCTTATCCCCTGTATTCATTTCTTGTTTTTTACAATATTGATACACCACCCTATCATAACAAAAACCTCATTAAAACATAATTTAAATTATATAACTTGAATTTTAGTTCTAAAACATTGGATTTAGTGTATTACTTATTAAAAAATTTCATCATGTGTGGTCATTTTGTTGGGTATCCATGTAGTGAATCCAGGAAATAAATCTTTGGAGAATCCAAATTGACAGCAATGAGCATCCAGTGTTGCTTAAAAACACAAAAAGGAATAAGTAATTAAATAAATGAAAATATATTTGATATGATTAAATTGTAGAGTTCTACCCCTGAAATGTTGTTATTAAGAAGAGATTAGGTCTACCACTATTTCATCCATTTTTTGGATTCTATTTTTTTGTTCTATAGAGGTGGTTTGAGGACTAATGGGTCCAAAAAATCATGGGGAAATCCTTTCAATTTGTTTTGATATATACGTATTCCAAAAATATGAAATGTATTTAGTCATAATTAACATAGTATATCAACTTTTGAAAAAAAACATGAAAGCATACCTCATGTTTACATTTATAACTAAGGATCCTAGACATTCATAGTTGAGGATTTTATTTACATTCTTAACACCAATGTAGTCTGCATGTTCCTCTCCGTATATATTTTCTTCAAAATCAAATATGTGACTACTACCATTTTGTAACTTTGTAACCACATGAACCTTAAATGTTAGTAAATGTGGATATTGAATGGTCAGGGTAAATGTGATTTTGGGAGATCTTTTAAATCAGTTGGTTGATCCTTTATATGGTTTTGATTTGGTCTATAATTTCACCCATTCCCTTTGTCCGTCTATAATAACATTCATCAGTTCAAACCTTTTTTCATTAATTGTTAATGGATTAACTTGAAAAATAAATTGGAAATGAAAACCTCCTTATAGAAATGTTTTTTTACAAGATGTGATGGTCATACGATGAATGTTCCAATAGCTCAGTCAACTGTATGAATATCATCATCATCAAGTGGAATAGGTAGCTCGGTGTTCGGCTCATGAGCTACATTAATTGCCACACTCACATGAACTGTTGGAAGTGATATATTGTGTAGAATGTCATCTTGGATATTGAACATTGTATCCTTCACTACAAGGATATGTGTGGGTGTTGATAGATATAAATCACAATCATTTTCCCTGTAGAATATCAGTACAGGAAAGTTATCTGTGTTTTTTATTCACATTTCACAGAAATAATTATTAGAACATTGATTACCTCAAATAAGACACCTCTTTGATGGAAATGGCTCACCTCAAAGCTGGAGGGGGTGGGGTGGGGTAGGGATGGGTATCTTCATGCAATGGTTGTTCTTGAGTTGTTTCTTCTTTTTGCTTCCTCCCCGTAAAATTTTATAGCAACTCAATCTTCCATTGAAATTTTTCTTCAAGGGAAACTAATTTTGCTCTCATCTATTTTATTTCTTCACCTTTATCCTCCTCTTTTTTTTCTCTCAAAATATGTTTGGGGTGTCACCCCAAAACCCACACCTCTGACACGACCATACTGTTTTTGCTGCTTCAAAGACACCGATAGTAGGTGTTCATTTGGTATAGGTGTTAATGATTCTTATGACTATGTCAGATAGAAAATATAGGAAAATAAGTAACAGTTTTTATATAATAGAGATTTAAAGAAAAACAAATTTTTATTATGTCATACTTACACACATTTCCCACACTTTTTGTGTGTTTTCATCTATTAGTATTCTATATTTATTTACATGTGCCTCCTTTTATAGCATATAGTGTGGCATGGAAATGGCTTTGAATTTGGATTCATCAATCTATATATAAACATAGGAACATGATTATGTTTTTTTTTCATGTCACATAAAATTATTATAGTAGATTTAAAATACGTACCAATTTTTTTAAGTGAAGTGTGCCCTATCCTTGCTTTACGGTAGGGATACATTGGTTTTACTATTTGTTCCTTATTTTCATCACTCAATTGCTATTTTATAAATAAAAAATTCTCAATAAAAGTAATGAATATGCATATTTTCAAACAATGTATCACCAACCACAATATACCTAAAAAGACACATCCACACGACGACTAGTAAACGCATCCCATGTTTCTTGGGTTATCAGGTGTGTATACATAAGCAGTGGGTGTGGGTTTATTTTCCCTTCAGAATCTTTAAGATGATATAACATCAAAATTGTGTGAAATACTATGTGAATCCTTCTAGCAAGAATTAATACATATTTATTATGGATTTCATTTACTATAAATTCACTCTACAAGGGATGATGAAGATTAATTCAATGTTTCATTATTTTATTTTTTGGTAAAATAAAGAAATGATACCATGATGTTATCGTAATCTCTTCCCACATCAGTGTCTTAAGCATGGGAACAACATGGTTCCATGAATATATATCAATTGGCATACATTGTCAAGTGATGATTCCAATGTAACTACTGAATATGGCCTTATTGTGGTTAACATGCTGGTTGCACGCATTCCATTCGACCTTGTATTTGATGTATTTGCTTTTCACCTTAATGATTTTTTCTAACACCATAAAACTATGACGCTTCTTTTTTTCTACATCATCGGTCCTTCATCACCTACCATTTCCTCATATTCAACATCATCAATATGTTGTTCCTCTAGATCTATAGCATCAGCATGTGTAGATGGTTATTGTACCTCTACATTGGGAGAAACAACATATTGAGAAACCTATTGTTATTTAGGATTGGGAGCACTAGCACATATAAAAGGTCCTTGTTCCTCTGCACTGCGAGCAACATTAGGTTGAGAGAACTATTGTTCCTTAGGATTGGGAGCACTAACATGTGCAGAAGTCATTATCTTCGTAAGTGGTTTAACATTTAATTTAGATTGCATAAATACAGTAGTGAAAAAATAATAACATGAGGCAACACAATGTATATTACAAAAAAAATATAACCTGATTATTGAAATCCTTTTTTGAAAGGATGAAGGGATTTAACACCGCTATCGACTATCCAAATCCCTTCATTTTGGTCTCCTATGACATACAAAACATCGTATACATTGGGGCCATTGTGAAATGATTGTGATATCCCAATGAAAGGGTCATCCTCAATTGAATTTTCATCTAACTCTTTAGTGGTTTTGGTCAATAACAGAACAATTGACCACTTTTGGTTTGCGGGATCTGGAATATAAAATACTTGTATTGTCTATGATACCATTATAAATAGTTCATCTTTGTAATCTTCCTTACTGAAATCCACTTTCACAAATCTCAACTCATCTATTTTAACAACACTCCTATTATCAACCCACTTACATTGAAAAATTGGCACTTGTAATGTTGTATAATCTAACTCTTATATTTGTTTAATGATGCCAAAATATGACATATTTGTGTAAATTTGATTTTTTTTCCTTAGTACTAGAAACATGAATCGCTTCATCCAAAAGTGTAACTCCACTATTTTTCATGGTACTATCTTCATCATGTTAATTTGTATAGAACATATAACCGTTAATTACATAACCATTGTAAGATAATACATACACACTTGTTCATATAGCTAGCCATCGAAGTCGTTCTGAAAATGAATCCAGATTTTCATATAACTCCTTAAAAATATGGTCCTGAAACCATCCTATAAACTGTTGATTATGTGTATTTGATATCCATATTTTATCCCTTGATGGATTAAAATGCCTAATGATTTATTTGTGGGTTTCAACATATGGATAAACCTCTAAACTATTATGCAAATGTAAAGTTAGGCCTACTCTCGATCTGTAATATTGGTTGTGACAACATAT
Source organism: Viscum album (assembly GCA_963277665.1). Taxonomy (NCBI): domain Eukaryota; kingdom Viridiplantae; phylum Streptophyta; class Magnoliopsida; order Santalales; family Viscaceae; genus Viscum; species Viscum album. Next base: position 1,473,009,785 of record OY728123.1, read on the forward strand.
CTTCTAGAAATTCCTTCACCCACAAGCTACCTGGAGTGATGAGATTTCGATAGACCAATGATTTCCACACTAGAAAGGTATTCGATACAGAATTCAATGGCTTCCTCAAAAATATATCGCTCTGCAATACAACCCTCTAGCCGAATTTTATTTTTGATATACCCTTTCAAAATATTTATACATTGTTCAATGGGGCACATCCATCTATAGTGTACAAGATCACATAGTCTAACCTCTCTCACCAAGTGAATAGTAAAATGAACCATCATATCAAAGAATTTTGGTGGGAAGAATGTTTCCAATTCACATAATATGATGACAATTTATCTTTCCATAGTTTTCAATTTCATCGGGTCTATAACTTTACTGCATATAGCTTTTAAGAAGAAACAGAGCTTGGTTAATTTATGATATATATTCTTGGAAAAATGCAATATAAAGCTATAGGAATTAGATCTTGCATCAAAACATGGTAGTCATGTGATTTCAGACCCTTTAACTTTAAATCATTCATTGACACAGTATTATTGATATTCTATGAATACCCCTTTAGAGCCTTTATTTCATTCAAGAAGTTGAAAAATTGATATCTCTCCTACTTGGAAAGAGTGTAAGCAGTTGGAGGAAGAAAAGTTCATTTTTCTCCCTTAATTTGCACCAACTCTTCTTGTATTCTCATGTAAACCATGCCTAACATAGTCTTAATTCCATCCTTTGTTTTGTTGGATGTATTTAGCGGCATGTCGATGACACTATGACATACATTTTTTTCAACATCACTACCACAAAACATGCTTTTATCATGCTAAAAAGAACTTTATTAGTGATAAAAAATCATTATTAATCAAGCCACTATTAAAGGGGGGTCCCCTTTATCAACCCTAAAAATCACTGATAAAGTCCCCCCTTTATCAGCACTATTCGAAGTGCTGATAAAGTCCCCACTTATCAGTGCTTTAATTAGCGTTGATAAAGGCTTCCCTGCCTGGGCATGTTGTTTATATAATAGCACACCAAGAAACCTACAAAAAATAAACAGCTGACCAAAATAACCAAACCAAAAAAAATAACCTACACAAACCTGCAAAATCCTGCTAAAAATAACCACTCATAGTATATACAAAAGAACCACATACACGATGCAAATGATGAAAAAAAAATAGCGCACACAAAAGTTTGGAAAAAAATTCTATATACATTTAATTGACATCATGAATACAAAAATATTCACTAATGGTATATACCAAAAAAACACTTATATATACATTTTGAACAATTTTTTATAAAATTACATTTACAAATATCCAAAAAAGAGTTAAAAACATTAATGTTTTCTCTTTTGACGTCTGTGGTCCCCTCTAAAAAATATCCTCTGATGGTAATAGTCACCGAACATATCATCCCAACTCGATAAAAAGGTTCCACTTATATAAGAAAACAAATATTACGTTAGTAATACTATAAAGAAATAAATTAAACATTAATATGAAGAATATATTAAAAAATTATCAATCTTTAATAAAAATGACACATTTGGAGTTATATCGGTCACACCGTGCATCGTATTGAGGTGGGGTTGATTACTACGCATCAAAAATGACTAATGAACCATTTTCTTAAAGTATCAAAACAATCTAAATTCATTTCCTTAGTTTCTAGTATGCCAGTTGTGTTTTTTTACTAAAATGTCATTTTAAACAAAAAAACATGCAATTTGAGTCATACTGGTATCATCGTGTATCAGTTTGACATGAGACTATTTCATACACATCGCAAAGAACTTATGAATTTCTGTCCTTAATTTGGAAGATAATCAGAGTTCATTTTCTTGGTTTTTAGTGAGTGACACTTTTGGTGTTAAAATGTCAATTTTAAACTGATAGTGAACACTTTTAGTCATATCGGTCACATTGTTCATCAGATTTAGGTAGGGTTGATTCCCACAACTGAATCATATATAGTTTTCCTAAAATATCAAAACAATATGAATGCATTTTCTCGGTTTTCAGTATGTTGGTTGTGTTTTTTTACTTGAATTAATGATAATTTTAAATAATAAGACACATTTGGATTCATACTGATGACACTGTGTGTTGTATTGAGGTGTGGTTGATTTTTACACGTCAAAAATTACTAATAGATATTTTTCCTAAAGTATCAAAATAATCATAATGCATTTCCTCGGTTTTCAGCATGTCGGTTGTGTTTTTTACTAAAATATCATTTCAAACTGAAACATGCAATTTGAGTCATACCGGTCACATCATACATCGTTTTAACATGAGATATCACAAAGGACTTACAAATCGTTGTCATTAATTTGGAATACAATCGGATTGTGTTTTCTTTGTTTTTAGTGAGTGACATGTTTTGAGCTAAAATGTCAATTTTAAACTCATAACAGACACTTCTAGTCATACTGATCACATGGTGTGTCAGATTGAGGTGGGGTTGATTCCTATACATCAAAACTAACTCATGTATTTTTTTCCTAAAGTATCAAAACAATCCAAATGCATTTTCTCAGTTTTCAGTATGTCAGTTGTGTGTTTTAACTTGAATTAATGTCAATTTTAAATAACAAGACACATTTGGAGTCATACTGGTGACACCCTACATTTTATTGAGGTGTGGTTGATTCCTACATGTCACAAATGACTGATAGATCATTTTCCTAAAGTATCAAAACAATCGGAATGAATTTCCTCAGTTTTCAGTATGTCAGTTGTGTTTTTTTACTAAAATGTCATTTCAAACCGAAAACATGTAATTTGAGTCATATCAGTCGCATAGTGCATTGGTTTGATGTTAGATTTCTTGATACACATCACAAAGGACTTAAAATCATTTTCCTTAATTTTTAAGATAATTGGAGTGTGTTTTCTTTGTTTTCAGTGAGTGACACGTTTTGAACTAAAATGTCAATTTTAAACTCGTAACAAACACTTTTAGTCTTACTGATCACACGGTGCATCAGATTGAGGTGGGGTTGATTCCTACACATCAAAACTGACTTATGGATCATTTTATTAAAGTATCAAAACAATAAAAATTCATTTTCTCATTTTTCATTATGTTGGTTGTGTTTTTTTACTTGAATTAATGTCAATTTTAAATAACAAGACGCATTTCGAGTTATACCGGTCACACCATGCATCGTATTGAGGTTTGGTTGATTCCTACATGTCACAAATGACTGATATATCATTTTTATAAAGTATTAAAACAATTGGAATTCATTTCCTTAGTTTTCAGTATGTCAGTTGTGTTTTTTTACTAAAATGTCATTTCAAACTGAAAACATGCAATTTGAGTCATAATGGTCGCATTGTGCGTCGGTTTGACATGAGACTACTTCATACACATAAAAAAGGACTTAAAAATTGTTGTCCTTAATTTGGAAGACAATGGGAGCACGTTTACTTTTTTCAGTGAGTGACACGTTTTGAACTAAAATGTCAATTTTAAACTGATAGTGGAAACTTTTAGTCATAACGGTCACATCGTTCGTCAGATTGAGGTGGGGTTGATTCCTACACGTCACAACTGACTCATGGATCATTTTCCTAATGTATCAAAATAATAAAAATACGTTTTCTTGGTTTTCAATATGTCAGATGTGTTTTTTTACTTGAATTAATGTCAATTTTAAATAACAAGACACATTTGGAGTCATACCGGTGACACTGTGTATAAAATTGAGGTGCGTTTTATTCTTACATGTCATAAATGACTGATAGATAATTTTCCTAAAGTATCAAAACAATCAGAATGAATTTCCTCAGTTTTTAGTATGTCAGTTGTGTTTTTTTTACTTTAATTAATGTCAATTTTAAATAAAGACACATTTGGAGTTATACTGATGACATTGTGCATCATATTGAGGTGCAGTTGATTCCTACACATTACAAATGACTTATGGATCATTGTAATAAAGTATCAGAAAAAATTTTAAGTACATTTTTCTGCCATAAAATCAATGCACCCTTGCTTATGAAACTTAAAAAAGAGACCTGACCTGCTCAATATACTCAATCTACCCAATTTAGAAGGATTATGGAAAAACTTTGATCCATATACGGTTGACAAGGAATAACATCCTCCTTATGAAGCATAGATGTATTCGGCCTAGTAAAGAACCAACTGTCATATATTCAGGACCTCCGAATGAATATATGACAGTCGGTTCTTCACTGGGTAGACTAAAAGGGGAACTACCAATGTTGCAGATTGAATCGATGTTTTTTGGAGAAAAACTCTTCTCATTGTAGAAAATAAGAAGAGTGGAGTAAGCTCCTATTCCCGTTATGTCACAAGATGTTATAAGAAACTAAAGGGATGGGGAAACCCCTTCTAGATACTCGTTATCTTTTATGGTATATCAACAATACGCATACCTTGTAAATGAGGACCACCAATTTCTTTTAAAAAAACAATCAACATGCAATTCATTTAGTGTGCAGACAAGGACCACCAACGGCCATGATTTTTAGTGGGGGGTTTAGCCCGTAAAAATCACAAAATTAACATCAAACAAAGAGAAATATAAGGTAGACAAGATTATTAAAGTCAAAATTATTTCAGAAGTTTTACATCTTCATTCTATATTTGTACATTCTTCCATTAGGTATATTTCCCATTCATTTCTAATCATATCTATATCGTCTTGTGAATATGACTATTTTTGACAGTCATGGTAGTACTAAAAAAATATAAATACAAAAATGATTAATAATTATTTTAAATAAAATATAAATTATCTTCAAAATACCTTTTTAGGGATGCTGGTTTGTTCATGGAATATGATCTATTTCATAAATTTAAAAACTTAATAACCACAGTCTTTATCATTTGTTTGTTTCGGGCACTACAGAAACATTGAGAAAAATAAGTAATTTTTTATATGTCTTTGGATAGTGAAATATTATTATATATACCCTAATACTTATCTAGTCGTAGTACTTTTCAAGTTTCTTGTCCTTTTCCTCTAGCCTCATTTCATGATATAAATGATATTCACGCACCGCCATATCATAATAGAATCCTCATTAAAAGATAATATAAATTATATAACTGAATGTTTAGTTCTAAAATGTTGGATGTAGTGTATTACAAATTGACAAACGTCATCATTTGTGGTCGGTTTGTTGGATATCCATGCATTGAATCCAGAAAATAAATCTTTGAATTATCTAAATTGACCACAATGAGCATCCAATGCTGCCTAAGAACACAAAAAAGAATAATTAATGAAATAAATTAAAATATGTTTGATATGATTAAATTATATAGTTTTACCCATACATTGTTGGTATTAAGAAGAGTTTGTCATCTGTAATTTTGTTGTTAAATGATTTGAGCAGTCCTTCTACTATTTCTCCATGTTTCTTGGAAGTTATATCTTATTTTTTTATAGAGGTGACATGAGGGCTAACGAGTCCAAATTTTTGTTCATAGGGAAATCCTTTAAATTGTTTTTCATATATACACCTACAAAAAATATGAAATTTATTTAGTCATAATTATCATAGTATATCATCTTTTGGAAAATAAAATCATGAAAACATACCTCATATAAACATTTATAACTGATCCTTTTAACCAATCATAGTTGAGGATTTTAGTTTCACTCTCAACACCAATGAAGTATGGATCTTCCCCTCCTTACATATTTGATTCAAAATCAATTATGTGATTACCACCATCTTTCAAATTTGTATCCACATGAGCCTTTAATGATAATAATTGTGGATATAAAATGGGGGGGTTAAGGTGATTTGGGTATATCGTTTTGATCAGTTGGTTGATCCTTGGGATGGTTTTGAGTCGGTCTTTTATTTCACCCCCTTCCCTTTGTTCGTCTGTAATAACATGCATCGGTTCAGACCTTTTTTTATTAAATGTTTAAGTTTTATCTTGAAAATTAAATTGGAAATGAATACCTCATTGTCAACATGTTTTTTTACAAGATGTGACAGCAATGTGATGAATGCTTCTAGAGCTTGTTCGACCGTATGAATATTTGCATCATCAATTGGAACAGGTGGCTCAGTGCTCATCTCTATGGCTACAGTAATTGATACTCTGACATGATCTATTGGAAGTGGTTTGTTGTGTAACATGTTGTTATAGATATTGAACATTGTATCCCTCACTAAAAGGTGATGGGTGGGTGTTTATAGATATAATCACATTCATTTTTACCCTGTATAATATCAATACAGGAAAGGTATCAGTGTATAGTGTCTATCTGATTAACATTTCACAGAAACAATTATTAGAAAATTGACTACCTCGGTTAAGAATTATTTATGATGGGAATGGATTGCCTCAAAACTGGTGGGGGTGGGGCGGGATCTTCATGCATGGGTTGTTCTTGAGTTTTTTATTCTCTTTGCCTCCCCCCATTAAACTTGTTATCAGCTCTCTTTGGTATTTTAATTCTTCTTGAAACATAGCTAATGTTTCTCTCATATTTTTCATTTTATCAGTTTGATCCTCCGCTTGTTTTTTTTTTCTCAAAATATGTTCAGGGTGTCACCCTAAAACCCACACCTCTGACATAGCCATACTTTTCTAGCTGCTTCAAGGTCACTCAAAGTATGTCTGCATCTGGTGTGGGTGTTGTTGATTCTTATGACTATGTAAGATAGTAAATATAAGAAAATAAGTAATAATTGTTATGTAATAGCAATTTAAATCAAAACAAATTTTTATTATATCATACTTACACATATTTCCCACACTTTTTGTGTGTTTTCATTTATTAGTTTGCCATCTTTAGTTACACATGCCTCCTTTCATAGCACATAGTGTGGGATGGAAGTGGTTATGGATTTGGACTCTTCAAGATGTATATAAACAAAATAACATAGTTATTGTGTTGTTTTATGTCGCATAAAATTATTATGGTATATTTAAAATATGTACTAAATTTTTTTCAAGTGATGCGTACCCCATCCTTGCTTTATAGTAGGGGTACACTGGTTTTGATGCTTGTTGTTTATTTTCAGCACTCAGTTTTTTTCATAAATAAAACACTGTCAATCAAAGTGATGAATACACATACCATCAAACAACATATTACCAGACACAATATACCTGAAAATACCGCTTCACACGATGACTGGTAAGCGCATCCCATGATACTTGGGTTATCATGTGTGGATAAATAAGAGGTGGGTGTGGTTTTATTTTCCCTTCAGCATATTTAAGATGATATTTTATTAAAAGTGTGTGAAAACCCCTATGAATCCTTCCAAAAACCCTTAATACATAGTCTTTTTGTGATTCATCTACTATAAATGCACTTTACAAGAGATGATGAAGTGTAACATGTTGGAACCACTTATTCTATCCAATCTCATATTTTATGCCTTCCTCTTTAGCCTTAATGATTTTTGCTAATACCGTCAAACTACGGTGATCCTGTTTTTTCTGTGTCACTAGTGTTTCGTCACCTTTCATTTCCCCAGATCCACCATCATCAACAGAGGGCTATTATCGGTATGTGAAGATGGTGGTTGTACCTCTGCACTGGGAGAAGCAACAGGTTGAGAAACCTATTGTTCGTCTGCGCTGCGAGCAACAGTAGGTTGAGAAACCTATTGTGCCTAGGGATTGGGAGAGCCATCACGTGCAGAAGTCATGATATACAAAATTGCTTTAACATTTAATTTATATAACATAAAATCAGTAACAAACAGATATTAACATAAGGAAACAAGTTGAGAAACATGTTGTTCATCTGCACTATGAGCAGCAGCAGGTTGAGAAACTTGTTGTGCCTGGGGATTGGGAGCATCATCATGTGAAAAAGTCATTATCTGCAAAAGTGGTTTAATATTTAATTTAGATAACATAAAATCAACAGTGAACAAATATTAACATAAGTAACACGGTGTATATTAGAAAAAAATATAACCTGATTATTGAACTCTTTTTTTAAAAGGTTGAAGGGATTTGACCCCTCTATCGACTATCCAAATCTATTAATTGTGTTCTCCTTTGACATAAAAAATGTCGTCTACAATGGGACTCCTATGAAATGATTGAGATGTCCCAATGAAAGGGTCATCCTCCATTGAATTTTCATCTGACTCTTTAGTGGTTTTGGTCAATAACAGAACAATTGACCGGTTTTGGTTTGCGGGATATAGAACATAAAATACATGTACTGCCTGTGATGCCATTATAAATGGTTTGTCTTTGTACCCTTCCTTACTAAAATTAATTTTTACAAATCCCAAATCATCTATTTTAATAACACTTCTATTATCAACCCACTTTCATTGAAAAATCAGCACTCGAAATGTCGTATAATCCAACTCCCATATTTTTTTGATGATGCCAAAATATGATATATTCATGTAAATTGGATTTCTATACTTAACACTAGAAACATAAATCACTTTTAGACATAAGTGTAACTCCACTATTCTATCTAGTACTGTCTTCATCATGTTTATTAGTATAGAATGTATAACCGTTAATTACATAAACATTGTAAGATAATATGTACACATTTGGTCCTCTGGTTAGCCATCGAAGTCTTTATGAAATTGAGTTTGGATTTTCATTTGATTCCTTAAAAATATGATCCTGAAACCATCCTATAAACTGTTGATTATGTTTATTTGATATCTATTTTTCAGCTTTTTATGGATTTGAATGCCTAAGATTTTCTTTTTGGGTTTCAACATATGGGTCAACATCCAAACTGTTATTCAAAATGTAAAGGTGGGCCTCCTCCCGATCTATAATATTGATTGTGATGACCTCCTTTCCAGAAATTCCTTCACCTAAAAGTCGCCCAGTATGATGAGATTTTGTTAGATCAATGCTTTTCACACCGGATAGGTATTCAGTATAGAATTAAATGGCTTCCTCAACAATATATTTCTCTACAATATAACCTTCTGGTCGACTTCAATTTTTGACATACCCTTTCAAAATCTTCATATATCGTTCAATGGGGTACATCCATCTATAGTGCATAGAACCACATAGCTGAATCCCTCTCACCAAGTGAACCATGAAATGAACCGTCATATCAAAGAATGTCAGTAGGAAAAACATTTTCAATTCACATAATATGACGACAATTTCTCTTTCTATAGTCGGCAATTTCGACGGGTCTATAAATTTTCTACATATAGCTTTGAAGAAGAAATAAATCTTTGTTAATGTATGACAGAAATTCTTGGGAAAAATGCAATGTAAATCTATAAGAATTATACCTTGCATAAAAACATGGAAGTCATGTGATTTAAGACCTTTTAAATTTAAATCATGCATTGACATGATGTTCTTGATATTAGATGAATACACCTCTAGAACTTTTACGTCATTCAAGAAGTTTCAAAACTGATATCTCTCCTGCCTATAAATAGTGTAAGAATCAGGTGGAAGAAATGTTTGTTTTTCACCCTTCACTAGTGCCAACTCTTCTCATATTCTCATATGTCCAACCTAGCCTTAATTCCATCCTTTGTTTTGTCAGGTGCATTTAGCAACGTATCGATGACACTATCACATACATTTTTTTCAACATGCACAACATCAAGAAAATTTTTGATGTGCAGAAAATTCTAGTATGGTAATTCAAAAAAAACTGATTTCTTTTTCTAACTGGTTTTCGTAAGGTTTTTTTAAAATAATTTACCAAAAACAGTGTCGACATATTTAACTTTTTCAAACAGTTGATCACCTGTTAGTAGAGATGGTGGTGTACATTCTTCTGAACTTCCATTGAATGATGTCGTCCAAGATTGGTACTTATGTCATTGGGGTAGAAAACTACGATGTCCTAGAAACACAATTTTCTATGAATGTTTCAACCTAATTGATTGTGTACCTTGTTCACAGACGGGACACCCAAGAGTTCCTTTAATGTTATATCCTGAAAAATTTCCATAAGTAGGAAAGTCATTTATCGTCCTGTACAACATGGTTCTCAATGTGAAATCTTCATTTCTGTAAGCATTATACATCGTAACACATGAATCCCATAATAATTTCAAATACTCGATCAATGGAGCCAAATAAACATCAATACCATTACCCAATTATTTTGGTCATGATATAAGCATAGATAACATGATGTGTATAACCACGGTGGCCAGTTATAATTTACCAACATAAATGGACATGTATTATGAGCACTACTTTGAAAACCTAAAGGATTCACTCCATCTATAGATAATACAAGACGAAGTTTTCTCAACTCATCTCCAAAGTCAGGATACTCATGATCAATTCTATTCCACTGAGGAGAGTCTTCTGGATGTCGTATTTTTCCATCTTTATTTCTTCTGTCTGTGTGCCACATTAATTTCCTTATAGTCTCATCACTTCTATATATGAGCCTAAACATTGGAATGATTGGAAAGTACCATGCAACTTTCATAGGACCAGATTCATCTTTCTTGTATTGGGAAGCACCACACTTTGAGCATTCTCTAAGTGATGTTTGGTCTTTGAGAAACAGTATATAGTAATTCAGGTAGGCATGTATTCTTTCAAATATTATACCCATCAAGCGTAGTATTCGTTTAGCATTGTATGTTCGGCTTGGGAGCTCATTATCTTTTGGGAGCATGTCATTCAAGAGACCAAGTAATTCTATAAAACTGGCATCGCTCCATCCATTTTCTACTTTCAAATTATATAGCTTCAGTATGGATGAAAATGTTGTATATTTAGTGCAACCATCATACAATGTTGTCTTTGCACAACTCTTTAACTGCTCAAACAATTTTGTCCAATCACAAAGTTCATCTTCAACTATCCTTGTCATTTCCTTAATACAATCTTCATCATCATGCACATATGTAATCATGTCCTTGATATGGTCTTCTTTATTGTCCATTATTTTAATCATATCAAATGATCCATAAAAACGCAGTGTTATCCCAGTCACTAGATACATTCGCTTTTCCCCCATATTTATTCCAACATTTATAAATTTGATCTATTCCATGACAGATCAATTTTTATTCTAACTCCTCTCGACTAACTTGACTTAAATAACAACAGCATAAACACAGAAAAAGGATTTGAGAAGGATCATATGCATGATCTTTTGAAAACTTGATGAACTCTTTCACTCCATCTTCATACTCTTTTTTTAAACGATTGGCATTCATCCATTATTTATTTGTATTCATCCTATTTGATTCAGTGATATTAATATTTAACAAAATAAATACACAAAAAGTTGATATAAAAATTAACCAAGTCTAAAAAAGTTGTAGACTTTAAATATCCTTTGAAAACTATTTATAAAATCACAGTTAAAATACTATTAAAAAACCAACCATTTATACAAATTCCTCTTTAAAATAATAAACCCTTTTTAAAATAAACCAATTAGTTCCAAACATCCTTTCTCAAAACCCCAATTCTTTTTTTAAACCATTTTAAATCAATTTAAAACCAAAAAAGGATATGTTGAAAACATATAATTTTTTAAGAAATCATATAATATTATAATTCTAATTTTAAAAAATAAATCATATCATAATAACATATAAATTGTGACTAAAATATCACTACATGGAAAACAATCATAAGATGATAAATATAAGTGAAAATACAAACCTTTTCACAACAATTTTTTTAAACATTGAAGTGAAAATTATATTTAATTTTTTTTTGAAGGGAAATAGATTACTATTGAAAACATTATTATAAATAGTTCCTAATAAAAAGTTATTAAATAGACACAAAGGTTTGAAAAATGAGAAGTAAAAATACTTTAAAAATGTTTACTTTTAATAGAATCCTTAATAATTCAAACTTGAAAAATACATAATGTATTCATGGGGAAAGGCCTCTATAATGTGGTAAATAAGAGACCCCTAATTCATGGTGTTGTAGGTGTGTGATACAATCAGTTCGTTTGGGGAATGATCTATGACCTATCAAGGGATGAGTAGTGTGGTGATGAAATCCAAGTTTGGAAATTCGTTGTGGGTGTTAACTCGTCATGATAGTTTGTAATTTGAGTAATGATTAGTTGTGGTTCATGAAAATCCTATAAATTTTTTGGTCACTAAAAATTCCATGTGAGGATGTGAAGAGTCAAACTGTAAGATTCATGTCTGGGTAAGTGGATGGGTCCTTGAGTTATTCCATTGGGTTCAGTTATGTGAGCATGTATGGGAGTTGTTGGAAATGATTGTGAGTGTCAATATTCAGCTGACAATGAGATATGTTCATACTTATGTTTTGTTAGTGATGGAATTTCTTAGTGCACATTGGGAGTGGTGTGTAGGTGAACCTAACCCATAGGTAGAGGTGGTTGGTTTTGTGTGTGTGCATAAGTGGATGAATTGCACTCGTAGATGATAGATACTCATGTAAGGGTATCGATTAGAGGTGATTAAGAATTAATCAACGATGTCAACCTATAGAGTGAGGCTTGGGTTGTTAGGGGAACTTGGTGATGGGATATAGTATGGTTCATCACTTAGTTCATGGGTTAAATCATATGACAAATCATAATGAAGTTTTATTTAGACATCTACACTTGGGGAAGTAAGAAAACTTGGTATTATTTATACATCATTTGAGAAACATATACTATGAATTATTGATTGGATTGAAAAGGTATTGAGAATGAAGACGGTGCCTAATATTTGATTTTTTTGAATCATGGGCATATTCAAGAAGAATATTGGAATCAGGAGTCTGATGCACATGCTCAGTGGACCAAGATGGTCGAGCAAGACCTCTATAGACACTTCTTAGGGATGATAAGTCCTTATAGGGGGAGATTGTAATGGACTCGGACTTTTTAGGTGTGTTATTACTTATTTTCATCCTTTATTTTAAGTGATTTTATTTATTATATTTTAGGGTGAAATCATTCACATAGTTATGTATGTCGATACCCATTTGGTTATCGCCAACCCATGGTGATCTGGAATGGGCTTCGGGCCTTGTACCGAGCCATATTGGGTGACATGTCATGTCAACCCGTGTTAAGTTATTACATATATTCACTTGAATGCTTCTGGGAATGAACATTTTTATCACCATATGAATCTAATTCCCTTCTGAAACTAGAATCTCAAGATTAATCTACTACATGGTGTGATACTCTTTATTATAGATTGTAATTGTTAACCACAAAATTTCATAGCTCACACAGAAAAAACATGTTATGTAGAATATCTCATAATTATCTTTTTACTATAACATGACAACACAACTTTCTCCATCTTAGTGTGTTCACATGGACTCCAAGTATACTTAATCATTCATATCGAGATGTCCTATATGTCATGGAAATCACAAAGTAGGTAGAACCACCAAGGTCTTCCTAAGCCACTTCACGAAATGTATAAACTCCCCATGACATGAATAACTCTTACACATCCCCCTTATAGTGTGTCCATTATTACCATTACATGAAAAAATCTTATATATAAATGGAATTATCTATATTCCCATTAATTAGTTCATGAATATTGATATTTCATCTCCTATAGTGTGATCAACTAGTCGCCTTCAAAACATCTTGGATATTAATTATCATGGGTACCTCTACATGGTGTGAATTATTCCTCGTGAAACCAACCGTAGAATGATGTAGATTTATCATAGTTAATTAGGGTGTTAGGATGTTACTTATATCCTATATATAGAATTTTTATAATTTCTTCCCAAAACCATCCAAAACTTCATCATCCTTCTCTATGACATCATATTCTCTTTTGGAAGTACCATACACATTGGTACATGTGACCTTCATGTATCACTATAAGGTTCTCCATACTTTTCCATTTCATTTAAAATGTGGCCTGTATAGTTTTATACATACAATCATTATTATGAATTTTTCATTTTTCTAGGAACTCTACTCATGGTGTAACACTTATACTCATTCCATGGTATTTTCTACAAATTCTAAAATTTATCAAATGAACTCCATCCAACTCAACTGCATTATCAAAATTCTAGAATTATTCTTTTGAACATCTTCATCCCCTCTTATAGAATAACTTCCAAAAAATATAAAATACTTCTTTTATAATAACTTTCATAATAACCATATATCATTCCATACATCTACTTCTAGAACAACATCTAATAACCAGTCATGTGTTGACAATAAATCCAACACTAATAATCAACATATGTTGAAAACAAATTTATCACTATCCATGATTATAAAACACAGTTTTATTACATTTTTTACAATAAATACATCACCAACATGTTACCAATAAATCTAATACTAACCTATATCCAATTAATCCAATATGAACACATTTCCAATATATTCAATACCAACACCAATTCTCAATTAAATCCTGAAAATCCCCCCTATTAATTATTTGGCACCGCTATCATGAATCCAAGACATCATCACATCATGATTCCTACTCCACATTTAAGGGACCAATAGATTCATGGATTCATCATGATTCCTACTACCCATTTCACAAAAAATCCAAAGAAAACACTCATCATCAAGGAAAACTATAGTCTTTGATAAATCCTCTACCTTATGAAATAAGGGTGTCACTTTCCAGTACATTATAACTCTCCCAAAATTGTATTTATGTAAAAAAATATAAAATTCATTTCCTTTTATACCTCTTGTAATAGTATTTGGTGAAATGATGACACTTATTATATTAATTTCTCCTTTCAATTATTCCCGGAGTGGCCGAAAAGGTTTAGTACTACTTTTTTCATGTAAATATTCTCTACTAATTTTTATAAGAACGGGGAATCATCAATAAATATTCTCTTACATTATTAGAATATTCCTTTCATCACATTTATAGTGGATAGGCTCCCCCTATTACAATATATTTCATGAATATTGTAACTTCTAACTCATTCTCCACTTATTTAACAAAATTCTAAATTTGAGTTTCAAGCTTAAGAAAATTCTTCAAATATTACTGAATCCTAAAATATTTTTATAGAGTAATATTACCACATAGAATTAACCATCAAAAAATATATTCAACTGTGTCATAATTTGATATAGGAAACAAAACATTAGGCTAATAACACCACTAAAATACATTGCACCCACTTAAATTCATAAGTTTCAAGCAATAATAATATTTATATTCTACCATGATGAAAACCCACATTGCATTGAAGATTTTAAATCAACCAATTCGAAATATGGTATAGGAAAATTGAATTTTACCAAATATAACTAGCATGCAAACAAGGACCACTAATGACCACGATTTTCAGCAGGACGTTTAGCTCATACAATTCACAACATCACCATCAATATCAAACTGTAATAAGTGAAACCAATGTGAAAAATAAAAAAACTAACTGCAGAGGTGTGGTTCAGCACGCGGAAGAGGTGCATTCATGGTGTAGGAGAGGCATGGAGGAGGAGATGCACGGTGGAGGAGAGGCAATGGCGAAGGAGAGCCGCAGTGAAGGAGAGGCGCGACAGAGGAGAGCCACTAGTGGAAGAGAGGCGTGGTGGAAGAGAGCCACACAACGAAGCTTGGTTCATGGCAGCGGAGGAGTCAATGACCGAGGAGGAGGAAGAGGGAGGAGAGGAGGGAGGAGAGGATGGAGGAGAGGAGGCGGCAGCAGCGGTAGGGATCGACTTTCGCGAGAGCTTGAGAGGTGCAAGGAAGGAGGAGAAAGTTAGGGTTTATTTATAAAACCTGGCGACACTTTTATCAGTGCTAGATAAAAAGCGCTGATAAGAGTATGTTTTATCAGCGCTAAAATTGAAAGTGCTAATAAAGGTTCATCTTTATCAGCGCTAAAAAAGTGCTGATAAATATATGTTTTATCAGTTCTTTTTAATTATCGCTAATAAAATATACCATTTATTCATAATTATAAAATTATAACCAGTATATTTATTACATTTATAATTTTATAAATATATATAATTAATATATTTATTATAATTTAATAATTTAAATTATAATTAAATATATAAATATATATATTTATGTTTGTGTTTGTGTTTGTGTATAAATTATAATTAAATATATATATATATATATATATATATATATATAATTTTATAATTTAAATTATAATTAAATATATATAAATATAAATTGATATATTATTTTTATTTTTATTTTCATAAGTATTTAAATATATATATGTATGTATGTGTTTGTGTATATATTCATTAAAGACATATATTTATAAATAAATATATTCAAAAGGTATTCATAAATATATATTTATCATTTAAAAAAATATTTGGTAATTTTATAATTATTTAAACATATTTATATTTAATTGGTTATATATAATTATAATTATATATAATATATTTAAAAAGTATATAATTATATATAACTAAATATTTATATTTTTAAATGTAATAAATATATTTATTGTTTATTTAAATATATTTATCATGATTTTATGTATTTATGAGAAGATAAAGCTTCATATATATAGGAAATGAATGAATACACCAAGTATATATAGTACTATAGCATATATGGCCAACATTAGGGTAAATAATGAACATATATTCATGAGAATATGAACATATGCATTAATTGACACATTCATTTGGAAACATAAATTTATTTAAATATATATTTATTTAATAAGTATTTGTATATATATATATATTAAAAAGTATTTATATATAATATTATAAACATATAGTATAATAAATATATAATAAATATATGACTAAAACTAATAAACATAATAAACATAAATAAAACATAAACATAATAAACATGCGTTTTTTATTTAATATATACATATAAACATTATTTTTGAATATAATTAAAATATTTTTATATAAATTAATAATATTTTCTATTAAAAACTCTTATCAACGCTATTATTAGTACCGATAAAGTCTCTTTTTTATCAGTGCTTTTTGTTAGCGCTGATAAAGGGTAGATTTATCAGCGCTTTTTTCTAGCACTGATAAAAGTCCCACTTTTATCAGTGCTTTCTGATTAGCGCTGATAAAACTCTAGCACTTCCCTTGCCCACATTTGTGGTAGTGCATGCATAACATCAAAAAAATTTCTGATGTACTGACAATTCCAGTATGGTAATTAAAAAAATTGATCTCTTTTTCCAACTGGTTTTCATGAGGTTTTTCAAAAGCGGTTTACCAAAAGTAGTGTCCACGTCTTTTAATTTCTCAAACAGATGATTAACTGTTAGTGGAGATAGTGTTGTACGTTTTTCTGAACTTCCATCGAATGATGTCGTCCAAGATCAGTACTTATGTCGTCGGGGTAGAAATCTGTGATGTCCTAGAAACACATTCTTCGATGAATGTTTCAACCTAATTGACTATATACCTTACTCACAAATGGTAAGTCATTGATCTTCTTGTACAACATGGCTCTCAACGTGAAATATTCATTTTTATAAGCATCATACAACATAACACTTGAATCCCACAATAATTTCAAATCCTCGATCAATGGAGCCAAATAAGCATCAATATCATTACCTGGTTGTTTTGGTTCTGATATAAGCATAAATAACATGATGTATTTTTGTTTCATGCATAACCACGGTGGAAAGATATAATTTACCAACATAACTGATCATGTACTGTGATTGCTTCTTTGAAAACCAAAAGGATTCACTCCATCTATAGACAACACAAGATGAATGTTTCTCAACTCGTTTCCAAATTCAGGATATTCATGATCAATTCTCTTCCACTAAGGAGAGTAGGATGGGTGACACAGTTTACCATATTTATTTCTTGTATCTACATGTCACGTCAATTGACCTATAGTCTCCTCACTTTCATATAGGTGTCTAAACCTTGGAATGATTGGGAAGTACCATAAAACTTTCATAGGATCAGATTCATCTTTCTTGTATCAAGATGCACCACACTTTGGGCATTCTATAAGTTATTTTTAGTCCTCATGAAATAGTATATAGTCATTCGGGCATGTGTGTATTATTTTAGAGATCATACCCATCAAGCGTAGCATTCATTTGGCATCATATGTTCGGCTAGGGAGCTCATTATCTTCTAGAAGCATGTCATTCAATAGAGCAATTAGTTCCATAAAACTGGTGTCACTCCATCCATTATCTGCTTTCAAATTATACAGCTTTAGTACGGCTGACAATGTTGTATATTTAGTTCAACCAGCATACAATGACATTTTTTCACAACTCTAACTTCTCAAACAATTTTTGGAAATCACGAAGTTCTTCTTCAAGTTTCATTATCATTTCCTCAATATAATCTTCATCATCATTCAAATTTGTAATCACATCCTTGATATGGTATTCTTCATTGTCCACATTTGTAATCATATCAGATGATTCATAAAACACAGTGTTATCCCAGACACTAGTTACATTTTATTTTTCCCTATGTTTATTCCAACATTTATAAATTCAATCTATTCTGTGGCAGATCAAGTGTTCTTCCAACTCCTCTGGGATAATAAGTCTTGAATAACAACAGCGTAAACACAGAAAAAGGATTTGAGAAGGGTCATATGCACGATCTTTTTCAAACTTGATGAACTCTTTCACTCCATCTTCATACTCTTTTGTCATAAGATTGACATCCATCCATCCTTTATTCATATACATATTATTTTATTCAGTAATATTAATATTTAACAAAATAAATACAAAAAATATGTTCAACTAGGGGAACCATCCAACCATATATCCCTCTCAGAAGATCCAAAGGAAGTGAAACAAGCCAAAACAAACCCAAACCTTTAAAATATAGGTGTGATATAAAAGTCTAGTAGGTCACCACAACCTACCAAATCTAAGAGATCAATTTCGTATTACATCCTAAAAAATTAGTTTTAAATACATTAGAAAAATAAACATTTTCTATAAAGGTTAACCAAATAAGTAGTAACACATAAAAGTGTGTTAAAACTATTTTTCTAAGATTTTCATTAAATGAAAACAATCACTTGGAAAACATTTTTCCTCATCCAATACCTCTTATCCAAATCAACTTTTTAAAATTAGACTTTAAACTATTTCATAAACACTCATTTTTGAAATACACATTTCAAAACTCAAAGTGGTTTCCAACTATCATACAATTTTCTAAAACATGTTTGAAAACCAACCATTTCCATAAAACTAGGCATGGTGGCCTAAAACCCCATTTTCAAAACTCACACATTCTTGGAGTTTTAAATACAATCCATTCTAGATTTTATCATTTGAGAAAACTTTTCAAACTCATTATTAAAATAGTTTGAAAACACTTCAAAATCGCACTTTCCTTTTTTTCTTCTTTAAAAACCTTTCGCAATCCCTTTTAAAAAATCTGAAAAGCAAACTATACAAAGAAGGAAGAAAGCACACTAAACTTATCCACACCCCCAAAAGTTACTAAGATATATTAATAAAAAGACTTGAACTGGAGATAAGGAAACCAGGTCATCACTACTAAACCTATCCACACCCCCAGAAGTCACATCAAACTAGGTTGTTAATAATTAACACCCTACATAGGATCACAAATCTACAATGGTCATACAAAAATCGAAGGGGCTTAAAAGGGTATCACACCTTTTATGAAAACTCATTTTTTATAAAATTTCAAGTGGGACTTCTCTTTTCAAAACATGCTTGGAATGAAAATCCATTTTAACATTTATAAAAGCCATCCCAATCTACTCTTCAGACCAATTTTATCAAAACACCTTTGAAACTCAAATGGGAATTCACACTACCCTTTAAACGACCATTGAAAAACATTCAAAGACACAATAAGTTTCAAAATACAATCCACATGGGAAAACACACCCTTTTGAAACAATCCATCTCATTTGGAAATCTTAAAAGCTTTAAACACCCCAAAACGTTGATATAAGAATTAACCAAGGCTAAAAAAGTGGTTTTAAATATAGATCAAAAGGGTTAACTCACCACTTTAAAAATAAAAAATATTTTCCAATATTTTTAACACTTTCAAATCACCCAAACTCTTGGTTTGAAATCCAATTAACATAAGAATAATTTTTAAAACATCAAATCGATGATTACAACTGATTTTAAAACCAAAATCATTCTTTAAAAAATCCATTTAGACATTTTCCCAAACACTTTTCATCAAATATCAATCCATAAAAAGGGATAAACCCACTTGGAAAACACCAATTATCCCTCACAGGCACTCATATGTTATAAAAGTATACATAATTTATATAAGTATATAGTTTTAAAACTTTATAAAAGTATAAAACTATAATATATAAAAGTAAAATTTATGAAAGTATAAAAGTATAAAATTATTCAATTTTAGTCCATTGATGAAACGATCGATCTTGATTTTACGATTAACAGAAAAACTCTAGAAGTACTAAACTCTTAAAATATTACAGGTGTCCCTAGACTATGCTTGTAAAGACCTAGAAATTCCACGTAATTTTTTTTAATTAAATGGATTTATTATGAGTCTGCCAAAATTGACGGCACGTGATTCCGAGGTCCGGAGAGCCCGAAACAGATTTTTGAACTTTTTTTAAGGTACGTTCAATAAACGTGCGAGCGACGATTTCTAACTTTTAAGCCAGTGCTCGGATTAAAAATATGAGGGCACTTTTGAATTTGTAGTGCCAGGATTCGCTTAAGGGAAGCTTAACTTTGTTCGGAAAAATTCGGAGGAAAAAGTTAATTTTTGGACCTTACAAAAAAAATAACTTAACAAGTTATTTTATTTCTTTCTTTGTAACTATTGATCGGAGGTGGAAGGACTGTTGGGGTGTTAGACTATTTAATGGTCGGTTACACTTGGTTGTGTAACTGCACCGTTGGGAGAATTAATAGGTTCATTAATTAAATTCATTAATGAACCTCATTAACTGTGCGGTGGGTTGATCTCCTCTTTTCTTCTATTTAAACCAAGCTTGGGCATGGGTTTTTTGCACTGAAGAGAGGAACCTCTGACAAAGTGTCGACGACGTCTTCCACCAACGTATAACGGAGGTTCGATGACCGTTGGAGGATTCGACGATGAACGCCAATGGACGTGAACCTTCTCTTTCATCCGTAACACCCTCAAATGTGGACACTTCTTCCTCATCCGCAACGACTTCTAATGAACTCGAGGTAGGAGGATTTCATTGTTTAACTAAGATTTGTTCATTCTTGAAATACTTTCCTTGTTATTATGCTAACGCGGAGGGTGCGGGCCAAATAAACAAGGCTCGGACCCTCTTCCGATCTCAGTATTGGTTGTGTTCTTCATGGGCAATCGGAAGATATGGCGGTAAGGTGGAACCAAGGGCCACGCAGTGTAGGCGCTGTCCCGGGAAGCCCATAGGCACAGACATGAATAAAATCGGACCACTGGAGCTTCGCTGGTAGCTTGTGGAATCATCACCAGTGCGGCGACGCCGGCAACCGGAGGAGGCGGAGGTCGGCTACTGCCAGCCGTGAGAAGGTGGCGGCGCCCAAAGGCGCCGCAACAGGCAAAGGGGCGGCCGACCTTTGTTGGCCACATCGGAGCAGGGCGGCGCATTGCGGCTGCGCACCACGGCAGAGGGTGGACCCGTGGTCCATGGGTTCTGCAGGTGACTGGTCCAGCAGGACCAGCTAGGTGGTGCGGTGTCATCTGGTGCTGCTGCTTTGAAGACCCGAATGGCTCGGCCGTTCAGGAGGTGAGCGGACCCCCCGCGCCTGGCCAGCGGGTCGGGTGGTTCCGCGGCCCGGGGGCCCACGCCCAGCCGGGTGGGCTGGGCCGAACCCGCAGCCCAGCGGGTCGGACCAGGCCCAACCGAACCATACTGGGTCGTGTCGGACCGAACCCGAACCCTTTTTCAACCCAGTTACGCTTAAATGGGTGTATCTCCTAAACCAGACACTCGTTTGATGAACCATCTATGGAGCTAGAAACCTTAGGACGAGGTGGTCATTTTGAGATACTCCACTTGAGTTTTAGAGAAAGTTGGAGTATGTCTGGGTTGGATCGAACCTGAATCCAACTGGGCCCTTGTCACTAAAATTTCTATAACTTACAGACCAGGAATTTGGTTAACGCATCGTCTATTACGTTGGAACCCTTATGAAATGGTGGATCATTGGGTCACTTATTTGTGGGACTTAATGGAGGTTAAAATATGACTGATGGATTGAGGATCGGATCCTCTGGAATCAAGCGTACCAAGTGTGGGAATCCAGTAGCTGGCTATGATGTGAAGAATGAATAGCGATCCTGTGTGGGTCAGCACCAAGCGATCCTGTGTGGGTCAGCACCTAACAATCCTATGTGGGTTAGCACCAAGCGATCCTGTGTGGGTCAGCACCTAATGATCCTATGTGGGTTAGAACCAAGCGATCCTATGTGGGTCAGCAGCGAGCGATCCTGTGTGGGTCAGCACCTAGCGATCCTGTGTGGTTCAGTACCGAGCGATCCTGTGTGGGTCAACACCTAGCGATCTTGTGTGGGTCAGCACCGAGCGATCCTATGTGGGTTATCACTTAGAGATCATGTGTGGTTCAACACTGAGCAATCCTATGTAAGTCAGCACCAAATGATCATGTGTGGGTCAGTAGCAGATTCTCTTGACAGAATAAGATGGTCTAGATTTACAACTAATAATCTATACTTCTTTACTTAAGTTATACCTGGTGTGAGATTTATTTTGATTTTTACTTTGAGATTGAGATCATGCTTTGTGGATTTTCCTTTGTGGAATTATGGGAGACCATCGGGGGTCTCGGGGTCCCTATTGGGTATTTTTATACTCACCCCTGCACGGGCTTTGCCCGCACCTTTTTGTGTCTTGTGCAGATGACAGACAGCTAGACTGAGTCTTGAGGAGTCAGGGCTTAATGGTGGTCAGAGGTGATTGAAAGACGGTGTACGGAGGTGACCAATAGACATGGAGAGTTACGGTGACGAGTTTTACCTACCCTTCAGGTATGAACCTTGGCGGATGACCTCATGAGCTATTTTCCCTTTTTGTTGTACTTCCATTTCATTTGGGCTTGTATTTTGGCCCCTTTACTTTCAGTACTCACTTTTACACTCAGTGGTGGTTTTTAGTTGTGGTTGTACCTTTCTTCTTTTGTTGTGTTTACTTGTGTGCAGTGTGCCCTGTCTGTGTGTGTACAGTTTTTTGAGGCAATTCCTTCCCATTTTAGGGATATGTCTTTTCGGTGCTAGTCACAAACCCCTAACCTATGGAAGGCGGGCTTGGGGTAGTAACGGCATGGGCCCCGGGGGACGGGTCATTACAAAGTGGTATCAAAGGGTGTTTGGTTCTACCAGAAGAACTAAGGGTCTATGTTTTCAATGTAGTAATAGTGTTAAGTGTCTTGAGTTCGGGTTTCAGGTCGGGGAGTCCAGTGTTGGTGCGGCGGCCGACGTATCCACACACCAGGACCCTGAGTTCTGATTTACGACTTGATACACAGAAACATTGATTGCGTGTCTTTTTGAAATGTTTTTTCTTTTGATCTCTTTTGAGACATCTCACTAGGTATAACTTATTGACTATGGAACACCTGTTTCTTTTCAGGATGTCGTCGCGTAAACAGCGACAGAGATTCGAGCGAGGAGGTATGTAGGGCGGAGGACGTGGCAGAGGAGTTGGCCGAGAAGTAGGCGGTGGGCGGTGTTTTGAGGTTCTACTACCACCACCTCTAGGAGGTCCAACCCAACCTCAGGGAGCACGTCATCCTTTTTAGAGGACGTACCATGGTACCAGTGACGCTACAAGAGGATGTGTTGAGGTATTTCCACACATCCCCTTTGGCGGTACATCCTAGTGTGGCGAAGATTTACCAGGACCTTTGGTGTTAGTACTGGTGGCCAGGGATGAAGAAAATAGTGGCAGAGTTCATTTCACAATGTCTCACTTGTCAGCAAGTGAAGAATGAGCACCAGGTTCCAGGAGGCTTGACTCAGGAACAGGTGCCAGAGTGAAAGTGGGATGGCATCTCCATAGACTTCGTGACAGGGCTACCACGTACTTCTAGGGACACGATTCCATCTCAGTGATCATTGACCAACTCAGTAAGTCGGCCCACTTCCTACCCATCTGAGAGTAGGGATCAATAGAGGTCTTGGGACGTCTCTATGTACAGGAGATTATACGACTTCACGGGGTGTCATCGATGATCGTCTCAGATCGCGACACATGTTTTACATCCCGCTTGTGGAAGGGATTACAGGAGGAATTTAGGACTCAGCTACACTTGAGCACTGCCTTTCATCCTCAGACAGATGGTCAGACGGAGCGGACCATACAGACACTTGAGGATATGCTTCATACTTGTGTCCTTGATTTTGATCGTAGTTGGGAGGACTATCTAACACTAGTGGAGTTCACATACAACAACAATTATCACTCCACCATCAGCATGGCTATATTTGAGGCCCTGTATGAGTGACCATGCAGATCACCTCCATGCTGGACTGACCCAAGGGAGTCAGCACTTATGGGTCCAGTGTTGGTACAGGCTACCACTGAGAAGGTGCAGATCATCTAGGAGCAGATGAAGACTGCACAGAGTCGGTATAAGTATTATGCCTATAGGAGACAAAGACCCTTGGAGTTTGAGGAGGGCGACCATATCTTCATACGAGTCTCGCCTCGATGAGGATTGTGGATATTTGGCCGGGGCAGCAAGCTATCTCTGAGGTTCATTGGACCTTTCCAGATCCTCAACTGTGTAGGCGAAGTGTCGTACTGCCTAGCTCTTCCCCCACAGATACACTGGGTGCATAATGTTTTCCATGTGTCGCAACTGAGGAGGTATGTGCATGATCCACCGCACGTTATCGACTGGGGTGAGATAGACATTGACGATGGGGCGACGTCCGCGGAGTTCCCGGTAGAGATAGAGGATCAACAGGAGTGGGTCTTTCGTGGACGGTCGATCCCTCTGGTGTGAGTTCGGTGGCAGCACGGGAACCTCCAAGAGAGCACATGAGAGCGGGAGGCTCAGATATGTGCTCACTACCCCCATTTGTTTCCTTAGCTTTTGTTATAGCTTTCAAGGAAGAAAATCCCTAAGGTGGGAATATGTAAAGACCTGGAAATTCCATGTATTTTTTTTAATTAAATGGAATTATTATGAGTCTTCAAAAATTGACGGCACATGATTATGAGGCCTAGAGATCCTGAAATGGATTTTGAACTTTTTTTAAGGTACGTTCAGTAAACGTGCAAGTGGTGATTTCTAACTTTTGAACTGGTGTGCAGATTAAAAATCTAAGGGCACCGTTGAATTTGTAGCATCAGGATTCGCTTTAGGGAAACTTAACTTTTTTTGGAAAAAGTCGGATGAAAAAGTTAATTTTTGGATTTTATATATAATAAAATAACTTAACAAGTTATTTTATTTCTTTCATTGTAACTGTTGAGCGATTGTGGCGGGACCGCTGGGGTGTCAGACCATTTAATGGACAGTTACACTTGGTTATGTAACTGCACCATTGGGATAATTAATAATTTTATTAATTAAATCCATTAATGAACCTCATTAATTGTGTGGTGGTTTGATCTCCTCTTTTCTTCTATTTAAACAAAGCTTGGGCATGGGTTTTTGGCACTAAAGAGAGGAACCACTGATGAAGTGTCGACGACGTCTTCTACCAATGTAGAATGGAGCTTCAATGACTATTGGAGGATTCGACGATGAACATCAAAGGACGTGAATCTTCTCCTTCGTCTGCAACGCCCTCGAACGTGGACACTCCTTCCTCATCTGCAACGACTTCCAACGAACTCGAGGTAGGGGGTTTTGTTGTTTAACTAAGAGTTGTTCATTCTTGAAATGCTTCCCTTGTTATTATGCTAACGCGAAGAGAGCAGGTCAAACGAACAAGGCCTGGACCCGCTAACGATCTCGGTATTGGTTGTGTTCTTCGTGGGAAACCAGAAGATATGACGGCAAGGTGGAACCAAGGGCCGCGCAGCATAGGCACCGTCCCGGGAAGCCCGTAGGCACAGACATGAATAAAAATGGACCACCAGAGCTTCGTCGATGTCCTGCAGAAGCATCATCGACACGATGGCGCCGAAAACTAGAGGAAACGGTGGCCGGCTACCGCCGGTCGTGAGAAGGTGGTGGTCAGCTACTGTCAGTCGTGAGAAGGTGGCGGTGCCTGAAGGTGTCGCGGCGGACAAAGGGTCAGCTAACATTTTTCGGTCGTGTCGGAGCAGGGCGGCACGCCATAGAGGAAGGTCGCAGCTTCGAGATGCATCGGTGGGCGGACCCGTGGTCCGCGAGTTTCGTAGGTGACCGGTCTAGTGGGACTGACCAGGTGGTGCGGCGCCATCCGGCACTACTGCTTTGAAGACCCGAATGGCTCAGCCGTTTGGGAGGGGAGCGAACCCCCCCGCACCCGACGGGACGCGCCCAACTGGGTGGGCCGGGCCAAACCTGCGGTCCAGCGGGCCAGACCAGGCCCAACCAAACTGGGTCTGGCTCAGCGGGTTGGGTCGGGTCAGACCGGACCCAGACCCTTTTTCAACCCAATTACGCTTAAATGGGTGTATCTCCTAAATTGGATGCTCGTTTGATGAATCGTCGGTGGCATTGGAACCCTTAGGACGTGGCGGTCCTTTTGAGATACTCCACTTGAGTTTTGAAGAAAGTTGGAGTACATACGGGTTGGATCAAACCCAACTCCAACCGGGCCCTCGGCACTAAAATGCCTATAACTTACAAACCGGGCGTTCGATTGAAGCGTCGTCTATTGCGTTGGAACCCTTATGACATAGCGGATTATTGGGTTACTTCTTCATGGGACTCCGTGGTGGTTGAAATACGACCGATGGCTTGAAGAGTGGATCCTCCAGAATCAAGTGTACCAAGTGTGGGAATCCAGTAGTTGGCTATGACGTGAAGAATGAATAACGATCATGTGTGGGTCAGCACCGAGCGATCATGTGTGGGTCAGCACCTAGCGATCATCTGTGGGTCAGCACCAAGGGATCCTGTGTGGGTCAGCACCGAGCGATCCTGTGTGGGTCAGTACCGAACGATCCTGTGTGGGTCAGCACCTAGGGATACTGTGTGGGTCAACATCGAGCGATCCTGTGTGGGTCAGCACCGAGTCATCCTATGTGGGTCAGCACCGAGCCATCCTGTGTGGGTCAGCACCCAGTGATCCTGTGTGGGTCAGCACCAAGTGATCCTGTGTGGGTCAGCACCGAGAAATCTTGTGTGGGTCAGCAGCAGATCCTCTTGACAGAATAAGATGATCCGGTTTTACAACTAATCATATGTACTTCTGTACTTAAGTTATACCTGGTGTGAGTTGTCTTTTGATTTGTGCTTTGTGATTAAGATCATACTTTGTGGCTTTTCCTTTGTGAAATTCTGAGAGACCATCGGGGGTCTCGGGGGCCCTACTGGGTATTGTTATACTCACCCCTTCACGGGCTTCGTCCGCACCTTGTTGTGTCTTGTGTAGACGATGGACAATTAGATTGAGTCTTGAGGAGACAGGGCTTGACGGTGCTCGAAGGTTATTGACAGATGGTGTACGAAGGTGACTGGTAGACATGGAGAGTTGTGGGGACGAGTTGTACCTACCCTTCTGGTAGGAACCTTGGCGGATGACCTCAGGAGATGTTTTCCCTTTTTGTTGTACTTCCATTTCATTTGGGATTGTATGTTGGCCCCTTTACTTTTAGTACTCACTTTTACACTCAGTGGTGGTTTTTAGTTGTGGTTGTACCTTTCTTCTTCTGTTGTGTTTACTTGTGCGTAGTGTGCCATGTCTGTGTGTGTGCAGGTTTTTGAGGCAATGTCTTCCCATTTTAGGGATATGTCTTTCCGGTGCTAGTCACCAACCCCTGGCCTATGGAATGTGGGCTTGGGGTAGTCACAGCACGGGCCCCGGGGGACGGGTCGTGACAATGGTAGTGTGATTTGTTGTAATACCCATACCACACGAACCTCATAATTTAAGAGGATAGTTCTTATTGCTGAATTGGTGATGAGACAAGTCGATGAACATTAACATGTTACTTGAAGAAGATTAGATTGTGAATTGTAAAACATGGACCAGAATTTGATGTTGATGATTGATGTTGAATGACGGAAACCATGGATGATGTCTAACACTCAATCACTATGTTTGTTCACATTATACGCCAAATAAATGGCGGGGCCTCAACTCTAACTAATCCACTGGTTGTGATCAAGAAGATAACTTCATGACATTTTTTCAATGGATTGTCTCAAAAAAAATCTCACCCAAATCTCACTAAGGCCACAACTAGCATGGAAAATTCTAGATCCCCAACTCAATACCCTAGAAATGATTGGTCA
This sequence comes from Viscum album, assembly GCA_963277665.1. Taxonomy (NCBI): domain Eukaryota; kingdom Viridiplantae; phylum Streptophyta; class Magnoliopsida; order Santalales; family Viscaceae; genus Viscum; species Viscum album. The sequence goes on from OY728123.1 coordinate 1,473,038,033, forward strand.
ATACATACAAGTATTAAAATCTAGGTTATGTGAGCACCAATGTTTTTTCTCATGCTTGTAGTTGTCTATTGAAGGATCAAGCATATACTCCCAACTCAATATTGTAGCATCATAATGAGGGAACTCAAAATGATCACCACAATGACCAACTAAACCTTCATCTAAATTGAGATTTAAAGAATATAATCATGATGTAATCAGAAGTGAGATTATATCCAAGGTTAGAACACTATTTCCAAAACTGAATTCAAAATTAGTCTAATGTATATATATGTAAGGTTTTTGGGGGTACAATTACATTTAAACACACACACACCACACACACAGGTCGGAAAGGCAGGTCATAGCCCCCCAAGGGGGTAACTCACTCATCAAACCTTATTTATTCAGTACATGACCCGTAGACCGAGTGGACATGAAGCGCATTGCATGGTTCGTAGGCGCAATGGGCATAAAAGCCCATTACATGGCCCTGAAGGCCCAAATTTTTTACCCGAAAGCCCTTCGGTGAATAGTTCTGTTGCAGTACCCAAACTGCTACATTACCTACTACAGTATTGTTGTCGTTATAGTTCCTACTACAGTGCCCCTCACAATCCCCCCTACACTAACTAAGCCTTCAAAACCAATGACTAGCAAGATTCGAATAACATACCTTTAGTTTTGAGTGTCTTAATTCGTTGAAAATGTTTAACAGAGATGCGCCGATAGTGGGGTTCAGTGAGGCAATAGTGGTGTTCGACGAGGCGGTGGGGCGAGGTGGCAGTGGGGTTCGGCGAGGCGGCAGTGGGTTCGGCGAGACGGTAGTGGGGTTCAGCGAGACGGGGGCGAGGTGATAGCGGTGTTTGGTGAGGCGGTGGAGTGAGGCGGCGATCGTTTTCGATGACGTGATAGTGAGGTTCAGCGAGAGCAACGACGACAGCACCAGTGCGGCTCGACGAGAGTGGTGGAGCGACGGCGGGGCGACAACGGGGTTCGATGAGAGCGGCGGTGCGGCGACAATCGACTTTCGCGATAACTTGAAGTTGTGCAAAGAAGACATCCAGTTAGGGTTTCTTTTAAAAATTGTGATATGTCTTTTATCAACGCTTTCAAAAAAACGATGATAAAGAGTAGTTTTATCAACGTTAAAATCAAAAGTGTTGATAAAACAACTCTTTACCAGCGCTTTTTTAGCACTGATAAAAAGAGATCTTTATCAACGCTAAAAAAGTGATGATAAATATCTAATATTAATAATTTATTTATATTAGTATACATATTTATAAAATTATATATATATATAATATATATATATATATGTTTATTTATAATTACAACTATAAATATATATATATATATATATATATATTTATAATTATATATAAAATAAATATATTTATAAATATTTGTATATATTTATATAATTATATACATATTTATTTATTTATTTATTTATAATTAGAAAATTATAATAAATATATTTATTATATTTATACATATAGTAAATATATTTATAAGTATTTGTATATATTTATATAATTACATATATTTATCAAATTATAAATATTATAAATAAATAAATATTTATTTATAATTATAAAATTATCATAAATAAATTCATTATATTTAGAATTGTAATTATAAATAAATATGGATATATTTAAATAATTATAATTATATTTATTATAATTATATAATTATTTAAATAAATATATATTTATTTATAGTTGTAAATATAATAAATATATTTATTTTTAAAATATATTTTATTATAATTTTATAAGTATTTATGAGAACATAATAGGTTCGTGAGTATAACATGAATGAATCATATATACCTAGTAGAGTATAAATCATAAAAAAAAACGACATATATGAACAATGTGAATAATAAGAGTGTCAATATGTATAGAATGAACATTCACGATGAATACATATCATATGCATGCATCATAATAGTACAGGTAATCTTAATATTTAGGAACCCATGATCATGTCCACAAATAAACCTATGATCATACATCGTCAATTATACCCATACATTATATGAATATAAACAATGACAATGTCCATGAATATCATCCTCATGGTGTATATATATATACATATATGCCAACGAGCCTGTACCTAAGTGGTAGAGGCTTCTACTTGGCATCCAAAAGACCCAGGATCAAATCCGAGCTGGGATGAATTTTCTTGTATTGTAGCAGGGGCATTGTAGCAGCAATGTAGCGGCGGAGGCACTATAGCAGGGTACTATTGCGGCGAAGGCACTGTAGCAGGACATTGTTGAGGTGGCGGTACTGTAGCACTACTGTTCACCAAGGGGTCCTTTAGGCCAAAAAATTGGCTTTCAAGCCTTGTATTCAGGCCACTTGGCCTTGGACCTTCGGGCTATATAATGGGTCTCCCTTTACCCAGTCTCAAAGAGGTCTTTGCTTTAAATAATAAACTGAGGCTTCGGCCCCAACCTTTAATACATATATATATATATATATATATTGATCGTTGGAGACATATATATATTTATTTATAATTATAATTATAAATAAATATATTTAAAAATTATTTATATATAATTATAAATATATAATTATAAATATAATAAATATATTTATTATTTAATAAAATTTATTATAATTTTATAATTATTTAAATATATGTTTATTTAATTATAATATTATAAATTATTTTTTTAAACATTGTATATATATATATTCGAATTATTAAAAAATATATATTAATATATCATATTTATATTAATTATAAACATGCGTTTTTTAATTAATATTTATAAATAAACATTATTTTTGAATATGGATATCATAATTTTATATAAATTAATAGTTTTTTTATTAAAAACTTTTATCAAGCCTTTTTTAGCGTCGATAAAAGTTATCTTTATCAACATTTTTAGTTAGTGCTGATAAATATAAGGCTTTTGTAATAGGTGATAAAAGATGGTGGTGCCCTTGCACCGATTTGTGGTAGTGGTGTGATTAACTTATATATCTTTATGCATACAAGCATTATTCGCTCTATCTTCGCAATCATTGCTACTGTGATGACTCTCGTTTAGGAATAAAACATGGACTTTAAATACCACGATTAGCATGTTTAAAGCAACATAACATAATAATGACAATGAATGAATGAATTCCTTTAAGTAATATATCATACAAACATTGTTTCAGACTATATTGGTATTCACGAAAACGATTGTCATAGGTCATGGAAACCGATCATGGCGTGGGGTGCTCAAAGCCCACACGCTAGTAACGACCGACCTCGCTTATGAGCTTGCAACAAAACCGATGTTAGAACTATTCCAATAAAGAATTAAGCACCTTGCACTAGGCCAAAATACCCCCTTTAACTTTTGCACCACCACATGTGGGAAGTGACATGCAACTCGTCGCTCAAAGTTCATCTAAATCGGTAGCCATTGAACATCTAAATCGGAGGTGAGGGTTTCAAAAGGCGACAAAACAATTTATGTTATTCTTTTGGCAGAGGTGATATGGAGAGAAAAGGAATGATACGAGGGGAGAAGTAGTTTTCTGATGTTTGGTGAGGTAATGTGAAGAGGGGAGAAATGATAAGGGGAAGAAATGAAGAGAAATGGATTTATCTCCTATTGGTTTTAAATCATTCCAAAATTGGAATGATTTAGAAGGAAATGGTGGTGGAGGATTATTAATAATTTTAAATTATAACCTCATCCCTATTTTTTACATGCATCACAAAACAATTTCTTTACTTTTCTTTTAAAAAGATTCATTAAATAAAATAGATAGAAATATTTTTTTTTACTAAGTTATTGATCCAAACAAAAAGAGAAATAATTTCATTTGATTTATTTTATTCTATATACTATGAAATCATTTTTTTTTTATTTTACTAAAATCTCACCAAACATTATATTAAAATTTGCACATTGGCGCCATAGGTTCAGGGAAAAAATCCCAAGTTATCGATGACGAGGCCATGCACCAATTGCGGGTCCGGTTGGTCAACGCAGGCTCTCATCTAGCGCGTCACGGACCGAATGGGAAACGTCTTTTCCTGCTCTTCACGGCCTCAGGGGTGAAAAAGCTGGCGTCCCAAATACAGAATCGGATGATTCAAGGCTGCCCTGCTCTCGTCAGATCAAAGCTATATATATAATGGTCATCGGTCTTTTGCCTTAAGCCGGTCCTTCCTAGCGTTTCATCCCTCCCTACCCACCCCCTACCGTCTCTTCTCACTGGGTGGACGGCCGGAGAATTCTCCTACTGCGTTGCCTCGATTTACTCTGCCCCCGCGTCAAATTTCACTTCGATCGGAGTGAAGCTCGCTTGTATGGCTCGAAACGCCTATTTTGCGGACTTTTAGAAGTTGAAAGTTTGTAAAATCCTCCAACCATTTGGTAAGTTTCTTCGATGTGAAATAAAACCCTAATTTTGTCATTTTATGTTTTTATTTCACATGACCCTCTATCTGTCAAGTATTGTTTTGGGGAGCTCTTAATATTTTGCGGGGTTCTTGATTCATGTTTCATCTTGGATGTTTAGTGATGAGTTGTCTCAGCTGTGTCTGTTTGGGCAGAGTTCTTGGAGGCTTAGACTTTTGGTTTTCTTGATGTTGTGTTTTTTTCCGTGCTTCAGTTCGGTCTATGATTTGCTGGGAATGTATTGAGGTCTCAAGTGAATCCGTGCTTCTTTTTTTATCCAACTGGAAACAGAGGTTGTCACGTATTTGTTGTAAGGACGAGAGAGGTGTTTCTTGGTATCCAGTTGCAGATCTCGAGTCTTTGTTTTTTGTTTTAGTTTGCTTAACAATACCTGGAATCAGTTGGTAAAAAAATCATTCGATCTAAGAAGGTTTTGACAGTTATATTTAGTGAGATGACTTCTCGTATCCACAATGGAAGGTGTAAGCAAGTTTGTAAAACTTAGGCCTTATGTGTGTTGTTTTTTTAAGTTTGTGTACTTTGGCAATCCTGAACAAGACCGGTCTGAGTTACCATCAACTACATGTTCTTTTCTTCTGTCCTTAAATTTCATTGGCTGTGATCAGAGTTTTTTCAGTTTAGAATTCAGTTAGCGTTGTTTTCAACTTTATTTATTGGCTAACTGTTTGTTTTTACCTGCTGCATGCTACATATAACAGATGATTTTTGAGGTTGATTTTATTTGAGTGAAGTGTTCGTGACACTAATTACAGTTAATAGATATGTTGTTCTGGAGTTTCAAGGTTGCTCTTGCTGATAAGTACATTTGGTAAATTTTTACATTATTTGATCCCATTAAGTACATTTGTAATCCATTGTGCTTTGCTTTACTTCAATTTGTAGAGATGACCTATTTTCTAAAGAAAGGAATTTTGAGCGTGATCCATGTAATTGTTGGGTCCATGAATGTGTTAATGATGTGCATGGGATATCAATGTTGTCTTTGTTGGCCAACTTTTAAAAGCGAATCCAGTTGTTAAGCCCAAAATATGGAAGGACTAGAAAAGAAGGCACGAGACTGATGAAATGCTTGAAGGAAGATTTTTCAAAGTATTCTTGCATGGTAGAGGCAGTGCAAAAGAGTATAGTATGAGGGAGATCTAATTTTTATGAGTCATGCAAAGAGATCGTAAGCTATGGCTCTTAAATGCAGGATGTGCAATACATATATGATTGAAGGAAATTTCTCAAGGCATCATGAGAGAGCTAAGAGTATGCTTTTAAGTGTGTATGAAGTTTACTAAGGGAGTAGCGCTAGAGGGAGACCACGTTCGTCCGCCCTACAGGTATAACTCAGTATAAACCCTTAAATCTCTTGAAATCTTTCTCTTAGAAAAACTCATGCTTAGTTTTTTAATCAACCTGCTTGTGACATAGAATTAACATGTTTCACATTATGGGTGCATGGCACAAAAACCCTAAAGCATGCAACTCCTATAGAATGACGACTAGCATGGACTTTTAGGTTGGAGACCCCATTTTGTTGCAAAAGTATATTTTAGAGAGAGATAATGAATGTTATTTTTAGAGGAAGAATCCGAGGACCCTTCTACACATAGAAGAGGGAGATCTTGGAAGCCTTCTAAACATCGAAGACAATGATCCGAAATTTTTTCTTTGACAAGAAATGGATTTGGTACCTTACATTGTATATTTCAATATTTGTGTGTGAATTGGGCAATTTGTGTGAGAGAAAGCTTTAAGTGTGTATGAGAGAGCTAAGAGTATGCTTTTAAGTGTGTACGAGAGAGCTAAGAGTATGAATGTTATTTTTAGAGGAAGAATCCGAGGACCCTTCTACACATAGAAGAGGAAGATCTTGAAAGCCTTCTAAACATCGAAGACAATGATCCGAAAATTTTTCTTTGACAAGAAGTGGATTTGGTACCTTACATTGTATATTTCAATATTTGTGTGTAAATTGGGCAATTTGTGTGAGACAAAGCTTTAAGAGGTAGTGAGCCTATTATAATGACGAGTCAAATGTTCTAAAAAGTGGGTAGTGAATCGACTTTCATCTAGTGCAGTAGTGAGCCTAAAGACAACTTACCTTTTACATACAAGATTTATAGTGGATTGATTTGGTGTGAGACACAACATCTTCACCACTCGTGGACATACGGTGAAGCGGGTGTGCCATATAAACTGTGTACCTTTTTGTGGATGATGTGTGTATTGTTACTAAAACCAAGAATAAATCTATTAACCACTAACATGGTTAAGAGTTGAAATGTGTAGAAAGAAGCAAGTGTTTAAACAATAATTCACTCCCTCTCAGTGTTCGCTTGCACCATTGGTGCCTTTTAGTGGGCTTTATAAGTGATATCATAATGGGGTTTTAACTTTGATCTATTTTTGGTTATCTTGAAGAGAGCATGGTTTAGATTCAGATGTTCTATGAATACTTCAAATAATGTAAATAGTAGTTGAATGCTCATGTTTGATTGTTAGAAACTATTAATTATGTAAGCGTCAGATGACTGTATCTCTTTTCTATGATGTTTGCAATACTGTTTTGTATGGTTTTACCTTCACCACTCGTGGACATAAGGTGAAGTGGGTGTGCCATATAAACTATGCCCGCCTTTTTGTGGATGATGTGTGCATTGTTACTAAAACCAAGAATAGATCTATTAACCACTAACATGGTTGAGAGTTGAAATGTGTAGAAAGAAGCAAACTTTTAAACAATAGTTCACCCCCTTAGTGTTCGCTTGCACCATTGGTGCCTTTAAGTGGGCTTTATAAGTGATATCATAATGGGGCTTTAACTTTGACATATTTTTGGTTATCTTGAAGTGTTTTAGAGTATGGTTTAAATTCAAATGTTTTATGTATACTTCAAACAATATAAATAGTAGTTGAATGCTCATGTTTGATTATTGGAAACTATCAATTATGTAAGAGTCAGACGATTACATCTCTTTACCATGATGTTTGCGATACTGTTTCGCATGGTTTTACCTTTATTAGTGATGATAATATTGAGTTGATGGAAAATAAAGAAATGTATTTTTTCGGTTCCCTTTTAGAGAAACTTTTACGAAGGAGATGAACTATAAAACCTCCAAAGAAATTTGAGAGATTGAAAATTGCCCATGAGGGTGTTAGGCATGGTGAAAATTGCTTCATGACTTTTGAATTTTTGAAAGATAGTTTCAAAATTCAGACTCAAAATCTAGGGCGTAGATACACGGTGGTGTAGGACCGAAACCAACACCAACAACAAACTTCTGAAAGTGCGGAAGCAGGGGGATGAGTTCCAGACACATGCACTGTTTATTAGAAGCGAAAGTTAAGTCGGTGCGATCAACAGGTTGCTGGTGGTGGCCATGTTCAAGAGGAGAGACGTCTGCAAAGATTGGATGGCGGTGGAACTGATTGAACCTATTGACTGTTGCAGAAACTCGTTTATAAATAGGTGGGTGGAGTTACTTGCATAATACATGTCATTGTCGTGTTTAAGCTTTTGTTATCTTGTGCTTTGGAGTGAATGTAAGGTCTTGTTACGTTTTGTTATTTCTTGTTACTCTTTCATTGAAGTTGCCTTGTTTCCTGTGGATTAAGACTTGTTTCGAACCACGTTAAATCCTTGTGTTCTTGGTGGAGTGCTTTACTTTTGTTTGTGAGTGCTCGCTTGGGAGTTTGGATGATGTGTGGCAGGGGTGTGCGGCTTCTCAGTTTCAGATACACTGATCCGTGGTGTCGTGAGTTCCAGACCTTTTGGAAACCTAGTTCCGCCTTTTGAGGTTTTGGTGGTTGTGTCGTTCCGGATCTTGGAAAGCGACACGACAAGTGGTATTGGAGTGGTGTTCTTGTGTTTGAGCAGCTCAAACAGTGGCTTTCGAAAAGCATTGAAAAGTCTGTCCTTTATGTTTCCTGTTTCAGTGGGAGTTTTCTATTTCAGATTATAGCTATTTACGGCGCACGATGCACAACGATGACAAGGGCCCCCGGCGCAAAAGCGCACGACGTGTGGCAATATTAACTTGCGGCGCATAGAAGAGAGTATACATATATCAACAATAACAGATAATAAATTATACAACATGCAGGAGGAAATCTCTTTACCTCAAGGTGAGGCGGAGACTCTCTTTTATAGAATGAGAAAAAGGAATACATAAAGAGGTATTCCGATGCGGGACTCGGAAAATACCCAGAAGAATAAAAAAGTGTTTTAACACTCCCCCTCAAGCTGGACATGCCCAGCTTGGAACACGAGTCCCACAAAAGAAAAATAACATCAAGGAAAGACCGGACACACTCCCCCTCAAGCTGGGTCGCAGATGCTGTGGATGCCCAGCTTTCGAGCTCCTGGGACGCCTTTAGTGAAGATGTCAGCAAGCTGGTCCGCTGTCGGGATGTGGCTAAGGCTGACATGAGCGTGCTCCAGGTGGTGGCGAAGAAAGTGGCAGTCCACCTCAATATGCTTCGTGCGTTCATGGAAAACGGGATTCGAAACAATCTTGGTGGCTGCCTGATTGTCACACCAGATGTGAGCAGATGTCTGCGGAGGAAAGCCAAGCTCCTGGAGGAGATGTCGAAGCCAAATGAACTCTGTAGTGACAGTGACCATGACTTGGTACTCAGACTCCGCATTGGAGCGGGAGACGATCGTCTGTTTCTTGCTGCGCGAGAGCCCAAAGTTGATGACGACAGTGCTGAAGCGATCTAACCAAGCACAAGGAGACTACTTGAGGCCGTAAAGAGAGCGGCGGAGTCGATAAACTTGAGACTCGGCGCCAGAGGCACAAAATTCGGGGGGCTGAGACAGATAAACATTTTCCTCAAGAAATCAATGGAGGAATGCATTTTTGACATCCAGTTGACGAAGAGGCCAGCGATAATGAGCTGTCAGAGAGATGAATAACCGGACGGAGGCCATCTTGGCAACTGGGGAGAAGGTATCAAAATAGTCAATACCGTAAGTCTGTTGGGATTCAGCATGACTGTGTAAATCCATTTGCAGCTAACCGCCTGTTTGCCTGCTGGAAGGGGGACAAGATCCCAAGTATGGTTTTCTTCCAACGCCTGCAACTCATCCCGCATTGCGGCTAACCATCCCGGGTGAGATTTTGCTTCACCCACAGTGCAAGGAATATAAACTCTCTAGAGCGGATAAATCCCTGTAGGAAGATACAAATAGAGGAGTACTCTGACAAGAGCGAGTACCTTTCCGGAGAGCAATGGGCAAGTCCTCTGGGGCTGGGGCAGGAGCATCGGACGAAGCAGGAACGACAATGTCATTGGTCGGGACGGGGGATACAGGTGATGGACGACGGGAGTATACCCTACCAAAATGGGTGTCAACAGTAGGGGGGACACTGGAGGAGGGTGGATCAGGATAGGAAGGCAATCATCGATGGTTGAGTCGGGATGAGGAGAGGGAAGGGAGAATGGAGAGTTCTCAACAAATGAGACGTCAGCAGAGATGATATACCTCCGAAGGTCCGGTGAGTAACAGCGATATCCACGCTAAGTGTGAGAATAGCCAAAGAAGATGCACCAGAGAGATTTGAGAGAGAGTTTGGAGAGTCCGTGATGTGTGTCTTGAACATAACATAGGCATCCAAACACTCGAAGCGGAAGGGAGTGGGGAGGGAGAGAAGAGAACAGAGCTCGAAAAGGAGTCTCCCCCTGAAGAATAAAATAAGGAAGACGATTTATAAGGTAGGTAGCAGTGAGTATCACATCTCCCCAAAAATGCAGAGACACCTGTTGGTGGAAGAGGAGGGCACAAGCAGTCTCCAAAATATGGCGGTGTTTCCGCTCGGCCACTCCATTCTGCTGGGGTGTATCAGGACATGAGGTCTGATGAATGATGCCTTGCGCCTGGAGAAAGTGATGAAAAGGGGTGGAGAGGTACTCACGCCCATTGTCCGAGCGGAGACATTTAACAGAAGTGGAAAATTGGTTATGAATTTCATTGTAAAATGTCTGAAATGTGGAAAACACTTCGGAGCGTTCTCGAAGGAGGTATAACCAAGTCATTCGCGAAAAATCATCAATGAAGGATATATAATATTTATACCCCAAATGACTCGAGATGGTACAAGGACCCCAAACGTCTGAATGAACCAGATCAAAAGGTTTGGAAGCCCTTGTATCCACCCGAGGAATGTAGGAAGTGTGATGATGTTTCGCAAAAGTACACGGCTCACAATGAAAAGAAGTATGTGGTTTGAAATCTGGATAAAGCTGATGAATGGTGGAGGCGGGCGGGTGTCCCGACCGAGAATGAAGATCCAAGGCACGAGCAGAGGTAGATGTGCAGGCGACGGGTGTCGGTCCATCAAACATGTAGACCCCGTCCTGAAGCGTGCCTCTACCAAGTTCCCGATTCGTAGTCAGCTCCTGAAAAACCACAACAGAGGAGGTAAATATGGCAGCATAGTTAAAATATTTTGTGACCTTACTGATTGAAAGAAGATTAAAGGGACTGCGGGGTACATGTGCCACAGAGGGCAAGTGAAGTGATGACGTCAGGGAGCATGCACCGAAACCCGCAATGGGGATAGTGGAGCCATTGGCGACGATGATGGCTGATGGACCGTTATAAGGACAGTAGGAGGTTAACATACCAGCATCACCAGTGAGCTGGTCAGAGGCACCCGAGTCGAGCATCCAGACAGGGGAGCGACGACCAACAAAGGCGGTGGAAGCAGCAGAATGGGCTAGAGAAGCCGAAGATGGACCAGATCCGGTAGGGGTCCGAGGATCATGACTCAGCCGGATGTCCGCCATAGATAGGGCCAGAGATGGGATAGTGACGACTGAGAAGGGAGCCTCCTGGACTGCTGTCTGACCCCGCCGCAGGTGCTGAGATGGGCGCCCATGAAGTATCCAACATTGATCAATCAGGTGGCCGAGGTTGCCACAATGTTGACAGAGGGGACGTGGACGACCGCCCCCTACGACCACGACCACGAGGGCCTGAGCGGCCACTGTCACGACCGACGAGGCGGGTGGAGGCAGTGATCATTTGGGGTAGAGCTGAAGAGACTGCCATGGAAGCGTCGGGTAGCAGTGTAGGACGCAGATGTGGGCAGCGCCAGAATCAACGGGAGGTCGGGCGTGCCGGGAAGCCGTGTGAGGCCGCGAGAGGTAGCGGACAACGGGAGGGGCGCCAGGAGGCGGTGCTAGTTGTGCGCAGGAAGAGCCGGGTCACCCGGATGGAGCCGCCTGGACCGATTCACTGGGAGGGAGTTGGACTGCTTGGAGGGGGCCGCTGGGACCGATTCGTCGGGAGTCAGCCGGTCTGTCTGGAGGGAACCGCCTGGAGAGGGAGCCGCCTGGACCGATTTGCTGGGAGGGAGCCAGGCTGCCTGGAGCCGCGACTGGAATAGAAGTAATCGGACGGGCGGGCGCCGGGAGGAATCTGCTGGGAGGTCGGGCGAGGTCGCCGGACGAGCGCGTCGGGAGGGCGGGTTCGCCGCGCGAGGAAGCGGTGCAGGCCGGGAGTCGCCGAACGAAGCAGGCGCGCCGCGTGGAGGTAGGGTGGTTGCCTGGAGAAGCGAAAGCCGACAGGTACGGGAGCCGGCATGTGCAGAGCCGACAGTTGCTGGAGGCGGCAGGTGCAGAGCCGGCAGTTACTGGAGCCGGCAGGTGCGGGAGCCGGCGGGTGCGGGAGTCGAAAACGACGGCGGGTAGGGCGCGAGTCGCTGGAGACGAGCTGAGAGTTGTGGGAGGTATGGGAGCCGCAAGCCGGGAGCCGCGGGAAGGATGCAGTGTGGAGATACCGCCGGTTTGGTGCGGCTCACAGGGATGCGGGGACTTGGATACGCTGGACGACACATAGGGTGTCGGGATGAGGGTGACAGGATGAGGGCGCCAGAAGAGGTGGGTCGGGCGACGGGACGCGTCGCAGCGGAGGGGAGGAGGGCAGTCGGGAAACCGCACAGGGAGGCAGTGCCATATGAGCCGTCGATGGAAGCCGGGAAAGCCGCGTGAGGGCGGGGCCGGGACGCGTCGCGGAAGGCGGGGCCGGCGGGAGCCGGGAAGCCGCAACGTAAGCGGAGAGCCAGCTGGGAGAGAGAGCCGCCGTCGGGAGTGCCGCATCGGACAACGCCAAGCGGGGCCGATAGACGACGAACCGGGAGGCGCCGATGGAAGGGTGAGCCAACCGATAGAGTGGGGGGGGGGGAATTGACCGGAGAAAAAAAAATTTGGATGGAAATCTTAATTTCCCTCTTTTCCCTCTGATACCATGTAGGAGGAAATCTCCTTACCTCAAGTTGAGGTGGATGCTCTCTTTTATAGAATGAGAAAAAGGAATACATAAAGAGGTATTCCGATGTGGGACTCGGAAAATACCCAGAAGAATAAAAAATGGTTTTAACACAACAATTACATAAATATATAAGATTTGTGTCAATAATTCATATTTCATTCATCTCACACATAAAATATGAATGCAAACAAAGATTAAAACATAAAACATTTAAGGAGTGAGGGTTCTCTCATTTTGAAATAAATCAATTTTTTTGAAATATTTAAAACAAACAATTAAATATTTTAAACCATATATCTCAAAAAAAAAACAATAAACAAAAAAATTAAAAAACATAGCATTAAAAAAGAAGTGAAGTGCCCTGCCATGGACAGAGAGGGGTCGGACATCCGTAATTGAAAAAAAAAAACATAAATAAAATTGAATAAAAAAATCACTTGATGGGGTTCGCTTCACACTCAAGGTGTGCCGCGTGCGTGCGCCTGCCCTGGACGAGGAGCTCGGCTAGGGCGTCGTGCTCGGTTGGTTTGGGAAGCGACTGTCGAGGGAGATGACTAGGTCACATTGCTCGACTTGGTCCAATTGAGGTTGGGTTGCGGCTGTCGTGGGAAGAGGATAGTGTTGCGTAGTAGGGGAGGTCACTGTTTGGAAGGGTTAAAAAATGCAGAAAAAAATAACCGAACAGGTTGGCGCAGTGGCGCGCTCCACGCCACTGGCGCCATTGCACAACATAGCGCGTGCCACTGAGCGCCTTTCCAGATGAGCCATGGCGAACCTATGGCATGACGCTCAGATTCCTGGCGCGCGCCATTAATAACTATGTGCAAAACATACAACCTCCTTTTTCTTGCCCTGTCTTTGGATCTTCCTCTTCTTGAAAGGACGGTGCTCGAGAGTTTTAGACTGTTTATAGGTCTTGGGCCCTTTTGCCTTGTTCTTACTTTTTTGGTTTATCACACCTTATGTCTTTAATCTACTTGACGAGTCAAATTAAGAAGTTTCAAAAGACTCTTCTCATTATTGCTCATATTGTAATTAACAATGAAGCTGGAGAATGTCTTGGGCGGTGATGAAATTATGAGATCTGTACGCAATTCATCTGAGAATTTTAATCCTAATATGTCCAGGTGTTCAATGTAGCTAATGAGCTTGACTACATGAGTCTCAGCTGGCGCAGACTCTCCAAGCTTAGTTGTGAACAAAGCATTAAAGATCTCATATCCTCATGTTGCTATAAGCATCCATATCCTCATGTTGCTTTAAAGCTCATTAGACATGAATATCATGAAGCACTGCACAACTGTAGCGCCGTTCAGAAGTTTCTCATAGAGAGATAGCTCTTCATCACTTCCTCATAGGCGCAACTGGTAAAGGTTCTTCCAGCACATACAATTTCCTTTCATGGTGAAGGATGACACGTAGACATCTTTGCCACTCATGGAAATTAGTTCCAGTGAGAAGGTTTTCCTTCTCAAGTATGGATCACAATGATATCTTTGATGTCATTTTATTACTGTTTCTACAAATAAGATAAGCAGAATTTTAGAACTTTATCTGATAAATCTGATAAATTTAAACAAATAAATAAATATTATATTCATTAGTCTCCCACTATTTTATCGAAACCTAATAGCCTTCACCATTGATTCCAGAATATCCTGTTGCTTGAACATTATAGTGGCAAAGATCCATATTCCCCTTCTCATTACCCCAACTTTGATTGGTCAAACAATTTGAATGGTTTTAGTTAAACATTTCAAATTCCAACTGCATTAACTCACAATTTATTGATCTGTTGAGTGGACTCCCAAATCCTGAAATCATTAATTTAGATTTTCTCAACCCTTGCCTCTCAGTTACATCAAGTTCTGTTTTGACAGTCAATTCTTGATTTGAACTAAGTTAAGTCAACCCCAAACTTCAAGTTAGAATTCCCCGATAATAGCACCCCAACTTTGGCTGGTCAAACAACTTGAACTATGGTTCGATTTTAACTGAAGTACTGGAAGGCTATACCGACTTAATATATATAATTGAGGAATTTTATTCTTTTATGCGTAAATTGTCAATTGTTATCTTTATTATATGCTTGTTAATATTAAATGGATTTACTTAAGTGATTATCTTAGATAACATTTATGCATAAGCCAATTTATTTTAGTTCTATCTTGCATGCTCGTTAAAGCGAGCTTGCGTGCAGGAGCACTGACTGGTTGACTTACAAGATGTTGGAGTAGTTGTTGTTGAGGATTAGTTGTGATTGTTAAGATGATCACCACTACATGTTTTCTCCGCACCCACGATAAAAAACTGTGACTATAAGATCGAAAACAACAGCTATCAGGTATAGCGACGATTTAAGCAATTGTGGATATAGGAGCCGTCAAAATAGGTCAGTGCTCCTGCACGCAAGCTTGCTTTACCCACACCCCATTGGGGTGAGCTTACTATAAAATAAAAAATTTAAGGAATGTAGGTTGATCGTCAACTTAATGCCCCCAATTTGTCCGTTTTGCATTACCAGTATTATTTTAATAGTTGGGATGTGCCTTTGGTGTGAAAAAAATAATAATAACTCCACCTCTCTAAAAGTAATACATATTGGAACTCACATTCTCCAAAAATTAAACATGTAAGGTAATATATATAAGATATCATTGATCTAAATTATTATAAAAATAATGTCTTAGTTAATATGTTCATATTTTCATAATGAATAATTAATTTTATTCATTTCAATTTTCATAGCAAGATCAATTCAATCACCTTTTCAATCAATATGTCTCAAAATCTCAAAATGATAGTTTTTTTTTGAATTGTTTTTATTTATTTATTTATTATAAAATTAAAACTGGTCTATAAATTACATTGAATTTTTCATATAAATATCTAATATTATAAAATATGGGGTGGTGTTTTGTTTTTTTAATGACTTAATGATATAGTCAATCCTATAATAACTTTCAGCATTACTTGAATCCATATACCTGAAAATTACCTTTGCCGGGACTCTTTATCGATGCTCCAATCTCCTCACCTCGTCCTCCGATTTCCACGCGTCTGCTAGGGTTCGTAAGATTTCCGTTCCTCAATCTTCGTTCTGATATCCCACTCTCAATCTTCTCGCCCTCTATCAATTTTCCTCACTCATCGGACTCCAATTTACCCCATCAATTCTCCACACTGATTGGGATAATCGCTGAGCGGTATAGTGAGGTAAAGTTACCTTCTCCTTTCTCTCCTTACCTCAATCTTCCCGTTTCGTTTGGCTGGTGTACCTCCGTTCTCCAATCCCGTCCCGTTGGCCTCCTTCGTTAGCCCGACTTCATACTCCCGATCGAGATATTTTGGATCCTTAACATCATCAGGTTCAACTCTATCTCTGCCTGTACTATTTTTTCCTCCGATTTCCGATTTTCGATTTCCGATCCCAACCCTTCTCGCTCCATAGCTTTGACTGCGTTCTGCAGATAGACTGATTTCTGCCCTTTGATTTTCATCCCCAAAAGCTTCAGGTCTTCTGCCCTTTGATTTTCATCCCCAAAAGCTTCAGGTCGTTCTCTGGGAACTGTTCTCACGGATATTACATCTCACAGTACAGGTACCATTAATAAATTAGTTGTGTTTTTTATTTTACAGGGGTTGCGGTTTTTTACTAATTAAGCTGTCTGCAGTGGTATCATGTTAATGAAAACTCACTTTTCTGTCCTTATGGATTTATTTAGTATGTTTATGATTATTTTTATAATATGCAATGGTAAACTAAAACAACATTTAAAACTAGTAATCGTAATGATCTAATATTAACCAGGATCACACAGGTAATGTATGGGTTATAAGTAAGCTCTCCCCACCCTGATTTTGAGTAGACTAAAAAACATAGTAAAAATATGATTTTTGGGATGAAATTTAACAATGGGGGATTTCATGACAAAAATTATTTTTTTACATATTTGAAAATAGAAAATCTCTAGAACAATTTCCAAATCCTTGGTTTAATCCTTTGAGGGTATCAAAAGTAATTTTGGAATAAAAATCTGCAGTAAATAATGAAGAACCAATGAAATGAACAAAGAAGCTACCACAGCCTACTGATTAGTTGAAACAAACACAAAACGATTATTACTTCTGATTTTGTTGAAACTAGCAACATAAAATTAACAATGAGAGAAAAAAATTTAGTATTGCAATCAACAAAACCAGAAATATGGCTGCACCCTTTTCATTTGTGGCTGCCAATTTTTTATTCTAAAATTGCTTGTGACATCCCCATAGCAGATGGGACCAAAGATTTGGAATTTTCTCTGAAGCCTTTCTATTCTAGCATTTTTCACAAATTTATTTTTATGGAAACGCCCATTGTTTAATTTCATCATTAAAAAAACATTTTTTCACTATTTTTTTCATACTCTAAAAGAGTGGGGAGGGACTTACAACCCTACATATTGATGTCCATGCATTATCTTTGTGCTCAACTAACAATAGATCATTCTGATTAGCAGTTTTAAATGTTGATTCAATTTACAATTGCATATCATAAGGTTTCATTTTCGTCATTTTCCCGCAATCTTCAATGACGCTCACCAAAAAATTAATACCTTCATTGACAGATGTATTAATATGTCCTTGGGCACTTAAATAATCAATGCATAATCAAGGTTAACTACATACTCAAAACAACCCCAAGGGGGGTGCAACAACACATTAGAAAAACTTCTCAATTGTCCATAAACTCACCAAATCAGAGAACATATATGATAATCATACACACACTAAATAAATTCTATCTTTTTTAACATCAAAAGACAAAACATCAAGAATGCAATATAATAAATTTTGTGATCATAACTATCCCATAACATTAAACCTTTAATAAAAATTAAAGATTTTACCCAATCAGATTTCGGCTGGATGAACCTGTGATCACGACTCAACTGAGATAGGATGTGTTGTTCGGAGAGAAAATGACAAGGTGGTGAATTCGTTTTTATAAATTAAAACAACAAAAAAGGAAAAATTCAAAATAAAAGGATTTCGCTACAATGAAGCGATAAAGTGATAAATTCGATCCGTATTATAAAGTTAATAAAGCGAATAAGCACAGCGAAAAACAGACATCGAATTTATGCACATCAAGATTGAATGATGCAATGTGTAAAATAAATGAGATAAAACACAGTTTATAATTACCTTGATGAAATTCTTTCTCTATAAGGATTTAACAGATGAGAGAGAGAGATAGTGACAACTGTGAGATCATTTGAGAAATGGAAAAGAAGATTGGCTTTCTGTCGTTGAAGCATTGAGATTCCACCGTCGTTGTGAGATGAGATCCAAGCCACCTAAGGACTTTTTATAGGCCCCACTGGAGTGGGGGGGTCTAAGGCCGAGTCGGGGCATTAAAGGCCCGACTCGAACCCTTTTGACCATCATTAAAAGCACCCGTGAAGGTTTTGGAATACGCCCATCGACTAGCTGCCCGAGGCTACGAGATGGTTGGTACAACACCTGAGACTCACTGGGCACTGCCTGCCTCCACCGGTTGGTCGATGGACTCCTGTTGGCTGAGGGGCTTCTTTCCACACCACCGACCAGCTGGTGTTTCCTGTTGCCTCATGCTTCAAGAGGTGGCTCCTCCACTTCCTTCAAAGGTCTTCTATGGAACTTCCAACTTCCTTTCATGACCTTTAAGCATGAAATAAGTCATATCAAAGCCTTTAACAAGATCAACATGTTGCTTTTAAATAACATTGCATAAGTCCCATAAGTCCATCAATGTCATCATTTAAAGGCCGAGAGGCGAGACTTGAATTCACTCAAAAGAAATTGTTAGATACATAGAAGGAAGTGGAACACGCCCATCGACTGGGTGCCCAAGGCTACGGGATGGTTGGTACAACACCTGAGACTCACTGGGCACTGCCTGCCTCCACCGGCTGGTCGATGGACTCCTGCTGGCTGAGGGGCTTCTTTCCACACCACCGACCAACCGGTGTTTCCTGCTGCCTCATGCTTCAAGAGGTGGCTCCTCCACTTCCTTCAAAGGTCTTCTATGGAACTTCCAACTTCCTTTCATGACCTTTAAGCATGAAATAAGTCATATCGAAGCCTTTAACAAGATCAACATGTTGCTTTTAAATAACATTGCATAAGTCCCATAAGTCCATCAATGTCATCATTTAAAGGCCGAGAGGTGAGACTAGAATTCACTCAAAAGAAATTGTTAGATACATAGAAGAGTGTGATCATGAAAACACCATGAGAGAGAGATATAACAATCTCCCCCTTTAATGATCGCAAAGACTTCACATGAAACGATAAGTTAAGAGTAAATCAAAAGTGAAACATGTATTCAAAGCAATTCAAGAGATTAATATACAAGAGATAAAAAGAGACAATCAACATGCTCAAGAGATAAATGATATTCAACATGCTCAAGAGATTAACTAAATGATATTCAATAAGCATCTATCCAAAAGATTCCCCCCCTATAACCAAGAAACATCTCCCCCTTTACAAAACATTTCTCCCCAAAAGTCTCTCCCCTTTTGTGAATATCAAAAAGGAAACAAGGGATATAAGAATTTAAAGAGGATTAAAAACAATTAAAAAAAGATTTTTTTAAAACATACATGCATAAGATAAAAAAAGAAATTTTAAAGAGATTTAAAAAAGACGAGAAAAAGAAATTTTAAAAAAGATAAGAAAAGAAAAACAAGAGTAAAAGAAATTTTAAAAAAGATAAGAAAAGAAAAACAAGAGTATTTTAAAGAAGACTACCTCTCTTTTAAGAACCAAAAATACATAGATGAGAGAGAGGAGAGATCTTGAAATGGAGTTCAAGAGGGAAATAAAATTAAAGAGATCGAATAATCATTTCTCATGCAGATCAAGGTTGATGTCCAAACTTTCCCTGAAAAGAAAAGAGCTAGGCTAACCCTTAATTGGAGCATTTAACAGAGCACAAGAGGAAATAATAGATTAATCATTTCAAGGGTTGATTAGTCCACTTTTTTTTGAGAAGCTACCAAATGATATGATAATGAAGCTTGGTGGCGTAGCCCTACATGATATCAAATGCGAGTGCCTTTTGGTACCCAAATTTTGGGTCCGATAAGATTAACTAGTAAACAAGGTAAAGCTAAAACAATCTTGGTTCTGTTGGAGTTGGTGCCATAAAACCATTTTCTTTGTACTTTATGATAAACTGTATTCATAGTTTTTGAATATTAATAAACTTCTTATCACATCATGATTGTTTTTCTGCTTAACATAGTATGTGATAATGTCTCAAGATTAGCTGTATCATTAGAAGGTCATAACAGTTTTCCGCTATGATGAGAACCCGGAAGTGCTACGACACTATTCTTAAATATATGCTCTATAGCCGGATGATATCATTTGAGAGATACAAATGATACAGGCTATCAGGAGTGGAGACTCATAGCGCTTTGAGACATCTTCTCATGGCGTACGTCCTATCCAGTAGGATATTGTGAGAACAAGACCCACTAGTAGGAAATCCACATTTACATGTGTCATGTGATATTTTTATCTGTGGACGTGTGTATTGGTCCTTAGACTTTAAGATTATTATTAATGTGTATTATGAGTCGCACACTTAGATGTGTTGATGAAAACCGTGATGACAAATGTTCGCGGCGAGGTAGGATACAATGAGTGCGTTATGAGTAATATTGCATTAATGAATAATGCGAGAAATAGCTTGTCCCTTCTATTCATTAACGAAAGTTGATATCTCAGGCCTTTGATATAGCCTAAATAAATCCATGACCATGATGTTCTATAGGCAAGTTCAATTCTCGAGAAGTCAAAGAAAGATACATTGAACACATAGGTTGATGACACGAGCATGTAACCTGTTTGATTAGAGATATCGTGATAAAATGATTATATTACACAGTAAGCGTTCATATAAGGTTTTATGTCATTGCGACATTAACTTCTTTCTCTATGGGTGCCTTGACGTGTTGCTAGATGCTAACTTTGAATTTTAGCCTGCTTCGCCTAATGCCACTGAGAAAGAGGTCAAGCGGTCTACACAATAAGTGTATTTAGAATCTCAGTTAAATAATATATTATTATTTATTGTTCAACAAGTTGAATAAATATTATTTCCGGACATGGTTTAATAATTATTCATGTATGCTTGATCGCATTTATTCTGTCACCAGTTATTCGAGAGAATATAATGTGAGTGAAATATTTAATAAATATTTATTTGCTATTTAGTGAATATAATATTTATTTATTTATTGGCGAATAATGTAGTGATATTTATTTAATAAATAAATAGTCATTATTCAAGCCACAATAAATATTGCGGAGGAATGACGGACCGAGTTTAATAGTCCGTTGAGAAAATAATAAATAATGAATATTATTTGATTAAATAATATTTAATTTTAATTCGCAAGTTAAGCTCATGTTGAGAAATAATAATAATAATATTATTATTTGACATGGGGTTTTCGCCAGGATTAAATAAATAATTAAAGGCACTTCTGCAATTATTTTATTTTTAACCCTAGCGATATATAAACCCAATTATGTTATTTTATCAATAGAGTTAATTCATTTGTTTTGGTTGTACACAACGGATTTGGAGAATTCTCTAGAGTTTCCTTCTCCAAGAACGCTTCCAAGAAAGAAGAGCGATCTTCCTCCGCTAGATCAAGGAGAACGCTTTGGAAGAGGTTCTCGTAGCGATCACAGGCGGACGACGCAAGCGCAAGGATCTGCCGTACTAGCATTTAAAGATTCATTCGGTGACGTCTGGAGATTTGTGGAACACGTGTGGATCACCGCTTGAGGGAATTTGCACTTGATTCCTACAAAGCAATGGCACAACAATGCAGATCTGTTGTCAAATCCATCAACGGAGAAAGAGTTCCATCAAGGTAATTCTTTAATTAATTATAAATAATATGTGATGATCCTCCTTTCGGTTCTGACATGATTTTCCTTGTCTATATTCTTTGATTCAATTCCGTAGATCATGACGTTTATCGTTGTGTAAGTCTCGGATTGATCATCGATCACGACAAAAAGCAAAGTTGGGTACGACCCATCGCACGCTTCCGCTGCGCCCAGAACCTATAAGTGGTGTAGTTATTACCTCACACCGCGTGTTGATCGGGACAGATTGACGCGCAGTCAGTCGGAGTACACATCGTGTAGCTCACGCACACAGTGTGTAGCCTGCAATTATTTTATTTTTAACCCTAGCGATATATAAACCCAATTATGTTATTTTATCAATAGAGTTAATTCATTTGTTTTGGTTGTACACAACGGATTTGGAGAATTCTCTAGAGTTTCCTTCTCCAAGAACGCTTCCAAGAAAGAAGAGCGATCTTCCTCCACTAGATCAAGGAGAACGCTTTGGAAGCGGTTCTCGTAGCGATCACAGGCGACGACGCAAGCGCAAGGATCTGCCGTACTAGCATTTAGAGATTCATTCGGTGACGTCTGGAGATTTGTGGAACACGTGTGGATCACCGCTAGAGGGAATTTACACTTGATTCCTACAAAGCAATGACGCAACAATGCAGATCTGTTGTCAAATCCATCAACGAAGAAAGAATTCCATCAAGGTAATTCTTTAATTAATTATAAATAATATGTGATGATCCTCCTTTCGGTTCTGACGTGATTTTCCTTGTCTATATTCTTTGATTCAATTCCGTAGATCATGACGTTTATCGTTGTGTAAGTCTCGGATTGATCATCGATCACGACAAAAAGCAAAGTTGGGTACGACCCATCGCACGCTTCCGCTGCGCCTAGAACCTATAAGTGGTGTAGTTATTACCTCACATCGCGTGTTGATTGGGACAGATTGACGCGCAGTCAGTCGGAGTACACATCGTGTAGCTCACGCACACAGTGTGTAGTACCTTTGACATGACCTACCTGACTGGTGACCGTGTAATTCGGAGATCACACGACGTGTAACCCATTGGACACGCCATATACTCCAGTTTTCGATGTATGATTTACACACGAAGTCCCTAGGTGTGTACCTCAGATAAACGATGAGAGATGTACACGTCGTGTAGCTTGCCAGTACATGCCGTGTACTTATACCAAATTACGCAGATTTAAATTTTATGTATTATACTGTGTAAACCTTGAGACATGTACTTCCGTGTGGTGGTAAAGAGCGTAATGTTCAGATCTGCATATCATGTATTAGTCGTATTACAAATTGTTACTCTACGTGCATTGAAGCATAACATATGACCGAAAAATCATGTAATTCGTGTAATCATCCGTGAAGTACACGTCGTGAAAGTGCGTGATAAGTCAGTATATGAGTATAATACATGTTGGGTAGAATCAGACAAGAATTCACCGCTTTGCCTCCAAGGTACATTTATTTACACAGTTAATTTTAAATGAATTTATTTAATTTGTTTAAAATTATAATGGATGAGAATCTCAAGAAAATTCAAATGAGAATTAAGATAAACGAATTGATTAATTAAAGATAATAATTAATTAATTCAAGTGCGATTTATCTTAAATAAGAACGATTAAGAATTGAATGCTATTTTTATTAAATGCGTCATTCGTTGCATGCATGTGGATGATCATGTGTTAGACCAGACCTTTGTATGTGATTGGTTTCATTTAATTTATTCTTAAATTAAATTGTTGGCCTGCGTGCTTTCTCTCCTGCGTGCCCATGGTTACTTCTATGTTAACCCTTTTCCCCTCATCTGTGTGTGAGTAAAAACATATGTAATGGATGGAGCTCCCAAGCTAGTGGAGGTGGTTCAAGTTTGGAGCTGAGGCAAAACCAATTCAAGAGAGATACATTGATGGACAGATGGAAAACTGTAACATGAACCTTAATTGGTTTATGGTGTTTTCCCCCTAGCTCAACGGTTAGTTTATCAACCGCTAGATAAACTAACCATTAGTAAAAGCTCATGATCATACCGTTTTATTATTTTATTTTATTTCTGTCAAGTTGTATACATAATTAATGAAATTAACGAGAATGCAAGATAGAACTAAAATAAATTGGCTTATGCGTAAATATTATCTAACACATGGTTGATCACTTAAGTAAATTCATTTAATATTAACAAGCAGGTAATAAAGATAATAATTGTCAATTTACGCATAAAAGAATAAAATTCCTCAATTAGGTATAGTCTTTCACTACTTAAGTTAAAATCGAACCATAGTTCAAGGTGCTTGACCAGCCAAAGTTGGGGTGCTATTATTAGGGAATTCTAACTTGAAGTTTTGGGTTGGACTTAACTTAGTTCACATCAAGGGTTGACTGACAAAGTAGAACTTGGTGTAACTGAGAGGCAAGAGTTGATGAAATTTAAATTAATGATTTCAGGATTGGGGAGTCCACTCAACAGATCAAGAAATTGTGAGTTAATGCAGTTGAAATTTGGAATGCCTACCTAAAATCATTCAAGTTGCTTGACCAACCAAAGTTGGGGTAATGAGAAGGAGAATATGGATCCTTGCCACTATAATGTCCAAACAACAGGATATTTCGAAGCCAATGGTGAGAGTTATCGGGTTTCGATAAAATAGTGGGAGATTAATAAATATAATATTTATTTATTTGTATAAATTTTATCTGATAAAGTACTAAAATTATGCCCATCTTATTTTGTAGAAACAATATTAAAATGACTTCAAACATATCGGTGCGATTCATACTTGGAAAGGATAACCTTCTCACTGGCACAAAATTTCAAGAGTGGCAAAGGCGCTTACGCGTTATCCTTCACCATGAAAGAAAATTGTATGTGTTAGAAGAACCTATTCCCGCCACGCCTTGTAATGAGGCAAGCGATGAAGAACTATCTCTCTATTAGAAACATCTGAATGATGTTACGGATGTTTGGTGCTTTATGCTATCATCCATGTCCAGTGAGCTTTTGAAGCAACATGAGGACATTGATGCATATAGAATAATGTCTCACCTTTGGGATCTCTATCAAGAGAAGGCGAGACCAGAGAGATACGAGATCTCCAATGCTTTGTTCACAACTAAGCTTGGAGAGTCTATGCCAGCTGTGCCTCATGTAGTCAAACTCATTGGCTACATTGAATGCTTAGATATCTCAGAGATTAAATTCCCAAACGAGTTGTGTACAGATCTCATACTTTTATCACTGCCCAAGACCTTCTCAAGTTTTATTGTTAATTACAATACGAGCAATAACGAGAAGAGTCTTTCGGAACCTCTTACTTTGATTCGCCAAGGGGATTAAGGGCATGAGGTGTGATAAACCCGCAATCCTTATGGTGAATAAGAAAAGGAAAAACAAGGCAAATGGGCCCAAGACCTATAAACAACCTAAAACTCCCGAGCACCGTCCTTTCAAGAAGAGGAAGATCCAGAGATAGGGCAAGGAAAATGTGGTTGTATGTTTTGCACATAGTTATTAATGGCGCGCGCTAGGAATCTGAGTGCCACGCCATGCGTTCACCATGGCTCATTCGGAAAGGCGCTCAGGGGCGCGCGCCAATCTGTTTGGTTGTTTTTTTTTTTGCATTTTTTTAACCTATGGCCTTCCAAACGGTGACCTCCCCTGCTACGCAACACTATCCTCTTCCCGCGATAACAACAACCCAGCCCCTGCCAGACCAAGTTGAGCGGTGCGACCTAATCGTCTCCCTCGACAGCCGCTTCCCAAACCGATCGAGCACGACGACCCAACCGAGCTCCTCGTCCAGGGCAGGCGCTCGCACACGACACACCTTGAGTGCGAAGCGAACCCCAAGTGATTTTTTTATTCAATTTTATTCATGTTTTTTTCCCAATTATTGATGTTCGGCCCCTTTGTCTGTCCAGGGCAGGGCACATTACTTCTTTTTTGATGCTATGTTTTTTTATGTTTTTTTATTTTTTTGTTGTTTTTTTTTGAGATATATGGTTTAAAATATTTAATTGTTTTAAATATTTTAGGAATTTTGATTTATTTCAAAATGAGAGAACCCCCACTCCTTAAATGTTAGTATGTTTTAATCTTTGTTTGCATTTATATTTTATGTGTGTGATGGATGAAATATGAATTATTGACACAAATCTTTTATATTTATGTAATTGTTGTATAATTTATTATTTGCTATTGTTGATATATGTATACATCTCTTCCATGCGCCACAAGTTAATATTGCCACGCGCCATGCGCCGTGCCGTGCGCTTTTGCGTCGGGGGCCCTTGTCGTCGTTGTGTGCTGTGAATAACTATGGTTTTGCATGTGGCATATTAGGCTTTTGGAAGAGGAATTGCACTCATAAGGAGAAACTAAATGTGTGGTCGTTATCGAGTGTAATCTTTCAATATCTACACATTGGGTATTAGATGCAGTTTGTGGTGCTCACATCTATATCCAAATGCAAGAACCAAGTGGATTTCGAAAGATTGCCGGAGGAGAGGTGGATCTGAGAGCTGTTAATGGTGCAAGGCTGGGTGCTCTGGTCATTGGTGACTACCACCTCTCATTGCCAACAAGAACGATTTTGGTTTTAAAAGATTGCTGTTATGTACCTACATTTACCAAGAACATGATTTCTGTATCATGCCTAGATACAGATGAGTTTATTTTCAAGTTTTGGAAATAAAAGCTATTTCTTTTATTAGGACAACGTATTTTATTTTATTTCACATTTAAATAATGCTCTATGTATTAAATTGCGAAAACTAAGTGTTGACAATTGATAATGAATCATCTTCACACGACTTATATAACACCCAATTTTGGCATTACTGTTTTGGTCATGTAAACGAGAAGCGTTTGACAAAGCTCTGTCGAGATGGTTATTTAGACTCTTCTATCTAAAAACACTTGAAAGATGTCATGTTTGTTTACAAGGAAAAATGACAAAACCACCTTTTGGTGAACAGGGTGAAAGGGCCACAAAGCTTTTAGAATTGGTACACACTGATGTATGTGGACCATTTTCAATAGAAGCTAGATGTAAATATTCTCACTTCATAACTTTTACTGATGATTTGAGTAGATATGACTATGTCTATTTGATGAGGTTTAAGTTCGAGTCCTTTGAGAAATTCAAGGAATTCAAGAATGAAGTATAGAATCAACTTGGTAAGAAGATAAAGAAGCTTTGACTGGATTGAGCTGGTGAATATCTTAACTAAGAGTTTATCGATTTTTTACAGGAGTTTGAGATTTTATTTCAACTCACTCCACTTTACACACCATAGTGGAATGATGTTAGTGAAAGGAGGAACCATACCTTGTTAGACATGGTAAAGTCGATGACGAGTCATGCAAATCTTTCATTATTCTTTTGGGGATATGCATTACAAACTGCGGCGTACACATTAAATCGAGTTCCAACTAAAGCGGCAAACGAAATTTCCTTCGTGTTGTGGAGTTAAAAGAAACCCGTTTTGCCCCATACACGTGTATGGGGTTGCGAGGAGTTTAGTCCTTCTTAGGCAATAAACTGGCACCTCTGGGCACAAAGTGTATCTTTATAGGGCATCCGAAGGAAACAAAAGGATACTACCTATACAACCCCTCATACAATAAAGTGACTGTCGTCAGACAAGCCGTCTTTCTTGAGAGGGAGCACATCCTCAAAAAGGATAGTGGAAGCAAGATTGACTTCGATGAAGTTAATGCTCAAGATACACAAGAGTTGGAGCAGGAATAGGTTCCACAAGTCCCCGTGGAAGAAATAGTTCCTGAAACACTAGTTTTTGAAACACAAGTACTGTGTAGGAGCGTAAGGGAGGTAAGAGAACCAGAGAGAGATGATTTTTTAGTCATCGAAGATGGTGACTTATTATTGGTTGACAATGATTGATTGAGCGAATAGGCCACTTGTATACTTTACTTACCAACGTAGGGGGGAATAAGAAGGGTTAATGTTTAGTTGAGGGCAGTCTGGTAATTGTACTTTTATTTCTTTTACTGTGGGTATAAGTTGGTGTTGGTTCGGGAGGGGTAGAGGGAACAAAATTCAGTTCCGGCAGTTAGCTTAGGCTTGGGATGACAGAGAAGCTCCCACGAGAGAGAAGTATTCTCTTGTGTCTGTAATTGTTGTGAAACAAGTTCTTTTGGTAAGGTTTTCCTTACTGAATTCATTCTAGAAATTTCTTTGCAAACTCTCTCATCTTGGTGCTTTCATTGAGAGGGAGAGCACACAAAGAAGTTTGTGATTTGGATAGAGTTCTTTTTTTGCTACGAGGTGGAGGAAGAAAGAACGCGTATGTTCACGCGAATGGAGAGTCGACTGACTACGCTGGAAGCTGCGGCACCAGAATTGACATCTGGAGCTCAGCGGTAGGAAAGTTAGATGCAGAAGCTGACAACGGCAGTAGTGAAGCTTACCTTGAGTCAAGTGGAAAATAAAAACAAAGAAACCGATCAGGAAGGAGGGATTAGTTTGAGATCCGATGTAGTGGAGGAAGGTCGGACGACTGTAGCAGAGGAAGAAGGATGGGGCGAGCACAGTCTGGCGCTGGAGGAGTTGCATATGGCGTCGAGACAGGTGGAATTGCCAATATTCACCGGAGAAGATCATGTAACGTGGATAACTGGAGCTGACATTTATTTTTCAATCCGACGTATTCGGGAGGAATTGAAGGTACGAATGGCACAATTATGCATGGAAGGGACGGTCCAATACTGGATCATTTCATTAAAGTCAGTGAAACCAGAAATTACTTAGACACAGTTGAAGGCGGAGTTGCTCAGGTGTTATGGCACTGCAGCAAAGGAAGATCCAATTATTGTTTTAAAGGAGCTACGGCAGACTTGAACTATGGATGCTTACATTGATGAGTTTGAGCAAATAGCCTTGCGCATACCAGATTTTACCAAAAAATGGTTCTTAAGTTTGTTTATTGGAGGACTGAGGCCGGAGATCGAGAGTATAGTTTTGACACATGGACCGCAGGACAAAGCTCCATTATTCACTCTGACATGGATAGTGGAGAGGGAGCTGCTAGTGAAAGGAAATATTCGTTATACAGATTCGTGTGCAAGGAGCTATCCACCATCAGAGCAAGGAAGAAGCTGGAATTCAAATACAATCAGGTTTATACCCTCAAAAGATGGAAATGAGTGGGATAAAAGAGGTGTTGTGGCCCCACGGTGGAAAGGAGTAAAAAATTTGTCGAGGGAAGATTTTGAAGAAAGGAAATCTAAGGGATTATGTTATTCTTGCGGGCAGAAGTTTGGTTCAGGGCATAGATGTCCCGAGAAAGGATTTAAACTAATGGTTTGGGAATGTGTAGAGCCATGAGGTATTGGCAATGCTGAAACAGAGCCTTTGGGAGATGAGAATGAAGGTAATTCTGGAGACATGTGGGAGATAGAGATGCCGAGTACTTCAATCTGTGTACAAGATAAAGATTGGGTGAAGTGTACTGGGTCTATGTTAATGGAAGGAAGCATAGAGGGAATACCACTGCTAATTTTAGTGGATAGTGGCGTGAGTCATAATTTCATTTCGAAGCGGTTGTTATGGTATTTTCTAGCACAAGTTTCTGAAACCGAGTCTTTTTATATAGGAATGGGAGATGGACAACGATTTAAGTCTAAAGGGAATTGTAAGATGCTCAAAGTACGCTCAGGGGAGAAAGAGTTCGAAGTAGAGGCGTATATTTTTGACACTTCTGGGCCTGATTTGGTTTTGGGAATGACGTGGCTGGAGACGCTGGGGTATGCAACTACACACTGGAAAAATTTGACTGAGTTTTGAAAAAGAAGGAAAACGTATTACTTTGCTGGGGGTTTGGTTTCCACCAAATTCTCTTGGTGCATTGCGGGGGGTATATGGGAAAAGGAGGAAAAACTGTGCAAAGTGTGCAGTGGAAATCATCAGAAAAGGTTGACATGAAAGCAGTAGAATTGAACAGGAACCAACAAACTCACGATTGTTAAAACAATATTGTGGAGTTATTGAGATACCTAAAAGTTTGCCACCAGCTAGGAGACTAGGGAGACTGATCATTCCATAAAATTTAAGGGGCAGAACCAATAAATATCAGGCCATAGAGACAAACTTTTCAGTTGAGGAATGCAATTGAGTTGCAAGTTCAAGAGTTATTGGAGCAGGGATTTATTAGATGTAGTACCGACCCATATTCTAGTCCAATAATCATGGTTATGAAAAAAATAGAGGCTGGAGGATGTGTGTGGATTATCGGGCTATGAATAAGATGACGATCCCCGATTGGTATCTCATTCCGGTAATAGAGGAACTGTTGGATGAATTGTATGGGGCAGATTATTTTACCAAGTTGGATCTGAGGTTTGGTTTCCATCAAGTTCGAATGAAGATGTGGAGAAGACGACATTTAAGACACTAAGGGCATTATGAATATTTGGTAATGCCGTTTGGGTTGATGAATGCTCCAACAACTTTCCAAGCCACTATGAATGCAATATTTCGGAAGATGTTACAGATGGGAGTATTGGCGTTCTTTGATGATATTATATGCTATTTTGAAGAAATGTTCTTTTGGTCTAAAATCTGTTGGGTACGTAGGACATATTATCTCTGAAAATGAAGTTGCAATGGATCATGAGAAATTGGCGGCTATAAAATGTCGGGGGGGGGGGGGGGACCAAGGTCAACAAAAGAAGTCAGAGGATTCTCGGGGTTAACTGGTTATTACAAAAAGTATATATAGGATTATGGGACGATCGCCCGTGCTTTGACAGCTTTAACCAAGAAGATTGAATTTAAATGGGCACCTAGGACATATTATCTCTGAAAATGAAGTTGCAATGGATCATGAGAAATTTGCGGCTATAAAATGTCGGGGGGGGGGACCAAGGTCAACAAAAGAAGTTAGAGGATTCTCGGGGTTAACTGGTTATTACAAAAAGTATATATAGGATTATGGGAAGATCGCCCGTGCTTTGACAGCTTTAACCAAGAAGATTGAATTTAAATGGATACCCGAAGCACAAGAGACATTTGATAAACTGAAAGACAACATGACAACAACCCCGGTTTTGGCGATGCCTGATTTTTCACGAAAGTTTTCCCTAGAGTGTGATGCATCTGGTTCGGGAATATGTGCAATGCTTATGCAGGGAGGAAAATCTCTTGCATATTTTAGTAAAGCATTATCCAAAACTAATTTGGCAAAATCCATTTATGAAAAGGAGTTGATGACATTAGTTTTTTTCTATTCAGCATTAGCGACAATACTTGATGGGAAGAGAGTATACACTGATCATAGAATTCTTAAACACTTGGTCAAAGAGTAATGTCTATGGATCAACAATGTTGACAAGCAAAACTTTTGGGATATGATTTTGTGGTGATTTACAAGGCGGGAAAGGAATATACTGTTGCAGACGCGTTATCACGGGTAGAAACACTAGTAGAATATAGATATTTCTGAACCTTGTTGGGAGGATTTACAAATAGTAAAAACTGAGGTGAGTCAAGATACCAAGCTACAGGCGATAATAAAGGCATTGCAGTGCGATAAGGCTTCAAAACCTGACTATTCCTACAGGAATGAACTGTTTTACAAAAATAGGTTGGAATTACCCAAGTATTCAGTTTTGATTCCTAAAATGCTGCAACATTATCATTCTTCAGAGATGGGGTCACTTGGGCAGGTTAAAAACCTTTAAACGTAAATGGAGTTCATTAAGCTGGAATGTCTCTGGATGTGCAGCGATTTGTTAGCCAGTGTGCAGTGTGTCAAAAAAATAGTCCAATGGAGTTATTGGAGCCGTCATAGTTATTTACGGCGCATGGCGCACAATGGCGACAAGGACCCCCAGCGCAAAAGCGCATGGTGCGGTGCACGACGCGTGACAATATTAACTTGCGGCGCACAAAAGTGGTGTATACATATATCAACAATAACAAATAATAAATTATAAAATATATACATAAATATAAAAGATTTATGTCAATAATTCATATTCCATACATCAAAAAACAAATGAAGTCAACAATGACACCAACAATTAAATATTAAAAACCATACATCTCAAAAAACCATATCTCAATTCCTGAAATATATTAAAAACCATATCCCAAAAAACCAAGCTGGGTATTTCCTTTCCTTGCCTAAGACATTTTGAAATAAATCACAATTCCTGAAATATATATAACACTCAATTAAATATTAAAAACCATATATCTAAAAAAACAATAAACAAAAAAATAAAAAAACAAAAACATAAAAAAAACAGGAAGAAAACATGGTAGTAAAAATAACAACAAGAGTAACTTGAAAAAAAAAATTAGGGGCGAGCAACATAAATAAATTTGAATTAAAAACAAAAAAGTTACTGGTTCACACAGAAGGTGCGCTTGCCTTGTAAAACATCTTGTATCTGAGTCGTGGCGGTCGAAGGAGCTCAGCTAGGTCGTGGTCGACTGGGTCACGACGACCGAGGGATCTCAGCTGGGTCGTGGCGGTCGATGTGGTCTGACACCGGCTGAGTTGATGCACTCACGGGATAAGTAGAGTGTTCTGTAGCGTCGAAAGGGGAGGTTGTTGTTTGACCTCAAAAGAGGTATTTTCAATTGGGGCGTACGAGGCGCGATGGCGCGCGCTGCGCCACTGCTCGCTATAGCGCAACATGGCGTCTGCCACAGTGAGCCATCTTAGATGAGCCATGGCACGGCGCACCACTGTTAATACTAGAGAAAATTTAGAAGGAATTGTCCATGGATTATATTACTGGAATGCCCAGGTCACATGGTATGGTTATGAAGTAATTTTTGTGGTGGTTGATCGTTTAAGTATGCACATTTCATTCCCCTTAAACATCCATATACAGCCAAGATAATACAGCCAAGATAATAGTAGAGGTTTTTATAAAAGAGGTTGTGTGGCTGTATGGATTTCCTCTGGCAATAGTTAGTGATAGAGATCCACTTTTTACTAGTATATTCTGGCGGGAACTTTTCAAGATGCAAGGTACTACCCTTAAAATGAGTTCTTCATATCATCCACAAAGTGATGGACAAATTGAGGTGGTAAACAAATGGCTTGAGGTTTATTTGGGATGTTTGTCTTCAGATCACCGAAAGCATTGGGTAACTTGGTTACCTTGGGCAAAATTTAGTTATAATTCCTCTTTCCATACTTCTACTCAGAAAACAGGTATCGAAGTAGTTTACGGTTGACAACCACCCTTGATTGTGCATTATTATAAGGGAGAAACAGTGGTAGAAGAGGTGGCAGTTGCTTTGGCAGAATGTGATGAAACATTGCGGCAACTCTGAGTGAATCTCCATTGGGCACAATAGTTAATGGTTAAGAATTCTAACCGACACTGACGAGAGGTTACATATACGAGAGGTTACATATAACCTTGGGGATCTTGTTTGGGTCAAACTAAGAGCCAATTGACCTGACAGTTTGGGCAGAATCTGTTCTAAGCTTGATGCGCGTTATTTTGGACCATTTCCGATAATTGAAAAAGTTGGGATGGTGGCTTATATAGACTCAAATTACCACAAAACAGTCGTGTTCATCCAGTATTTCATGTTTCTCAGCTAAAAGCAACAATTAGACAAAGTTAAGGAGAATAAGAACTTCCTGTAGAATATTTTGAAGAGATTGACATACCGATAGCTATATTGACAACTAAAATTCAAGGTAAGAAATCGAAATGGCTTATTCAGTGGCAAGGAAAATCGGTTGAAGATGCTACTTGGGAAGATGCTTAAGTAATAAAGACACAATTTTCGGATTCCCACCTTGAGGACAAGGTGGCTTTTCAAGACAGTGGAAATGATAAAGCGAATAGGCCACCTGTATACTTTACTTACTAACATGGGGGGATAAGAAGTTTTAATGTTTAGTTGAGGGTAGTCTGGTAATTGTACTTATTTTACTGTGGGTATAAGTTGGTGTTGGTTCGAGAGGGGTAGAGGGAACAAAATTCAGTTTGGGCAGTTAACTTAGGCTTGGGATGATAAAGAAGCTCCCAAGAGAGAGAAGTGTTTTCGTGTCTGTAATTGTTCTGAAACAAGTTCTTCTGGTAAGGTTTTCCTTCCTAGAATTCATTCTAGAAAGTTATTTGCAAAATCTCTATCAATGATGAACTTATCTTCTACAAGGAGGCTATAGAGAGCTCAGAAGCTGCAAGATGACAAGAAGCCATGAATCTTGAAATAGATTCCATGTATCAGAACCAAGTTTGGGTTCTGGTCGATGCGCCGGTTGATGTAAAGCCCGTTGGGTGCAAATGGGTATTCAAGAGAAAACTGGACATGAAAGGTAAAATAAATACCTATAAAACAAGACTAGTGACTAAAGGGTTTAAACAACGTCAATGAAATGACTATGGTGAAACCTTTTCACTAGCTTCCATGTTTAAATCCATCATAATTCTACTTTCCATAGTAGTTTACCATGATTATGAGATTTGACAGATGGATGTCAAAACTTCATTCCTTGATGGGAATCTTCATGAAGATGTCTATATGACACAACCCGAAGGGTTTGTGACTCCAGGTGATGCCAAAAGGATTTGCAAGTTACAACGATCCATTTATGGATTAAAGCAAGCGTCCAGGTCATAGAACATTCGATTTGATGAGTCCATAAAATAATTTGGTTTCATTAAGAATGAATGTGAGCCGTGTGTTTACAAGTAGTTTAGTGGGAATGCGGTCGTTATCCTCGTATTATATGTTGATGACATATTACTTATTGGAAAAGACATACTAGTCTTACAGTCTATTAAGGACTGGTTAAACAAATGTTTCTCCATGAAAGACTTAGGTGAAACATCTTATATTCTAGGGATCAAGATCATTCGTGTTAGATCCAAGAGGTTGCTTGGACTAAGTCAAAGTACATATATTGACCATATACTAAAGAGATTTAGTATGAAACAATCCAAGATGTCTATATGACACAACCAGAAGGGTTTGTGACTCCACATGATGCCAAAAGGATTTGCAAGTTGCAGCGATCCATTTATGGATTAAAGCAATCATCCAGGTCATGGAACATTCGATTCGATGAGTCCATAAAAGTATTTGGTTTCATCAAGAATGAATGTGAGCCGTGTGTTTACAAGTAGTTTAGTGGGAATGCGGTCGTTATCCTAGGATTATATGTTGATGACATATTACTTATTGGAAAAGACATACCAGTCTTACTGGTTAAACAAATGTTTCTCCATGAAAGACTTAGGTGAAACATCCTATATTCTAGGGATCAAGATCATTCGTGATAGATCCAAGATGTTGCTTGGATTAAGTCAAAGTACATATATTGACTAGATACTAATGAGATTTAGTATGGAACAATCTAAGAGGGGATTGGTTCCTATGTCGCTTGGTTTGCATCTTTCTAAGAAAATGTGTCCTCAGACACAACAGGAGAAAGAGAGAATGAGTAAGATCCCATACGCTTCTGCGATAGGATCAATCATGTATGCCATGTTATGTACTAGACTTGATGTTGCCTATAAACCGAGCATGGTAGACAAATACCAAGCAGATCCAGAAGAACAACATTAGTTTGCTATCAAGGCTATCCTTAACTATCTGAGAAGAATTAAGGATATGTTTCTAGTGTATTGAGGAGACGAGAAGCTGGTCATCAGGGGTTATACTGATGCTGGTTTTCAGACAGATCAGAATGATATGAAGTCGCTGTCAGGATATGTTTTCTGTATCAATGGATGAGCTATGTGCTGGAAGAGTTCAAAGCTGCAAGTTGTCGCTGATTCTACAGCAGAGTCTGAGTATATAGCGGCTTTTGATGCAACCACGGAAGTTGTTTGGATTCAGAACTTTGTCCAGAAGTTTGATGTGACACCTAGCAGTAAAGACCCTATCACACTGTATTGTGATAATACTGCAGCGGTGGTTCTTGTAAACGAACCAAGGTCACACCAACAGACAAAACACTTACTCCGAAAGTATCACCTCTTGAGGGGTTTTTATCAAAGGGGTGAAGTTGCAGGGAGCAGAGTACCCACGGAAGAGAACGTGGTGGATCCCTTGGCTAAAGTCCTATCTCAGCAGAAGCATGAGTATCATGTGAGAGCTAGCGGGCTGAAGGTTGTTAGCAGTTGACTTTAGTGCAAGTGGGAGTATGTTGGAGTTGATGCTCTAGAACAAACTTCTTTGTACTTTATGATAAACCGTATTCATAGTTTTTGAATATTAAGAAACTTCTTATCACATCATGATTGTTCTTCTGTGTAACATAGTATGTGATAATGTCTCAAGAGTACCTGTCGCACTAAAAGGTCATAAAAGTTCTCCGCTAAGATGAGAACTCAGAAGTGCTACGACACTATTCTTAAATATATGTTTTATAGCTGGATGATATCATTTGAGGGATATAAATGACACATGCTACCAGGAGTGGAGACTCATAGGACTTTGAGACACCTTCTCATGGTGTGCGTCCTTGGTAATATCCAGTAGGATATTATGGGAACAAGACCCGCCAGTAGGAGTAGGAAATCCACATTTACATGCGTCATTAGATATTTCTATCTGCGACGTGTGTATTGATCCTTAGACTTTAAGATTATTATTAATAAGTATTATGAGTCGTGAAGTTAGATGTATTGACGAAAACCGTGACGAAAGATGTTCGTGGCGTGGTAAGATACGTTGGGTGCAACACAAGTAATATTGCATTAATGAATAATGCGAGAAAAGATTTGTTCCTTTTGTTTATTAACGTAAGTTCATATCTCAGGCCCTTGATATAGCCTAAATAAATCCATGGTCATGATGTTCTATAGACAAGTTCAATTTTCGGGAAGTCAAAGAAAGATACATCTAGCACATAGGTTGATAAGAGCATACAACCTATTTGATTAGACATATTGTGATAAAGAGATTATATTACACAGTAAACGTTCGTATGAGGTTTTATGTCGTTGCAAAATTAACTTATTTTTCTTCTGGTGTCTTGGTGTGTTGCTAGATGATAACCTTGGATTTTAGGCTGCTTTGCTTAATGCCACTGAGAAAGAGGCTTAGAGGGTCATACGCTAAGGTATTGAGAATCTCAGTTAAATAATATATTATTATTTATTATTTAACAAGTTGAATAAATATTATTCTTAGACATGGTTTAATAATTATTCATGTATGCTTGATGCATTTATTCCATCATCAGTTATTCGAGAGAATATAATGTGAGTGAAATATTTAATAAATATTTATTTGATATTTAGTGAATATAATATTTATTTATTTATTAGCGAATAATGCAGTGATATCTATTTAATAAATAAATAGTCATTATTTAAGGCTTCATGAATATTGTAGAGGAATGACACATCGAGTTTAATGGTTCGTTGAGAAAATATTAAATATTGAATATTATTTGATTAAATAATATTTAATTTTAATTCGCAAGTTAAGCGCGTAACGAGAAATAATAATAATAGTATTATTATTTGACATGAGGTTTTTGTTAGGATTAAATAAATAATTAAGGACACTTGTGCACAACGGATTTGGAGTAATCTCTAAGCCTTAGAGATCTCCCTTCTCCAAGAACGTTCCCAAGAACAGAGAACGATCTTTCTCCACCAGATCAAGGAGAACGCTTTGAAAGCGGTTCTCCTAGCGATCACAGGCGGACGACGAAAGCGCAAGGATTTGTCGTACTAACACCCGACGATTCTTTCGGCGACGTCTGGAGATTTGTGAAACACGTGTGGATCATTGTTAGAGGGAATCCGCACTTGATTCCTACAAGCAATGACGCAACAACGTCGATCCGTTGTCCAATCTATCAACGAAGAATGAATTCCATAAGGTATTCCTTTAATTAATTAATTTAATTATAAATAATATGCGATGATCCTCCCTCCGGTTTCAGTGTGATTTTCATTCTCTATATTCTTTGATTCAATTCCGTAGATCACGACGTTTTATCATTGTGTGAATCTTGGATTGATCATCGATTATGGCAAAAAGCAAAGTTGGACACGACCTATCGCACGCTTCCGCCACGCCTGGAACCTACAGGGTTCACTAATATTGGCTAATTAAGATTTAGGAACCCAAACTTTAGTATAAGATTTTCTACTAGTTATACTAGATGAAAGATTAAAGATGAATGGATTTAGGTCTTTCATATATAGCATTTTTGCAATCGCATTTGTAAATTAAATACCTAGTTTTACGACAATAATTAAAAAACTTATTTTGTGAAATGCCTTTAATAAAAGTAGTATTTTTTGGAATAACTTGCAATATTTGAAAAACCAAAATCATGATGATTTTTTATAGGATGTTGAGAACACAAAATCATATCAAGATATTGATCACCATGGTTGAATTGAGCAATGAGTATTTTTAGGCTCTTCAATTTGAGATTCTAAATTTTCAACGTTTGGTTGTTTTAATTTCAAAACCAAAACATTTTTTTTAGAAGAACCTTTTCATTAGAAAGATGATCTTTTTCTCTAAGAACACATTTGTAGAGTTATTCATTTTTTGAAA
Organism: Viscum album; assembly: GCA_963277665.1. Lineage (NCBI taxonomy): Eukaryota > Viridiplantae > Streptophyta > Magnoliopsida > Santalales > Viscaceae > Viscum > Viscum album. The sequence continues at coordinate 1,473,076,201 of OY728123.1, forward strand.
TGAGTTCTTTAAAGAAATTCTAAGTTCATTTTCTTGATAAAAAGAGCAAGGAGAAGAGTATGAATGAGAGGAAGAAGATGAATGAGGAGAGTGAGAAATAGGAGAACTAATCCTATCACTTACCTCGATATTAGCCATGAGGCATTTGGGACTTGTCACTCGGGGAGGATGAGTAAAGGGAGTCTTCAATAACACTCCAAGTTGTGACTTTTAGAGCTTTCTTACCTTCTTCTCTTTTAACTTCTTTTTTGTAGATTTGGGCATTTTTGTCTCATATGTCCTTTCTTGTTGCATTTATAGCATGTCACAATCTGTGCTTCAATTTGATCTTTCTTTTTGGCATGTCGGGATGATTTCTTCTTTTTTAAAAGTTTGTTCACCTTTTTAAAAGCTAGGGTTTTCTTGGTTTCCTTGACTTCCTTTGCTATTTCAGTGTTTGGCTTTTCATGGTGATTTCGTATGTCATGAGCGATCCGATGAACTCTTCGACCGCCATATTCTTTATGTCTTTCGCTTCTTTTATAGCGGTTACTTTGTGCTCAAGAGCTTGCTCACTAAAGTTTCTGTAGACAAATCATTATCGAGAGACTTTTGACCATTGCAAATGTCAATAAAATGTGTAAACATATCTGTAATAGATTCATTTGAATGCATGGTAAAGCTTTCAAAGTCTTGTCCAAACATATCCAATCCAATGTCTTTAACTTTATTTGCGTGTTCGTGTGTGACTTTTAGCAATTTCCAGATTTCCTGGGTGGTTTTGCAAGTAGATTTGCGATTAAATTCATTTTGGTCAAGCCCACAATGGAGAGTGTTCATGGCTTTTCCATTAAGTTCAAAAGCAACAATATATTTTGAGTCCATTTATCTTCCGATTCTTTTGTAGGAGCGTATCTATACATAACCATTTTCCAAACCAGATAACTTGTGCTACTAAGAAAAGTAGACGTGTGATTTTTCCAATAAGAATAATTTGAACCATTAAAGAAAGGAGCTCGTCCCAAAGAGAGTCCTTTAGGAGCATTTTGAAAATAATCCATTTAAAATCGAGCTTTGAAATCGATTAGGGTTTTGAAAATCAAAACTAATTTTTGAAAACAATAATTTGAGAAAAACACAAAGATCTCCTCTGATAACAATTGTTGATCTGAAAGAAAATGACAAGACGGGGTGAATTGTATTTTAAAAATTAAAACAATCAAAGCAAAGGACAAATTCAAAATAAAAAGGATTTCGATACGACATAACAATAAAGTGATAAATTCTATCCGTATTAAAAAGTTAATATCAAAGTTAATTAAGCGAATAAGCACAACGAAAAACAGATGTATCAAATTTATGCACTTTATGCATATCGAGATTGAATGATGCAATGCGTAAAATAAATGAGAGAACACAATTTGATAAGGAGTTTGACAATAGTTCGGTGTGAGCCCCTACCCCTTGAATTGAGAGAATGTATATTTGTACCTTGATTTTAATGGTGATCAAGAACCACGTTTTCCCTTGCTTTTTGATGGAGATAGCAAGAAACCAAGCCTCCCTTTCTTTTTGGCCGGTGGTGGCTGCTGCCTCTTGTTTCAAGAGGTGGCTCCTCTGCTTCCTTCAAAGGTCTTCTTTGGAACTTCAAACTTCTTTTCATGATCTCTAAGCATGAAATAAGTCATGTCCAAGCCTTTAACAAAGATCACCATGTTGCCTTTGAGTAGCATTGGCAAAGTCCATCAATGTCATAATTTAAAGACCAAGCGGTGAGACTGAAATTCACTCAAAAGAAATTGTTGGATACGTAAGAGAGTGTTTGTGATCATGAAAACACCATGAAAGAGAGAGAGGTCCAACAGGATGAAGGTGTCACACCTGAGCAAGGCCGGCTTTTCAAGTAGAGTACTAACTCACACCAATGGGAGGGCTGGTTCTGGGCACGATTGGGGTGAATCGAAAGTCCACTGTCCTCAGCGATGCCATAATCATGTGCCCCCATTGGTGCGAGTTATCCATCATCGATGGGGGGAAGCAATTAAGGCAGGGTTGGGGGTGATGGACTTTTGAATCGCTATCAACATTGCCCTGATTGTGCCCTCCAATTGGTGCGAGTGTGTCCTCTACTTGCAACGCCATCCTTCGGGTGTGGCGGCCTTTTCCTATCTCAACTGAGCTATAATCACAATCTTTGTCCAACTGAAATCTGGTATGGTTAAATTTTCAGTTTTTATTGATGGTTTGATGTTGTGGCATAGGTAAGATCACGCAATTCATTATTTTGCATTCTCCATGTCCTGTCTTTTGATGTAAAGAACACGTGGAAGTTTTAGCATGTTTATATTTTGGATCTTTGGATGTTCTTTTAGGTATTTTGGATCTTGCTTCCCCTACTTAAAACCTTATGTCACTCTTCGGGTTTGTTTTCTAATCTGGTGAGTTTATGGAAAATTGATGTTTTCTTCTGTGTGATGTTTTACCCCCTTGGGGTTGATTGCATTATGTTGTTCTCCTTTGTTATGCATCACTTTTTTAAGTGTTCATGCACATATTAATGCATTTGTTGATGAGGTTGTATTTGTTTTTGTTATGAGTCATCCTAGACAGCAGAAGCATGATGCGGATGTAACTTTGCTTATAATTTGCAATTGGTAAACTAAACCAACTTTTAAAAATTGTTATCACAAAGAACTACTATTAGCTGAGAGCACATAAACCCAGAGCATATAAAAAATACTGAAAACATGTTATTTAGGATGAAATTATACAACGAACATTTTCATTAAAAAATAAATTTGACAGATTTTAGAATAGAAAGGCTCATGAGCAAATTCCTAATCTTTGGTCTAATATCAGAAGTAATATTTTTTCATAAGAATTTAAAAAAAGTGGGTACAACCGCAAAAGCGGCACACTGTGCAACAAAGAAAATGCAGATAAACTGCTGGCCCGGGGACTTGACCCCGGCCACGCCCTAAACCCCTCCCCACCCTTACCACCCCAACCGAGCGTGGGGGGCTTTATTCATAAGAATTTAACTCAGATAAATAATTAAAAAAAAAGTGATTGAAAGCTCGGTTTTTTTAATCTGTTTAGTTGCATATTGGATTTTCTAAATTCATTTTATCATGTGTTTCCTGGATTATTTTGACCTCTGTTTGTAAAATCATATTTTCATAGTCTCTAAATTTTCAGGCAATTCTGGTCAATTCCTTGCGAGAGATCAATGAATGGATCTTCAGGGTAAAAAGTTTGGAAGAGGTAATTTATTTGGATTGCTTGTGTTATTCAGTCTTTCCGGCGAGCTCATCTGAAATTTTATTTGAATCAACTAATTGTGCAGCTACCAGGTTTTTTATTTTTTATCTAATTTAATTTTGAGTGAACTTAATTACCTGAGATGTTAATAACACACAATTTTGAAGTTGTGAGCGTACATGTTCTTTAAAAAAAAGCATGAGCATTTGCCACTTCTGAAAGTTAGGTTTAAATCTATGTTTATTAACCCTCTTTCATTTTCACACTGGTTTTTTTAATGTTGAAAATTTTCATTGATTTGTTAACCTGTATAATGATCTGATTGGCAGCAAGCTAATCATTTCAATTAACCCAACTCAATGTTTTTTTTTCTTGAAATGGTCAGATTTGAATAATTTTATCTTTTAAAGTGTAAAATTCATGCAAAGTGCAGTTTTTACAATTTAATTTTTTTCATTCCCTTTTGGAGTCACTCCATTATCTGATCTCTCAGGGCCAAGGGAGCTTACTGGTGCTGTGGATCTTATAAGCCATTTCAAGCTGCTCCCCCACCATGATTTTTTCTGCAAAAAGTCGCTTCCTTTGTCTATCTCAGACACCCATTATATTCACAGCTTGGTAGGAGACACAAAAATCAGGAAAGGCGAAGGGATGCAGCTTGATCAGCTCATCGAGAATGAGCCCCATTCAAGATACACAAATGCACTTATACAACCTTTTGACCTAAATAGTCTGAAAGAAGCCTTTCAATTGAAAGAGTCGACGCCCATTGATTTACCTGCTGTAAGAACTTGTGTTGCTTTTGAATTGTTTCCATCATACATAATACTGATCCTTTGTGTTTTCTAGGCGGATAAAGGCATTCCCACTATTGCGGGGAAATCAAATAGCGAATCAAAAGACAAGGAGAAGAAGCATAGAAAGCACAGGGACAAAGATAAAGAAAAGGACAGGGAGCATAAAAAACACAAACATCGGCATAAAGATCGGAGTAAAGACAAGGACAAGGAAAAGAAGAAGGATAAAAGCGGGCACCATGTATCCGGTGCGGATCACTCAAAGAAACAGCATGAAAAGGTCTGTATTTTGTTATCTACTGGTAGCTGGTATTGATTCATGAAGCTCAAACTCTCACCTGTATTACTGGCGCATGTTTGCAGAAAAGGAAGCATGAAGGAGATGATGAATTCAGCGACCCTAACAAGCACAAGAGAAGCAGGGTATGTTGATACTTTCTAATTAAGGTGGAGTATTGTATTTTTTTTTTAAATTTAAAAAGTGATGTTTTGGTACTTGATTATTTGGCTGCAGCATAAGAGCTCGAAGATTGATGACGGCGGGGCTGTAAAGGTGGGGAAATTGGAAACGTATTAGTGTGGTTCCAGTTCCGAAGGTTTTTCTTCTTCTGGCTTTTGTGGTTTGTCATCATTGTTGAGCATTTTTTGTTTTTGGAATGTATGGTTAGGTGGCGGCGTTTTCAATCCCAAATGGGTTTGATTGATGTAATGGCACATGTGTTGTACATAACAATTTTTTGTAGTTCATGCAGTGGGTGGTGGGCTTTGGGTAGCGTTGCACATGTGCCTTCCTGACTGCGGAGCATGTTAACATGTCCTGGCCCCTAAGAAATGGCTTAATGTAGTCTACTGACTGAAATGATTTACACCACACGCCGTGCTAGGAAGTTGTGGCTTTGGAAGACACAGGTCATCATTCTTGACAATTCATCTGGTAAAGATTTTTTTTAATGAAAATTGAACCGCCTGTATAAAATGGTCATAAATTAAAAAAAACCATAGGAATTGGAATATGAGAATGAAACTAAAAGGAGACATCGAACATAAGTTGATACTAACATGCATTGATTTGAGATATTGTGGTAAAATGATTATATTGTATGGTAAATGTTTGTAGTAGATTGGCCGTCGTTAACTTCTTTCGCTATGGATGTTTTAACGTGTTGTTAGACGCTATAGGTGGTTATGTCTAATGTCACTGTCTAATGTCACTGTGAAAGTGGTCTAGATGTCACACACCAAGTGTATCCATAATCTTAGAGGGTCGTACACTAAGTGTATTTACAATCATATTCTATTTTAGTATTGAATTTGACAAGTTACAATAAATAATTTAATCACAAGTTATTTGAAAAAAATAAGAGCTAAATAATAATAAACATTTGTTTGCAAGTTTGATGAATATAATATTTATTATAACTATTGGTAAATAATGGTGTGATATTTATTTATTAAATAAATAGTTATTTGATGATTGGTAAATGTACGAGAGAAAGTGGATAGGTGAATATCACACCATTATGGAGAATTTGATTATACGATGGAAATGAAAAACCTGGGTTAAAGCTAAGGTGTTTTAGATTGAAAATAAGATCATGATATTTTATAGAAGATTATACATTTTTCTCACTATGGCTTGTTATTCACACTGTGCTGTCTGGTTTTAGTCAATGAATGAAATTTAAATGAATCATGTTAAAATTGATCATGATAAGACTATGAGAATTATAAATTAGACCACCTATCCTAGGATCTTTCATGAACGTTCACTAAAACTTTTTCCATACTTCGATATAGAACTGTCAAATTCACAATTAAGAAGATTATATATGATCAATAACTTGAATCAATGTCCAACGAATCAAGATCCATTAAAACCAAGATGTAAAACTTTAACAATGGGAAGATGGTATGATAAGATCTTATTTTACCGGATCATTAATGAAAGAGGAATTACAAGTTGAGGTAATTCTATATCAACTTATAAATTAATTATAAATTATATGTGAAGATCCTCTTCTTCTAGTTTTGACGTTTTAATCTAGTTAAGCAATCCACTATTTTTCATTAGACATGACATTTTAATCATGTAAAGCAATAATTATGCGTGGTTTACGAATAAAAACTGAGTTGGTCTTATAGGACGCTTCAACTGCGTTTGGAACATACAAGTGGCATAAGAGCGGTCATATATTTAATTTATAATTATTTATTATTTGTTGATTTTGTATGCATTTGCATTTTCTGTTACTTATAATCGATTCGTTTTAATATCTGACATCATCGTCTCTTCCCTTCTTAGTTCTCGCTAACATAACCTGTGAACAATTAAGAATTAAAAACGAAGAAACATTAAAAAAAAAACGCTATCTGAAGGTGCCAAAGGTCCTGCCTAAACAAAACTAGAGTACACGGTGTGTACTTCACATATACACGTCGTGTATTATGTTTTTTTTCTTCGGTATCACTTTCTATCGGGTTGGATCCCACAAAATCAGATCTAAGATCCGAATAGATCAGATCGACATGTAAATCCGGACAGACTGACACACGACATGAAGAACTACACGCCGTGTAGTCCCCATTATCTCGCGGCCGAGTACATGGGTTATCCCAAGCGTGCCGTGTATAGGATACACGACACAGGGATTGACATGCCGTGCAAAACAAGGTTGCATGCCGTGTAAGTTGGACTGCACGCCGTGTACCTCAAGGTTGTTCACAGACAGACAACACGCCCAGTCCCAAAGCATGTGTTGCAGACATGTGCATAAGACAAGTACACACTGTGTAGTCTGATGCCAGTAGTGATCTCAAATTTTCACAGAAAGAAGAATTAAATATATAATTAAACCTATTGATTATGTATTCCTTGTGTCATTCATCTGACAAGACACACCATGTCATAGGATTACTAATGATATATTAAATTAGTTTTTGTGTTAATTTTTTTGACAAATTCACGAGGTTGCCTCGAAGTACGCTTGCATATTACATTAATTTTAAATGAAGTTAATTTTGTTTAAAATTATAGACAATGGTGAGTTAAGGATGGTTGGATGAAATTAAGATAAATTGAATAAATTGAATTAATTTGTGACGTATTATCTTAATTAAAGAACGAATCGAAGTAATTGACGACTGAATTACAATGTATGCTCATTGCTTGATGTGTGGATGATCATGAGATTAGACCAGCCGTTGTATGTGATTGGTTTTCTTTCATTTATTATGGTTAAATTATTATTGATGGTTCGTGTGTCATCCCCTCATTATGTAAGGGTCTGCGTGCATGCAATTTCTTTCATATAAACCCCATTTATCCAATCCATTGGATCCCCTCACCCGCGTGTGAGTAAAAACCTATGTAAGGATGAAGCTCCCAAGTGAGAGGAGGCGGTTCGAGTCAAGGAGCCGAGATGAAACCAATCGAGGCAGTACATAGGAGCTAAGGTGGAATACTGCAACATGAACCAAGCTACGATTCAAAGTGTTTTCCCCTAGGGTTAAGGGCTAGTTTATCATCCACTAGAAAAAACTAACCATTAGAGAATTTCAGGATCACGCTGCTTATATTTTATTTTTGTTAGCTACATGGTTAATTATTTATGTTTGTGAATGATGCACGATCACCTAATAAATGAATTAACAAACATGCAAGATGAAATAAAATATAAGAGGATTATGTGTAAATGTTTTATCACACATGATTAATCACTTGAGTAAAATCCACTTAATATTAATAAAACACGTGAAAAGATAAAATAGGTTTTACGCATAAGGATAAAAATCCTTAAAATTAAAATATTAAGTTGGCTTAGCTTTCCACTACTTAAGTTAGAATCGACCTCATAGTTCAAAGTGTTTGATCAACCCAAGTTGGAGTGCTCTCAATTATTATGGAAATTTCAGCTTGAAGTTTTGGGTCGATTTAACTTAGTTTATATCAAGGGTTGACTGCCCAAGCAAGACTTTGTGTAACTAAGAGACAAAAGTTGAGGAAATATTAAAACATGATTTCGGGATTGAGGAATCCACTCGATGGATCAAGGAACTATGAGTTAATATAGTTGGAAAGCTATGACTACCTAAAACCTTTAAAATAACTTATCAGACCCAAGTCTGAGTTATGAAAAATGGATTATGGGTCCTTGCCAATAGAATATTTAAGCGACAAGATATTCTGAAACTGATGGTGATGGCTATTAGGTTTCAAAAAATAGTGGGAGATTAATGGAGTTTAATTCAATCTTAAATTTATTAATCTGTTTTTGTAATCAAAACAAGTACTAATTATCTGCTCTTAATTTGTAGGAATGATAAATCAAACGACTTCAATAATATCATTGTGATCCATACTTGATAAGGATAACCTTCTAATCAGTGTGAATTTCTAGGAATGATATAGACACTTGCATGTTATACCACACCACGAACGGAAATTATACGTGCTGGAAGACCAACTTCCTGAGTTCTTTTCCAAAGGGGATAACGAGGAAGAAATACCTGTCCATTAGAAGCATGTGGACAGTGCTATAGATGTCCAATGTTTCATGTTATCCTCTATGTCCAATGAGCTTCTAAAGCAATATGAGGATATTGATGTGCATAACATCATTTCTCATCTTAAGGATCTCTATCAAGAGAAGGTGAGATCAAAGAGATATGAAATCTCCAATGTATTTTTCATATGCAAGCTTGGAGAGTCGGTGTCATCTGGGGCACATGTAGTCAAGATGATTGACTACATTGAGTGTCTGAACATCTTGAGTTTTAAGATCCCTGATGAGACGCGCACAGATCTCATTCTTTCCTCATTACCTAAAAACTTCTCCAGTTTTATTATGAATTATAATATGAGAAATAGTGAGAAGACACTTCCAGAACTTCTTACGCTTATTCGCCAAGTTGATAAAGACATGAACCGTGACAAACCCACTGTCCTTAGGGTGAATAAGAAGAGGAAGAACAAGACAACGGGGCCGAAGACTCATCTCAAATTTAAGGCTCCAGAGCATCATCCTTCAAAGAAGAAGATCCAAAGGTAAGGAAAGGAACAAGATGTGGTATGTTTTGCATGTGGCAAGCAGGACCACTGGAAGAGGAATTACACCTATCCAAATAAGTAACAGGAATCTTGAGGTGCATTTTTTATTGAGTGCAATCTTTCTATATCTACAAGCTGGGTATTAGATACTTCTTGTGATGCTCACATTTGTATCCAAATATATGAAACAAGTAGATTTCGAAAGATTACTAGAGATGAGGTGGATTTGCGGGCTGCCAATGGAGTGAGGTTGGCTGCTCTAGTCATTGAAGACTACCATCTCACATTGTCGATATGATTGATTTTGGTTTTAAAGAATTGTTATTATGTGCTTAGTGTTACCAAGAACATTATTTTCGTTTCTTATTTAGATATGAATGAATTTATTTTCAGCTTTAACAATAAGGGTTGCTACTTTTATAATGATAACATATGTTATGGCATGACACAGCTGAATAACAGTCTTTATGCATTAAATTACGAAAACCAAATATTGACAATTGATAATGAAACAAACACGCGTGACTCATATAACATATAGTTATGACATCATCATCTTGGTCACGTAAACAAGAAGCGTTTGGAAAAGCTCTATCAAGATGATTACTTAGAATCTTCTGAGCTTAAGCCACTTGAAATATGTCACTCTTGTTTACAGGGTAAGATGAGCAAACCACCATTCAGTATTCAAGGTGAAAGGGCCACAAAGCTTCCACTACCGCAAAACTGGGTTTCCGCAGTGCCACCCTTGAACAACGCTAAAAAAAAATGCTGATAAATGGTACTTTTAACAATGCTAAAAAAGCACTGTCAAAAGTGCCCTTCTATCAGTGTTGATAAAGACACCCCCTTTATCAACGCTTTTTTTCCTTGCGCTGATAAAGTGTATATGTCAAACAAATTATATTTCATAAAAAATAATATATTGATATATAAATATATAAGTATATTTATATTGATATAAATATAATATATATATTTTAAATATGTTTTAGATAAGTATAAATAAACATTTGAACTTAATATATAAGATATGTAGTGAAAATAACTTATAAAATATATTAAAAAATTATTAATTAATAATTTTCTAATTATCATCAACTAATAATCATTTAATAACAATTTGAAGACACAAAAAATCAAAAAACAAATAAAAGATCTAAAATAAGTTGAAAACGTAACTTAAACTTCAAACGACCATAACTCACCACTGCAAATATGACCTTTATCAGCGCCTATATATATATATATGTATGTATATATATATATATATTTGTGCATGTGTATATATATATATATATTTGTGTGCATTTATATTGACAAACTGATATATATTATCTATATATTCTAAACATATGTATATACATATTAATATATAATATCTGTAAATATATATAAATATGTATAATTATACTTACAGATACACATATAATATATATATGTGTGTGTGTTGTATATATGTATTTATTTATTTATAAACACACACAAAAAGCATATTTTATAAATGTATTTAAAACTGATCTTATAAATATATATTAATATACAAATAAATATATTAATATATAACTATAACTATATGCATATTAATATAAGAATATATATATATATATATTAATATAAATATATATATGTTAATATAAATATATATTAATATACAAGTAAATATAAATATATATATACATGGTAGGTCCGGGGGGAGGGGAAAATATAACTATATATATATATATATGTGTATATAAATAAATAGATATATTATTAAATTGAGAGCAAAACATTATGGGTTATGCGCACAGGTAAGAGGTAAAGGTTTATGCGCACAGGTAAAGGTTTATGCGCACAGGTAAGAGGTTCCAGGTTCGAATCTAGGGGGAGGTAGGGCGCGCGCGCGGGTGGAAATGGGGCTAAGCGTTGTTAAAGGCCGGGGGGGGGGGATGGGGCATGTGGGTTGGGGTGGGGGGTGGGGGGGGGGGTGCTGTTGAAGGGGGATTCAAGCACTGTTGAATCCCCTCCCTAAATTGCAGAATTATTATTTTTTATTTTTTTAATGTTTTTTAACTTTTATCAGCGCTAAAAAAGTGCTGATAAAAGACCACTTTTATCAGTGCTTTTTTTAGCACTGATAAAAGAGGTATTTATCAACACTTTTTTTAGCACTGATAAAAGAGACCCCTTTTATCAGTGCCTCGATTAACAATGTTTTTTTAGCGCTGTAAATAGACTTTTCTAGCACTGATAAAGGCCATATTTTCAATAGTGTTCTAGATTTGGTGCACACTAGTGTGTGCCGACCTTTTCAAGTAGAGGTTAGAGGTGGATACTCATACTTTATTACTTTTACTGACGACTTGAGTAGGTATGGTTATATCTACTTAAAGAGGTACAACTCTGAATCCTTTGAGAAGTTCAAAGAGTTTAAGAATGAGGTTGAAAATCAACTTAGTAAGAAGATAAAGAAACTTCAATTGGATCAAGGTGGTGAATACTTTAACCATGACTTTATTGACTTTCTACTGGAGTATGTGATTTTATCTCAACTCACTTCACCTTATATACCATAGTTTAATGGTGTTTATAAAAGGAGGAACCGTACATTGTTGGACATGGTAAGGTCAATGACGAGTCACACTAACCTTCTATTATCCTTTTGAGGATATGCATTACAAACAACATTATTCTTACTAAACCGAGTACCAACTAAAGCAGAAAAAGTATTCATTTCTTGTTATGTAGTGGAAAGAAATCCATTTTGTCACATGTTCATGCATGGGGTTGCAATGCATTTTTTAAGTCTAGTTCAAGCAACAAACTATCACCTCAAGGCATGAAGAGTATCTTTATAGAGCATCCCAAAGAAACAAGAGGATACTATCTGTACAACCCTTTAGAAAAGATAGTAACTGTTACAAGACATGCCATCTTTCTTGAGAGTGAGTATATCCTCAAGGAGGATAGTGAGAGTAAAGATCGACTTCGATGAAGTTAATGCTCAAGATACACAAAAGTTGGTACAAGAATTGATTCCATAGGTCCCCATGGAAGATGTTGTTCATAAAGCACACACATTTCATAAGAGTTCTAGAGAGGTAAGTGAACTAGAGAGATATGTTTTTCTAGTTACCAATAATGGTGACTCATTATTGGTTGAAAATGATGACCCTTTCTCCTAAAAGGAGGTAATAGAGAGCTCAAAAGATGAAAGGTGTCCAAAGCCATGAATTCTAAGATGGATTCCATGTATCAAAATCAAGATAAGTTCTGATCAATCCACAAGTTTATGTAAAGATTGTTGGATGTAAATAGGTATTCAAGAGAAAGATAAACATGGAAGGTAAAATAAATACCTATAAAGAATGACTAGTGACCAAAGAGCTTAGACAATGTCAAGACATTGACTACAACGAAACCTTTCTCCAATTTCTATGTTTAAATCTATCAGAATCCTTCTCACCATAACAGTATACCATGACTATGATATTTGAAAAATGGATGTAAAAACTACTCTCCTTAACACGAACCTTCAATATGATGTGTACATGATACAACCAAAAGGGTTTGTGACTCCAGGAAATTCTAAAAGGGTATGCAAGTTGTAGAGATCCATTTATGGATTAAATAAAACATTTAGGTGACGGAACATTCAATTTGATGAATCCATAAAAGAATTTGGTTTCATTAAGAATGGATGTGAGCCATGCGTTTACAAGCAGTTTAGTGAGAGTACAATTATTTTCATAGTAGTATATGTTGATGACATATTACTAATTGGAAATGATATACCGACCTTACAAGAGGTTAAGACATAGTTGAACAAGTGCTTTTCCATGAAGGACTTAGGTGAAATAACCTACATTCAAGGGATCAAGATCATGTGTGATAGATCAAAGAGTCTTCTTGGACTAAGTCAAAGTACATACATTGGCCAGATACTAAAAAGGTTCAGTATGAAACAATCCAAGAGAGGATTGGTTCCAATGTCACATGGTTTACATCTTTCCAAGAAAATGTGTCCTCAAATGTAAGAGAAAAGTGAGAGAATGAGTAAGATCTCATATGATTTTATGATAGGATCCATCATGTATTCCACGTTATGTATGAGGATTGATGTTTCCTATAATTTGAGCATGGTAGGAAAATATCTATGAGATCCAGATGAATGACATTGGAATGCTTTAAAACCATCCATAAGTATCTTAGGCGAACTAAGGATATATTCATGGTGTATGGAGGAGATGAAGAGCTAGTCATCAGAGGTTATATAGATTCTAGCTTTTAGAAATATCATAATGATTTGAAGTTAGAGTCTGGATATATCTTTTGTCTCAACAGAAGAGTTCTAAGTAGCCGGTTGTCGTTGATTCTACAGTGGAGTCTGAGTATATTGTGGTTTTTGATGTATCCAAGGAAGTAGTATGAATTCACAATTTTGTACAAGATCTTGATGTGATACCTAATATTAAAGCCCCTATAATAGTTTACTATGACAACACTATAGCAGTGGATCTCTCCAAGGAGTCAAGGTCACACCAAAGGACAAAACACATACTTTGAAAGTTTCATCTCTTAAGAGTTTTTTCTCAATGATGTGAAGTTGCGATGACCAGAGTATCCATGAAGGAAAACATGGAAGACCCCTTGACTAAGGTTTTAACACTCCGAGATTTTAAAAGAATAAAATTGTTTTTTATAGAGTTTGTGGAATGAAATACTGATCTTAAACAACCCACAAAATATATTTCTTAAAATTTAATCTCTTTGATAGCTTGAGAACACGCAACCTCAAGTCGAAATGAACCATAATATAGCATACCATTATAACCTAACCATTAAATTAGAAGGTATGAATAATACTAACTAAATTATGAAAATTATGGTTACCTATTTATTAGAAATAAAATAAGAACCATTTGAAAGAAAAAGAAATGTTTTTTAAAAATATTTCTAAAAGACGAATTAGTCGTGCTATGCACACATAATTTAAAATTAATTTTTACCACTTTTATAAAATTTATTTGATAAAATTAATTTTATTTTTTTAAATCAAAATATAAAAATTATCTTAGGGTGATTTTTTGGGATTTTTATAAAATGTTTTATTTTTTAATGAATAGTGAAAAAATATTGAATTTCAATTGAAAATTGCCTTTTTGTTTAAATTATTTATAATGTTAAATTATATTTTTGATTTTTTTAAAATAAAATAAGTTCAATTATATATCTATTAATCCAATTTAGGTAATTGGAATTATTTTCATATTGAATTTTGATATAAAAACTTTGTAAACTTTTGAACATTTTCTCTTTGAAAACTAGCTTTCACGTCACGTCTGTTAGATTAATTTTAAATAAAATTTTGTCATTTTTTTGAATGAAATTTGAAAAAATATTTTCCATATTTGGAATCAAAATAATTTATATTATCTAATAAGGTCAACTTATTTTTTGACCAAAATGAATAGTGAAAACGGTAAAAATTATTTACCACGGTTAAGGTAAAAATATATTTACCAGGGGTAAAATTAAAAAGATAAGAGTTCAAATGACATAAAAACTTGTCTAAAATCCATTGGTTATTTATATTTTGACACTATCATGAACAAGGATCGAGACATTACTTATAAAAGACCAACCCCTATCCTCTCTTCTTCACACATTCAAAACCTTTTTCTTTGACCAAGATCTACCCAAATAACTTTTCAACTTCCATCCCCTCATCCTAGAAGCATTAGTTTGGGCACAAAACCAACAGAGTAATACTTTTGGTTCAAACCTAAGGAGTTTACTCAAAGAAGAGGTAACGTTATTCAATGAGCGTTTTTGTTTTATTTCCTTCTCCACCTCCCTCAATTATTATTAAACCATACTGATATAATAACCTCAGTATCTTTCATATAATGATGTTTTGTTATAATAAGGTAATTAACTACAACCATCCCCACTTCTATCAAATGAGTTTCGAAATCATCATTCGCGTGTATGGTGGACTACCGCCTCGTGGGCCGATGTCATTCATTTTTTCATCACCGCCTCTCACGGTTGGGTATGATGATGGATTTAAAGTATACATATGAAATTTATAACATAATTACACATCTGGATTCAGTATATCATATATACCTTTTTTATTTTCTATTCTGTAGGGGATATGATAAATTTTCTAATGTGAACGGCAAACTACCACATCATGAAGCGATACAATTTATTTTTCCACTAACTCTTTACATGGAAGATAATAAGGAAAAGGAAATGAATATATGTGATATACATGAAATGATTGTGAATTAATGACATATTTATCATTCTGGGAAGATAATATATTATTTTATTTCTTATCTTTTCACTCACTTAAAGATGATAGCATCATTCGTGTATGTATGAACTACAATCGTCACAAAGCGATGCAACTCTCTTTTCATTACCACACCATGTGAGTGATATATATAGGTATATTTAAATAAATAGTATGGTATTTCTGATATTATGATGATTTTAAAGGTAAAATATTAGTTACCTCCTTTCCACAATGATCGTTGAAAAATGGAAACGTTACCCATGCGTACGTATGACCTACCATCTCCATGATCATAACATACTTCATTTCTAAAAACTATCTTTCATTATTAGTATTGAAAGTATAATTGATATAAAAATATAATAATCATGACATAATTATTATTCTATAGATTATGGAACTATATAATATGCGCATGACCCAGATCTTTCATGACGAAACACACATGAGAAAATAAGACAATTAACACCCAAAACAATGAAAATAATGAATGATAATTAATGAACGAGTGATAAGATGATATAAAAGGATCATATATGATATTATAAATATTAATATGGTTATATTATAAGTTAATAACATGTTTTAAACCACTACATAGAAGGTTAAATCACGTTCAACCAAAAGGAAGTGTGAGGTAAGAGACTTCATCTCAATTTCTCTTTATTGAGACATATTGTATTATTATGCATATAATTGATTTTATATGGTGTATATACTTCCCTTTGACATGAAATATCATGATTTGTTAATAATTAATGGTATTTTAAGTTTCAATTTGAATTATTTCATCTAAGGGGATTTTACTTAAGAGTTACCAAGTAGTAAAGAATTTTATAACTCAAATTCTTTTCATTAAGTTATATTACTTCTTTGCCATATTTGATATTATAAGATTATGTTTATAATGAATTTTAATTATCTTATGTTTTATTTACACCTTTTTTATGTTGATTTACAGTTGATACACATAATCGATTCATTGACTAATTCTTACTTAAATGTTATGATCATTATAAGGGTTTGTTTTACAATCTCATTCTCATCAAGAATGTTTATTCTTGAATTTCAGTTGAAGGAAATTATTTGATAATTGTCTAATAAAATATTATTATTTATCCTACTTTGGTTATTCATGATATTTTCAAGTAATAGTACCATCTTTACCACTCTTTGGTACTTAAAATAATTGAGAAATTTTTTAAGAAAACCCGACTTCATTTCTCTCTTTGGTCGAAAATCTGTTTTCTTCCAAAACCTTGTTTTCAAAAAAAAAAAAAAAATTTCAAAAATGTTTTTAATCATTTCAAGATGATTTATTAAAGACATTTTTACCCATTTTTTACTTTTTACAAATTTTTTTGAAAGGAATCTTCATGCAGTTTTCAAAAAAAATTCTGTTTGGATTTTACTGAAAAAATGAAAGGAATCTTTATTTTAACATGTATGGCATGAACAAAATTTTTAGCCTTCATGACCCATAAAATGTTTTAAATATTATTTTATAAGATTCAAAGGTTGTTTTTGAAGAAAATTATTTTCAAAACGTTTTGTAAAATTTTAGTTTTAAAAACTGATTTTCAAAAATGAAAAAGATATTTTCCTCAAGAATGTTATTAAAGATCTTATTATGATATTTCTATTCATAAATTAAAAAAACCTTTATTCTTACTCTAATGGGTATATGTTTTATTGATACCATCCTTATTATTCCCCTTGATGGTTTATGATCATTTTGATCAAGGAAAGTATTGACATTCACTTCCTTTATTCATTTTTGTAGTCATTAACTTCCATTGAATTATTCACTTTCTTGTGGACATTAAATTTCCTATAAATATACATATTATTTATCATGAATATGTTTATTTCTTAAATTGTATATCATTTATACATACAGTGTTCTACATTGAATATTATTTGTTTATCTGAGGAAATATTGATAAATCTATATTCCTTACTCAATATGGATATTTGGAAATAAGGAACATTGTTCTTGAATTAAATATATTATTAGATATATGAGGAATGCTTTGGACATGAAAATACAGGTGGGGCATAGTTATAGATAGCCTTTCGATGCATCAATAGTCTCATGAGGTGAATTAGTAATCTAGCATAAAATCAGTTGGTCAAACCAAATGAGTTTGTACCTTATAGTTTTAAACTATCTTGTTAAAGGTATTGACGGTAGATGTATCATGTTCCCAAGACATGACATACAATAATTAAGAATCACCTTTATTCAAAATTTAGTTATTATTTTCCATGAAATTTTTGCAATGATATTATCTATGAATGCATTTCATTATCAGTTATTGATTACATGACTTGTGTGTTCAGTTATTTACCTTACCATATTGATTATGCCTTATCTATTTATGATAGTAATGTTATTGATTAAATGAAACGTGTTTTTAGTTATTTAACTTACCATATTGATTATTATCTATGTGAGATTTTCATTGATACTCTCTCTGTATGCATTTCCTTCTCATTTTATTGATTAAATGGCATGCGTGTTCAATTATTTATGTTTCCATATTGATTATGCATTATCTATTTATAATAGTCATGTTATTGATTAAATGACATGTGTTTTTAGTTATTTACCTTCATATTGATTATTATCTATGAGATTTTCGCATTGATATTATCTCTGGATGCATTTCCTTCTCAGTTTATTGATTACATGGCATGTATGTTCATTTATTTAACTTGAAATATTTATTATTATTTATTGATTCATGATAGATTCGGTTGTACATAACCCTTATTGAGCATTTGAGCTCACTCTTATTTTGTTTCATTCCTTAGAAATCCATGAAGTGTACCATGCTTGATATGTTAGGATATGCTAGAGGAATAATGTTATTCTCAAAAAAATATTATGTTGTAATTTTTATATTCAAATGAATATGAGACTCAAGTATGTATATAATTTACCAAGACTACTAAACTATTCTATCCTTCATGATGTGATTCCTTGTATCTTATGCCAATATAATAAAGAAGACACTAGCTATGGGATACTGGGGTTGAGGTTGCTACAGTTAGTATTAGAGGAATTTTAGTAGAAACCTTGAGAACTAGATTTAGGAAAACACAGATTAGAGATCATGATCCTATGATAGACTTTAAATATAAGTATAGACGGACATTCTAAAGTTTTGGTATGGTAGATATCATGTGTTTTTTTCCCAATAATATATCCCTTTTTGGATACTATTAGTAGATGTGGTTCTAGAATATATGTACTTAGGGGTAATAAATTTGAAAAGGGTGCATTGGGCTTGAATCGATGGTGTCACCCAAATTTACCCAATATTTTAGGTTTAAGCAGTCGTTTGTAGTTTAGCTTGGGTTGTTGAATCCTCAGAGACCTAAGAAGAAACTTATAGACACGTACATTATATGGACTATTTTTGGCTATGAAGTGGCCAACATGGGTTGATTTTATATGGGTTTAAGTTAACTCTAAGAGACTTAAGTGAATTAAATTTAAAAGAATGATTTGATCTTAGGTTATCACTTGGGGTAGATTGGATGAAATTATTTTTTAACAGTTTCAATTTCTTATATTCGAGATGGGTTTATTCAAGAAGATCAAACAACTTCATCATTTACTGGTTTAATACCAACACACCATAATACTAATAAACTATACATTTTGAGGATCAAATTTATGAGCACTCCAAGGTAAAGGTTCGTATTAGCTTTTGAAGTATGTGGCCTTAAAATTAAACAAGGACGAAGAATTTTTAAAATCATCAAATAAAAATATCAATTAAAAGAAGTGATTAGAAATTAATGGGGTGATAAATAACATCCAATACAACCATTTCATACTCCATTGTATCAAACCATAAGCGGGTTATCCCTCCATTGATTCTATGGTTTCAATGGAAGTAGGAAGTATACTCATGAGGGAAGAATTGAAGAAGTAAAAAAAGACAATGAAATAACAATCACTCCACCGTTGTGTGATAATTTCACAAGGTTTGGTGTGAATAAATTCACACCATGAGCCAAAAGTATCAAATTTATATTAATAAGAACATAATAATAGGAAAAGAAGAACTTTTATTAAGAAACTAAGATGAATTAAAACAACTTACATGTGAAAGACAAACTTGAGACAACAAAATTACAGCATAACATTACAATGAAAGAAAGCACCAAAGATCCATAAAATCCTCCACCACCACTACCTTAAATAGGAATTTCAAGAGTCTTGGTACGAGCTCCCAACATTACAAAGGATCCCACTTGAGTATGGTAGGCCAAGGGTGGTGGAAAGTAAGAGAGATGAGACTTTTCCACCCTTGACCCGAAGTTGCAGCCAGCTTGAATCCACTGGACAGAGGTGCCTATATGACCTTCTAGATGGATGAATTGGAGTGGGACATATAAGAAAAAAATTAATCTCAGGATGTATAATATTTCTCTGTAAAATTTCAGCCTAAATTAAGTTGTGGTTTTCAAGATACGATTAAATTTGTGGGCTATTTTTCTGGGACGCAGAATCTGGCCCATAATTTTATCTCCAACTTGGGCCGCATGAAACTACATTAAAACATTCGAATTATCTCCTGTAACTGTTGGATTAAATGTTCCCCATGATTTCCTATATCCTCAGTTAAATTTTTAGAATCATTGGGATTGGATATTGGCCACTAAAGTAGTTTTATTGGGATATTGTCCTGTTCACTTCACCCAGAATGTTGTTTGTTCAAGGCCAACTTTGGTGGTCTTAAAATATGAATCTTCAAGTACTCCAAAAGTATAAATTTTTCCCAATGTAATGAGAAAAATGAAAAAAAATAAAGACCATTTTTTATTTTAGGAGGTGTTCAAAAATGTACCATGTAATAGTGCATTTTAAGAGGGAATTACAAACATAATGTGAATCAACGTTCAAATTGTAAAATGCACTAAAATTGTGTTTATGAATAATAGAGTACAAAAATATTTTATATATTAAAAATTAATATTAGCCTCATTCAGTGTCTAATCACACCCCCTAACTTGAGTTTTTCTAGTCCTGAGAAAAATATATCTCAAAAATGTGAAATTCGAATTCCCTTTTCCAAAAATATTTTAATACACAATGATCACCAAAAACCCTTATATAAAAAAACTATGAAACCCATCAAAATATTTTAATACAAGATAGTTTCATAAGAATATCCCAATCTCAATCCCATTACTTTGTTCAAATTCATTTACATATTTCATCTAATATCAATTAATTACGAGGATGTGTTGTGTATCACAATAGACATGGGGGTTCATATTTATTCAAGGGGGAAATGACAGAAGCGCTAGGTGTAATCACATTTCAATATTAATATGAGTATTTATTTTTTTTTCAATATTTCCATGGTAATTGAAATTGCACTCAAAAGAGTCAACCCATGTAGCGAGACTTTGCCGATGACTCCCAGGCTCAAAGACCTTAGGGCACCAAGTGAAGCCCACATACTCAGGCATCATCTAGAGTTAACTCAGTCAAAAAAATTAAAATTACCACAAATAGAGATAAAATTACTAACTATGGGCTAGAAAACTATGGAGTCATGATCCCCAAGTGCCGAAAACCACACATTAGGTCATTTCATTTCTCTACGCACAAATTTATTGTTTTTTTTTGATTTTTTTATTGAATACTCATATTAAAACTAAAACGATCACCAAAACTATGCTATTTATTTGGGGGACCCCATGAATTCAAAATAATACCCCACTATGTTGTGATATTTTTTTTATTTGGATGAAAATATAAACGATGAAATTTCACATTAGACAGTCATACTTTCCAAAATCTATGCTCATGAAATTATACATGGATTAAAATTAGAATCAGGGCATGCTAAATTATTTGATATTCAGTTTCAAAGTGTGAAATGTGTATTATCATGTTCAAGGTTAAATAAATTTTTCCTTCCACATATTATTTATGCACACAAAATTAATTAATTTTTTTTTCATTCTTTTCACCCCCAACTTAGAATAACACTATCCCCAGTGTTTAAAAAAAATAAAATTTATAAGGGGGTAGAGGTAGATGAGAGGAGTTCTAAACAGAATTTGAAATATGAGGATCATGGAATTAAGTCACCTAGTGGTTGAAGTTGAAGTTCTTACTACTCGAATTTAGTCCTTTGATATCCATGTCACTTGCAGAGTTCCCCAGTTAAAAAAGGAAAAAAAAACGAAAAAAAACAATATATATATATATATATATATTCATATAATAAAAAAAGTAAAATATAAGTATATATACAAAAATTATAGAATAAGGAAGCACTATAAGCTGTAGGTCAGTGGTAAGCGCGTGCCCCTATCTCCCTTCATTCCCGGGTTCGAGTCCCCGTGGCTTCGCCGGTTGTGATGGGGTTTTCCCCATGACCTACGACGTGTCCTTTAATTTTTTTTATTTTTTTAACCTACAAACACATAAAAATAAAATTAACTGATGATACATTTTCTTCTTTTTAAATTTATGGGTGAGGTATTACTCAAGGATCATACCATGTGACATAGATGAATATGGTGCTCCCCTTTCATACCCATCCATACTCACAATAGAAGAATAAGTCATCAATTTATTTTTTTTAAATATCAAAATGATTCATTAATTCTATTTGAAAAATAAAGATGATTAAAAAAGATTGGAAACATGAAAACCACGGGTTTCCTTCCATGTAACACTTTTGTTTAACATCGTTAGCATGACATTGATCCTAAATCTATCAATTTTTTCCTGGTTCATAGGTTGGATCAGTTAACTCAACCTCTGTTTCATGTTTATTGAATGATTCAATGAATGATTTTAACTTATGACCATTGACCTTGAAAATGTGACCACTTGTGGGATCTTGAATCTCTACTACCCCATGGGGTACACATGATGTACTATGAATGGACATGACTATCTAGACCTTAAATTTCTTGGGTGTAAATGAAGTTCTGAACTACACAAGAGCACAAATTTTCCTAGTTCAAAATGTTTGACTTTGATATTCCTAGATTGGTAGGCTTGAACTCTAGCTTTATTTATCCTTGAATTTTTATAAGCCTCCATCCTAAGTTCCTCAATTTCATTAAGATCAAATTTACTCTTTTCTTTGGCCAAAGAAATATCAAAATTCATTTTTTGATTGCCCAAAATGCCTTATGCTCAATTTCAACTGGTAAATGGAATGCTTTTCCATAAACCAACCTATATGGTGACATTCCTAGGATGGTTTTTAATTCTATATGATATACCCAAAGATCATCCAAGAGTTTCTCAGACCAATATTTCCTAGAGGGGTTGACAATTTTTTCAAGAATTTGCTTAATCTTCTTATTCACTAACTCAGCTTGACCATTGTTTGAGAATGGTACGTAGTGGAAACTTTATGAGAAATTCCATACTTAGACATGAGTGAAGAGAATGGGCGGTTGCAGAAATGGGTTCCTAGATCACTGATTATAGCCCTAGGAATTCTAAATCGAGAAAACATGTTCTCTTTCAGAAATCAGATCACAACATGACTGTCATTGGACTTGGTGGGAATGGCCTCAACCCATTTAGAGATATAATCAATAGCTAAGAGGATTTAGAGGTATCCCCTAGAGTTGGGGAAGGGTCCCATGAAATCAATTACCCAACAATCAAATATTCCAACAACCAGAATGGGAGTGAGGGGAATTTGATTCCTTTTGGTAATGGATCCTAATTGTTGACACTGAGGACAACTTTTGCAGAATTGGAAGGAATATTTAGTGATTTTAGGCTAGTATAAACCACTTTGGAGTACCTTTGTAGTGGTTTTCTTTGTAGAAAAGTGGCCTCCACATGACTCTCCATGGAAATATTTTAGAATGGACTCTTGCTCAAACTCGGGAACACATCTCCTAATTATTTGATCAGGAAAAAACTTGAAGAGGTAAGGATAATCAAACACATAGTGTTTGACATCAAAAAGGAATTTCATCTTAGCTTGGGTCCCTAAGAATTTTGGAATGTCACTTGTCACCAAATGGTTTGCTATGTTAGCATACCATGGGCAATCACTCACAGAATAGAGGTACTCATCGGGAAATGAATCAAACACATAAAGGTGATGTGATTTGTCTTTGAATTCCATCCTAGAGAGGTGATCAGATACAACATTTTCAACACCCTTTTTTTATCCTTAATGGTTAAATCAAACTGTTGAAGAAGAAGGACCCACCTAATCAATCTAGCCTTATCATCTTATTTTTCCTAATGGCCCGAATTCCTTATTTTTATTTTATTATAGATAATCCCCCTTTTAAGTGTTGAAGGGGAACCTGTACATGACCTGTAGGCCCAAGGAACAAGGCCCGACATGACCTGTCATACATGACCCAAAGGACTAGATGCATACCATGTCCATTACATGACCCGTAGGCCTAGCCCAATAGAACTACCTCTACCCAACGTCTTGCATCATTGATCTCCTTAGATCCCCACCTTGCATTGATGATCGGCTAGCATTGCCCCATACAAAGCTGCACGGTGCCTGGTCCCAATGGCGGCTGCCATACCCTCTCATTCTTCCAATCCGGTTAGCTCTGCATCTTGTGGATGCTACTCCTATTGCTCTGATCCTCTTCTGGGGCCTGTTCTGTGTGAATTGGGCTACTCCATGGTCTACATGAACCGAAGGCCCTATGGCCCAAAGGCCTTTGATGACCCGAAGTCCCTGGAGACCTGTAGGCCCAAACCGGTGGCCCGAAGGCCCAAATCGGGTGAATAGTTCTGACTTCCACAGTACCGAACAGTAACTGCTACAATGACTGCTACAGTACTGCTACAATACTTCTACAACACTGCTACAGTACCAGAAATTTTCCTCCACCCTGTTTTGAACCCGGGTCTCTTGGATGCCAAATAGGAGCCCTTACCACTCGGGTACGGTGAATACAATGATGGGTGATCCTAAGAGACAAGACCTGAATTTCTCTAAGGAAAAGACAAAAACAAGAAACTCTTTCTCAGTGGTGGTGTAGTTTATTTGTGCATCATTTAGTTATTTTCTTTCATAAGAAATGAAACATGGAGTTTTCTCACACCGTTGTCCTAATACTGCTCCAACAGTGAAGTCACTCGAATCACACATGAGTTCGAATGGAAGTTTCCAATTTGGAGCTTTCATGATAGGTGGAGATATAAGAGCTGACTTGAGTGTAGAGAATGATTCCTCATAGATTTCTGTCCATAAAAATGGAGCATATTTCACCAAAAGAGCACAAAGTGGTCAAGAAATAGAGTTGAAATTCCTAATGAACCTTCTATAGAAACCAGCATGTCCTAAGAAGGACCTCACTTCCTTAACAGTTTTAGGAGATGGGAAGGTAACGAATGATGTAGAACTTAGATTTATCAAATTCAATACCTCTACCAGATACCATATGGCCTAGAACAAGTCCTTCCTTTACTATGAAATTGAATTTTTCCCAATTTAGGATTAGGTTCTTATCCTTGCATATCGAAAAAACCCTTTCAACATTCATAAGACATCCCTAAAAAGTATCCCTAAAGATGGATAAGTCATCCATGAAGACCTATAAACAATCCCCCACCATGTATGAGAAGATTCCCATCATTCACTGCTGGAAGGTCCCAGGGTAATTACACAACCCAAATGGCATGCACTTGAAGGAAAAAGTGCTGAATAGACAAGTGAAGGTTGTTTTTACTTGATCCTATAAGGAGAAATATATTTGATTATACCCTGAGAATCCATCTAGGAAGCAACATAATTGATGACCCGCCACTCGCTCGAGGACTTGATCAATAAAGGGAAAGGGGAAATAATATTTCTTGGTACAAGAGATGAGATTCCTATAGTCAATACAGAATCTCCATCCACTACTAACCCTTGTGGGGAGAAGGTCACCATCTTCATTGGTGATCAAAGTGATTCCATATTTCTTTGGGACAACTTGAATTGGTCTTACCCACTCACTCTCAGCAATGGGGTAGATGATACCCAATTTCAACAAATTAAGAAGTTATTTTCTTACCACATCCATACGATTTGGATTGAGTCTCCACTGAGGTTGATGAAATGGTTTGAATTCAGATTCAAGAACAATACTATGAGTTCCAATGAGTGGGAAAATACCAGGAATATCAGAAAGGTTCCACACAATTTCTTTCTTATTCTTTATTAGGACATCTAGAAGCATCATCTCTTGGTTGGATTCAAGAGAGAAAGAAATGAAAACATGAAAGGCTCAATTTCCCCCTAAGAATTCATACTTGAGTGATGAAGACAGGACCTTAAATTTGAGATCAGATTGGTTATCAATTTCCAAGGAAGGATGGGACTTTGTATTGAACTCAATTTACTTGTCTAGATTTTTTGACAGAATTAGTTCCTTGAGAATAGAATTTTCATCCACTAAATTGTCCAGATTAGTGTCATGAATGCGTATGGAATCAATGTTATTGATTTCACCAATGGTATCATTGATTGTTGATTCTATAAAATCATCAATTGATCTATCTAAAGGAGATTCAATCCAAGGAGACAAATTTCCCTAATGTGAACAAAGAAAATCAATCTCTTCTTAACTTAAACATCCTTCAATAATACCTTGATGTTCCTCAAGTTCAGTATCAAAACTACCTATCAAATCTACCTCATGGATCTCTTCATCATCCCCAATTTGAGATTTTTCATTGTATATGTTCAAGTCTAGACTCATGTTTCCAAAGGTGATTGTCATGTTCCCATTTCGGACTCGGATAACAGAGTTGATTTTTGCAAGTAAGGGACAACCAATGATGATTGGGGTTTTCTCCCTAGGACCTAAGCTTGGGTGATTTTCAAGGACAATTAAGTCATCTAGGTAAATGAAATTCTCAACTTTCACCAAATCATCCTTTAAGATCCCCTTAGTAACTTGAAAATTATGATCAATAAGTTGAAGAGTGATAGATGTGGATTGGAGTTCTTTGAGCCCTAACTAACAATACATGGCATAAGGAATGAGGTTCACACTAGCTACCAGATCAAAAATGGATTTGAAAACTTTGTTCTCTCCTAACTCAACATTAATGTATGGACATCCCAGATCTTTAAAATTTTGAGGAATGGTTCCTTAAATGGTTGTTCTCACATTAGAATCCAAAAGGACTTGGTTTTTATGTGAAAATTTCCTTTTAAAAGTGAAAAAGTCCTTAAGGTACTTTGAGTAGATAGGAATGGTTTGAATTTCATCTAGAAGGGGAATGTTTAACTTAACCTGAGAGAACATTTCCTTCAAAGTCTCATTTAATTCTAGTTTAGTTTTTACTCTCATGTGTTGAGGGAAGGGAGCAGGTTGTTTGATTGTTTGGTGTGGTTGTAGTTCCTTCACATTCTCATTTGGGTTTTCATAATATATAGGTGTTTCTTCATCATTTTCATGCGTTGTTGAATCTTTTAGTGGTTTTAGAATGGATTGTTTAGGTTTCTCAATGGATTTCCCACTTTATAAAACAGTCACTGCTTTGAGTTGTTCATGAGAGGTTTGTGTGTAATTGGATTCTCCCCTTAAAATTGAGGATAGTACCGCCTGAGTAGGAATAGGTGCCTTCCTGGATTTTATGGTTTGTAGTTCATGTATAAGGGATGATACTTCTGAGTTCATTTTCTCTATTTGATTACACAACTGCTCAAGGATTGGAAGAGGGACAGATTGAGAAGGGGCTTGTGCTGGTTGGTTTATCCCAGGAGGATAATTTGGTTATTGGATTGGTTGTTTCATGGGTTGCTGGATGAGTTGTTGGTATTGGAAAGGAGGATGTTGGTATTGGTCTGGTTGTGGTTGGAATTGGTTATGGTTTTGGAAATTTTTTTTAGGGTAGGGGTTTGATCCTTGTGGTTGGCTAGGTTGTTGGTTATCTTTCCAGCGGAAGCCTGGGTGGTCATTATACCTTGGGTTGAATGTGTTTTGGTATTGGGGATTTTGGAAGTTTAGGGAATTTACTTCAGCAAGTGGTCCTCCTAGAAGAACATATTTAATGTAAGGGATGTTTGAGAAGTTTTCGGTCTTGTGGCCATGTTTGTCAAAAATTGTGAAAATAGGGTCAATAGTTTGAATTTCATGGACCTTCCTAAGATCGATCTCCTCGACCTTCCTAGTGAGTGCAGAAAGTTTCACCCTAAGGATTTACTCCTCCATAAGTGTATGAATTCCACCAGATTTTGGTGTCTTCTCATAGTAATGTGATGTTCCCCATGTTTGATTTTGTTCAACAAGGCTTTCTAGATACTCGTAAGAATCATTTGGGGCTTTGTTTTTGAAGGTTCTATTGCACATCATGTCAATGAATTGTTTGTTTCCCGAACCCAAACCTTCATATAAAATTTAAACTTATTCTAAGATTGAAAATCCATGGTGAGGTACCATGTTGAGTGTGTCTTTGAACTTCTCCCATGTTTCATAAAATGGCTTCCCTTTTTTTCAAAAAAGTTTTGTATGATTTTTTTAAGTGAAATTGTTTTGTGATGGGGGAAGTATTTTTTGTAGAACTCTCTTTACAATTGGTCCCATGAGTGGATTGATGCAGGTCTTAGATTTTTTAACCAATTATTTTCTCTATCCTTTAGTGAGAAAGGAAAGAGCCTCATCTTAGCTGACTCAAGTTGATGTGGTGGGAACATGGTTTCAACAATGTCATTGAACTCTTTGACATGAAGGTATGACATTTCCAACTCTATCCCATGGAAGGTTGGAAGGTGGTTTAGGACATGAGGTTTTAAGATATAGTGGGATTATCCTAGGGAATAATGCCTAATGAAAAAGGGTGCATTGGTCCAGGAAGGTATGAGGTAGTAATTCATGGTTTGATCGACTGTATTCCCCAAGTTTGGGGCTACCTCATTTGGATTTCCATTTTGGTTCCCACCGGGTTTTATGAGTTGATTTATTTGAAGAACCTCCATTGAAATTGGATCAATTTTTGAATCTAGAGTATTATGAATATTTTTATCTAATGGGAAGAGACCCCTAGGTGTGATTGACTCTCCAAACCCATGACTTTCCACCCTAACTAATCTGTTTGAGTTATTGTGGGTGTAGGCGGACATGTGCCAAAAGAAAAAAAAATGAGAAAGGGAAAAGATAATAGAATTTGGGGTGAGAAAAGAGAAATGGGGGATAATAGAATGGGTGTTGAGATAACTTACATGGGTCCCTAACAATGATTCCAAAATTTGGTCTCATCCAAATTTATCCAAGATTTTAGGTTTAAGAGGTCGCTTGTAGTTTAGCTTAGGTTGTCAAATCTTCAGAGAGCTAAGAAGAAACCTATAGACACGTACATTCTATAGAGTATTTTTGGATATGAATTGGCCAAAATGGGTTGATTTTATATGGTTTTAAGTGAATGATAATAGTATTAAGTGAATTTAATTTAAAATAATGAGTTGATCCTAGGTTATCACTTGGGGCAGATTGGATGAAAATCTTTTTAACGGTTTCAATTTATTATATTCGAGATGGGTTTATTTAAGAAGATCAAAAAACTTCATCACTTACTGGTTTAATACCAACAAAAAATAATACTAATCACTTATACACTTGGAGGATCAAATTTATGATCACTCCAAGCTAAAGGTTCGTATTAGCTCTTGAAGTATGTGGCCTTAAAATTCAACAAGGACGAAGAAGTTTTAAAATCATCAAATAAAAATCTCAATTAAAAGAAGTTATTAGACATTAATGGGGTGATAAATAAAATCCAATACAACCCCTTTCTACTCCCTTGTATAAAACCATAAGCAAGTTATCCCTCCATTGATGCTATGGTTTCAATAGAAGCAGGAAGTAGACTCACGAGGGAAGAATTTAAGAAGTAAAAAAAGATAATGAAATAAAAATCACTCCACCGTTGTGTGATAATTTCACAAGGTTTGGTGTGAATAAATTTACACCATGATCCAATAGTATCAATGTGATATGAATAAAAATATAATAAGAGTAGAAGAAGAACTTTTATTAATAAACTAAGATGAATTAAAACAACTTACATGTGAAAGACAAACTTGAGACAACAAAATTGCAGCATAAAATTACAATGAAAGAAAGAACCAAAGATCCATAAAATACTTCACAACCAATACCTTAAATAGTCATTTCAAGAGGCTTTTTTAGAGATCCCAACATTACAAAGGATCCCGCTTGAGTATGGTAGGCCAAGGGTGGTGGAAAGTAAGGGAGATGAGACTTTTCCACCCTTGACCCGAAGTTGTAGCCAACTTACATCCACTGGATAGAGTCACCTATATTACCTTCTATATGGAATAATTGGAGTGGGAAATAGAATAAAAAAATGAATCTCCAGATTTATTCTAGATATATGTAAAATTTCTACCCAAATTAAGTTGTGTTTGTATAGATATGATTAAATTTGTGGGCTGTTTTTTTGGGCCGTAGAATCTGGCCCAGAATTTTATCTCCAACTTGGGCCGCATGAAACTCCATTAAAACATCATAATTAGCTCTTTTAACTATTTTATTAAATTTTACCCATGATTTCCCATATCCTAAGTTAATTTCTTAGAATCATTGGTCTTGGATATTGTCCGCTACAGTAGTTTTATTAGGCCGCTGTCCAGTTCACTTCACCCAGAATGTTGTTTGTTCAAGGCCAACTTTGGTGGTCTTCCAATATGAATCTTCAAGTACTACAAAAGTATGAATTGTTCCCAATGTAATTTGAAACCTGAAAATTAAATATAAAAAAAATCAAGACCATTTTTTATTTTAGGAGGTGTTAAAAAATGTACCATGTAATAGTGCATTTTAAGAGGGAATTACAAACATAATGCGAATCAATGTTCAAAGTGTAAAATACACTAAAATGGTGTTTATGAATAATATATCACATGAATATTTTATATATTAACAACGAGTATTAGCTTAATTCAGTGGATAATCACCCAATCATCACCCAGTACATGACAATGGGCCTTACTATGCATTCGGTTTAACACTCCCGGGGGATATGTTTTGGATAATTCACATTTTATTTACAAATAATTATGAAGAATTTAAATGGATGATGAAAATGAATGACCTAGGTTAAATATAAGGTGCATTAGATTGAAAATAAGGCATCTTAAAGGAATGGAAAAATGTTTTATGTGTGGAAAATAAGGCCATAACTTAATGAATTGATGAGAAAAAAATGAAGAGTACGATGGAAGGAAATAAATTTCATCCTAGGGATCCATTTATAGTTTGTTGTCTTAAATGTGGGGAACCTAGGAATTATATGAATTAATTACCTCTTCTAAAGGTTAACTCCTAGACCAAGGAATGACCTATATTGAAATAAAATGGTTGAAGTATTCATTGAGATTCCAAAATTATATCATAGAAGTATTTTTTACAAATGGTATTTTGGTATAAGAATCGCAAAACATTTAAGGATTCTATTAAATTTCAGAAACATATATCACTACAAAAAAACTAGGTTTCTGCAGCACCAACCTTTAACAATGATAAAACAAATCACTATTAAAGGGGCCCCCTTTATTAGTGTTTTTTTAGTAGCGCTGATAGGGGGGGCTTTATCAACGATTTTTTCCTAACGCTGATAAAGTGTATATTTCAAAAAAAATATATTTCATAAAAAATAATTTATTGATATATAAGTATATTTATATTGATATAAATATAATATATATTTTTTAAATATGTTTTAGATCGATTTGATATGTGGTAGATGCAAAACGGGCACCAGGAGCAAAAGTTATGGCCGTTTAGAGAGATTAAGGACCTTTTCGGGCCTTGAAGAATATGAGAAGGTGTTCTAGTGGTTAACAGAGTGTATGTTTATTCACAAGATTCTGTTTGATATGTGGTAGAGGCAAAACAGACACCCAGATTAGAAGTTATGGAAAAACAGACACTCGAAGCAGAACTTATGACTATTGGGAGGAATTATGGGCATTTTTGGCCTTCAAGAATGTGAGAAGGGGTTTCAGTGGTCACCATAGTGTAGATATTTTCTCAATATTCGATTTTATATGTGGTAGAGTGAAAACGGACACCCAGAGTATAAGTTATGATTTTTTTAAATTGAGAAACCCTCATAGTGCCTAAAAACCTAAGAAACCCGTAACTCACTAAAACAGCCATAACTTCTGCTCTGGGTGTCCGTTTGAGCTCCGAAACCAGTCAAATCAAATCTCGTGAAAATATTCATGACCAAATCCAATATAAACCTTGATAATATCAAAGAAATGGAAGATATATCAGTTATACCACTCTAAAAAAAACTCTAACTTCAAACAACCATAACTTTTGCTCCGGGTGTCCGTTTGGGCTCTACCACATATCAAATCCAAATAAGTGAAGAGATATATGCAGAAAAATAACTCAAACAAATTCCAAATCATGTTATAGACCCAAAAACACCAAAAAACCATCATAAGTCCTCCAAAACTCTGTTTTTGTGTCAAGTTCTCTGTCAAAATTTTCTTAAAATGGTAACGACTCCCGACTAGTGTGTTTGTTTGGCCTCCTCCACCTATTATGTTGTATTTAGCTCCATGAGCTTCGGTTTGAATGGTCACAGATCTGAAATGGACACTCGTATCAGATGTTATGCCCGTTTCAGTGACTCTATGGTTTGTTAGGTTTTTCAAGCCCCTATTTCTAGCACTTTTGTCCTGTCTGCTGTTTTTTCAAATAGCTGTAACTTATGATCTGCCTATCCGTTCAGCCTCCACTACCTATCATATAAAATATCGTTTTATGATCTTCTATTTGAATGGTCATGGAGTTGGAACGGACCCTCGGATCATATTTTTTTGTCGTTACCCTGAGTTTAGGGTTTATTTGACTTTCTGACCGTATTTACGGGTTTTGAGGGTTTCTCCATTTTTACCTGTTTTTCAGGTTTTTAGGGATTGTTATCATTTTTCATAAGTTACTATTATTTATAATAAAATATGTAACAATATATACATATTCTTTATATATTCACACATAAAAATTTAATTTTATAAATAAATAATTAAACATATTTACATATAAAATATATTTCTCAATATATAAGCTTTATCTAAATAAAAAACTAACATCCATTTTTTTTAAAATACAAATCTATGAATATTTATATACCTATATAATGTGTACTTGTATATATATGTGTGTGTGTGTGTGCATCTGTATTAAAAAACTGATATATATTATCTATATTTTCTAAACATATGTATATACATATTAATATATAATATTTTTAAATATATATAAATATGTATAATTATACTTATAGATACACAATTAATATATATATATTTGTGTGTGTGTGTGTGTATGTTGTATATGTGTATTTATTTATTTATAAACACACACAAAAAAGCATATTTTATAAATGCATTTAAAACTGATCTTATAAGTATATATTAATACATGAATAAATATATTAATATATAAATATAACTATATATATATATATTAATATACAGATATATATATCGTAATATAACTAAATATATATATATATATATATTAATATAACTATATATATATTAATATAAATATATATATGTTAATATAAATATATATTAATATACAAGTAAATATAACTAAATATATATATAAATAAATAGATATATTAATAAATGAAGAGAAAAACAATATAGTGTAGTGGTAAAGGCTTAAGTGAGTATGAAATAGGTCCCGAGTTTGAATCCAGGGGGAGGCAGGTCGCACGTGTGGGTGGAATAAGGGCTAGCACTGTTAAAGGGTGGGCTAACGCTATTAAAGGGGGGGGGGGGTGGCTGGGGCAGGTAGGCTAGGATGGGGGGTGCTGTTGAGGGGGGGGGGGGGGTTCAAGCACTATTAAAGCTGCTCCCCGAATTGCAGAAATATTTTTTTTATTTTTTTCAATGTTTTTTTAACTTTTATCACCGCTAAAAAAAGTGCTGATAAAGGACCCATTTATCAGCACTTTTTTTAGCGCTGATAAAAGGGAACCTCTATTTATCTTCACTGAGATTAACAGTGCTTTTTTAGCACTGTAAATCGACTTTTCTAGTGTTGATAAAGGCCATATTTTCAGTAGTGTATGTATTAATTAAATTAAGAGTCATGGATACCATCACAGGTTTATGAGTTTAAGATTGATCATAATTTCAAAGTCTTAAACACCCCTTTTTAGTTTTTATATGATGATATTATACCATAATTAAGGATATTTTGGGAGAAATTTATGACAAGTATATGTTTTAGTGGAAAATTTATTTAATGAAGAATACCTTTACATTTTGGACTTATGATTAAAGCCCCTCCTCGAATTGTAGAAATATTTTTATTATTTTTTTTAATGTTTTTTAAATTTTATCAGCACTTTTAAAAAAGTGTTGATAAAAGTGGTATTTTATCAGCGCTAAAAAAGCACTGATAAAGGACACATTTATCAGTGTTTTTTTAGCGCTGATAAAAGGGACCCCCCTTTATCTTCACTGAGATTAACATCACCTTTTTAGCACTGTAAATATAATTTTCTAGCACTGATAAAGGCCATATTTGTAGTAGTGTATGTATTAATTAAATTAAGAGTCATGGATACCATCATGGGTTTATGAGTTTAATATTGATTATAATTTCAAAGTCTTAAACACCCCTTTTTAAATTTTATGTGATGAGATTATACCATGATTAAGGATATTTTGGGATAAATTTATGACAAGTATATGTTTTAGTAGAAAAGTTATTTGAGAAAGAATGACTTTACATTTTGGACTTAAGATTAAAGGTATTGGTAACCTTTAAGGTTTATCTTATCTTTGATATTGTAGTAATTATAGTTCATCAAAATTTGGGAATTTTATGGGAATTATATTAATATAGTTTTGGAAAAAGGAAAACTCATTTCACTCAGTGAAGGCCATGATTCTTGAACCATGAACGAAGGACGATAATGGTTTAACACCTACCAATGGGCTATGTGATGTCTTGATTAATATTTCATTGTTTTTTTAAACAATTTAAAAAATAAATATTAACGATTAACTAATGATGCTACTTTTGAGGTTTAGAGATTAATTTATTATACTGGATAACTTGTGCTAATAATATTGGTTTTTAAAATAGTTAGAGGCAGACGGAAAGACTTGTCACTATTTTATGGATCTTATGATCCATTAAAAGTGAATTTTAGTGCTTCAGGAATAAAAAATTCATTTTTGGATATTCATTTCCTGGAGTAAGGGATGAATTAGAAATTGTTCTAAGCACAACAAAAGGATGAAATTGTGCTTATGATATAGAAACATATCAAGTAATTATATTTCCTTATATTCTTAGATAGTAAAAGAATTACTCAACTTTAGGAAAAGGATCCTAAAACAAAAATTTTATCCTATTAAATTCATATCCGATGAATCATACGGTCTTTTAAATTATCACATATTTATTGTTTTGAGTCCCTTAAACATTTTATTGATCATTCACTTGCTTGTGATCGATGACCTCAATCATTCTCTATAATTATTTACACTTTTCTTCCATGTATATATCTTCACTTTCCACCAATATTCTCATATTTAGAAACCCAATTAAGTTTTAGTCCATATGACCTTTGTACTTTCTTTTCTCTCTTATTAAGAGGATATTTTATTAATCATTTACGATGTGGGTTTTTCAACAATAAAATTTCTAAATTTCAAACCCTTGATTACCGAGATGAAGCTTAAATTGTGAGGACACAATTTATTTAATGTGGAAATAATTTAACAACCTAATATTTTAAAAGAATAACATTTTTTTTGATATCATATGTAACATGGAGCACTGATCTTAAATAACCCACAAAATATATTTTTTAAATTTAATCTCTTCGATAGCTTGTGGAACACACAACCTCAAGTTGAAAAGAAACATAATATAGTATACCATTATAACCTAAAAATTAAATTATAAGGTATGAATAGTACTAAATAAATCATGAAAATTATGTTTATCTATTGATTATAATTAAAATAATAATCATTTCAAAGAAAAAGAATTTTTTTATAGAAAAAACTTTATTTTCCTAAAAGACGGATTAGTCGTGCTTTGCACACATAATTTAAAATTAATTTTTCCACTTTTATAAAATCTATTTAATAAAATTAACTTGATTTTTGAAATCATAATATCAAAATTATCTTAGGGTGAATTTTTGATATTTTTCTATAAAATGTTTTATTTTTTGATGCATAGTGAACCATACTGAATTTTAATTGAAAACCGCCTTTTCATTTAAATTATTAATAATATTAAATTATATTTTAAATTATTTTTAAAGAAAAATTAGTTAAATTATATATCTATTAATACAATTTAGGTCATTTTAATCATTTTCATTTTTAATTTTTATATAAAAACTTTATAAATTTTTGAACATTTTCTGTTTGAAAATCCACTTTTTTATCACGTTTGCAAGAATAATTTTAAATAAAATATTTCCAATTATATGAATGGAATTTTAAAAAATGGATTAATTATTTAGAATTATAATAATTTATTTTATCTAATAAGTTCAATTTAATTTTTGATGAAAATGAATAGTGAAAACAATAAAAATTATTTACGTCGGTTAAGATAAAAATGGATTTACAAGGGGGATAAACTAAAAAGACAAGGGTTAAAATGAAATAAAAACTTTCATAAAATATATTGAATGAAAGTATTTATATCCTATCATGACTAAGGATCTATAATACTCCATTTTAGACCCTTATGACATGTGAAAAATATGGGTACACCTTTTTCTTTTCAAAAAAATTACAAGTGTGCCACTCACCTCACTTATAAAAGGCCACCCCTATAATATCTTCTTTAAATCTTTAAAACAATTTGGTTCATCCAAGAACGACTCAAATAACTTACCAAATTCCATACCCTAATCCTAGAAGCATTATTTTTGGCATAAATCCGACCTAGGAAGACTTTTTGTGTAAACCTAAGGAGTTTACCCGAAGAAGAGGTAACATTCTTCAATAAGCATTTTTATTTTATTTCTTCTTACACCTCCCTAAATTCTTATTAAACCATGATTATATAATAAAATTTTTATATTAAATATACTAAAATTATTTTATAATAAGTTAATGACCTAAAAAAATCCCCATTTCCATTAAATGGATTACGAAATCATCATTCATATGTATGACGGACTACCGCCTCGCAAACTGATGTCAGTCGTTTTTCCATTACCACCTCTCATGACTGGGTATGATGATGGATATAAAGTATAAATAATATATTTATAAAATAATTATACCTATTGATTCATTATATCATATAAACCTTTTTTACTTTAGATTCCATAGGGGATATGATAACATTGCTTGTGTGTACGGTGAACTACTTCCTCGCGAAGTGATGTGATTCTTTTTTCCACTAATGCTTTACATGGAAGGTAATAAGAAAAATTTAATTAATATATGTGATATATATGAAATAATTATGAATTAATTACATATTTATCATTTTGGAAATATAATATATCATTTTCTTTCTTACCTTTTTACTTACTTAAAGTTAATAACATCGTTCGTGTATGTGTAGATTACCACCTTCACGAAGCGATGCAAATCTCTTTTCATCACCACACCACATGGGTGATATATATAGTTATATTTAAATAAATATTATGTTATTTATGATATTATGACCATCATGTAAAGATACAATATTATTTACCTATTTTCCATAACGATCATTGAAAAATGGATACATTACCCATGCGTACGTACAACCTACCATCTCCATGATTGTAACATACTTCTTTTCTCAAAACCATCTTTCCTGATTAGTCTTAAAAGTATAATTGGTATATAAATATGGTAATTATGTCATTATTATTATTATAGATATTATGTAACTATATAATATGTGCATGAACCGGATCTTTCATGATGAAACAAACATGAGAAAACATGACAATTAACACCCAAAATAATGAAAATAATGAATGATAATTAATGAACAACTAATAATATGTTATAAAATAAAATATATTATATTATAAATATTAAAATAATTTTATTATAAGTTAATAAAATTTTATATAACCACTATAAATGATTTTAAATAATGTTTAACCAAAAGGAAGCATGAGGTAAGAGACTTCATCTTAATTTCTCTTCATTGAGGTATATTGTAATGTTATGCACCTAATTTACTTTATATGGTGTATATACCACCAATTTTACATGTAATATCATGATAAATTAATAATTCATGGTATTTTAAGTTTCAATTTGAATCATCCAATGGGATTTTTATTAAGAGTTACCAAGTGGTAAAGAATTTCATAATTCAATTTCTTTTCATTGGGTTATATTACTTCTTCGTTGTCTTTGATATTCTAAGATTATGTGTGTAATGTCTTATATTATATTTTGAATTTTTTTATGTGGATTTACCGGTGATACGCATAATAGATTCATTGAATAATTTTCACTTCAACGTTATGATCATTATAAGGGTTTATTTCACAATCTCATTCTCATCGAGATTTTTTATTATTGAATTTCAGTTGAAGGAAATTATTTGATAATTTTATAATAAACCCATATAATTTTATCCTAATATGGTAATTCCTAATATTTTCTAGTAATATTATTATTTTCCCACTCTTTGGTACTTAAAATAATTGAGAAAATGTTTTTAAGAAAATATGACTTCATTTATCTCTTCGGTCTGGAATATGTTTTCTTCCAAAACCATGTTTTCAAAAAAATGTTTTTAATTCTTTTAACCTTTTCCAAATAATTTATTAATTTTTTACCCATTTTAAATTTTTACAATTTTTTTCGATAGGAATCTTCATGTCATTTTCAAAATAATATCCATTTTACTTTTACTAAAAAAGTGAAAGGAATATTTGTTTTAATATGTACGCCATGAATGGAATTTCCATATATCCTAACCAATCAAATGTTTTAAAGTTTATTTTATAAGTTTCAAATTTTATTTTCAAATAAAATTATTTTCAAATTTTTTTGTGAAATTTTAGTTTCAAAAAGTGATTTTCAAAAATGAAAAGGATATTTTCCCCAAGAATGTTTTAAAGATATTTTTATGATATTTCTATTCATAAATTAAAAAAAACATTTATTATTACCCCAATGGGTATATGTTGTATTGATACCATCCTTATTCTCTATATAAATGATTTATGATCATTTTGACCAAGGAAATTATTGACATTCACTTTCTCAATTCATTTTTTAGTCATTAAATTTACCTTGAATTATTCACTTTTCTGTGGATATTAAATTTCCATAAATATACATATTATTTATCATGGATATGTTTATTTATTAAAACATACATCATTTATACATATGGTGTTCTACATTGACAGTTGTTTATTTATTTGGGGAAATATTGATAAATCTATATTCCTTACTCAATATGGATATTTGATGGCACAACACATTTTTCATGAATTAAATTGATTATTAGATATATGAGGAATTATTTGGACATGAATAAATAGGAGGACCCTAATTATAGATAACTCCTCGATGCATCTCTAGTATCCTAAGATGAATTAGTAAGCTAGCATAAAATCATTTGTCCAAACAAATGAGTTTGTAGCTAGTAGTTTTAAACTATCTTATAAAAGGTCTTGATGGTAGAGGTATCATATGAATAATACATGACATCCAATAATTAAGCATTGTATTTATTTAGAATTTACTTATTATTATCCATTAGATTTTAACAATGATATTATCTTTGGATGCATTTCATTCTTAGTTATTGATTATATGACCTGCGTGTTCAGTTATTTACCTTTACATATTGATTATGCCTTATCCATTTATGATAGTCATTTTATTGTTTAAATGACATATTTTTTTGGTTATTTACCTTACCATATTGATTATTATACATTCTATTTTCACATTGATATTATCTCTAGATTAACTTCCTTATCAGTTTATTGATTACATGGCATGTGTGTTCAGTTATTTACCTTTCCATATTGATTATTCCCTATCCAGTTATGATAGTCATGTTATTGATTAAATGATATGTTTTTTAGTTATTTACCTTTCCATATTAATTATTATCCATGATATTTTCACATTGATATTATCTATGGATTTACTTCCTTCTCACTTTATTGATTTCATGACATGTATGTTCAGTTATTTACCTTGATATATTGATTATTATTTATTGGTTCATGATAGATTCTACTATACATAACCCTTACTGAGAATTTTAGATCACCCTTATTTTTTCCTTCCCTAGAAATCCATGAAGTGTACCATGATTGATAT
This sequence comes from Viscum album, assembly GCA_963277665.1. NCBI lineage: Eukaryota > Viridiplantae > Streptophyta > Magnoliopsida > Santalales > Viscaceae > Viscum > Viscum album. Next base: position 1,473,115,888 of record OY728123.1, read on the forward strand.
GCAAGGATATTCTAGAGTAATAATGTTATTATCAAAAAAAAGATTATGTCGTAATTTTTATATTCAAATTTAATATGGGACTCAAGTATGTATCTAGTTTACCAAGACTATTAAATTATTCATTCCTTTAGGATGCGATTCCTTATATCTTATTACAATGTAATAAAGTAGACACTAGATCCGAGCTACTAGGTCCGAGGTCGCTGAAAAGGATTTATCTTAGTATAGGCATGTGTATCATGTGAGAGCTAGTGGATTGACATATGTTGTCAGTTGTCTCTAGTGTAAGTGGTATCCTTTTGGAGTTGGTGCTCCAAAACCAACTTGTTTAGGACTTGATTAAATATTTTCATTATTAATGAAGTTTTATTATCAAATTATTATTGTTCCTATGTATGAAATTTGTATGTGATAATGTACTAAAAATAAATGTCACACTGAAAGGTCACAACAGTTACCTATTATGATGTGAACCTAGAGGTTCCATGAAACTATTATTGAATATTATTCTATAGCTGGATGATATTATCTGATGAGACATAGAAGATATAGGATATCAGGGTTAATAGGCTCATAATACATTATAACACCTTCTCATAGTGTTTTCCCTTAGTAATCTCCAAGATAGGAGGTTATGTGAACAAACTCATTAATAGTAAATCCACATTTCCATGTATCATTGGATGTTCCTATATGTGTATGTGTGTATTGTTCCTTAGATTTTATGATTATCATTAAGGGATATCATGAATTTCACAATTTTATGTATTTATGAAAAATGTGATGATATTTTCTCATGGTGAAGTAGGATGTGTTGGGTGCGTCACGAGTGATATTTAATTAATGGATAACACAAGGAAGAATTTATACCTTTTTTCTCTTGAAAAAAGTTAATATCTCATTCCCTTTGATGGGAATGGAACCACCTAAATAAATCCATGTAATTAGTGTTTAATGAGTGAGTTCATTTCTATAAATTCAAAGAAATAGACATTGATCATATTGGTTGATGAAACTGGTATGCAACCTTCTTGATTTGAGATATTGTGATAAAAGGATTATATTACATGGTAAACATTTTTAGGAGGTTAGAATTCATTGAAATGTTAAATTATTTATCTATGGATGCCTTGGTATGTTTATAGATGCTAACCTTTGACTTTAGGTGGTTATGCCTAATGACACTAATAAAGAGGCCTAGATGGTCGCACACTAAGTGTATCTATAATCTCAGTTAAATTCTAGTATTTAATTTAATATATTAGAATAAATAATATTTATTCAGGTTTGGTTGAGCACCATAATTTAATCACGAGTTATTTGAAATAATAAATGAGTTGAATAATAATGAATATTTGTTTTCAAGTTTGGTGAATACAATATTTATTATATTTATTTGTGAATAATATAGTGAAATTTATTTATTAAATAAATAATCATTATTCAAGGATCAGTAAATGATAACGAGGGAAAGAGGATTGAGTTTAATGGTTTGATTGGAAATAATATAAATGATATTTATTTTATTATTAAATGTGTTGAACATGTCACCTTATAAAACATGGTTGATGTGCACAATAGATAGAGTGAGACTCTCTAAATCCCTATAGAGATATCAAGAGATCTAGAGTTATCTCCTCACCTCCTCTCTCAATCCAACGAGAGATCATTAAAATTTCTTCCTCTCTCGAGAAGAATTTTGCTACGGTCAACCACAAACAATGCAAGCGATTGATATCATCCATGCTAGAAATCCATGATTTTACAATTTTGTTCTAATACTATGGTGAACATGTGAATAACCTCTAAAGGGATTCAAAATTTGGATCCTATAACACAATGATAACATGCCAAGATCTTAATTCATCAGATCATCAACAAAATAGGAATTACAAGTTGAGGTAATTCTATATTTGCTTATAAATTAATTATAAATTACATGTTAATATCCTCCTATTTTGGTTCCAGTATTTTAATCTATTCAATTAATCTACCATTTTTCAATGTACATGATGTTTTGATCATGTAAATAAATTATTACACATGATTTACAACTAAAATCCGAGTCGGTCATACCATCATAGGAGGCTTTTGCAGTGCCAAAAACCTACACTTATACCCTATAAAATATATTATTTCCATGAAAGTATGATAACATAAATATTATTAATATTATGAAATGTTATTATACTATTGAAATATCAATTTTCTACCTTCCTCTAAAACCATTCAAAAAATGAAGACGTCGTCATGCGTACGTGCGGACTATCACCTCCATGAATGACGTGCTTGATTTTTCATCACCACCTTACATGGATAGTTATAAAAGAATATTTAAAATATTAATATGATATTTATAAAATTATTAATATTTTAAAATTATAAACCATTCACTATCTTTATCCCAATCTATGGAAAACAAACACGTTTCTCGTGCGTACATACGGGCTACCACTTCCATGAAAGTGACACATTTCATTTTTAACTATAGTATTTTATTATTTATCCAAATATATTAAAATAAAATTAAAACCCTTAAAAAAATCTAAATAATATCATTAATCTTCTATAATAATGATATTATTCCAAAATGATTACTTTCTTAATCATACTCACCCATATATTATAGCTTGTTCCAATTTGGATTGGTTTAACCACATACTTGAAAAATGATATAAATTTATATCATGGATGACTATAGAAACTTAAAAAATGGTTTTATTAGACATTAATGATCATATAATTTTTGGTTTATAGTTCTGTAAAGGTTATACTATTATGAAATTTATTATTATATTACCGCCTTTTTGTTCGTTATAAAGTACCAAAGCATGCTTGTCACCAACTTCATCATCACTAATAATAACAAAAATATTCATGAAATGAAATTAAAACATTATAAATAATCATAAAACATATATTATAGTACCTATAATGATCATGAGATGATGAAATTTTAATCTATGAACAATAATTGATACATCCATTATGAAACTAGTACTAGACAAACAATTGAAGCTAATAACATCCGATGATGAAAATAAAATATAACTAACTAATAAATTTATAATAAAGGATTATAAGTGAATTTTATAAATGGTTATAGGTATGAATAATTTTCTAAAATATGTGATCAAGATAATTTTTTTTGTTATATATGAGGTTAGAGCATGTATGTTTTAACTAAGTGAGAATAAAGGTAAGGATTTTTTCTGCCTCTATTTTGCTTCATTGAGATATAATGCATATTCACCACTAGTTTACTTTTTTATGGTGTAAATATTGGACATTAATTTATTTTATCACATTTTTTCATACAATCTAAGGTATTTAAAAATCCATCTCATGTTCTACCTTTCATGGGTTTTCAATTTGAAAGATAATAATGATGTAAGGGTTTTTTGTTAACTCAAACCCCCTTTCTTTGAGTTATACTGTCTCATCATGAACTTCCTATTTTTATGATTGGTTTCATCCACCATAATATTTTATATTACACTTTATATTTTTATCTAGGTAAAATTATACTTTTTATTTAAATATTCTTCCTCAATGATTTTTACTTCCCATAAAAGTATGACATTGTTAAGAATAATTCCCATTATTTCTAAAGGTTCTTTATCTTCCATATCCATATTTTATATTCCCACCAATTTTGTTTTACTTTATATTTGGAAACTTAATTATGTGTTATCTCATGATACCTTCATATTTCCCTTATACTATTTTCAAAAGAGAGTTTTATTTTCCTTTTTCATGATGTGGGTTTTCAACAAAGCAATTTTAAAATATTTAAAAGGTTTTTCTTTTATGATCATATGTTTTATTTTCTACTCCATGTTTTATCTAAAAACTTTATATACATTTTGAGGCTCCATTATCGAAGATATTTTTAAAATTAAATGTTTTCAAGAGTTTTCACTCCACCTTTTTGGAAATGACTTTTGAATTTAACCCTTAACTTCATCTTTTATGTGTATGGTAAAAATATTTTCTAAAAAATCTTTTATGGTTTCTCTAACCACATGAGAATTATTAATTATGAATCTTTATTTCCATGTTTTCAAATTATTTTCCAAATTATTTTAACTATTTATTATTAAAAAAAAGAAACATTATTATTTTTTTTAAAAGTAAAATTTTGATTTTTAAAAGGAATTATTGATTTTAAAAGGAATTTTAAAGGCTTGTGTCTTTAAAAAACAATTATTTATATGTATTCTATAAGAAAGTTTTTGAAAATATATTTCTTCTATAAAATTTGTTTTATGAAGGTCCCTTTTTTGGTTTTAAAGGATAATTTTTATACAGTTCAAAGTATTTCATTTTAAATAAATCATTTTTTAAGGTGCCTTCAAGCCATTCCAAAAAAGGTTATTTCCTCTCATTTTCAAATGATTTATCTAATGATATTAAAAAGTTATTTTTCATTTATTTTAATATACTTAATGCTAGTTATGTTACATTGGGTATATTTTTAAGCCACTATACAACTTCTTTCTATGGAAAACTTATGGAATGTTCTAGGAAATATTTTCATGAAACTCATCTCTTTTCCATGGGTTAATTAAGAAATATTTGAAGTATGAATGTTTTCATATGATAATGACACACATATGTATGAGTTATTATTATGAAGTTTGGGGTCTTATATCCCCCTATGATGAATTGGTTATGGTTTCATATCACATGAGATGGTGAATTTTTTTTTGAACGTGATGCAGGAATAGTTTTTCATAAGTTTGTTATATTAACATGATGTGAGAATATTTGTTCATAAGTTTTGTGTGTGAATGTCATACAAGGAGATTCATTCAAAAGTTTTTTGTTTAAATATTTTTCCACAATTTTTTTGTGTGAACATGATGCAAACAACTTTATTTATAGGTTTGTTACATGAACATGATGTGGGTATCTTTTTTCATAAGTTTGTTGTGTGAAAATGATGTAGGTAGCTTTGTTCTTAGGTTTTTTGTGTGAATGTGATGTAGGTATATTTTTTCATAAGTTTTTTATGTGAATGTGATGCAACTAACTTTTTTCACAAGTTTGTTTCATGAACATGGTGAAGGTATATTTATTCACAAGTTTGTTGTGAGAACATGATGAAGACATCTTTATCATCGTTTTTTGTGTGTGAATGTGATGTGAGTATCTTTGTTTAAAATTTTGTTGTGTGAATGTGATGCAGGTAGATTTTTTCACATGTTTTTTTTGAACATGATGTGGATATAATTGTTCACAATTTTATTGTGTGAACATGATTTAGGTAGATTTGTTCATATGTTTTTTTTGTGTGAACATGATATAGGTATCTTTGTTCACAAGTTTAGTGTGTGAATGTGATGAAGTTATATTCATTCATAAGTTTTTTGTGTGAATTTGATGTAAATATATATTTTTTCATAGGTTTTTTTGTGTGAATGAAATTAGGGTATCTTTGTTTACAATTTTTGTGTGTGAACATGATGTGGGTATCTTTGTTCACATTTTTTTGTGTAAACGTGATGTGAGTAGCTTTGTTCACAATTTGTTTCATAAATGTGATTAAGGTAGTTTGGTTTATAATATTTTCTATGCTTATGTTTATGTCACAATTTCTTATTATTCTATGTTTCAATAACACGCCACATTTCTATTTGTATATGATTATGTACCTTAGCTCATGTTTGTTGCATCATACTCTTTTAACATGGTATATGATTGTTCATTTGAGATTACATGTACTTCTATAATGACATAAGGAAAAATATTTTTATTCCATGTTCTTTTTAATAAGATATCTATCCCATGATCATGTTTTCTCATGTGATTATGACTTAACCCTTGATGAAATGTTGATAAGTATTCCATTAAAAATCATTTTTTCTCGTCCCTTTCTTACGTTTTCATTCCCCAGGTTATGAAGTTGAGTATAACTTATGAGAATTATTGTAGGGAGTTTAGTGTGGCTCAATTATGGAGAAATTCTCAAAAACATCATAAAATAAGTTTCTTATGTAGATGATCCAAAAACACACTAAACCTTATATTCTTAGGATTTTGTGATTATTTTTGAGATTTAATTATTAACTTATAGAAATGATGTAAAATAAAGATAAGTTTATCTCACTTTACATCAAAGAAAATGTTTAAAGAAAGCGTTTTTAGCACCAAATCTGAGAGTGTGGACCCAGAGCATATCTAACCTTCTTATGGATACCTTGTAGGTGTGAATTTGTTTCTTTCCACTTATGGATATCTCCCAGCTACTTTAAAGAAGGTTTTACTTCTTTAAAAGGAGGAACATTATTTAAATTTTATATATTTAATTCAAATATACCATAGTTAGTTTTTATGGAAATGGGTTTTATAGGTTGTTTCCACTATCATAGGATAATTGGTGGATAGACCTATATTTAAAGTTCTTTTATATGGTATTAAAATATTGAATTGTGTAAACTATTTACACTGTTAATATGAAATGTTCATATATTAAGAAACACGAAAATTTTATTTTTATTGAAGGATTATATATTTTAATAATTATGAATGAGTTTATAAAATACCACGTAATATTTAATATGAAGAGTTAATATTATAATATAAATGTGAAGTGTTCATATTCTTTATAATATATAATGCCCATAAAATGATGTTTTTTATAATATATATATATTTATCAAATTTCTATAAATTTTTAACACGTTTCTAAATATATGAAATGATTATTTGTTTATTTATTCCATATATATTTAATATATATATATATATATATATTTTGTATTATGAATGTTGGTATTATTTTGTTTAAATATTTAAATTTCTTCTTATAAATATCATACCATCCATATACAGAGTTACATGCTTGGTATGATATAAGATTTAGTTTCATTCAGCTAAGACTATGATTTTTAGGAAATAAATCCAATAATAAAGGTTAATTATGATATATATATATATATAATGTTTTAGGATTATATTTTATTTGAGATCCCTCTTGAGTATTGATATATGGATAATTGAACTTTGGTTTGGGCTATATTGGTCTAGATGCTTTGATTCTATTATAAATTTTCTTAAATAGTCACCTATCACACAATACTTTCTTTTGAGTAAGATTTTGATTTCTTATGATACTAAACCTTTACATGTAAGAGTTTCATGTACCTTATGCATGTGATACATTTAGATTTTTATGAATATGATTAAATTTTATTTTGGGTGAGAAAAAAAATCATTAATTGTATTAAATGTTATATATTAATATATTTCAAATATAATAATTCATATGAAGATATAATATACAATATTAAATAATTTAAAGTGTTCATACATATAGGGAGTACTAGTGATAAGATGATGATATTAAACTAAAACCCATTAAAAATACTAACTGTTAAATTCCTTCCAAATAAAAAACTTTTTAAAGACCTCGATTATTTAGTTTGAGTAGCATTAATGGTTCAGTTGCCATGAAGTATATTTTATAAGGTGATTTGGATTTATGTAACCCTAATAGTTAGGTTCCTATTCCATGTTTAATATTTGGTTCACACTTAGTTGGGTAACCCTAATGGTTAGGTAACTAGAGGAACAAAGTTAAAATAATCCATATGATATATTTTAGCATGGATTTTCCACCCAACTATCTAAGATTCATATATGATATGATTTGTTTCATCTCCAACCCATTTATCCTAAATAGTGTCAATCTGGAGCACCACATGACTGAAAGCATGCCTCCCCATATACTATAGACTATCAACTAGTGGCATGGGTCTATCAATATCATGTGGTGGCTGTACCCTCTATTAGATAACCATAAATAATAGTGGAAATAATAAATAAAATTTATCCAAAAATAATATAAAAATATGGACATTATAGCTATATGATAACTAATACAACACTTCTTATTCTATAATAAAATATAATCCCAATAACCATAGATCAAGATACAAGTTCCCATGATTGGTCAATCATATATAAATGTAATCCAAAAAAATAAACATAATAATTAATAAATAAAAAAAATCGGTACTAAGGCTCAGTTTGGTCCTATCTCACAATACTTGTTATCCATACAAATCAATAGTTGATCACCATTCCCTTTCCCTTACATGGATCCCTAGCCGTGAAGTATACATATCCACCAAGGTTTACATGTAGGGTGTGAGAAATATACCCAGCAGTCCACCACCAATGATGTCCCTAAATAAATCCCAAATATATATGTGTTCGTGCATAGTATTATATGACAAAATAAATAAATAAAAACATTCCAAGTCACAATACCAAGTGTTAAGAAGCCACCAGTTGAGTGAACCCACATGCCTTGGCTAGTACTAGCTTCAAGTCTAAACATGTCACACATAACCATGATGGGGTGGTGAAATGTATTACCATAAGATCATGATCTATTAACCCAAATATCTAGGTTGGAATAGTTCCCAAATAATAAATAATGTCACGAAAATGGGTTCACACTATTCCCAATACCACTCACAACATAAGGAGGATAAGTTGGAATTATATCCAACCATTTTTAGATATGAGAAACTCAGTTAGCATTCCTCCCAACCCCTGACTATTCAAGATACTTGGTTAGAATTATGATTAACCTCTATACCACATAAGAGAATTGGATATCATCATACCCAATATATTACCAAATAATATACTTGTTTGGACTCATTAATAACCTTTATGCCACTCAAGAAACCTAGTTAGTATAACACCCCACCTCTATACCACTCAAGAAACCCGATTGACATCATAGATAACCTTTATATCACATTATGGATTTGGTTCACATTACAACCAACCTCTATACTATTGTCCCAGATTACCAAAGCAAGTAAACTACATGACGAGGGTGAATTGTAGTAAAAAACATGGATTATATTTTTTTTACACTTCAAGTATTAAAACTAATAAAAATAAAAAGTCCTGTTAAACACAAAAATTATAAACCCACAATATATTCAAGTAAAAATAGATACGCATAGAGGAAATTAAGTTAGTCAAAATTTTAATAACTTCTAAAAAAATCAAGAATACAATAGAAATAAAAAACAATAACTACTTAATGTAGTACATACAATGTAAATAAACAAAACATGGATTATTAATTCAAAAATCAAGTACCCCTTAAAAGGATATTATAAAACACTATTTTAAACTAATGAATAATGGAAATTGTAAACATGGTTCAAGGTATCCTAAAATTTAACCTATCAAAAGTCTTGTCTTATAATCCTATATAATCCCTTAACCTGTCAGAAGGTATTGATCTGATTCTAAAAACTAGATACTCAAATCCATCTTCTTATAAGAAAACCATGATCAACTTGATTGGTAGAAAACCTTGATTCTATAGACTCAAATCTTGGATAGTTCTTCAAATCAGAATCCCTTGACCACCCTTATAATAAAATCAATAATTAAAAAAGACTCTAAGATATTTATAATAAAAAACACTCAAACAAACTATTTGAAAAAACACTCAAAAAGTAAATACAATCTAAATAGATAATTCAACAATAAGATGTTGTTGAATTAAAGTGATTACATGATCAAAATTGTATCTCATTCTACCACTAGTCCTCTAATCTACGTTCCTCTTTATAGTAAATCCTACAATGGTTAGATTCCATGTTCTTTATGATTAGTTTCAACTGCATTGGAATAAGATTCTTCATCATCTGATGAACCCAACAACACTTCACATATTTCAATTAATATAGTTTTCACCACTAAAGTCCTTGTAAATTTAATGAAAATAGCATGTAAATAAAACAAATTCCTTTGGAATTTCATACCAAGGACCTTTGAAAATACAGTTACAAGAAATTCAGTCCTACATATCAATAACACTTAAAACAAAAACACTCATGTTGAAAATAATTATATCATGAGTATTGTGTGATTTTCAAAACCAAGAATAAAGTGAGTCTATGAATCAACAATCTCCCCATTACTGGAGAGTACAATCGTGAAATAAAAATTTAAAAACAAACTTCATTTTTAAAAAAAATATCCTCTAAGTAAAATAAATAAATTTCTATTTTTTTCAATTTCATAAACTTTTGATAACACCAAATTTTTCTAAAATTTCTCCCCTTTTATAAAAATATGTTGTCTACCCCTAAATATTCTAATTAAACAAAAAAGTTTCTTCTAATTTGTTATAAAATTTTAGATCTTTGGATGATGTTAATTTTTCAAAAATTTCTCCCCCTTTGTGATTTTCAAAAATAAAAAAGAAAGAAATATATTGGAGTAGTAAATTAAATTATTTTAAATAATACCCCCCTTTTATAAAATATTACCAAAGGATCTTCTACCCTTTAATATTTAAATATGATATCCTAGAAAAAAATATGACCAACCTTCTTTCCTTTTGGGTTGTTCATAGTAATTGTAAACAAATGCATTGAAACATAAAATATTTTTAAAAAATTTAGGTAATTTTTTTTAAAGAATCCAAAAAATGGTAATTGAAAGTTATACATGTAGTGAAAATTAGAATATGATTTAAGGATAAGATTTAAAAATATAAATCATCATAATAATGAGATTTTAGTCCTTTTTAAGAAGTTTATCAATCATTTTCTTTATCTTCTTAATGTGCACATGTTGTTCAGCCAAATTTTTCACTTGGGTGGGTAGATTCATTTCCCAAGGCACTATATTTTCTTCTTGTATATTTATCTTCAATTCATATGTGACCACCTTTTTATTTTTCTCTTATAATATTTCTTCTTGAAATTTAGGCTTATGGATTTTCTACTATAATCAAAAATTCTGTTAAACATCTTGTTGCTTCAGCTCATCAATCGATTCAGAGAGACCATTGACTTTATCATCAAGATTATTTACAAAGTCTTCATTCCATTCTTATCTATTACATAAAACATCAAAATTATCATTTAATAAATCACACTACCTATATATAGAGTTGATATATTTATCTTTTAGGTTCAGATACTTTGAAAAATATTCCATCTTATGACTATGAAAACTGCATTCTTTGTGGATATTTTTCAAATCCCCTTTAACTCAAGAAACAACATGAACCATCCATTTTTACCACCTTTTTAACTTGATTGTTTATAACCTAATCCTAGATAAAATTCATTATATCATTATGTTTAGGAAAGATGTTTGTTATAGTATTCAATTTTTTTATGAAGTTATATGTGTAGTCAATATTCCATTCCATCCTTTGATATCTTGCACTAGAAATAGATTTCAAAAAACTATCAGATTTATATTCATGATCTTTAACATTTATAGGTTGGACATTTGGTTCTTCAAATTTATCTAGAGTATTTTCAAAAACATTGATAGAGTCTGATTTTTCAATATCAATTCCATTATGATCATTTACTTCTTCTGATAATATTTTCTTTTCACTTATAGTTCTACTGGATGATATAGAACTCAATTTAGTTCTTTTCTCTTCTTATGAAGAATGGATCTCAAAAAATGTAGATGTAGTACATCCTTAATAAGTATAAACTAAAGGTTATTTGGGTGAAGGTTTATCAATAAATTCGTACCCTTTACCAACTTAAAATTCTTCTCCAACCTCATAATATTCTTTCTCCATTTCAATTTATTCCCTAACCAATGAAATTTTAGTAGAGGTTACTTCCTTAGAATCAACTATTAGTGGTATAACCTCTAGTGAAATGAATTTCATGGTCTTTTTAGTTAGTTATCTAACATCATGATGATTAGAGGATATAGAAAAATAATTATTTTGGATCTACTTCACCATATATTTCTATTTTCCTTAAAAATATAGCTTTCTATGGATAGGTGACTCTTCAAAGATATGTTCTCGAATAGTAATAATGGGTAAGACGACCCTCACTACTTGAAAATCTATAATATTTTATGAGTATCTCTTTTTATTTTTCTCTTTAGTTAATCTATGATGATTCTATTCTCTTAAAATCACACCTTCCACTTTATCTAAGATAATATAAGGAATTATAATATCCCTTTACTCTTTTATATTCCATATTTATTTATATTTTTCACTCAACTTCCATCAGTAGTCTCAGTAGTTCAAAAAACCTCTCCAGGGTTAAGCTCATTGGTTTCTCAAAGAATGTAAATGATACTCTCTTCTCATCACCAAACTCAATAAATCACTTGGTTCCATATAACTCATAGATAATCAAATAGTAATTTCAATAATAATCTTATTTTTCCATAGTAATATCTTCCTAATGTTGAAACTTTATAACATCCTTCAATAGAAACTCATGCTTTATAAACAAATCATGACATACCAACCTTTCATAAAAATGTATGTTCCAAATATTTCTCCAAATAATTCCACAGCTCAATCAAAAAATGAAAAGTATTCCATAAAATTGAAAAAAGGTCTGATGGAATCATGAAATTTAATGCATCCAACCAACTTTGGGTCCATCTATTTATATATGCATCAAAAGTTGGATCAAAACACCTGTTTATCATCTAATACCATACATTCTATAAAGTTTCATGCCAAAAAATATGAATGGATAAATTATTTAAAAGAATTAAAATTTCAATTTCCTAAATTTTCTATTTCAAATTTATCATCTTCCATTAAAAGTCTAAAAAATCATAATATCATTAAATTCAATTTAAATTAAAATAATAGTTCTTTTAAAAATACATAGGTAAGAATAAAATGGAATTATTATGAAGGTTTTCTTTCATTAAACCAATATTATATTATTCTTTTAAATATGGTTCTAGATATATTTTTCAAAATATTAGACTATCCAAAAATTAAAATTTTACTATTTAAGAAGTTAGATAAAAATATAAAACTCTAACTCCCTCTAAATAAAATGAATTACAAAAATATTTTAAGAAAAACATAAACACATTCAGAACTTCCAAATAACTCAGTTCATGAAAGAAGTAAGTGTTAGTAAAAAAATATCAAGTGCCATATATAGTTATTTAATTATAAGTACACAAAAACTTCATTAATTTAGAAATTTGGTCTTTGGAATATATACCTTAGGTCTAGATATATTTTGTAACATCCCGAGTCCGGAGCCCCTCCACTGGTGCCCCATACCCAGTTCGCCACATGGCCTCAAGCGCGTTTCCCCAAATTCCAGAGGCTGCCGACTAGTAGCGAGGGCCTTGGTGAGTCAGTGGGGAAACTATGCCCTCATTCAGTAAGGTATACGAGGTAAGAAAACCACAATAACAGTGGAAGCAGCAACCAACATGCATAACAACAGAAACCAAATAGCGGAAGCAATGAAGATATATAACAATGATGATAATAATACAACAGGTACAAGTATCTAAGGAAAACAACAAACACAACAATGTGCTGAAATACAACCGAAACCAAGTGAAAAAGAAAACAAAGAAATCTCCTCAGCATCGCGAGCCACGACTCGGTCCCATGCTCCCCATCTCCTGGTGCAGTCAAGATCCTGAAGTAGAAGGGCGCTTGCCCTTATCTATACCTGCAGCAACATAGTTTTCTTGGGCCCAAAAGCATGGCCCAAACTGGGTGTGAGATACAAATCCCAGTAGGCAATCACCCAAATATTTGTGCCTAACAGTCAATGAATATACGACAGTACTAACACAAGAAGCAGTAGACAGAAAAGTACAAACAGCTAAAATCCACAGTTCTAACAAGTATAACACACAAGTAAGCAGCCAACACAAGAAGAAAATAGGTAACCCTCTGGGTAGCTCTCACAGTCTAACCCCTATGGTTAAACCTCTAAGTACTAGAAACCCTCTAGGAGGCACACACAGTCTCACCCCTCTGGTTCAGCTACGTAAATTAAGCAAACTCTCTGGGGAAGCACTCACCGTCAATTTCCCCTATAGTCTCGTATCGTGCTAAAGGATATATGAGGAAGCACTCAACGTCAATTCCCCCTGTGGCCCACTTCGTAGTTAAAAGACACTCTGGAGAAGCCCTTCCGTCAATTCTCCACTTGGTCTCGCATCATGATTAAAAGACACTCTGGAGAAGCCCTTCCGTTAATTCTCCCTTTGGTCTACAAATCTAGGTTCTCACAGTCCTAAGTAACTAAACATGCTCAACGCGTGTGTATCGTCCAAGTAAACCTCAATAACTACTTGGATATCAAATAAGGCTCAACAATAATAAATAAACAACAGTCCACAATCCTACAACTAGGCATGGCACTAGCAAAACGCCAAACAGGAAGAACAAGTATGGCAAAACAATCTGAGCACAAAAAAACTACTCTAAACACAAGCAATAACCTCTACTAAATCAATAAAGCAAAGCAGACAATCAACAAGGGCAAAAAAAGAAACATGCAATACACCGTTCAAGGGTATTGGTGGAAATTGCACAAAATATCCATAAACTTTCTACAGAAAGGCACAAACCACCTACCTCGATCCAAGGAGATCAATATACGTGAACCTAGACGACAAATTCCCCTTATAAAGACGTAGATCTAAGAAAATTCACAAAACTTTCATCACACAATAACTTGAAAACAAGGAGGAATCAAGAAACAAGGCTCAAGAAGAAGGAAGAACTCACCGCTGCGATTCCAACGCAATCGACCGTGCTTGAATTGGAGAACGGACAGCGAGGCGGAAGCTCGGAGAATATTCGGCCATACGGACGCTCCCATTCGGTCGAAAACTAGAGAAGAAGACAAATATGGGGGTTAGGCACGACCCCAGTCTGTTTAATGAAAAAAAAGAAAGTACACCGCATGTAATTTTTGAGTACACGGCGTGTACTTTGAATTTTCCGTACTCCGAAAAACTGGCCTCCACCTCAGCCTTACACACCGTGTGTGTGGCTCGGACATGGCCAGCACACGGCTTCGAGCTGGAATAGAGTACACGGCGTGTACTCAGAAAGTACATGGCGTGTACTTTGAAAATTTCCAGAAAAACCATTTTTCTTAAAAACTCCAGAAAAACAGAAAAACATACCTGAACGTAGGTCTGGGTTCTTAAAAACTTTCCCCCTTAAAGAAATTCATCCCCGAATTTCCCTAACGAGGTGGAGAAGAAGGATCCCCGAACAGATCTGGCCACTGCGATCATACATCAGCTTCCCTCTCCCAGGTCTCGTCCTGTACTCACCCGTGCTGCCATAGAACTCGTACCAGAGGAACAGATCACCCGTGGAGAACCTTCGTACTATGATCGACAATCCGGATAGGATGCTCCTCGAACAATGAATCCACTTCAAGCTTGACTTCCTCAGGCTGAAAGACGTGAGATGAGTCTGAAAGGTAATGTCGGAGTTGAGAGACGTGGAAGACGTCGTGCATGGCCCGATACCTCTGAGGTAGCTGCAACTGATAGGCGACTGGCCCCACTCTCTCCAAAACCTCAAAACGGCCCGACGTACCGTGGCGAAATCTTAACCTGTCTCTGAATCCTCTTGTGTACCAACCTCGGTGCGACACGCAGGAAAACCTGATCACCGACCTCGAACTCCAGAGGTCGTCTCCACTGATCAGCATAAGACTTCTGCCGAGACTGTGCTGTAGCCATCCTCTTCCAAATCAGCTCTATCTGCTCTGAAGTCTCCTGAACAAGATGAGGTCCCAACAAATCTACCTCTCCTGCCTCCAACCAGCATAAGGGTGATCGGCATGGCCTACCGTAAAAAGCCTCTTATGGCGCCATCTGAATGGTCTCCTAGAAACTATTGTTGTAGGCGAACTCCACCAGAGGAATATGCTTCTCCCAAGAACCGACAAAGTCAAGGATGCAAGCTCGGAGCATATTCTCAAGCACCTGGATCGTGCGCTCGGACTGTCCATCAGTCTGGGGATGGTATGCTGTACTCAAAAGTACCTGTGTACCCAAGGCCTTCTGAAGTCCCTGCCAGAACCGAGAGGTAAAGAGCGCATCTATGTCTGAAACAACAGAGCACAGAACTCCATGCAGACACACAATCTCTCTGATGTAAATTCGTCCCAGATCATCAACACTGAAGGTTTCCTTGATCGGCAAGAAGTGAACAACCTTCGTAAGCCTGTCGACGACAACCCAAACAACATCGTTCCCTCGAGGTGATCTCGACAACCCGGTCACTAAGTCCATCGCAACATCGTTCCACTTCCACTCCGGAATGGGTAACTGTTGTAAAAGGCCTGCTGGTCACTGATGCTCTGCTTTCACCTGTTGACAAGTAGAACATCTCATGACAAAACCAGCAACATCCTTCTTCATACCTGGCCACCAGTACTGGCGATGAAGATCCTGATACATCTTGGTGACGCCAGGATGAACTGCCCAAAATGAGGAATGGAAATCCCGCATCTGCTCCTCGCGTATGTCTACTGGAACCCATACGTGTCCTTGGAAACGCAAGATCTCATCCTCACCCACTGTCCATCCAAGAAGAGGGTCCTCTCCTAACACACTCTCCCGTAGGACTAAGCCTTCCGAGTTTGATAACTGCCTCATCCGTACCCAATCAAGTAGCGTGGAGGTAACAACTACAGAAGATAGAAAGGTCTGTCCCCGTCTGTCGTGCACCTCTAGATGCATCTCAGAGAATAGATCCATCAGCTGCCACTCACTACTAGCCTCCTGAACTGCCTGAATCTGAGCTCTCCTACTCAACGCATCTGCCATGGCGTTTCCCTTTCCCGGCGTATAGGCAAGCTCGAAGTCAAAGGATTATATATATTCAACCCACCTGTGCTGCCTCAGATTCAGATCACACTGAGTGAAGATATACTCGAGACTCTTGTGGTCAGTGAATACCACAAAGTGCTCTCCCTGAAGATAGTGTCTCCAATAGCGTAAGGCATGAACAATAGCTTCCAACTCCAGATCGTGCGTAGGGTAGTTCCTCTCATGTGGCCTCAGCTGCCGAGACCCATATGCAACGACTCCATCTTCCTGCATAAGTACAGCTCCCAGCCCGATACCCGAAGCATCATAGTAAACAGTGTAGCTCTTGCCTGGCTCTGGAAAGACTAGTATCAGTGCTGACTTCAACCTCTCTTTTAGCTCCTGAAAGGCTGAATCACAAGAATCTGACCATATGAACTTCACTCCCTTCTTGGTCAGACCTGTAAAAGGTTTTTCTAGACAAGAAAAGTTCCGAATGAAGCGTCTATAGTATCCATCCATCCCTAGGAATCTCTGTACCTCAAAAACGTTCTTTGGCTGCTCCCAGGAAACTACAACTCTCACTTTCTCTAGGTCCACAGATACTCCTGCCTCCAAGATGACGTGACCCAAGAAGTGAATCTGATCCATCTAGAAGTGGCACTTTGAGAGTTTAACATAAAGATGATGATCTCTCAGTGTACTCAGAACGATCTCAAGATGTGTGGCATGGTTGTGTCGAGTGTGAGAGTACACCAAGATATCGTCCACGAAGACCACGATGGAGGAGTCCAAGTACGAATGGAACATTCGGTTCATCAGTGCCATGAAAACTGCAGGTGTGTTCGTGAGACCGAACGACATGACTATATACTCGTAAAGACCATACCTGCTCCTGAAGGCTGTCAGAGGTATATCTGATGGTCTAACGCGCAACTGATGATAACCAGAACTCAAGTCGATCTTCGAGAACACCCGGGCTCCTCAAAGCTGATAAAAAAGGTCATAAATCCACGGAAAAGGATATCGGTTCTTGACCGTCAATTGGTTCAGCTTCCGATAATCCACACAAAGCTGAAGGGTACCGTCTGCTTTCTTCGCAAACAGAATAGGCGAACCCCAAGGAGAAGTACTGGGTCGGATGAAACCCTTAGCCTGTAGCTCCTCCAACTGCTTCTTGAGCTCCTGAAACTTAGGTGTGGCCATCCTATAGGGAGTAATGGACACCAGTGTCACTTATGGAACGAGCTCAATAGAGAATTATACCTCACGCTTCAGAGGAAAACCTGAAAAGTCCTCTGGAAAGACATCCCTGAAGCGATCCACCACTGGAGGAAAGTCCAAATGTGGAGTCCCCTGGTCATCCAGATAAAGACTAGAAATCTGGGCTGTCACCCCTCCTAGCCCAAGATGCTCGAGTCCCGCCCGACTTGCCCGAACGTCCCATTCGCCTCTATGAAGGAAAGATTCACCCTCTGGTGAAATGAAACTGACTCTGTGGCGATAGCAGTCGACGACTGCCCGGAAGGGAATCAACCAGTCCATGCCAAGGATGAAATCATAGCCTATCATCTCTAGGACATAGAGGTCCCATAAGAAGCGATACCCTGTAACCTTGAGAGGGAACTCTCTACACTGGCGAACACTAGATGTCCTCATTCCCAAAGGTGTGTCTAGTGTCAACGAGTCAGCAGAAGAAAAGATGCAGAGTCCAAGGCTCTCCACAACAGCAACAGAGATAAAGCTATGCGTAGCACCAATATCGAAAAGGGATGAAGATAAAACTGAGGCTACTAAAATCGTACCTCGAACAGTAGAAGGGTCGGGATCCTGCTCATGATAAGTCTGCTCCACGGCGAAAGACTGGCCTGCACCGTGGCCCTGTGCCCCTGACTGACCGCTCTGAGCTGAACCTCCCTGCTGGTGCTGTGGGACTGGTGGCTGACCGCCATGACCTCGACCTCCACCTTGGCCCGAACGGCCAAAAGAACTCCAGTTCCCTAACTGGTGAGAGACTGGTGTGGCTTCTCCTGAACGAGGAGTCATGGAAGAACCCCGGTCACCTGCTGCTAGTGAGAAAACCTGGTAGAAATGCTGAAGGTGACCCATCTTGCCACAAGATCGGCACTCCACGGGGTCTCTCTGGCACTGCAGCCTCGTGTGCCCTGTCCGGCCACACTGGTAGCATATCACCTGGCTGCCTGATGATGCATCTCGCTTCCTCGAATCACCACACGTAGGCTCCCTACGACGCTTCTTGCTGTCATCTGAAGGAAAGCTAGCTCTGGAAGTAGAACCACCCTGACTCGCAGCTCCAGATTCTCTCAGATTGCACTCCGCAATCAGTGCCTGGTTGATGATGGAAGTAATGGAAGTCAGCTGGAAGATGTTCACTTGCGAGCGGATCTCCCGCCTGAGTCCATCCTCAAACTTCATCTCCAAGAACACCCCACTCCCATCCCGAAGGGGTGTAAAACTCTGCAACTCAGTGAAATGAGAGGAATACTCCATGAAAGATAGAGTACCCTTCTCTAAGCTTATGAATTCCTGGTCTCTATCGGACCTCAGAGTCTCCGGGTAGAAGTAGTCGTAAAACACACGCTGGAACTCCTCCCAAGTCATAGCCTGCTGCTGACCCACCTGTGAGATCACATCCCACCACCTATTGGCAGAGTCTCAGAGCATGTAGGTGGCGAGCTTGACCCGCCTCTCTGGAGGCGTCTCTAGATGATCGAATATAGTCAGCATGGCTTCCATCCATGACTCTGTAGCCTGAGGTCCTCCCTCCTGCAAGAACGTGGGAGGATGCTGCTGCTGAAAGACCCGCATCAAGTCTGCCATAAATGAGGCAGGAGGTGGTGCTTTCTGGAAGGCCTGTATCATCCTCATGAAACCCTCCTTGAACTATGCATCGACGCCCACAACTAGTACAACAACCGGTGCCAAGGCTGGCTCAGCTGGGGGATCGACAGGAAGTCCCTGATCAGCCCTGTCTGGCGTATGATCACTGCCTGACGACAGACGTACGACCAGAGGACGTCTCGGAGGCATAACTCTAAAAGATAAAAAGTACACCTTAGATCAGAAAAACAAGAACAAAGAACACAAGAGTACAAAATGGGAACAGGGGAAGAAAAACACACAAGATTGAAAAACACGACTACACGACGTGTATAAAACTACACAGCGTGTCTTCTTAAACCACTAACATGGGTGTGTAATCTCACCCTACAAGTCATGTACGCTTAAAACTACATGGTGTGTTGACCCCCACACACGGCGTGTACTTGAAAACTATTCCCCTGCCCGAGTATTCTTACACGGCTAACCCACACAGTCTGACTCAACCTGAGACTACACGGCGTGTTCGAAACAAACACGGCGTGCACTAGGAAAGGCTTCAGCGGTCCGTGTTGTTGAGTACACGGCCGTCTACACGGATGGACCTTACACGGCGTGCTCCAAACAAACACGGTGTGTATTGGTGAAGGATACACCATCCCATGTTGTTTGTGACACGGTTGGGTACCTGGGCAAGACTACACGGCGTGTTCCCTACGGACACGACGCGTACTACCCGAGCTTCCCCGGCCCATGTTGTTAGTGACACGGCCGGGTACATGGCTTCGAACTCACACGGCGTGTACCAATGGTACACGACGTGTTCCTAAAGTTACTCCCACGACACCGTGTTCTGCTCACACAGTCAGTGACATGGCCTAAAAACTACATGGTGTGTGCCCGAAAAGTACACGCCGTGTATTCTGGGTTTTTCTGGGCAGTAGCTCAGAAACTGCGCAGAATTCCAGAAACACTAAAACAAGGAAAAAGATGCCAAATTCCGATCCAGGAGGGCCCATAACACCTTAAGAACCAAAATTTGGCGTTCATTTTAAGCAAGGAACAAAGAAACAGTTTTATAACACAACAACAGAGAATCTATCAAACAACTATCACAAAAGCATGAATAATCTACACAAAGTCTATCACAACAGCATGCAATCGCTAATTCACCCTAGATGGCATAGTAAGAATGAATGAAATGTGATTTCTACAAGTGCCTATATGATGCATGAGATGGAATACCCTCATTTCATCGGGTTGCGACAGAAATAGAACCAAAATATCAAAACAATAACCGCACAAGTCATACGAATCACTCTAGGTGAAAACATACCAACCATAAAATCTCAAAACCAGAAAACTGCAATTAACGAGGTAGTATGGCTTTTCCATGTACATGGGTTAGATACTCCCGAGAACAGCTTAATTCCAAGTACCGAATCCATCTTATCCCTGGCTAAGGTCTCCAAACAGTAAAGAAAGAGAAAATAACTCCTTTGATACCACTTTGTAACATCCTGAGTCTGGAGCCCCTCCACTGGTGCCCCATACCCAGTTCGCCACATGACCTCAAGCACATTTCCCCGAACAACAGAGGCTGTCGACTAGTAGCGATGGACTTGGTGAGTTAGTGGGGAAACTATTCCCTCATTCGGTAAGGTATACGAGGTAAGAAAACCACAATAACAGCGGAAGCAACAACCAACATGCATAACAACAGAAACCAAACAGCGGAAGCAATGTAGATATATAATAATGATGATAATAATACAGCATGTACAAGTATCTAAGGAAAACAACAAACACAACAACATTCTGAAATACAACTGAAACCAAGTGAAAAATAAAACAAAGAAAGCTCCTCAGCATCGCGAGCCACGGCTCAGTCCCATGCTCCCCAGCTCCTGGTGCAATCAAGATCCTGAAGTAGAAGGGCGCTTTCCCTTATCTATACCTGCAACAACATAGTCTTCTTGGGCCCAAAAGCATGGCCCAAACAGGGTGTGAGATACAAATCCCAGTAGGCAATCACCCAAAGATTTGTGCCTAACAGTCAATGAATATACGGCAGTACTAAAACAATAATCAGTAGACAGAAAAGTACAAATAGCTACAATCCACAGTTCTAACAAGTATAACACACAAGTAAGCATCCAACACAAGAAGAAAACAGGTAACCCTCTGGGTAGCTCTCACAGTCTAACCCCTATGGTTAAACCTCTAAGTACTAGCAACCCTCTGGGAGGCACACACAGTCTCACCCCTCTGGTTCAGCTACGTAAATTAAGAAGACTCTCTGGGGAAGCACTCACCATCAATTCCCCCTATAATCTCGTATCATGATAAAGGCTCTCTGGGGAAGCACTTAACGTCAATTCCCCCTGTGGCCCGCGTCTTAGTTAAAAGACACTCTGGGGAAGACCTTCCGTCAATTATGCACTTGGTCTCGCATCGTGATTAAAAGACACTCTGGAGAAGCCCTTCCGTCAATTCTCCCTTTGGTCTACCACTCTAGGTTCGCATAGTCCTGAGTAACTAAACATGATCAACGCGTGTGTATCGTCCAAGTAAACCTCAAGAACTACTTGGCTATCAACTAAGTCTCAACAGCAATAAATAAACAATAGTCCACAATCCTACAACGAGGCATGGCACTAGCAAAACACCAAACATGCAGAACAAGTATGGAAAAACAATCTGAGTACAAACAAACTACTCTAAACACAAGCAATAACCTCTAATAAAGTAATCAAGAAAAGCAGGCAATCAACAAGGGAAAAATAGGAAACACACAATACCCCGTTCAAGGGTATTGGTGGAAATTGCACAAAATATCCATAAACTTTCTATAGAAAGGCACAAACCACCTACCTCGATCCTAGGAGATCGATATACATGAACCTCGATGACAGATTCCCCTTAGAACGACGTAGATCTGATAAAATGCACAAAACGTTCATCCCACGATAACTTGAAAACAAGGAGGAATAAAGAAACAAGGCTCAAGCAGAAGGAAGAACTCACCGCTTCGATTCCAATGCAATCGACCGTGCTCGAATCGGAGAACGGACGGCAAGGCGGAAGCTCGGAGAATATTCAGCCGTACAGACGCTCCCGATCGGTCGAAAACTAGAGAAGAAGACAAATATGGGGGTTAAGCGCGACCTCGGTCCGTTTATTGAAAAAAAATAAAGTACATGGCGTGTAATTTTTGAGTACACGACATGTACTTTGAATTTTCCGTAATCTGAAAAACCGACCTCCACCTCAGCCTTACACACTGTGTGTGTGGCTCGGACACGGCCAACACATGGCTTCGAGCCAAAACAGAGTACACGGCGTGTACTCAGAAAGTACAGAGCGTGTACTTTGAAAATTTCCAGAAAAACCATTTTTCTTAAAAACTCCAGAAAAATGGAAAAACATACCTGAACAAAGGTCCAGGTTCTTACATATTTTGAAAAAGGATTTTTGGAAGCCCAATTTTCTCAGGTCTCTAGTGTTCATAAGTATCGAAGTCCCTAGAAATAAAATTTCATGTTCTTATGAAATATTGAATTTTATTCAGGGAATAACTCTTCCTCTATTGAACTCCTCTCTTACAGATATTACAAAAAAGTCCTTGACTAGAAAAAAAAAGATTGATAAGTCAAGTTTTTGGTGGATTTACTTCCAAGTTTAGATTTATTTCTTTTATATAGATTCAACTTCCCATACATTTTATTAAAATATTTTTTACCAATAGTAAATATTGATTAAAAATTATTTAAACTTACAATATTTTATTTTAACTTAATAAATTTATTTTTATCTTTAATTGATTTTACCATATTCTAAAAATTTTTCAACTTTCAACCATCAGACTCAGAATGACCATTTTATGATTTGAAAATGATTTTGTATTTCCTTTTAATAAACTTAGAAAATTTATTCTTCAAATCTTCCAAATCAGAATTTAGATTTTTATTCATTCTTTTTAGTTTATCCAGATCATCTAAAGTCATCTAAAATTCTTCCTTCCATTGAACTAATTCAGTCTTAAGTTCACTATACTTTTTAGTATTTTTAAAAATCCGATCTTAATTTTCTCACATTCATATTTTACTCACTTTTCCTTATTTTCAAGACTCATTACATATAAATCCATCTCATAAATTTTATAAGCTTTAAACTCATTTTAAATATCACTTTTATCACCACTTTCATTATAAAAACATTTTGATTCAAGACTAAAATTAGTAATTTCTTTGGAAATCATATTTCCCATGAAGATCTTTTCAAATTTTGGGGCTTTAGAATAGAAACTGGAAATATTTTTGGTGTCATAACTATCTTTAAATAAATTATCAAAAGTAGTATCTCCTTCAATAACACTCCATGTGTCCAACACTTTCAAAATTTTCTTGTCTTTTCTCTTAGAATACTTTTTAAAGATCTACCATCTTTCCTTTTTAACCACGGATAGTATGGTAGAATATGACTAGGGTTTCTATATTCATAACATATAGTTTCAAATGATTATTTCTTATCATATTTCTCATTCCATCCCTTCTGATAATCTCTTTAGAATTTTTTTCTCATATATTGATTTATTATTCTAATTAATTGGGTTATTTATCATTCGATTATCTAAATACAATTATAAATTTTTGTTGTACTTGGTTTATCATTAAAAGTTATGGAATTTGAATCTCGGGTATATGCAAAAGAAACACTATTTTTCTTATTTTATTTATCCACATATCTCTTTAATATACTTTCATATTGAATTAAATTTATGATCAAATTATTAAAAATTAACTTGGTAATATGCCTCATATCATCAATAGTAGTCTACTTATAATCCCACCCATTTAGAATTATGTCTATAAATTTTTCAAGAAGCTGATCTTCTAATAACCCCTTCACTATAAGATATTGTAAATTATTCAAAATTTTCATCACACTTTGTTGAATTTGAGAAAAATTTTCACTAGTTATAAAATCAAATTCTTGATAATATTCCATCAGAATAGCTTACTTAGTCTCTAGAATTTTATATGTTCTGGTAAACATACTAAACTTTTTAACACCAGTATTGATAATGAATATTTCCATTATATATCACTAATATTCATAGTCATTGACATAAAAAATAGTAGGTCTATTGGGATTCATATTTTTATGGTACCAACATGTATTCATACCATTTAATTTATTTTCTCTACTACACTATTAGGTGTAATGAAATTGTGAGTTAAATTTCAATAAGACCAAAAAAATATAAATAATTAATATAAGATCAGTCTCAAATGTAGAGAATTAATTTGATACCAAATGTTGTTTGAAATTATCATGGTAGGTAAAATCCAAGAGGGGGGGGGGTGAATTTTAGTAAAAAATGTGGCATATATTTTTTTTCCACCTCAAATATTAAAACTAATGAAAATAAAAAGTTCTATTAAACCCAAAAATTATAAACACATTATATATCAGTGTTAAAAAATACTCATTTATAAAAAATTAATTCAATTATAATTTTAATAACTTTTGATAAAATAAAGCATTAAATTGAATAAAAAACTACTTAATGTAGTAGAAACAATAGAAATAGACGAATCATGGAGTACTAATTCACAAATAAAGCAACCCTTAAAAGGATATTATAAATCACTCTTTTAACCCAAAGAATAAGAAGAATTATAAAATTTATTCAAGGTATCCTTGACTTTAACCTTGTCAAAAGGTTTTTCTTCAAATCCCCTTGAATCTATCAAGATAACCTATCAGAAGGTATCTGTCCACTTCTATAAACTAGAATATCAACTCTGTCTTACTATCATAATCCCTCAATCAACTTGATAGGTAGAAAACCCTGCTTCTATAAACTAGAAGATCAGATTTTTATTCCTATTAGAATCCCCTAATCAACTCGATCATAAACTTAGAGATCAAAAATGATGTTAAGATATTTATAATTAAAACCTATCAATCGAACTCTTAGAAGAAATAATCAAAAAAAATTCAATCAAAAGTACTCTCTTGATAACAAGCTGTTGTAGATTTCAAGTGATTGAAAGCTCAAAAGTGTATCTCATTTTCTTACTAGTCCTAAAAAACTATGGTCTTATTTATTAGAAATCCTCCAATGGTTGTATTCTATATTTTTTAATATCAGTTGTAACTACATTAGAAACATCTTCATCATCTTACAATAAACACAACAACACTTAACATATTTTTATGAAGTTAGTTTTACACCACTATAGTGCTCGTAAATCTGGTGAAAATAGTATGGATAAAAAACCCAGTCCTCTATATTTTTATTCCAAGGACCTTCATAAATAAATTTATCAGAAATTTGGTCCTGCATTCCAAAATCAATTAAAAAAACCTTCAAGTTAAAAATAATTATAACATGAGTGTTATGTAATTTTCAAAACTAAGAATAAAGTGATTCTATGACTTAATATATATGAATAAATAAACATGATTAGAATCAATCCAAACCTATATACCACATATTGGACTTGGTTAGAACCACACCAAACCTCATTTAAACTTTATTCTACCTAAGTTACCCTTATTGGGATATGATCACCACTATCCCTCATCATACAAAAGCTTTTTATTCATCAAGTAATATTCAAGGATACTTATTATTGACTCACAAATCAATTATAAATAATGTATACCCATATCATTTCCTATTATAAGGGTTACCACCACTTTATATAAGTGAAAATTTCATCAATGGCCATGTGATCAAAGGATACAACCTAAAGGACTTAAAATGATTGTAAAAAGTATCACATGACTCTCAACACATAAGGAAAACCAATTTCTATTCCATCCCAAAACATCCTAAAATATCCACACTTGCCTACCAAAACTCACATATTAAATGGAACATGAAACTCATATAAAAGAAAGAAAAATCTTGGGATCACCAACCTTATAGTCATATAATCCCTCTTATCCAATATGAATGATAGAGTAGGATTCAATAGATAGGGATCCCTAATGAAGTTGAAAACCCTCAAATTAGGTATTTAGAACAATTCATAAGTAATTATTGAGAGAAACTATGGATTACAAGACACATGGAGTTATCCTTATCAATGATATATCAACATGACAAATGATACTTGATTCCACAAATAATTAAAGGAGTATCCAAAATCATTAAGGAATGTGAGTCAGAGTTTTTGATAGTTCTTATGGGATGAGAGGAGGGAAGGGAGAGAGTTAATAAAATTTTCAAAATAAAAAATACCAAAACACCCCTCTTATTAAATGTGTGCGTGTGGGGGTGGGGGGGGTGGGGGTGGGGGGTGGGGTCCTAGGTCCTACCAGAACTCTATTGGATCCCATTGGATTTTCGGTAAGTCACCAGGGTATCAATGTATTCCACTAACCCCCTATAGTGGGGGAAGATCTTGATACCTAGGACACTGGAAGTCTGGTGGCTCCCCACTAGGATTTTGGTGGGATTTTTCTCCTTGGTAAGAATTTCACCACCCACATTCCTTTCATTTTTCTAATTCCTGGCCTCTACTAATACCTTTAACTACCAAAACCCACCTAAACACACATGAAATGATTAAAATAAAATAAAATTTATAACTCAACATGTGTGGATCATTAAATGATTACTATGAATATCTATTTCAATAGAAAATGATATGATAAATGTTTATGTAGACTTAATTCTGAAGTGAAATATGGATCTTGGTTCACTAATATATATGATGAAATGGGTTATCATTTTAATGGAAGTATATTCAATAAAATTCTATATTGAATATATATAAAACATGATTCAAATTTTCTAAATGATTCTATTTTAGATAAAATGGAACATCATCAAACATGAATTTGAGATTAATTTTGAAAATATAAAATATAAATAAAATAAATTTACTTGAATGGTATCGAAATTTGAGAATCATTCTCAAGAAATAATAGAAAAACCTTTACATTATAGAAACATATTCTTGAAAAACCAACAGGTGAAGCAATTCGACAATAAAATCTAGATTCTTACCAAATTCATAAGAATGATTCATTGGATGTTTTTTACTCTCATGATGGTTTCTATGGAACCAAAGTTAACAAATAAACATGAGAACATAAATTCATGTGAAATAATATATAACCTTAATAGGATCTATCAATAACATATAATACATGTGAGGTATGAGGATTTAAGGGAAATATTTAGATGCTATAAAATTGAAGGCACTTCATTATCTACACATGTGCTCATTATGATTGAGTATGAAAATGATTTGGAGAGGATATGGTCTTCTCCCAAGATGTACTTGTGTATATATTTGATAATATTTTATGAATTATAAAATGAATGAGTTAAAAAAATATTTACTTTATATCCTAAATATGTTGATAATTTCTTAACATGATAAGGGAGGTATAAACTTGGATATCATGATGAAAAAAGGATAAAGTTAAATGAGAAAAGAATAAAATATATATTATAGTTTCTAATAGTAAGCCTAAGCAATTGATGTTGAGTCAATGAATCATTTTTTTCCTTGGTTTTGAAAATCACAATGTGCTCATATAGAAATTTGATTTAACCTTGAGTTTATTATTTTGAGTTTTTATTTTTCCAGTCTTATTTACCAATTACACGTTCTATTATTCTCATAATATCATGAGATGAAATAAACTAAAGTTTTTTCAATACAAATTCAAATGTTGTGATGGAGTTAAAAAAATCAGATGATATAATCCGAGATAGATCCATTGGATGATATATTACAACATACAACACTATTTAAATTGAACCCAAAGAATACAAAATCCAACTATTGATGTTTTTTACATGAATTCCTATAAATAAGACTCATGTATTCAAGGATTGAAAGTTATTTTACAAGTGCTGTAAAGTTTATTTCTAGTGAGGTTATGCAAAATATCATTTCTTTTGAGTGCTTTATCTTTGTAATATTTTTTAAAGAATATTAATATCTATCATTTTTGTGGTTTGATTATAAAAATATTAGTGTTTCTAATTGTAATAATTCTGTTTCAGATAATTATGATAAAAGAGTTTTTGATCTAGAAGCTAGTTATTTAAATCACTAAGGTCAAGGAATTTCATGGTTTAGTAGATAGAGGGTGTTTCTGATCCTTCAAGAT
Organism: Viscum album; assembly: GCA_963277665.1. NCBI lineage: Eukaryota > Viridiplantae > Streptophyta > Magnoliopsida > Santalales > Viscaceae > Viscum > Viscum album. The sequence continues at coordinate 1,473,144,472 of OY728123.1, forward strand.
CAAGGTATTTTTTATTTTGGAAGACATAGCTTTTCCAATATGATTGATTAAGGGATTATGTGACTAGTAAGAAAGAGTTTCCATGGATATTATGCTAATACCGCCAATGGGTTTTAGTTGTGTAACTTCCTAGTGTGGAAGCGGGATAACTTGGTTTAGGTTAAAAAACACCTTCCTCTTTAGTCTAAAATTGAATTATTCCTTTATTGGTTTTTTTGGTAATTGATATTCTTTATTGATACTTGAGTTGTCACTCAATATTATATATACTATTTTGACTTTTATTTATTTTAAATTTCACTATGTTTATAATTTTCTTTGTACCTTTTGTATTTTCTAGAAAATATTTTAACTACTAATGATTTATATTATGCTTCATTTAAATTCATTTATACTCTAATTTGATTGAAATATTGTATCATACAGTTAACTTACTTTTTGAGTGGGATAAAAATTTTTAGTTTATTTTTAGACTACAATTCACCCCTCTTATAGTGCCACATTCATACATTTTGTGACCTATACTTGGTATTAGATAAATTCACTTGATTCATGATATTAACTCTTGTGTGAGTTAGTCTCTTATCTTTTTATTATTTATTTTGTTTTATCTAAACTTAACACTTTTCTTACACTAATATGTAAAAGTGAAAAGATATTCTTGTTTTATAAATAGAAAGTATATATATTAGATAAATTGATAATCCAAATCTTAACAGACCATCGTGTTTTGATGGTGGAGATTATGAGTACTTAAGAGATCATTCAGAGACATATGTTATCAATATAGGTATTGATAATTACATGGTGCTTATCAAAAACTATAAAATTCCTAAGAAATATATTGCTAGATTTACTTGAGATGAATGAGTAAAATTATAAATAAACTTCTATGTAAGAAATACTCTTTTGTGTGATATTCAAAGAAATATCTACAATCAAGTTTCATCTTGTTAGGTGGCCAATGGAATCTAGAAAAAGTTGTAGGTGACACATTTTAGAACTTTAAAATTTCTTGAAAAAAAAAAACATTCTATGATTAGTACTGATTATCAAGGTTTCAATTTTACAATAGGTAAAATAATAGACCATATGAAATATATGTTCATGAATATTTTGAATAGTCTATAATCAATTAGAGATAATGAAACATTGAATGAATAACTGGATGAAAAAATTATCGATATCCAACCTAAGGAGTGGGCGTTAAAGAAAAAACTATTAATGACACAAAGAACATTACAAAGATGATCCAAAAAATTTAATTGGTAATTTCATAAAATATGGGTAAAGAATAATCAGAGATATCAAAAAAGAGAAAAAGAAAAATGGTGTTGTTTTTACTTCAAATTCCAGAGCTTTAAATACTATAACTCACAAATCAAATCCTGGTACATAAAATAGGAGAACTTCTAAAAGTTGTTTGGATGGTAGTAGTATTGAATTTAATAAATTGGAATATGCTCAAATTTATAAAAGAAGTTTTATTAGACAAAATTTATGAAGATATTTTTAGTTTTACCAAAATAATAATAAAGATAAACCCAAAATAGAATCCCTAGAAACCATATGATAGATTTTGGCATGGATTTTCCACCAAACTATCTAAGATTCATATATGATATGATTTGTTTCATCCCCAACCCATTTATCCTAAAAAATCCAAGCTGGATCACCACATGAATGCAAGCATACCTCTCTATATACTATAGACTATCAACTAGTGGTGTGGGTCTATCAATATCATATGGAGGTTGTACCCTATATTAGATAACCATAAATAACAATGGAAATAATAAATAAACTTTATAAAAAAAATAGAAAAATATGGATATTATATATATATGATAACTATTACAACACTTATTATTATATAATAAAATATAATCCCAATATCCAAAGATCAAGATACAAGTTCCCATGATTGGTCAATCATATATAAGTATAATCTAAAAAACTAAACAAAATAATTGATAAATCAATAGAAACTAGGACTAAGGTTGTGACCCTATCTCACAATACTCGTTATCCATGAAAATCAATAGTTGATCACTAATCCCTTTCCTTTATATTGATCCATAGCAATGAAGTATACATATCTATCAAGGTTCACATGTAGGGTGTGAGAAATATACCCAACAGTCCACCACCAATGACGTCCCTAAATAAATCCCAAATATATATGTCTTCATGTATAGTATGATATGATAATAAATAAACAAACATGGTCCAAGTCACAATAACAAGAGTTAAGAAGCCACCAGTTGAGTGAACCCACATGCTTTGGCTAGTAATGGTGTCAAGTCTGAACATGTCACACATAACCATGATGGGGTGGTGAAATTTATGCCCATAATTACATGATATATTAACCCAAATATCTAGGTTGTCATAGTTCCCAACCAATAAATAATGTTAATAAAATGGGTTCACATTGTTCCCAATCCCACTCACAACATAAGTAGGATAGGTTTGAATTATGTCCAACCATTTGTAGATATGAGAAACTCAATTAGCATTCCTCCCAACCCCTTACTATTCAAGATACTTGGTCAACTCTATGATTAAACTCTATACCACATAAGATACTTGTTTAGAATTATACGCAACCTCTATACCACATAAGATACTTGGTTTTCCTCATGAATAACCTTTATAACAATCAAGAAACCCAGTTGTAATCGCACCCAACCTCTATACCACTTAAGAAACCCGATTGACATCATGCCTAACCTTCATATCACATTAGGGATTTGGTTCGCATTACACCCAACCTCTATACTATTTTCCCAAATTACCAAATCAGGTAAACTATAAGAGGAGGGTGAATTTTAGTAAAAAATATGATTTATAATTTTTTTACACTTCAAGTATTAAAACTAATGGAAATTCAACATCCTTTTAAACCTATAAATTATAAACCCACAATAAATATGAGTAAAAATAGATATGAATAGATGAAATTAAGTTAGTCAAAATTTTAATAACTTCTTAAAAAATAAAGAATGCAATATAAATAATAAACAATAACTACTAAATTTAGTACACACAACAGAAATAAACAAAACATGGAGTATTGATTCAAAGATCAAGTACCCCTTAAAAGGATATTATAAAACACTCTTTTAACCTAATGAATAATGGGAATTGTAAACCCAATTCAAGGTATCCTAAAATTTATCCTATTAAAAGGCCTATCTTCTAATCCTCTAGAAGCCCTTAACATAACCTGTCATAAGGTATTGATTTGATTTTACAAACTAGATACTCAACTCCATCTTCCTATAAGAATCCCATGATTAACTTTTATGGTAGAAAACCCCGATTCTAAAAATTGGAATCTTGGATATGTCATCATATTAGAATACCTCGATCACCCCTATAATAAAATCAATAATTATAAAAGATTATAAGAGATTTACAATAAAAACCACTCAAACAAACTATTATAAAAAACACTCAAAATGAAAATAAAATCGAAAAAGATCACAAAACAATAAGATGTTGTTGAATTCAAGTGATTTAATGATCAAAATTATATCTCATTCTACCAATATTACTCTAATATATGTCCCTATTTATAGGTAATCCTACAATGGTAAGATTCCACATTCTTTAGGATTTTTTTAATTACATTGTAAGAATCTGCATCATCATTTGATGAACCCAACAATGCTTTACATATTCCGATTAAGCTAGTTTTTCACCACTAAAGTCCTTGTAAATATGATGAAAATATCCTATAAAGAAAACAAATTCCATTAGATTTTCATACCAAGGAACTTTAAAAATATAGTTACAAGAAATTCGATCATACTTACCAATGACACTTAAAATAAAAACATTCAAGTTAAAAACAATTATATCATGAGTATTGTGTGATTTAAAAAACCAATAATAAAGTGATTCTATGAATAAAAAATCTCACCATTGTTGGAGAGCACAAACATGAATGAAAAATTTAAAAACAAACTTTATTTTAAAAAAAATATCTCTCCCTGATAAAAAAAATTCTATTTTTTTTCAATTTCACAAACTTTGGATAACACCAAATTTTTCTAAAATTTGTCCCCTTTTATAAAAATTAGTTTTCTACCCCTAAATAATCCAATTAAATAAAAAATTTCTTCCACTTTTTTATAAAAATTTTAGAACTTTGGATGATGTTAATTTTTCAAAAAGTTCCCCCCTCTGTGATTTTCAAAAATAAAAAAGAAAGAAATGTATAGGAGTAGTAAACTAAATTATTTAAAAGAATACCCCCTTTTGGAAAATACTACTAAAGGAGCTTCTACCCTTTAATATTTCAATATGATATCATAGAAAAAAACACAACCACCCTTCTTTCCTTTTGGTCTGTTCATAATAAGAGTAAAAAAATACATTGAAACATAAAATATTTTTAAAAAATTTAGGTAACAAAATTTTAAAGCATCCAAACAATGGTAATTGAAATTTACACATGCAGTGAAAATTATAATATGAATTAAGGATAAGTTTTAAAAATATCAAGCATCATAAGAATGTAATTTTATTACTTTTTAAGAAGTTTATCAATCATGTGATTCATCTTCTTAATGTACTCATGTTGTTTAGCCAAATTATCCTCTTGGGTGGGTAGATTCATTTCCCAATATGATATCTTTTATTCTTGAATATTTATATTCAATTACTATGTAGATATAATTTTATTTTTCTCTTCTAATCTTTCTCCCTGAACTTTAGGCTTCTGGATTTTCTACTCTAATAAACAATTCCACGAAACAACTTATTTCTTCATCTCATCAACTAATTTATAGAGACCATTAACTTTCTCATCAAGATTATTTATAAAGTCTTTATTTCATTATGATCTATTTCATAAAACATAAATATTATCATTTAATGAAGCCCACTACCTATCTATAGAGTTGATATCTTTATCTTTGAATTTCAGATACTTTAAAAAATCTTCCATATTTCGACTATGAAAACTGAATTCTTTATGAATATTTTTCAAATACCCTTTAACTTAGGAAACAACATGAGCCATCTATTTTTACCACTTTTCAACTTGATTATTGATAACCTGATCCTAGATGAAATTAATTATAGCATTATGTTTAGGAAAAAAGTTTGTTATAGTATTCAATTTATTTATTAAGTTATATGAGTAGTCAATCTTCCATTCCATCCTTTGAGATCTTGAACTAGAATTAGATTTCAAAACAATATCAGATTTATATTCACGATATTCAAAATTTATAGGTTTAACATTTGGTTCTTCAACCTTATCTAGAGTATTGTCAATAACATTGATGGAGTTTTATTTTTCAATATCAATTATATTATAATCATTTACTTCCTCTGATAATATTTTCTTTTCACTTACAATTCTACTGGATGAAATAGAAATCAATTAAGTTATTTTTTCTTCTTATGAAGAATGGATCTCAAAAAATGTAGATGTAGTAAATCCTTAATAAGTATAAACTAAAGGTTTTTGGGTGAAGGTTCATCAATAACTTCCTTCCCTTTCCAAACTTAAAATTCTTCTCCAACCTTATAATATTATTTCTCTATTTCAATATATTCCCTAACTGAGGGAACTTTAGTAGAGGGTACTTCCTTAGAATCAACTATTAGTGGTATAAACTCTAGTGAAATGAATCCCATGGTCTTTTTAGTTGGTTCTCTAACATCAATATGATTATAGGAGAGAGAAAAAAAATTATTTTGGATCTCCTTCACCATATATTCCTCTTTTCCTTCAAAATATAACTGTCTATGGATAGGTGGTTGTTCAAAGATATGTTATAGAATAGTAACAATGGGTAAGATAGCCCTCAATACTTGATAATATCTAATATTTTATGAGTATATATTTTTTATTTTTATCTTTTGTTAATCTTTGATGAGTCTATTCTCTTAAAATAACATATTCAATTTTATCTAAGATAATATAAGGAATTATTGTTTCCCTTTTTTTCTTTTATATTCCTTATTTTTTTATATTTTTCAATCAACTTCCTATAGTAGTCTCAGTAGTTCAAAAAACCTCTCTAGGATTAAGATTATTGGTTTCTCAAAGATTGTAAATGATACTCTCTTCTCATCACCCTACTCAATGAATCTCACAGTTCTATATAACTCATATATAATTAAAGAGTAATTTCAATCCTAATATTATTTTTCCAGAGTAATATATTCCCAATGTTGAAACTTTATAACATCCTTCAATGGAAACTTATGCTTTATAAACAAATCATGATACACCAACCTTTCACAAAAAAGTATCTTCCTAATATTTCTCTAGATAATTCCATAGATCAATAAAAAAATAAAAATCACTCCAAAAATTTGAAAAAAGTACTGATGGAATCATGGAATTGAATGCATCCAATCAACTTTTGGTCCACCCATTTATATAGGCAAAAAAAGTTGTATAAAAACAATCATTGATCATCTAATATAGAACATTATATAAAGTTTACTACCAAAAAATATGATTGGATAAATTCTCTAAAATAATTAAAACTTCAATTTCATAAATTTTCTATTTAAAATTTATCATCATTCATTAAAAGTTCAAAAACTCATAATAGTATGAAATTCAATTTAAATTAAAATAATAGTTCTTTTAAAAATATACAGGTAAGAATAAAATGAAGGTCTTCTGGAAGTTTTCTTTCATTAAACTAATATGATATTCTCTTTTTAAATATGGTTCTAGATAGATTTTTCAAAATATTAGACTATCCAAAAATTAAAATGTTACTATTTAATAATTTAGATAATAATATAAAACTCTACCCCCTTAAATAACATGAATTACAAAAAGATTTTAAGAAAAACATGAACACATTCCAAACTTTCAAATAATTCAGTTAATGAAATAAGTAAGTTTCAGTAACAAAATACCAAGTACCTGATATAGTCATTAAATTATAGGTACAAAATAAATTCATTTATTTAGAAATTATTTCTTTGGAATATATTCCTTAGGTGTGGATGTATTTTCAAAAAGGAATTTTGGAACCCCTGTTTTCTTAGGTCTCTAATGTTCATAAGTATCCAAAACCTTAGAAATGAAGTCTCATATTATTCTAAAATATTTAATTCTATTAAAGGAATAAATATTCCTCTAATGACCTCCTCTCTAGAACATAGTACAAAAAGGTCCTTGACAAGGAAAAAAAATATTGATAATTCAAGTTTTTGATGGATTTACTTCCAAGTTCAGATGTATTTATTTTAGATGGATTAAACTTCCCATAAATTTTATTAAAATAATTTTTAACAATAGTAAATCTAGATAAAAAATTATTTAAACTTAAAATATTTGATTTCAATGTAATAAATTTATTTTTATCTTCAATTGATTTTACTATCTTCTAAAAAATTTTCAAATTTTGATCATCAAAATTAGAATTATCTTTTGATGATTTGAAAAAACTTTTTTATTTCCTTTTAATAAACTTATAAAATTTATTCTTAAAATATTACTAATCAGGTTTTATATATTCATTCATACTTTTCAGTTTATCCAGATCATCTAAAGTCTTAGAAAATTCTTCCTTCTGTTGAAATAACTCAGTCTTAACTTCACTATACGTTTTAGTATGATTCAAAAATACAATCTTAACTTTATCACATTAATCATTTACTCAATTTTCCTTATTTTCAAGACTCATTAAATATAAATCCATCTCTTAAATTGTAGAATATTTAAACTCATTTTCAATCTCACTTTCATCCCCTCTTTTATCATAAAAACATTTTGAGTCAAGAGTAAAATTAGTTAGTGCTTTGGAAATCATCTTTACCAAAAATCATTTTTCAAATTTTGGCGCTTTAGAATAGAAACTAACAATATTTTTTGTGTCATAATTATATTTCAATGAATTATAAAAATTAGTATCTCCTTCAATAACACTCCATGTGTCTGACACTTTCAAACTTTTCCTGTCTTTTCTCTTAGAATATTTTTTTAAATATCTTCTATATTTTCTTTTTAACCATGGATAGTATAGTAGAATATTACTATGGTTTCTATATTCATAAAATATAGTTTGAAATGATTCTTTCTTATCATATTTATCATTCCCTCCATTTTGATAGTCTCTTTAGAAATTTTTCTTTCACATATATCAATTCATTATTCTAGAGAATTGGGTTATTTATCATTTGATTAGATCAATAAAACTATAAATTTTGGTTGTACTTGGTTTATCATTAAAAGATATGGAATTTTAATCTCTCGTAGATGTAAAAGAAACACTATTTTTCTTATTTTCTTTATCCACATATCTCTTCAAGATACTTTTATATCGTATTAAAGTTTAGATCAAATAATTAAAACTTAACTTGGTAATATGATTCATATCATCAATATTAGTCTACTTAGACTCCCACCCCTTTAAAAGTATGTCTATAAATTTTTCAATAATTTGATTTTCTAATAATTCCTTCTCTATAAGATATTGTAAAATATTCAAAATTTTCAACAAAATTTGTTGAATTTGAGCAAAATTTTCACTAGTTATAAAATAAGACTCTTGCTAATATTTCCTAAGAATACCTCACTTAGTCTCTAGAATTTTATATGTTCTAGTAAACATACTAAACTTTTTAACACCATTATTTATAATTAATATTTCTATTAGATATCACCAATATTTATAGTCATTAACACGAAAAATAGGAGGACAATTGGGAATCATATTTTTTATGATACCAACATGTATTCATACCATTTAATTTTTTTATCTTCTATACTCTTAGGTGTAATAAAATTGGGAGTTAAATTTTAATAAGACCAACAAAAATATAAATAATTAATATAAGATCTTTCTAAATGTATATTCCTACTATGATACCAAATATTGTCCCAAATTACCATGGTAGGTAAAATCTAATAGGGGGTGGGGGTGAATTGTAGTAAAAAATGTGGCTTAATTTTTTTTCCACCTCAAGTATTAAAACTAATGAAAATAAAAAGTTCTATTAAACCCACAAATTATAAACCTATAATATAGCAGAGTTAAAAAATACATGTGTAGAGGATATTAATTCAATTATAATTTTAATAACTTTTGATAAAATAAAGCATTAAATGGAATAAAAAACTACTTAATATAGTAGAAATAGTAGAAATAAACAAATCATGGAGTACTAATTCAAAAATCAAGTACCCATTAAAAGGATTTTATAAATCACGATTTTAACCCAAAGAATAAGGAGAATTATAAAATTGATTCAAGGTATCCTTGACTTTAACCTTGTTAAAAGGTCTGTCTTCCAATCCCATTGAAGTCCTCAAGTTAAACTATCAGAAGGTATCTGTACACTTCTATAAACTAGAATATTGACTCTATCTTTCCTATCATAGGCCCTTAGTCAACCCGATAGGTAGAAAACCCCACTTATATAAAATAGAAGATTGGATCTGTCTTCATATTGGAAGCCCCTAATCAACCTGATCATAAAATTAGAGATTAAAAATGATTTTAATAGATTTATAATGAAAATATATCAATCAAAATCTTAGAAAAAACAATCAAAAATAAAATAAAATAAAAAGTACTCTCATGATAACAAGCTATTGTAGATTTCAAGTGATTGAGAGCTCCAAAGTGTATCTCATTTTCTTATTGGTCCTCAAAACTATGGTCCTATTTATAGGAAATCTTATAATGGATGGATTATATATTTTTTAATATTAGTTATAACTATATAAAAAACATATTCATCATCTTACAATGAACACAACAACAATTTACATATTCTGATGAAGTTAGTTTTACACCACTAAAGTGATCATAAATCTAGTGGAAATAGTCTGGATTGAAAACTCAATCCTCTATATTTTCATTCCAAGGACCTTCATAAATACAGTTATCAGAAATTTGGTCCTACATACCAAAATAAATTAAAACAAAAACCTTAATGTTAAAAATAATTATATCATGAGTGTTTTGTGATTTTAAAAAATAATAATAAAGTGATTTTATGACTCAATATATAACACAAAAGAAAACTGATTGGAATCACTCCTGACCTTTATACCACATAAGGGACTTGGTTAGAACCACACCAAACCTCATTTGAACTTTATTCTACCCAAGTTACACTTATTATGATATACTCACCACTATCCCTCAACATAACCAAGATTTTTCTTCATCAAGGAATATTCTAGGATACTTCTTAGTGACCCACAAATCAATTATCAATAATGTATACCCCTATAATTTCATATTATAAGGTTTTACAACACTTTATATAAGTGAAACTTCCATCAGTGACCATGTGATCAAAGGATACAACTCGGAGGACTTAACATGAACCTAAAAAACATCACATGAATCTCAACACATAAGGAAAACCAATTTATATTCTATCCCAAAACATCCCAAAACATCCAAAATTTTCTACCAAAAATCACATATCAAATGGAATATGAAACTCAAATAAAATAAAGGAAAATAATTGGACAACCTACCTTATATTCATATAATCCCTCTTATCCAATATTAATTATAGAATAAGATTAAATAGAAAAGGATACCTAATGAAGTTTAAAGTCCTCAACTTAGGTATTTAGAACAATTTATAAGAAATTATTTAGAGAAACTAAGGATTAGAGGTCACATGGAGGTATCCTTATCAATTAGAGATCAACACAACAAAAGATACTTGATTCCAACAAGAATCAAAGGAGGAGAAACCAAAATCATTAGAAAATGTGAGGTAGAGTTTTTGATAGTTCATACGGGGTGATATTAGGAAAGGGAGAGAGTTAATAGAATTTTTAAAATAAAAAGACCAAAACACCCCTCTTATTAAATGTGTGTGTGTGTGTGTGGGGGGGGGGGGTCAGAGGTCCTACCAGAAATCCAGTGGATCCCATTGAATTTTTGGTAAGGCACAAGGGTATCAATGTATTCCACCATCCCCCTATAGTGGGGGAGGATCCTAATACCTTGGACATTGGAAGTCTGGTGGCTCCCTACTAGGCTTCTGGTGGGATATTCCTCCTTTGTAAGAATTTCAACACCCGCCTTCCTTTAATTTTTCTAATTCATGGCCTCTACCAATTCCTTAAAATACTAAAACACACCTAAATACACATGGAATGATTGAAATAAAATAAGATTTATAACTCAACATGTGTGGATCATTAAATTATTACCGTGACTACCTATTTCAATAGCAAGTGACATGAGAAATGTTGAAGTAGACTTAAAAATTAAGTGAAATATGGATCTTGGTCCACTAATATATATGATTAAACGGGTTATCATTTTAATGGAAGTATATTAAATAAAATCATATATTTAATATATATAAAACATGATTCAAATTCTCTAAATTATTATATTATAGATAAAATGGAATCATCATTAAACATGAATTTGAAATTAATTTTGAAAATAGAAAATATAAATAATAGAAATTTACTTGAATGGTATCAAAATTTTAGAATAATTCTCAATAAATAGTAATAAAAACTTTACATTAGAGAAATAGATTCTTGAAAAACCAATAGGTGAAGCAATTCAATAATCAAATCTAGATTCTTACCAAATGAATAATCATGATTCATTCTATGTTTTTACTCTCATGCTAGTTTCTATGGAACCATTGTTAAAAAATTAATATGAGAACATGAATTCATGTGAAATAATATATAACCTTAATAGGATCTATTAATAACATATAATACATGAGTGGTATAAGGATTTAAGGTAAATATTTAGATGCTATAAAATTGAAGGCACTTCATTCTCTACACATGTGCTCATTATGATTGAGTATGCGACTGATTTATAGAGGATATAGTCTTCTCCTAGGATGAACTTGTCTATGTATTTGATAATTTTTTAGGAATTACAAAATGAATGAGTTCAAAAAATATTTACTTTTTCTCCAAAATATGTTGACAATTTATTAACATAAAAGGGGAGATATAAACTTGAATATCATGATAAAAAAAGGATATAGTTAAATGAGAAATGAATATAAAATCTATTGGAGGTTATAATAGAAATCCTAGGTAATTGATGTTGAGACAATGAATCAATTTTATCTTTGGTTTTTAAAATCACAATGCACTCATATAGAAATTTTATTTAACCTTGAGTTTATTATTTTGAGTTTTTATTTTTTTTCAATCTTATTATCCAATTACATGTTCCATTATTCTCGTAAGATCACGATATGAAATTCACTGAAATTTTTTCAATAGAAATTCAAATGTTGTGATGGTGTTAAAAAAAATCAAATGATAGAACTGAGATAGATCCATCAGATGATATATTACAACATACAATGCTATTTCAATTGAACCCAAGGAACAAAAAATCCGACTATTGATGTTTTTTACACAAACGCCTATAAACAGAACATGCAGATTCAAGGATTGAAAGTAATTTTCGAAGTGCTGGAAAGTTTAATTATAGTGAGTCCATACAAAATATTTGTGCTTTTGAGTGCTTTATCTTTGTAATATTTTTCCAAGAATATTAATATCTATCATTTTTTGTGGTTTGATTATAAAACTCTTAGTGTTTCTTACTGTAATATTTTTTTCCCGATCATTATGATCAAAGATATTTTAATATGGAAGATATTTTTTTCAATCACATAGATCAAGGTATTTCATGGTTTAGTAGATAGAGCGTGTTTTTGATCCTTCATGATCAAGGTATTTTTTTTGTTTTGGAAGACAGATCTTGTCTAATATGGTTGATCAAGGGTTTCTGTGACTAGTAAGAAAGAGTTTCCATGGATAGGATACTGATACCACCAATGGGTTTTTGTTGAGGAACTTCCTAGTGTGAAAGTGGGATACCTTGGTTTAGGTTAAAAACCACCTACTTCTTTAGTCTAAAATTGAATGATTCCTTTATTTTATTTTTTTGGTAATTTATATGCTTTAATGATACTTGATTTGTCACTTAATACTCTGCATACTATTTTAACTTTTGTTTTTATTTTATATTTCACTATGTTTCTAATTTTCTATGTACCTTTTTTATTTTCTAGAAAATATTTTAACTACTAATAGATTTATATTATGCTTCATTTAAATTCATTTATACTCTAATTTGATAAAAATACTGTATCGTTCAGTTAAATTACTTTTTGAGTGGGGTGATTTTTTTTAGTTTTTTAGACTGTAATTCACCCCTCTTATAGTTCCATATTCATACCTTTTGTGACCTATACTTGGTATTAGATAAAGTCACATGATACATGATCTTAACTCTTGTGTGAGTTAGTTTCTTATATTTTTTTTATTATTTATTTTGTTTTATCAAAAATTAAAATTTTTCTTACACTAATATGTAAAATTGAAAAGATATTCTTGTTTAAGAAATAAAAAGTATACATATTGGATCAATTGATAATCTAAACCTCAACAGACCATAATTTTTTGATGGTGGAGATTATGAGTACTTAGGAGATCATATAGAGACATATGTTATCAATATAGGTATTGAGAATTACATGGTGCTTATCAAAATCTATAAAATCCTCAAGAAAGATATTTCTAGATTTAGTTGAGACGAATGAGTAGAATTTTAACTCAACTTCTATGTAATAAATAATCTGTTGTGTTCTATTCAAATAAATATATACAATCAATTTTCATCTTGTTAGGCGGCCAATGGAATCTAGAAAAATTTGTAGGTTACACATTTTAGAACTTTAAAAGTTATTGAAACTAAACATGTTATTATTAGTGCTGATTATCAAGGTTTCAATTTTATAACTTGTAAAATCATGAACCATATGAATTATAGGTTCATGACTGTTGTGAATAGTATATAGTTAGTTAGATAGAAATAAACAATGAATGAATAATTGTATGAAAAAATTATCGATATCCAACCTAAGGAGTGGGAGTTAAAGAAAAAACTATTGATGACACAAAGAACATTACAAAGCTAAGCCAAAAAATTTAATTGATAATTTCATAAAATATGGGTATAGACTAACGAGAGATATCAAAAAAGAGAAAATGAAAAATGGTGTTGTCTTTACTTCAAATTCTAGAGCCTTAAATTCTGTAACTCACTAATAAAATAATCGTACATCAAAGATAAGAACTTTTAAATTGTTTTTGGATGATAGTAGTATTGAAATTAATAAAGGGGAATATGCTCAACTTTCTAAAATAATGTTTAGTAGAATTTTTTTTGAAGATATTTTTAGTTTTACCCAAATAATAAGAAATATAAACCCAAAATTGAATCCCTAGAAACTATATGATAGATTTTTTCATGGATTTCCACCCAACTATCTAAGATTTATATATGACATGATTTGTTTCATTTCCAACCCATTTATCCTGAACAGTGTCGAGCTGGAGCACCACACGACTCTATGAGTGCCTCCCCTTATTCTATAGACTACCAACTAGTGGCATGGGTCTATCGATATCATGTGGGGGCTTCAACCTATATCAGATAACCATAAATAACAGTGAAAATAATAAATAAAATTTATCCAAAAATAATAGAAAAATATGGACATTATATCTATATTATAACTATTACAAAACTTATTATTATATAATAAAATATAATCCCTATAGTCATAGATCAAGATACAAGTTCCCATGATTGGTCAATCATATATAAGTGTAATCTAAAAAACTAAACAAAATAATTGATAAATCAACAAAAACTGGGAGTAAGACTCTTCCCAGTCCTATCTCACGATCCTCATTATCCATCCAACCTAGTAGTTTATCACTAGTCCCTTGACCTTACATGGATCCCTAGACATGAAGTCTACATATCCCCTAAGGTTCACATGTAGGGTGTGATAAATATACCCAACAATACACCACCAATGATGTCCCTAAATAAATCCCAAATATATATGTGTTCATGCATAATATGATATGAAAAAAATAAACACAGTCCAAGTCACAATACCAAGTGTTAATAAGACACCAGTTGAGTGAACCCACATGCTTTGGCTAGTACCGGCATCAAGTCTGAACATGTCACACATAACCCCGATGGTGTGGTGAAATGTCTACCCATAAGTACACGATCTATTAATAGAAATATCTAGGTTATCATAGTTCCCAAACAATAAATAATGTCAAGAAAATGGGTTCACATTGTGCCCAATACCACTCACAACATAAGGAGGATATTTTGGAATTATGTCCAACCATTTGTAGTTATGAGAAACTTAGTTAGCATTTCTCCCAACCCCTTACTATTCAAGATACTTGGTCAACATTATGATTAATATCTATACCACATAAAATACTTGGTTAGAATCATACACAACCTCTATACCACATAATAGACTTGGTTGTACTCATGAATAACCTTTATAACAATCAAGAAACCCAGTTGGAATCACACTCAACCTCTATAACACTCAAGAAACCCGATTGACCTCATGCCTAACCTTCATATCACATTAGGGATTTGGTTTTAATTACACCCAACCTCTATACTATTGTCCCAAATTACCAAATAAGTTAAACTATAAGAGTGGGGTGAATTTTATTAAAAAATGCGACTTATTTTTTTTACACTTCAAGTATTAAAACTAATGGAAATAAAAAGTCCCATTAAACCCAAAAATTATAAACCCACAACATATCAGAGTAAAAATATATTTCAAAAGATGAAATTAATTTAGTTTAAATTTTAATAAATTATTAAAAAATCAAGCATACAATAGAAATAAAAAACAATAACTACTTAATATAGTACACACAATGGAAATAAACAAAACATGGAGTATTTATTCAAAATTCAATTACCCCTTAAAAGGATATTATAAAACACTCTTATAACCTAATGAATAATGGATATTGTAAACCTGATTCAAGGTATCCTAAAATTTAACCTATCAAAAGGATTATCTTCTAATACTCTATAATCCCTTAACATATCCTGTTAGAAGGTATCAATCTGATTCTACAAACCAGATACTCAACTCCATCTTCCTGTAAGAAACCCACGATCAACTTCATTGGTAGAAAACCTTGATTCTATAGACTGGAATCTTGGATATGTATTCATATCATAATCCCTCAATCAACCCTATAATAAAATCAAAAATTAAAAAATATTCTAAGATATTTACAATAAAAACCACTCAAAAAAACTATTGGAAAAACAACACAAAAAGTAAATACAATCAAAAGAGATCACACAATAATAAGATTTTGTTGAGTTCAAGTGATTGAATGATAAAAATTGTATCTCATTCTACCAGTATTCCTCTAATATATGGTCCTATTTATAGAAAATCCTATAATTTTAAGATTCCACATTCTTCGGGATTAGTTTTAACTACATTAGAAGAAGGTTTGTCATCATCTTATGAACCCAACAACACTTCACATATTCCTATTAAGCTAGTTTTTCACCACTAAAGTCCTTGTAAATCTGATGAAAATATCCTTGAAAGAAAACAAATTCCTTTGTATTTTTATACCCAGGACCTTTGAAAATATAGTTACAAGAAATTAGGTCCAACATACCATTCACACTTAAAACAAAAACATTCAAGTTTAAAATAATCATATCTTGAGTATTTTGTGATTTTCAAAACCAATAATGAAATGATTATATGAATAAAAAATCTCCCAATTATTGGAGAGCATAAACATGAATGAAAAATTTAAAAACAAAATTTATTTAAAAAAATACCCCCTAATAAAAATAAATAAATTTCTATTTTTTTGTAATTTCATAAACTTTGGATAACACTAAATTTTTCTCAAATTTATCTTCTTTTATAAAAATATTTTGTCTACCCCTAAACAATACTATTAAATAAAAAATTTCTTCTTCTTTTTTATAAAATTTTATATCTTTGGATGATAATAATTTTTCAAAAATTTACCCCCCTTTGTGATTTTCAAAAATAAAAAAAGAAAGAAATTTATAGAAGTAATAAATTAAATTATTTAAAAGAATACTTCCCCTTTATAAAATAGTACTAAAGGAGATTCTACCCTTTAATATTTCAATATGATATCCTAGAAAAAAATAGAACCACCCTTCTTTCCTTTTGGGGTTTTCATAGAAAGAGTAAAAAAATACATTGAAACATAAAATATTTTTAAAAAATGTAGGTAAGAAAAATTTAAAGCATCCAAACAATGGTAATTGAAAGTTATACATATAGTGAAAATTAGAATATGATTTAAGGATAAGCTTTAAAAATATCAAGCATAATAAGAATGAAATTTTTGTTCTTTTTAATAAGTTTATCAATCATGTGATTCATCTTCTTAATGTGCTCATATTGTTCATCCAAATTCTCTGCTTGGGTGGGTAGCTTCATTTCATGTGATGATATCTTTTCTTCTTGAATATTTATCTTCAATTCATAAGTAGCTATATTTTTTATTTTTCTCTTATAATATTTCTCCTTGAACATTAATCTTCTGGATTTTTTACTCTAATAAATAATTCCATGAAACAACTTGTTGCTTCATCTCATCAACCGATTTAGAGAGACCATTAACTTTCTCATCAATATTATTTAAAAAGTATTCCTTCCCTTATGATATCTTATATAAGACATCAAAAATTATCATTTAATGAAGAAAAATACCTATCTATAGAGTTGATATATTTATCTTATAATTTTAGATAATTTGAAAAATATTCCATATTATGACTATAAAAACTGCATTCTTTGTGAATATTTTTCAAATACCCTTTAACATAGGAAAAAACATAAAACATAAATTTTTACCACTTTGCAACTTGAGTGTTGATAACCTAATCCTTGATAAAATTCATTCTAGCATTATGTTTAGGAAAAATGTTTGTTATATTATTCAATTTCTTTATTATGTTATATGAGTAATGAGTCTTCAATCCCATCCTTTGAGATCTTTAACTAGAATTAGATTTAAAAAAACTATCAGATTTATTTTAATGATCTTCAAAATTTATAGGTTGAACATTTGGTTCTTCAAATTTATCTAGAGTATTTCCAATAACATTTATAGGGTATGTTTTTTAAATATCAATTCCATTATGACCATTTACTTTCTTTGATAATATATTCTTTTCAGTTACAATTCTACTGGATGAGATAGAACTAAATTAAGTTATTTTCTCTTCTTATGAAGAATGGATCTAAAAAAATTTAGATGTAGTACATCCTTAATAAGTATAAACTAAAGGTTTTCTTGGGTGAAGGGTCATCAATAACTTCCTTACCTTTCCCAACTTAAAATTATTCTCCAACCTCATCATGTTATTTCTCTATTTCAATGTATTCCCTAACCTAGGGAACTTTAGTAGAGGGTAAAAATAAACTATTTGTGGTATAGACTCTAGTGAAATGAATCCCATGGTCTTTTTAGTTGGTTATCTAACATAATGATTATTAGAGGAGAGAGAAAAAGAATTATTTTGGATCTCTTTCACCATCTATTTCTCTTTTCCTTCAAAATATATCTATCTATGGATAGGTGGATCTTCAAAGAGATGTTCTCGAATAGTAAGAGTGGGTAAGATGGCCCTCAGTACTTGAGAATCTCTAATATTTTATGAGTATCTCTTTTTATTTTTCTCTTTAGTTAATATCTGATGAGTCTGTTATCTTAAAATCAAATATTCTATTTTATCTAAGATAATATAAGTAATTATTGAAGCCCTTTATTATTTTATATTCCTTATTTATTCATATTTTTCACTAAAATTCAATCAATAGTCTCAATAGTTCAAAAAAACTCTCCAGGGTTAAGCTCATTGGTTTCTAAAAGTATGTAAATGATGATATCTTCTCATCACCAGACTCAATGAATCTAACAGTTCCATATAAATCATAGATAATTGAAGAGTAATTTCAATCATAATATTATTTTTCTAGAGTAATATATTCCCAATGTTGAAACTGTATAACATCCTTCAATAGAAACTCATGATTTATAAACAAATCATGATATACCAAACTTTCACAAAAAATTATCTTCCTGAGATTTCTCTTTATAATTCCATAGATCAATCAAAAAAATGAAAAGTACTCTAGAAAATTGAAAAAAGTTATTATGGAATCATGGAATTGAATTAATCCAACCAACTTTTGGTCCATCCATTTATATAGTCATTAACAATAGGATCAAAACAACTGTTGATCATCTAATATCAAAAATTCTATAAAGTTGCATGCCAAAAAAATATGATTGGATAAATTTTCTAAAATAATTAAAAATTTAATTTCCTAAATTTTCTATTTCAAATTTATCATCATTCATTAAAAGTACAAAAACTCATAATATCATGGAATTAAATTTTAATTAAAATAACAGTTCTTTTAAAAATCTATAGGTTAGAATAAAATGATAGTCTTATGAAAGTTTTATTTCATCAAAAAAATATTATATTATCCTTTTAAAGATGGTTATAGATATATTTTTCAAAATATTAGACTATCTAGAAATTAAAACTTTATTATTTAAGAAGTTAGATAAAAATATAAAACTCTAACTCCACCTAAATAAAATTAATTACAACAAGATTTTAAGAAAAACTTAAACACATTCCAAACATTCAAATAATTCAATTCATGAAATAAGTAAGTTTCGATAACAAAATACCAAGTACTAGATATAGTTATTAAATTATAGGTACAAAATGCATTCATTTATTTAGAAATTAGGTCTTTGGAATATATACCTTAGGTGAAGATGTATTTTCAAAAAGGACTTTTGGAACCCCGATTTTCTTTGGTCTCCAGTGTTCATAAGTATCCAAATCCCTAAAAATAAAATTTCATTGTATTTTGAAATATATAATTCTATTCAAGGAATAAATCTTCCTTCAATGAACTCCTCTCTAACACATTGTACAAAAAGGTCCTTGACAAGGGAAAAAAAGTTTGACAAGTTAAGTTTTTGGTGGATTTACTTCCAAGTTCATATGTATTTATTTTAGATGGATTCAAAATACCATAAATTTTATTAAAATATTTTTTTAAAATATTAAATATATATATAAACTTATTTAAATTTACAATATTTGATTTTAATGTCATAAATTTATTTTTATCTTCAATTGATTTTACTATCTTCTCAAAAATTTTCAAATTTTGATCATGAGACTTAGAATGATCTTTTAATGATTTGAAATTTTTTTGTCTTTAATTAGTAAAATTAGAAAATTTATTCTTCAAATATTCCAAATTATAATTTAGATTTTCATTCATACTTTTTAGTTTATCCAGATCATATAATGTCTTAGAAAATTCGTCCTTCCATTGAACTAACTTAGTCTTAAGTTCACTATAATTTTTAGTAAGTTTTAAAAATACAATCTTAACTTTCTCACATTCATACTTTACTCACTTTTCCTTGTTTTCAAGACTAATTAAATATAAATCCATCTCTTAAATTTTATAAGCTTTAAACTCATTTTCAATCTCACTTTCATCACCACTTTCATCATAAAAATATTTCAAGTCAAGAGTAAAATTAATCAGTGATTTGGAAATCATCTTTACCACGAAGAATTTTTCAAATTTTGGGGCTTTAGAATAGAAATTGACAATATTTTTGGTGTTATAATTATCATTCAATGAATTATAAAAAGTAGTATTTCTTTCAATAACACTCCATGTGTCCAACACTTTCAAAATTTTCTTGTCTTTTCTCTTAGAATATTTTTTTAAAGATATTATATCTTTCCTTTTTAACCATGGATAGTCTAGTTGAATATAACCAAGGTTTATATATTCATAACATATAGCTTCAAAAGATCCTTTATTATCATATCTATCATTCCCTCCCTTTTTATAACCTCTTTTGAAAATTTTCATTCCCATTTATTGAATCATTCTTCTAGAGAATTGGGTTATTTCTCATTCGATTAGCTCAATTAAACTATAAATTTTGGTTGTACTTGGTTTATCATTACAAGCTATGGAATTTGAAGCTCTAGTATATGTAAAATAAACACTATTTTTCTTATTTTCTTTATCCACATATCTCTTCAAGCAACTTTGATATTGTATTAAATTTTTGATCAAATAATCAAAACTTAACTTGGAAATATTCTTCATATCATCAATAATAGTTTACTTATACTCCCACCCATTTAGAAGTATTTCTATAAATTTTTCAATAATTTTATCTTCTAGTAACTCTTTCTCTATAATATATTGTAAACTATTAAAAATTTTCATCAAAATTTGTTGAATTTGAGCAAAATTTTCACTAGTTATAAAATCAAACTCTTGATAATATTCCCTAAGAATAACTCATTTAGTCTCTAGAATTTTATATGTTTTGGTAAAGGTACTAAACTTTTCAACACCAGTATTGATAATGAATATTTCCATTAGATATCATAAATATTTATAGTCATTGACATCAAAAATAGAAGGTCTATTGGGATTCATATTTTTTATGCTACCAATATGTATTCATACCATTTAATTTTTTTCTCTACTATACTATTTGGTGTAATGAAATTAGGAGTTAAATTTCAATAAGACCAAAAAAATATAAATAATTAATATAAGATTAGTCTCAAATGTAGATACTTACTTTAATACCAAATAGTTTCCTAAATTACCATGGTAGGTAAAATCCAGGGGGGGTGAATTGCAGTAAAAACGTGGCTCAAATTTTTTTCCACATCAAGTATTAAAACTAATGAAAAAATTATATTAAACCCACAAATTATAAACCCATAATATATCAGAGTTAAAAAATACATGTGTAGAGGAAATTAAGTCAATTATAATTTTAATAACTTCTGATAAAATCAAGAATTAAATGGAATAAAAAACTACTTAATATAGTAGACTTAGTGGAAATAAAAAAATCATGGAGTACTGATTCAAAAATCAGGCACCCCTTAAAATGATATTTTAAAACACTCTTTTAACCCAAAGAATAAGGAGAATTATAAAATTTATTCAAGGCATCCTTGACTTTAACCTTTTCAAAAGGTATATCTTCCAATCCCCATGAAGCCATAAAGTTAACCTATCAGAAGATATCTGTCTACTTATTTAAAAAAGAATATCAACTCTTGATATACCCGATTTTTGTATACTTTTTCATACATTTTATTTAGAATAAAAACTTATTTTCACCAAATATCTTTTGTTTTATGGGTAAAATACTTTATTTTGATGATTATGATAATTTTCAGGATGTTTCCAACAAAAATCACAAATCAGGGCTGGTCAAAACAAAATTTCAACTATACACACCATGTACTTGTATATACATGTTGTATACTACTTCCCAAACACAGATCGGGAAGACCGGTTACACCCCTATGTTTCCGGATAAAGCATACACGGCATAACTACCCATATACACACCGTGTGGCCCTTATAGAAGTGTTTGGTGGATGATGAATGATATTACATGCCATGTGGGGCAGTGCTACATGCTGTGTACCTCCACCTACCAGGAGGTTCCATGTTCAAAGTTAAAGACGGCGTGTTAGCTCACCTATCGGCAGAGAAAAGATGAAAAAAAAGCATTGACCAGGGTACACGCCGTGTACTTTAGGGTACACACTGTGTACTACTAAAACCTATAAATAGGTGTTAGGCCCTCTAAGTTTGGGAGGCATTCAGTTTTCATTCATTCTAAGTTATTCCAATGGAGAGCACTCTGGAGACGACCAAGAAGAGAAGAAGAGAGTGAAAGAAGAGGAGATAAGAGAGGAGAGAAGGTGCTTCTAATAAAACAAATTTTTATTTAATATTTTATTGATAATAAATGATAAAATTTCATCACATTGTGTTTAATACATTTATTTATAAAATATTTGGGATTAGATCATTCATTTGAAAATTTGATGGAAATTCCAGTTTTACCCTTTATAGTGAACTATAGTATTTCGATGATAAATATTTTAATATTTATTATTTGAACTTTAAATTTTGTAACTGTGTTCCTGACTTAATGAGATATAACCTTTTTTAGGACATTGGAGCTAAATAGTGCATTTGGTTGGACTAAATAGACCATGAAGTCAAAGGTTGGCTGAGCCCACCAGATTGGACATTGGTTATGTATTTGAGACATAAATTATTCATAAGAGCTTGTATTGGGCCAAAATTTTGGGAGGATCTCTCCAACCCAATTATTAACAAATAATTATTCTAGAAGAACAGCTGGTTCACACGTTTTAGAGGTCAAATGTGTGGTGCAAGTTGGATTAAAATATTTGGACAAGATTCCCCATTCACACTTGAAACTTATTTAAACCTAGCCTACCATCCACTCTATAAATTAGTGTTTTTATCATTTGGAGGGGTTGGGACGTGAATTATAATATTTAAGTCAGATGATATTTGGTTTCATTCAAATTCTCCAACCATTGTAAGAGTGGTAGCTCTTGAAGTGAGGATCCCCTCATCGAAGCCTTCTTTTTCTTCTTTATGTTGTAATGTTTGAATTTGTGTAATAAAATTATTTGTTATTATTTTATTTATTCTCTTTTCTTATGTTTTGTTCAAATTTATTCTTCTCTTAATCTTCCTAATTAGGATGGAATCAAGAGTAGAAACAAGATTGGGTTCTACCCTCTCTAAACCTTTGCAAATGAAAAATGTTTCTACGATGACTACATCGCCCATGGAAGAGTAGTTATTTTTAGTGATCGATCTACCTCTAACATCCTTCATTAATTTATTTTGAATAAATGATATATTTTAATTCACATAATATTATCAATTAATTGAGTTTTTAATTTAATTAAAACTAATCAAGCAATTGAACAATTAACACAAAAAAGTGAGGACGAGATTTTGTGTAAATTGTGATAGTACGAACTTAAACGATAATATAAAACTATACAGGATCAATATTTAGTGTTCAAATATAATCCCCAAACTCAATTAATTATAATTTCTAGAGAGGAAATGCGCCTTAATTTACCACTGACCATAATATAACATTAGAACATCAATCAAAGTAGGGTGCTGCGATTGCATGTTCCAAAGTTAGCCTAGGGTTAAATTCAATTCATCTTTGTGGTAAAGTTAATTCTCATAGGGTTCAAGATTTAAAAAATTAAGGTATAATAATTAAGTGAATGTTAATTTAAATTATAATGATAAATAATTTAGTGAATAGGTAGAGTTAGATCAATTATGCCTTTTAAAATATTTTCTAAAAAAAACATCTTCTTGTTGTGTTTCTAATCAGATTTCATTTCAAAAATAAAATAAAAAATTATAAAATCTTCTTCCAACAAACTTCTTCTAGATTTATGAATAGTAACCCCTACATAATTTCAAGTAGTGTTATTATTCTATTTTATGTTATTTTCAAAATACCTTTAATATGTTGTTAAATTTACTTCCTCCTTTGAGAGATGACCTTGGTCAGCCACTCTACTACACCTAAGTACCAAAAAACCACTAATCATTTGAGAGCGCCCATGAAAAAACCTTTCAAATTGGCACCATTTCTAGGGAGGCAATTAATTATTTCAACCAATTATAGGTATTTATTTTATTTTACATTTTATTCTCTTCTTCTTTTCTTTCTCCCTTCTTTACCCAATCTGAATTTTTTTCTTCTTTTTGGACCAACAAGTCAAACATCTCATTTTTATTTTACTATGGTCCATTTTAATTCTTTTAATTTTCATTTTATTTATGATACAAACTAATACTAATAATCTTTTAGATCTTGAACCTGAGATTGAATGTATCCTTCGGGCTCAAATCAGAAATTCTAGTCTACAGGAAGTTTCAACATTCAATCATTTGGAGAATTCCTCCACTCCCAGAACATTGAAATTGGAATAAATTAAAATTAAAACATAAAAAATAACCAATGGATGAAAATAATGGAAATTAACTTAATAAAACCATTCAAGAATTGGATTCACCTGATACTAATTATCAACCAAATTGCATTGCATACCCAAATCTCGAATTAGACTTTGAACTAAAATTTGGGTTAATCCACCTGCTTCCAAAATTTCATGGCCTCTTTGGTGAGGATCCCAATAAACATTTAAAATAATTTAATTTGGTTTTATAAATATTAAAACCAAGAAATGTTTTGGAAGATCAAATAAAACTAATGGCATTTCCATTATCACTTGATGGATCTGTAAAAGATTGGATGTATTATTTACAACCTGAAGATGTAACATGTTGGAATGATTTGAAACGTCTTTTATTGAAGAGATTTTTTCTAGCATCAAGGACCACTTAAATTTATAAGGAGATCTCTGGGATCAAGCAAGCCCAAGGGGAGTCAATGTATGAGTACTGGGAGTGATTCAAGAAGCTGTGTACAAGCTTCCCACATCACTAAATTAGTGAGAAACTCCTTATCCAATACTTATATGCAGGGCTCAAACCTATGGAGAGGAGAATGGTGGATGCCGCGACTGGAGTAGAATTGGTGGACAAGATACCAGTGGGTGTATGTGCATTGATCGACAAGATGGAACAAAACTCTCAACAATTTGGCGATTGAGGTACACCACATGTTCAAGGAGTACATCAGGTAAGTCCTTCTTCTCTTGAAATTTATTTGATTGATACTAAGTTGGAAGAATTTACCACTATGGTGAGACAGATTTATTTAGCACAGAAGACATCCCAACCCCCTCCTTCAAGGCCTTGTGGCATTTTCACTGAGACAATCCACCCAACTGACTATTTCCCCCAACTACAAGAAACAAACTATTGTGCAGCAGTGTTTCCCAGAAGACTATATCAGTAGAAAAAATAGCCACATCCTCAAAATAAGTTTGATTCATTTTCTACAACATAAAACCAAAGGTGGAAGGATCAATCAGACATGAGGTATGGCTCTGGACAACAAAAAAGGCCCCATTTTCAACAAAACTTCTAGCAGCCTCCACCTTAACAATAGGGTTTCCAACAACCCCAAAGGCGATTCGAAGCTCAAAAATAAACAAGTAAACAACAATGGAATACCCCACCCAAGGTATATTATAACACTGATGATATTTTGCAACAAATTGTTCTTAATAAACAGAATGAGTTGAAGAGTCAAGGTTCAAAGTTGAGAGAGTTGAAGACACAAATGAGCCAGATTGCCACTGCCCTCCATGAACTGGTAAGTAAGAACTCTAGAAATCTTCCTTCCCAAACTACTCCAAATCCCAAGGGGAATGTCAGTGCCATCACATTGAGAAGTGGGAATCAAACAACTGATGATTATCCACCTACCATTCCACTGGGATTCACCTAAACTCTGGAGAAGATCCATTCAAAACCAACTGACGAGCTACCCATGGATAAAGATAAAGGTAAGAAAAAGATTAATTATGTTCCTCCTAAACCCCTTCCCTTTCCAAACAGGGTTGTACAAACCAAGAATATGGATGAATAGGTGATTAAAAAAAGATGTTTTGGATACATTCAAGTGTGTGGAGATCAACAACCCTCTACTTGAAGCCATAAAGAAAATACCAAGGTATGCGAAATTATTAAAAGAACTTTGTACCAATCGAAGAGTGCTCAAGGGAAATGAGAGGGTTAATCTTGGAAGGAATGTGTCAGCACTCATTACACCAACTCTAGAAATTCCAACAAAGTGAAAGGATCCAGATACATTCACTATCCCATGCACCATAGGGGAGTTACACTTTTCTGATGCACTTTGTGATTTAGGAGCTTCTATAAATGTGATGCCTCACTCTGTATTCTCTTCTTTATAGGTTGGTGAGTTGAAGCCGACAAGAGTAGTGGTGTAGTTGGCGAATAGAGCTACAACATATCCAACAAGAGTCCTTGAGGATGTACTTGTTTGGGTAAGATACATGATCTTCCCAGCAGATTTATACGTGCTTAACATGGAGTATGATCAGGTAAGTTCTCATGTTTCCATTATCTTAGGTAGACCCTTCCCCAAAATTGCAAAAACTATCATAAATGTAAATGAGGGTACACTTTCCATGGAATTTGGAGATGAAGTTGTGATATTTAATGCTATGGAATCCATGAAGCACCCCTCAGAGGAACATTCTGCATTTTTTATCTCCCATTTTGAACCACCATTTAAAAAACCCATGGAATTTGATTGTCCTATGATTAGGGAGATTATGATCATTGGTTTTATTTTGATATCTATGAGTAATTCCACACCTATTTTGAATGCACAAGACTCTCTTAGATTTGATTTTGAAATGGATTCATATTTTTATTTTGATCATGTTCAATCTGATTATGACATGGATGTGGAGTATGCTGATGGATTTGATGTTTCATTCTCTGATTGTGATGATTTCTATTCTGATACTGATGCTCTTTGTGCACATATATCAGTTCCTTCACTATCTCCATCCATACATCACCCCCTACATTGGAACTCAATCCATTACCACAAAATCTAAAATACTCATACTTGTTAAGTGGTGATAAATTACCTATTATAATTTCTAAAAATATCCCTTTTGAACATGAAGAAAAACTTTTGAATCTTTTTAGGGAGAACATCAGGAAAATTGGGTGGAACTTGGCTGACATATCAGGTATTATCCCCTCCATTTTCATGCATATAATTCTTTTTGAGTATGGGGATAAACCAGTTAGGTATCCACAACGGAGACTGAGTCCAACACTTTTGGAAGTTGTTAAAAAAGAGGTTGAAAAATTGATTGAGGCATGTATAATCAATCCCATTTCAGATTCTCAGTGGGTGAGTCCTATTCAGGTTGTGCCTAATAAAATTGGTGTTTCTGTTGTTAAAAATGATAAATATGAGTTAGTTCCAATGAGGGTGCAAAATAGTTGGTGTGTGTGTATTGATTATAGGAAACTAAATCAGTCCACTCGCAAAGACCATTTACCCCTCCCATTTATTGATTAGATGATTGAGAGACTAGTTGGGAAAACACACTACTATTTCTTGGATGGATTTTCTGGATATTTTCAGGTTCCTATTGCTCTGGAGGATCAGGAGAAGACGACATTAACTTTTCCATTCGGTATGTTTTCTTACCAAAGGATGCCATTTGGACTTTGCAATGCCCCAAGTACCTTCTAGAGATGCATGGTGAGTATTTTTTTTATGATTTTATTGAGACCTACATGGAGGTATTTATGGATGATTTTACAGTGTATGGGTCTTCGTTTGATGATTCTATCTCTATCTTGGGTAAGGTTTTGAATCATTGTATTGAGAAGAATCTGGTCTTAAACTTTGAAAAGTGTCATTTCATGGTAGAGCATGGGATTGTCTTAGGGAATGTAGTGTTAAAAAATGGGATAGAGGTTTATAGATCTAAGGTAGATATCATTTCATCCTTACCCTATCCTTCATGTGTGAATGCTGTTAGATATTTACTAGGTCATGTAGGATTTTATCATCACTTCATCAAATATTTTAGTAAGATTTCTCTTCCTATGTCACGATTACTTCAAAAGGGTTCTGATTTTGTGTTTGATGATTCATCCAAGACTTCCTTTGATGAGGTAAAGAAGTGTCTTACCAATCCACCAATCATGCAGCCCCCATGGTGGTAGCTTCCTTTTGAGCTTATGTGTGATGCCTCTAACTTTGTGGTCGGAGCTGTCTTATCCCAGAGGGTAGAGGGACATTCACATGTGATTGCATATGCATTAAGGACATTGGATTCAGCCCAATAAAACTACAAAACTACAAAACTACAAAACTACAAAACTACAGAAAATGAGTATCTTGCTATTATATTTGCTTTAGATAAATTCCATTCATATTTACTGGTCTCTAAAGTAGTTGTTTTTTCTAACCATGCAGCTCTGAGGTACCTATTGAAGAAGATGAATGAAAAGCCCAAGTTAATCCGATGGATGCTCCTTCTTCAGGAATTTAATATTGAGATAAAGGAAAAGAAGGGATTAGAAAACCTAGTGGCGGACCACATGATTAGGCTTACTCACACACTAGAGGATGACACCTTGGACCATGTACCACTTCAGGACACTTTCCCCGATGAGCATCTTTATTCCATCTCAGGTACGCATCATTGGTATGCTGATTTAGTGAACTACCTTTTTTCATATGAAATTCTTGCAAATTTAAAGAAACATCAAGTCCAATAGTTAAAGAGTGAGTTTATATTTTATGTGTGGGATGATCCCTAATTTTGGTGCTTGTGTAGTGATCAAGTTATTATGAGGTGTGTTCCTGATCATGAGTTTGAGTCTGTTCTGCAATTCTATCATACACTTTCTTGTGGTGGACACTTTGGACCCCAACAGACATCTAGGAAAGTCTTAGAGTCTTGATTATATTGTCCTAGCTTATTCCATGATGCCCATGTGTTTTGTAAGTCATTCTCTCATTTCCAACACACTAGTAAAATTTATAGGATACATGAGATGCCCCAAAAAACCATACTATTCTGTGATATTTTTGATGTATGTGGTATTGATTTTATGGGTCCTTTTCCTAGTTCATTTGGTTTTTTTTATATTTTGGTTGTTGTTGATTAGGTGGGAAAATGGTTGGAGGCTAAGGCCACCAGGACTGATGATTCTCATGTTGTTGTGGAATTTGTCAAAGCACATATTTTTTGCAGGTTTGGAGTACCGAAGGCCATCATCAGTGACGAAGGGACACACTTTTCAATCGGAATTTGGATTCCTTGATTTGGAAGTATGGGGTGACACACAAAACATCAACACCATACCACCCCCAAACAAATGGTCAGGCTGAGGTTTCAAATAGGGAGTTGAAACAAATTTTGGAGAAAACCGTGCAGCCAAATAGGAAGGATTGGATCATGTGATTGGATGATGAATTGTGGGATTATAGGACAAAATACAATACACCCATTGGTATGTCCCCATTTCGTTTTGTTTTTGGTAAAGCGTGTCATCTCCCCATGGAAGTTGAGCATCAGGCTTATTGGGAAATAAAGAAATGTAACATGGATTTGGCCCAAGATGGAATCTAAAGGAAGTTTCAAATTCAAGATCTTGAAGAGATTTGATTGTATTCATATGATAACTCAAGGCTCTACAAGGAAAGATCAAAATAAGCTCATGAAAAAATGATCCAAAAAAATTAATTTCAATTAGGAGAGAAAGTTTTTCTCTATAGTTCATGACTGAAGCTGATGCCTGGTAAGTTACATTCCAGGTGGTTAGGTCCTTATATTGTGACTAATGTTTTTCCTTATGGTGCAGTGGAGATCACAAAAGAATACACAGGAAGGAGCTTTACAGTCAATGGGAAACATTTGAAGAAATACATTGAGGGACTTCCTACTGATGCAATGGATTTCATCACACTACATGGCCCCATCATCACTTGAGCATATCATGCTGTTACTAACCATTTAACTTTTATATTCTTTGTCCTATTTAAAATTATACATTTCATGTGTATATATCATCTCATAGGTTCACATTCAGGACAATGCAAAATTTTAAGTTTGGGGTAGGGGAAAACATTTTTGGGGTAGATATTTAGGATCTTCATTGGTGTGTTTTATGTGTATTTTCTATTAAGTTTTTGGTTAAAATTTTCAAAAATAAAAAATAACAAAAAAAATCAATAAAAAAGAGAAAAATATATCATGTAACATTCTCATGTGGAACATATGTAAAATTCATTTTTTCAAAATTCATTGTTAGAAATATAAGCATGAGTAATATTTCATCATCAAGGGTTGACTTTTATAAAACTTGAAGTCGTTAATGATATGAATGGTTGTGTCATTATAAAACCTTTTAGATTTTGACATCATCCTTTGTGATATTTTTTCATGGTAAATTGTGTCATTGATTTCTCCACACAATTTTTCACACAATCATGAATTGTGAGTTTCTCTTACCCAATTTAATGTATATTCAGGGTAAGTAATCATTTTCAGCTTATAACATGGTCTTTCCATACATTCATTTCTCTTTCGATCGTTTCCATCACTGTACCAGATTGACCTATGTGTGTGCACCTAATATTTGACTACTGTACTCCCTTTAAAAAAATTCCAAAAAAATAAAATAAAAAAAACACAATCAATAAAGAGGAGAGTGAAGAAATGTACAACATGTGGGGATATTTAGGTTGGGAGCTCATGGTTTGACTTCTAGGAATGCTTAAATGAGTGGGTTTTGGAATTTGATTAAAAAGGATGTTGAATAGGTTTGGTGGAATATAATCAGGTAAGAAGAAAAGTTTTTATTGACCTAAATATACAAGATAAAGGGTGGAAAGACAAGCTTGGAATGGTTGACACACACACAAATGGAGAATTAGTGGCATGGTAGACCCATGACTTGTTTCTATATGATTAGTGTTATGAATCTCATTGGATTTTGTTTTGACATAATTTATGAGACAAAAACTTTAAAATTTATTGATATTGACTCTTTATGAGATTCTTAATTTGCTTATATTTTCACTGTGGATTTAAAAATATGAATATTCATATATTGTTACAATTTTTTTAATACATGATATGAGGTTTTTCCTAGGAGTGTAAAAGGGAAAGTGTGGGGGAGTTAATAAAACACATTTTTATTGAATATTTTATTGATAATAAATGATAAAATTTCCTCACATTGTGTTTAATATGTTTATTTATAAAATATTTGTGATTAAATCATTCATTTAAAAATTTGATGGAAATTCCAGTTTTACCCTTTATAGTGCACTGTAGTATTTTGAAGACAAATATTTTAATATTTATTATTTTAACTTGAAATTTTGTAAATGTGTTCCTGAATTAATGGGATAAAACTTTTGTTCAGGACATTGGAGCTAAATAGTGCATTTGGTTGGACTAAATAGACCATGAAGTCAAAGGTGGGATGGGCCCACCAGATTGGACATTGGTTATGTATTTGAGACATAACTTCTTCATAAGAGCTTGGATTGGGCCCAAATTTTGAGAGGATCTCTCCAACCCAATTATTAAAAAATAATTATTCTGTAAGAATAGATGGTTCACGTGTTTTGGAGGATAAATGGACAGTGAAAGTTGGATTAAAATATTTGGATGAGATTCCCCATTCACACTTGAAACCTCTTTAAACCTAGCCTCCCCCACTCTATAAATTAGTGTTTTTATCATTTGGAGGGGTTGGGACGTGAATTAGGAGATTTAAGGTAGAGGATATTTGGTTTCACTCAAATTCTCCAACCATTGTAAGAGGGGTAGCTCTTGAAGCGAGGATCCCCTCATCGAAGCCTTCTTCTTCTTCTTCATGTTGTAATGTTTGCATTTGTGTAAGAAAATTCTTTGTTATTATTTTATTTATTATATTTTCTTCTGTTTTGTTCAAATTTCTTCTTATCTTAATCTTACTAATTGGGCTGGAAGCAAGAGTAGAAATGATATTGGGTTCTACCCTCTCTAAACCTTTGTAATGCAAAGCATTTCTACGATGACTACACCGCCCATGGAAGAGTAGTTCTTTTTAGTGATTGATCTACCTCTAACCTCCTTTATTCATTTATTTTTAATAAATGATATAATGTAATTCACATAATATGATCAATTAATTGAGTTTATAATTTAATTAAAACTAATAAATCAATTGAACAATTAACACAAAAAACAAGCGAGGACGAGATTTTGTGTAAATTGTGAGAGTGAGAACTTAAACGGTAATACAAAACAATACGAGATCAATTTTTAGTGTTCAAATATAATCCCCAAACTCAATTAATTATAATTTCTAGAGATTAAATTTTTCTTAATTTACCACTGACCATAAGCTAACCTTAAAACATCAATCAAAGCAGGGTTCTGTGATTGCATGTTCCAAAGTTAGCCTAGGGTTAAATTCACTTCATCTTTGTGGTAAAGTTAATTCTCATAGGGTTCAGGATTTAAAAAATCAAGGGATCATAATTAAGTGAATGTTAATTTAAATTATAATGATAATTAATTGAGTAAAGAGGTAGTGTTAGACCGATTACGCCTTTTAAAATATTTTCTAAAAAAAACATCTTCTTGTTGTGTCTTTTTAATCAGACTTCATTTAAAAAATAATAACAAAAAAAAATTATACAATCTTATTCCAGTAAAATTCTTATAGTTTTATGAATGGTAAACAACCCCCACATCTTTTCAAGTAGTGTTATTATTCTATTTTATGTTATTTTCAAAATACCTTTAATATGTTGTTAAATTTACTTCCTCCTTTGAGAGAGGACCTTGGTCAGCCACTCTGCTACACCTAAGTACCCAAAAACCACTAATCATTTGAGGGTGCCCAGGACAGATCCTTTCAGCTTCCATGCTACCTTCTCGATGACCTTCTCTCCAAATCATTTAAGAGTATAAATTCAGGTATTGTGAGTTTTTTAGTTACTATATGCTCCATGAGTAGATAAAATCTCTATGTGTTGGGGCTATGGACAATTAAGTGTTGTAATTTATCAATTGTGATATTGTAATCATGTTGTTTAGTATTATTTCTCATAATTCCTTATTAAATTTTTCTAAATATCACTAGAAACCTCATATCTAACCAAGAACAAGATTTCTAGGTATCTTTAAGGAATTATGATTAGAAACATCCATGACCATTGGGTGTTTTAATCGTCTCAAAAAGGGTTGTAATTAATAAAATTGTAAGAAATCAAATTCTAGGCCAAGTAATTGATTTCTATTAATTTAAATAAAAATCACTGGACCAAGGGGGTTATATTACATTCTTAACCCAGATATGTGAATTATCATGAACAACACAAACTTATAAGCAAATTTATTTAATAACAACCTTTAAAATACACAGCCCCGACACATTTCTCTCCAAATTTTCATTCAAAACAAATTTCTGTGTTTTTATTTATCTTTCAAGTAATTTGTTAAGAAATTGAAATCCAATCATTTTTTCTCAAAACACTAAAAAATCAATTCTAAATTTCAACAAACTTCACTAAACCAATTACAAATATGATAAAAAAAACAAAGACAACTCCCTTCCCTGTGGATTGATCCCTTAATGGTACTATACTTGTTAGGGTAATACAATTTGTATTGTCAAAAAACAACACTTTGATAGGAACAATACTAAATTTTGGTACCATTTCTGGGGACTGGAAGTTAATTTTTTTTTGTTTCATCAAGATGTATCAATTTTAGTGACAATAAAAATCAAAAATTCTAAAAAAATATCTTATTACTCTCATTTCTATTTTTATTTACTTTATTTTCCCCTTTTATGCATGGTTTGTTGTTTTGTGTCGTGCAGATTTACAAGCTTATGAGCAGCCAACTCATGTATTCTAAGAGTGCCGAATCAGCAGATGTTTTTCTTCTTGACCCAGAAATCGAACGGATGATCCTGAGGCGATGAAGAACCCTAGTGGAAACACACGAATATATAATCACTATTGAAAACAAGGGAAAGGAAGCACCGACTGCTGCAGTTATTCCTAAATATGCTGTTGGTCTTGGTATCAACTAATAACAACAACCTCCCACTATTGAGGTGCTAGAACAGCCTCTACTGACCAATTTTATAGAGTTCCTACCAAGGAACCATCAGAGGCCACCTACGAAACTTATACCAGAGTATGTCCAACCACCGAAAAAGTTTTTGTACTTTACTCTAGAAAGGATACCATTCAACTAGTGACCCTACTTTTATAACATCCCGCCTTTTTATCACATAAACTTTCATTACATTACACAAAAAAGAGGATCTTTAAGGTTTAGTGTCTTGGAAATCAGGAACTTAATACATGACATCAAAAAAAATTCTTCTTAAACACTTGAGACGATTCTTCATTTGTTCATCCCAAGTTCATTAAAACATCTCATAACCTGGGAGCATTAATCAAAGGAAAGGGTGAGCAGAATTCCTAGTAAGGGAAATAAGGGAAACATTTTACATGTGAACTTGAGATACATCAAAAAGTCATGAAAAATAACTTTAAGGCATGAGAAAGAGATCATGAGGCACATGATAATAAAAATAACGTGTTTCATAACTTGAAGATGTGGCTATAACATTTAACTTAGAAAATCATGAACATATCACCAAGGTCCATCCCCAAGGTGTCATTTGAAATTACCAAGGTTATTCACCAAGGTATCATTAAAATTGTAAACTCTAGTGGTTACATCATTACCTAATGCATTGGAGTGCTATCAGGGCACACCATTAATTTGTCTTTATTATCATGTGAGCCACATATATCATCATCAATCATTTCATAAAAAACCCATATAGCATAAAATAAATGGGTTTCATTTCATAGTCATAACATTTTAAAAACTGATTTAAAGAAGTGATCTTTATGTCACTTTAAACCCACGAAAAAAGGAAAGCGGGTATCATGTATGTAAATCCCAGAATTTAAAATAGAAAATTTTGATATATATGTGAATAACCCTGTAGAATAAATATCTTTGAGTATTCACTTAATAAAATAAAATAATTTGAGAAAAAGAGAGAGACATTTTGAGACGAAAATTCTACAGCATAACGGCTATGTTACAGGCTTTTAGAAAACATTGAAAAGATAGGGGACATGGGTCACCCACTCATAAATGATTCAAAAAAAAATAGTAGAGGGACATAATATAATGGATATAAGAACATGGTAATGAAATTTTAAAGACAATCCATATGAAATGAAAAAATGGAAGCAAGACAAAAATAAGATTTCTCTTATGACAATTCGGCAGCATAACACCGTCACTTAAAACCTCAAAAAATGAATTGATGAGATCAAATGGGGTATCTCATAATATGAAAATAAAAGATAAGTATGATATATATAGAGATCGTACCCCAACATAATAAAAAGTAACTTTAAATACTTGACCTGAAAGTAGAACTTTGAAAAATGAGAAGGGTAAAAGAATCCCTTAAAAATTCGGCAGCCTAACGGCGCCATTTAAACATTCATAAAATGAAATGATGAGAGAAAGAGGGGGTATCTCATTATATGAAAATAAAATGTTTAGTAGGATAAATATAAAATAACATCCCCAACATAATAATATGGAGCGTAAAAGAAATGACATGAAAGAGAGTACTTGAAAAGAAAGAGAGTGGTAAGATCCCTTACCTTAAAACGTAACTCTTAAAACTAAAAGTTTGGGACCTTGAGGGGCTTGAGACACTTTGGGAGGACTCCTTGGGAGGTAATGGGACCAGTTCTTCGTTGGGGGAGAGTTGGGAGTGAAAACTAAAGGAGTAAAGGGTGGGTATTTATAGGGAAAGGGAGGTGATACTTTAATAATTTCAAGGGAGACCTCACTAGTGGTTTTGAAAAAACCACGGGCTTGCCCATTTTATTTGCCAATGGTTTTGGCCACATGGGACCCCTCATACAATAATTCATCCCCTTTAGTCGACCATACCTTAAAATATCTCATGACATCATCATGATGTAGTCATTATGTCATTAAACATACCGAAAACCTAAAACCGTATTTTTACTATTTACTGAAAATTCAACTTTTTCAGAAAACTCCCAAAAATTTACCTTAACATAATATCAATGCTCTGAATTAAAAAATAAACTCCATTTTATAAAAATAATTTTCTAAATATTTTTAATTTAATTTTTAATTAAAAACACTATTCACCGAAAATTCATTTTTTTTTTCAGAAAAATCCCCAAAAATTATCTTAACATAATATCGATGCTATGAATTCAAAAATAAACTCCATTTTATAAAAATAATTTTCTAAATAATTTTAATTTAATTTTTAATTAAAAAACACTGTTCACCCTAAAAAACTAATACTTGACTAATAATTAATGAAACAGTTATTTACCTATTTTATTGAATCACACTACTTAATCAAGGTGCCTAAATTATATTAATACCTTTTTAAGTGAGATTACTAATCCATTTGGTCACATTACAAATCCTAAGCATAAAATCCCTATTCATAATTTACTATTCATCAAAAATTAAGTTGATCTTATTAGACTCTAAATTACTTACTGAACACATTTTCAAAAGACCATTTTTTGAAAATCATTACACATCATTAATTATTTAAGGTTTACATAAATATTTTAAAATATTATTTTTTCAAAATTCATCAATAAAAAACATCCTATATTCATTCGAACATTTGAAAACTCACAAACTTCACCATAAGAATAAAACACAATTTTATTTATAACAAAGGATTACACAAAGTAGTTATGGTCTCGTTACATATCCCCTTATCACACCAGCATAGGACCTAAGTGTAACGTGTGCTAAGGTGAGAGAATCCGAGGGTGGCTCGACCAACATTGTCCGAGTGGTGATTTCTATCAACTTGAACTTCTCTCAAAGGCGATTCCGTTCTTGCTTCACACGATGAAGTTCAGCTTGGGTTTAGTCCAGAGAAAAGCCCAGTGGTGCTACCTCCTTCCCAAGTTCTGTTAGATGGGCTTCGATCGGCCCAAGACTATAGGATGAGGCCATTGAATCTTCTTTCTCTATTAATTAACCAAGATCACTTGTATTTATAGACAATAATCTCAACATTTAGTTTCCAACAGTCATACTGACCAACGATCATATAATAGTCAAAACCCAATGGTCTCATTTTAATTATACTCATTTTATTAAATGAAATAGTTTTGTTGAGTATAAAATTAAATATCACACTAAATCAGGAAACAAAATTTGTTCAAAATTTCGGGTCGTTACATTCTTCCCCCCTTAAGAAATTGCGTCCCCGCAATTTTTCAAATTGGGCTTGGAAATTTCATTGAAAGTCCCACATCGGAAAAAGAGTCAGTTAAACTATTACTTTAAAATAAAGAAAGGGATGTACAAAGGTCACCCGAGTTAACCCATACTAGGATTCCATGTAGAAAAACATGGATATGGAAGAGAAAATAAACGGTCAAGTTCTGATAGAGAGTGATAGAAAACATTATTTGGAGAAAATTATCCACCAGAAGATCACAAACTTATGATGTGTATAAACGGTCTTTGATCACCTAGTAGGAAATGTAAACCAACAACGTTTTTTTTCATTCGTTTTCATAATTTTTAGGCATTCATTTACTACATAGAATAAGAACATTTGGAAATATACTTACCTTCAAGTAGAGTTTCATCCTTTAATAAGTTTCTACCAAAACTAATTATTTTCTCCAAACAATGAGCATTAAAAAACACTTGGTCTCATCAAAAGCACAAAAATAATATTCTAGAGAATCACATAATCCACAAAAGAATAACTATCTATCTTTAAACATTTATCCCCAAAACATAAAGGTTAAGATAAAATAACTCTTCAAAAAGAAATAACCCCATTGGAAGGGAAACTACTTTAAATCTTCAAAGTTCCACGGTACTACCCAAAGTTCATCCTAGACCATTCCATAAATAACTGTCCTTAAAATTCCTCAAAATAAACCAAACTCATATTGAAACCCAAATATAATAATGATTTCATAACATAGTATTCCAAGATAAACTTTATCATTCATCTCCAAACAACATCAACCACTCTTATCATCTTATAACAAAAGTAACTAACCTAATCACATTTTCCCCAAGATAGGTTAATCATTTCCATAAGTAACCTAAATTACTATAAGTTCACCTTAAATTCATCTATTCTTCAAAATATAAGTCAACCTTTACTTATCAATAAAAATACCATAGTAATATATTTACCTTGATCATATAGGTTTCCCAAAATAGCGAACGTCTTCCAAAATAATATTCATCTTTTAATCCCCTAATCATCTTTTTTTTTCAAGAAGAACAGCTTCATAACATCAACATGTGATACATAATAATAGATGTTTTCCTTAATGATATAAAATCATCTTAGGTAGTGACTCTATGTCCTTAGAAAACATTAAATATATGCTCATAGAGCACGAACTAAAACATGACATAGAAAATTATTTCAAATAAGTTACATGTACTTCAGTCATCATGATCTGTCTCAACATAGGAATTGCATTGTTCCCTTGTCCTTGAAGATTTCTGATGCTCATCATGATTCTCATACCTTCCAAGAGAGCATTGCCTTGGATAATGTCTAACTTCTCCACATTTAGGACATTGAAAAGTATAAGGTACATTAGATCGAACCTTATCTCTATTCATCACATTATCCATTTTTTAAAGCAATTGGCTACTTTATGCCCTATCACCCCACACTTAAAACATCTCTCGGCTCCTTTGTGACATTCTCCTTGGTGCCTCTTTCCAAACTTTTTGCACAAAGGAAATTGGGTCTTCTTTCCCTTATCAACTTTATCAGATGAACCTCCTTGAGACTTCATCTTCTTCTTCCTTGATG
The DNA here is from genome assembly GCA_963277665.1 of Viscum album. Lineage (NCBI taxonomy): Eukaryota > Viridiplantae > Streptophyta > Magnoliopsida > Santalales > Viscaceae > Viscum > Viscum album. Next base: position 1,473,183,652 of record OY728123.1, read on the forward strand.
AATTTGGGCATTCAACTAGGTACCAATTATTAACTGTGATTTTTGATAGATGGTTTGGCATAATCACAATATGTTCAACTAGATCACTCGTTATCTATGTCATATTAATATGGAAATTGTCACATTTCATATCACATTGGTTGTTGGGACATGTTCTTTTATTTCCTGCCATTAACTAAGAAAAGAAAGTATAATTAGGGGGCTTAAATACTTAGCCAATAATCATGAAAAGGAAACTTAAATCATGGAAGGAGAAACTTGTAGAAGAAAAGTATACCCTAACTTCGGATCCCCTAGGTTTAAATCTAGGTTATCCATGATCATATATTCTTATGTGAATCTTTATTTTATTTTATCATTGTTCCTTTAATAATGGTTCATACTAAGATTATGAATTTACCAAAGCATATCCCTTGGGAGTGTCGTAACCAAGAGTGCAGTAAGGCCCGTTGTCATGTACCAGTTCCCGTTTGAGTCTATATCAAGCAGTGTTTTTGGGTTTTATCCCTATTTACATCTATTCCAGAGCCACCTCTACTTTCTCGTATCTAGACAAGGATGTATTTGCTTGATAAATAACTTACTCAATACTCACCAAAATACCAGGAAGATTTCCTATATTTAAACTTTTCTATAGGGTTCTTCCTAAAGTTTTTATATCCCAATTTACACAAATAACTAAACCATCCTTTGATACCAACTATAACATCCCGCCTTTTTATCACATAAACTTTCATTACATTACACAAAACAGAGGATCTTTAAGGTTTAGTGTCTTGGAAACCAGGAACTTAATACATGACATCAAAAAACATTATTCTTAAACACTTGAGAGGATTATTCATTTTTTAATCCTATGTTCATTAGAACATCTCATAACCTGGGAGCATACATCAAAGGAAAGGGTGAGAAGAAGGCCTAGTAAGGGAAACAAGGGAAACATTTTACATGTGAACTTGAGATACATCAAAAAGTCATGAAAAATAACTTTAAGGCATGAGAAAGAGATCACGAGGCATATGATAATAAAAATAACGTGTTAAATAACTTAAAGATGTGGCTACAACATTTAACTGAGACAATCATGAACATATCACCAAGGTCCATCCCCAAGGTGTCATTTGAAATTACCAAGGTTATTCACCAAGGTATCGTTAAAATTGTAAACTCTAGTGGTTACATCATTACCCAATGCATTGGAGCGCTATCAGGGCACACCATTAATTTACCTTTATTATAATGTGAGCCACAAATATCATCATCAATCATTTGATAAATAACCCATATAGCATAAAATAATTGGGTTTCATTTCATAGTCATAACATTTTAAAAACTGCTTTAAAGACGTGATCTTTATGTCACTTTAAACCCACGAAAAAAGGAAAGCGGGTCTCATGTATGTAAATCTCATAATTTAAAATATAAAATTTTGATATATATGTGAATAACCCTGTAGAAGAAAGATCATTGAGTATTCACTTAATAAAATAAAATAATTTGTGAAAAAGAGAGAGACATTTTGAGACGAAAATTCTGCAGCATAATGGCTATGTTACAGGGTTTTAGAAAACATTGAAAAGAGAGGGGACATGGGTCACCCACTCATAAATGATTCAAAAAAAAACAGTATAGGTACAGAATATAATGTATATAAGGACATGGTAATGAAATTTGAAATACATACCATATGAAATGAAAAAATGGAAGGAAGACAAAAATAATATTTTTCTTATGACAATTCGGTAGCCTAACAGCGTCACATAAAACCTCAAAAAATGAATTGAAAAGATCAAATAGGGTCTCTAATCATATGAACATAAAATATAGTTATGATAGATATATAGAGATCATACCCCAACATAATAAAAAGTAACTTGAAATACTTGACATGAAAGTAGAACTTTGAAAAATGAGAAGGGTAAAAGAATCCCTTAAAAATTCGGCAGCCTAACAGCGCCATTTAAACATTCATAAAATGAAATGATGAGAGAAATAGGGGGTATCTCATCATATGAACATAAAAAGTACAGTAGGATAAATATAAAATAACATCCCCAACATAAGAACATGGAGCATAAAAGAGAGTACTTGAAAAGAAAGAGAGTGGTAGGATCCCTTACCTTAAAACGTAACTCTTAAAACTCAAAGGTTGGGACCTTGAGGGGCTTGAGGCACCTTGGGAGGACTCTTTGGGAGGTAATGTGACCATTGATTAATTGTGGGAAAGTTGGGAGTGAAAACTAAATGAGGAAAGGGTGGGTATTTATAGGGAAAGGGAGGTGATACTTTAATAATTTCAAGGGACACCTCACTAGTGGTTTTGGCAAAACCATGGGCTTTCCCATGGTATTTGGCCATGGTTTTGGCACATGGGATCCCTCATACAATAATCCATCCTCTTTAGTCGACCATACCTTAAAATATCTCATGACATCATCATGATGCAGTCATGATGTCATTAAACATACCGAAAACCTGAAACCGTATTTTTACTATTCACTGAAAATTCAACTTTTTCAGAAAACTCCCAAAAATTTACCTTAACATAATATAAATGCTATGAATTAAAAAATAAACTCCATTTTATAAAAATAGTTTTCTAGATATTTTTAATTTATTTTTTAAATAAAAACACTATTCACCGAAAATTCATTTTTTTCAGAAAAATCTCCAAAAATTATATTAACAAAATATTGATGCTCTGAATTCAAAAATAAACTCCATTTTATAAAAATAATTTTCTAAATATTTTTGATTTAATTTTTAATTAAAAAACACTATTCACCCGAAAAAACTAATAATTAATGAAACAGTTATTTACCTATTTTATTGAATCACACTACTTAATAAAGGTGCCTAAATTATATTAATACTTTGTTTAAGTGAGATTACTAATCCATTTGGTCACATTACTAATCCTAAGCATAAAATCACTATTCATAATTTACTATTCATAAAAAATTAAGTTGATCTTATTAGACTCTAAATTTCTTACTGAACACATTTGAAGAAGACCATTTTTTGAAAATCGTTACACATCATTAATTATTTAAGGTTTACATAAATATTTTAAAATATCCTTTTTTGAAAATTCATCAATAAAAAACATCCTATATTCATTCGAACATTTGAAAACTCACAAACTTCACCATAAGAAGAAAACACAATTTTATTTATAACAAAGGATTACACAAAGTAGTTATGGTCTCGTTACATATCCCCTTATCACACCAGCATAGGACTTAAGTGTAAGGTGTGATAAGGTGAGGGAATCAAAGGGTGGCTCGGCCAACATTGCCCGAGTGGTGATTTCTATCATCTTGAACTTCTCGCGAAGGCGATTCTGTTCTTACTTCACAAGATGAAGTTTGGCTTGGGTTTGGTCCAGAGAAAAGCCCAGTGGTGCTACCTTCTTCCTAAGTTCTGTTATATGGGCTTCGATCGGCCCAAGACTACAGGATGAGGCCATCAAATCTTCTTTCTATATTAATTAACCAAGATCACTTGTATTTATAGACAATAATCTCAACATTTAGTTTCCAACGGTCATACTGACCAACAGTCATATAATAGTCAAAACCCAATGGTCTCATTTTAATTATACTAATTTTATTAAATGAAATAGTTTTTTTGAGTATAAAATTAAATATCACACTAAATTAGGAAACAAAATTTATTCAAAATTTCGGGTCGTTACATTCTTCCCCCCTTAAGAAATTGCATCCTCGAAATTTTTCAAATTGGGCTTGGAAATTTCATTGAAAGTCCCACATTGGAAAAAGAGTCAGTTAAACTATTAATTTAAAATAAAGAAAGGGATGTACAAAGGTCACCCGAGTTAACCCATACTAGGATTCCATGTAGAAAAACATGGATATGGAAGAGAAAATAAACTGTCAAGTTCTGATGGAGAGTGATAGAAAACATGATTTGGAGAAAATTATCCACCAGAAGATCACAAACTTATGATGTGTGTAAACGGTCTTTGATCTCCTAGTAGGAAACGTAAACAAACAATGTTTTTTTTGTTTTGCGTTCCTTTTCATAATTTTTATGAATTCATTTACTACATAGAATAAGAACATAAGGAAATATATTTACCTTTAAGTAGAGTTTCATCCTTTAATAAGTTTCTACCAAAACTAATTTTTTCTCCAAAAAATGAGCATTCAAAAACACTTGGTCAAATCAAAAGCATAAAAATCATATTCTAGAGAATCACATAATCCACAAAATAATAACTATCTATCTTTAAACATTTATCCCAAAAATAGAAAGGTTACTATAAAACAACTCTTCAAAAATAAATAACCCCATTGGAAGGGAAACTAATTTAAATATTCAAAGTTCCACGGTACTACCCAAAGTTCATCCTAGACCATTCCATAAATAACTGTCCTTAAAATTCCTCCAAATAAACCAAACTAATATTGAAACCCAAATATAATAATGATTTCATAACATATTCTTCCAAGATAAACTTTATCGTTCATCTCCAAACAACATCAACCACTCTTATCGTCTTATAACAAAAGTAACTAACCTAATCACATTTTCCCCAAGATAGGTTAATCATTTCCATAAGTAACCTAAATTACTATAAGTTCACCTTAAATTCATCGATTCTTCAAAATATAAGTCAACCTTTACTTCTCAAAGAAAATACCGTATTAATATATTTACCTTGATCATATAGGGTTCCCAAAATATCAAACGTCTTCCAAAATAATATTCATCTTTTAATAACCTAATCATCTTTTTTTTCAAGAAGAACAGCTTCATAACATCAACATGTGATACATAACAATATATGTTTTCCTTAATGATATAAAATAATCTTAGGTAGTGACTCGATGTTCTTAGAAAACATTAAAGATACGCTCATAGAGCATGAACTAAAACATGACATAGACAATTATTTCAAAGAAGTTACATGTACTTCAGTCATCATGATCCGTCTCAACATAGGAATTGCATTGTTCCCTTGTCCTTGAAGATTGTTGATGCTCATCATGATTCTCATCCCTTCCAAGAGGGCATTGCCTTGGATAATTTCTAACTTCTTTACATTTACGACATTGAAAAGTATAAGGAACATTAGATCGAAAGTTATCTCTATTCATCACATTATCCATTTTTTAAAGCAATTGGCTAATTTATGCCCTATCACCCCACACTTAAAACATCTCTCGGTTCCTTTGTGACATTCTCCTTGGTGCCTCTTTCCACAATTTTTGCACAAAAGAAATTGGGTCTTCTTTCCATTATCAACTTTATCATATGAACCTCATTGAGACTTCATCTTATTCTTCCTTGATGAATTTGGGCATTCAACTAGGTACCAATTATTAACTGTGATTTTTGATTGATGGTTTAGCATAATCACAATATGTTCAACTAGATCTCTCATTTTCTATGTCATATTAATATGGAAATCATCACATTTCCTATCACATTGGTTGTTGGGACATGTTCTTCTATTTCCTTCCATTAACTAAGAAAAGAAAGTATAATTAGGGGGCTTAAATACTTAGCCAATAATCATGAAAAGGAAACTTAAAACATGGAAGGAGAAACTTGTAGAAGAAAAGTATACACTAACTTGTGATCCCCTAGGTTTCAATATAGGTTATCCATGATCATATATTCTTATGTGAATATTTATTTTATTTTATCTTTGTTCCTTTAATAATGGTTCATACAAAGATTATGAATTTACCAAAGCATATCCCCTGGGAGTGTCATAACCAAGAGTGCAACAAGGCCCGTTGTCATGTACCAGTTCCCGTTAGAGTCTATATCAAGCGGTGTTTTTGGGTTTTACCCCTATTTACATCTGTGCCAGAGCCACCTCTAATTGCTTGTATCCAGAAAAGGATGTATTTGTTTGATAAACAACTTATTAAATACTCACCAAAATAACAGGAAGATTTCCTATATTTAAACTTTTCTATAGGGTTCTTCCTAAAGTTTTTATATCTGAATTTCCACAAATAACTAAACCATCCTTTGATACCAACTATAACATCCCGCCTTTTTATCACATAAACTTTCATTACATTACACAAAATAGAGGATCTTTAAGGTTTAGTGTCTTGGAAACCAGGAACTTAATACATGACATCAAAAAACATTATTCTTAAACACTTGAGAGGATTCTTCATATGTTCAAACTAAGTTCATTACAATATCTCATAACCTAGGAGAATACATCAAAGGAAAGGGTGAGAAGAAGGCCTAGTAAGGGAAACAAGGGAAACATTTTACATGTGAATTTGAGATACATCAAAAAGTCATGAAAAATAACTTTAAGGAATGAGAAAGAGATCATGAGGCATATGATAATAAAAATAACGTGTTTCATAACTTGAAGATGTGGCTACAACATTTAACTGAGAAAATCATGAAAATATCACCAAGGTCCATCCCCAAGGTGTCATTTGAAATTACCAAGGTTATTCACCAAGGTATCGTTAAAATTGTAAACTCTAGTGGTTACATCATTACCCAATGCATTGGAGCGCTATCAGGACACACCATTAATTTGTCTTTATTATCATGCGAGACACATATATAATCATCAATCATTTGATAAATAACCCACATAGCATAAAATAAATGGGTTTCATTTCATAGTCATAACATTTTAAAAACTGCTTTAAAGACGTGATCTTTATGTCACTTTAAACCCACGAAAAAAGGAAAGTGGGTCTCATATATGTAAATATCAGAATTTAAAATAGAAAATGTTGATATATATGTGAATAACCCTGTAGAAGAAATATCATTGAGTATTCAATTAATAAAATAAAATAATTTGTGAGAAAGAGAGAGACTTTGAGACGAAAATTCTGCAGCATAACGGCTATGTTACAGGGTTTTATAAAACATTGAAAAGAGAGGGGACATGGGTCACCAACTCATAAATGATTCAAAAAAAACATTATAAACAGAATATAATGGATATAAGGACATGGTAATGAAATTTGAAATACATACCATATGAAATTAAAAAATGGAAGGAAGACAAAAATAAGGTTTCTCTTATGACAATTCGGTAGCCTAACAACGTCACTTAAAACCTCAAAAAATGAATTAACGAGATCAAATAGGGTCTATAATCATATGAACATAAAATATCATTATGATAGATATAGATATCATACCCCAACATAATAAAAAGGAACTTGAAATACTTGACATGAAAGTAGAACTTTGAAAAATGAGAAGGGTAAAAGAATCCCTTAAAAATTCTGCAGCCTAACGACGCCATTTAAACATTCATAAAATGAAATGATGAGGGAAAGAGGGGGTATCTCATCATATGAACATAAAAAGGACAGTAGGATAAATATAAAATAACATCCCCAACATAAGAACATGGATCATAAAAGAGAGTACTTGAAAAGAAAGAGAGTGGTAGGATCCCTTACCTTAAAACGTAACTCTTAAAACTCAAAGGTTGGGACCTTGAGGGGCTTGAGGCACCTTGTGAGGACTCCTTGGGAGGTAATGTGACTAGAGAGTCGTTGGGAGAGAGTTGGGAGTGAAAACTAAAGGAGAAACGGGTGGGTATTTATAGGGAAAGGGAGGTGATACTTTAATAATTTTAACGGACACCTCACTAGTGGTTTTGGCAAAACCATGGGCTTTCCCATGGTATTTGCCCATGGTTTTGGCCACATGGGACCCCTTATACAATAATTCATTCCGTTTAGTCGACCATACCTTAAAATATCTCATGACATCATCTTGATGCAGTCATGATGTCATTAAACATACCGAAAACCTGAAACCGTATTTTTACTATTTACTGAAAATTCAACTTTTTCAGATTACTCCCAAAAATTTACCTTAACATAATATCAATGCTTTAAATTAAAAAATAAACTCCATTTTATAAAAATATTTTTCTAGATATTTTTAATTTAATTTTTAAATAAAAACACTATTCACCGAAAATTCATTTTTTTCAGAAAAATCCCCAAAAATTATCTTAACAAAATATCGATGCTCTGAATTCAAAAATAAACTCCATTTTATAAAAATCATTTTCTAAATATTTTTAATTTAATTTTTAATTAAAAAACACTATTCACCTGAAAAAACTAATACTTGACTAATAATTAATGAAACAATTATTTACCTATTTTATTGAATCACACTACTTAATAAAGGTGCCTAAATTATATTAATACTTTGTTTAAGTGAGATTACTAATCCATTCGGTCACATTACTAATCCTAAGCATAAAATCACTATTCATAATTTACTATTCATCAAAAATTAAGTTGATCTTATTAGACTCTAAATTTCCTACTGAACACATTTGAAGAAGACCATTTTTTGAAAATTGTTACACATCATTAATTATTTAAGGTTTACATAAATATTTTAAAATAACATTTTTTCAAAATTCATCAATAAAAAACATCGTATATTCATTTGAACATTTGAAAACTCACAAACTTCACCATAAGAAGAAAACACAATTTTATTTATAACAAAGGATTACACAAAGTAGTTATGGTCTCGTTTCATATCCCCTTATCACACTAGCATAGGACCTAAGTGTAAGGTGTGCTAAGGTGAGAGAATCCGAGGGTGGCTCGGCCAACATTTCCCGAGTAGTGATTTCTATCAGCTTGAACTTCTCGTGAAGGAGATTCCGTTATAGCTTCACACGATGATGTTCGGCTTGGGTTTGGTCCAAAGCAAAGCCCAGTGGTGCTACCTCCTTCCCAAGTTCTGTTAGATGAGCTTCAATTGGCCCAAGACTATAGGATGAGGCCATTGAATCTTCTTTCTATATTAATTAACCAAGATCACTTGTATTTATAGACAATAATCTCAACATTTAGTTTTCAACGGTCATACTGACCAACAGTCATATAATAGTCAAAACCCAATGCTCTCATTTTAATTATACTCATTTTATTAAATGAAATAGATTTGTTGAGTATAAAATTAAATATCACACTAAATCAGGAAACAAAATTTATTCAAAATTTCGGGTCGTTACATTCTTCCCCCTTAAGAAATTGCATCCTCACAATTTTTAAAATTGGGATTGGAAATTTCATTGAAAGTCCCACATCGGAAAAAGAGCCAGTAAAACTATTACTTTAAAATAAAGAAAGGGATGTACAAAGGTCATCCGAGTTAACCCATACTAGGATTCTATGTAGGAAAACATGGATATGGAAGAGAAAATAAACGGTCAAGTTCTGATGGAGAGTGATAGAAAACATGATTTGGAGAAAATTATCCACCATAAGATCACAAACTTATGATGTGTGTAAATGGTCTTTGATCACCTAGTAGGAAACGTAAACCAACAACGTTTTTTTTTCATTCATTTTCATAATTTTTATGAATTCATTTACTACATAGAATAATAACATAAGGAAATATATTTACCTTCAAGTAGAGTTTCATCCTTTAATAAGTTTCTACCAAAACTAATTTTTTCTTCAAACAATGAGCATTCAAAAACACTTGGTCTCATCAAAAGCACAAAAATCATATTCTAGAGAATCACATAATCCATAAAAGAATAACTATCTATCTTTAAACATTTATCCCAAAAACAGAAAAGTTAAGATAAAACAACTCTTCAAAAAGAAATAACCCCATTGGAAGGGAAACTACTTTAAATCTTCAAAGTTCCACGGTACTACCCAAAGTTCATCCTAGACCATTCCATAAATAACTGTCCTTAAAATTCCTCAAAATAAACCAAACTAATATTGAAACCCAAATATAAGAATGATTTCATAACATATTCTTCCATGATAAACTTTATCATTCATCTCCAAATAACATCAACCACTCTTATCGTCTTATAACAAAAGTAACTAACCTAATCACATTTTCCCCAAGATAGGTTAATCATTTCCATAAGTAACCTAAATTACTATAAGTTCACCTTAAAGTCATCGATTATTCAAAATATAAGTCAACCTTTACTTCTCAAAGAAAATACCGTAGTAATATATTTACCTTGATCATATAGGGTTCCCAAAATAGCAAACGTCTTCCAAAATAATATTCATCTTTTAATCCCCTAATCATCTTTTTTTTCAAGAAGAACAACTTCATAACATCAACATGTGATACATAACAATAGATGTTTTCCTTAATGATATAAAATCATCTTAGGTAGTGACTTGATGTTCTTAGAAAACATTAAAGATATTCTCATAGAGCACGAACTAAAACATGACATAGACAATTATTTCAAAGAAGTTACATGTACTTCAGTCATCATGATCCGTCTCAACATAGGAATTTCATTGTTCCCTTGTCCTTGAATATTGTTGATGCTCATCATGCTTCTCATCCCTTCCAAGAGAGCATTGCCTTGGATAATGTCTAACTTCTCCACATTTATGACATTGAAAAGTATAAGGTACATTAGATCGAACCTTATCTCTATTCATCACATTATCTATTTTTTAAAGAAATTGGCCACTTTATTCCCTATCACCCCACACTTATAACGTCTCTCGGTTCCTTTTTGACATTCTCCTTGGTGCCTCTTTCCACACTTTTTGCACAAAGGAAATTGGGTCTTCTTTCCCTTATCAACTTTATCAGATGAACCTCCATGAGACTTCATCTTCTTCTTCCTTTATGAATTTGGGCATTCAACTAGGTACCAATTATTAACTGTGATTTTTGATAGATTTTTTGGCATAATCACAATATGTTCAACTAGATCTCTCATCATTCATGTTATATTAATAGGGAAATAGTTACATTTCCTATCACATTGATTGTTGGGACATGTTCTTCTATTTCCTGCCATTTACTAAGAAAAGAAAGTATAATTAGGGGGCTTAAATACTTAGCCAATAATCATGAAAAGGAAACTTAAAGCATGGAAAGATAAACTTGTAGAAGAAAAGTATACCCTAACTTATGATCCCATAGGTTTCAATCTAGGTTATCCATGATCATATATTCTTATGTGAATCTTTATTTTATTTTATCTTTGTTCATTTAATAATGGTTCATACAAATATTATGAATTTACAAAAGCATATCCCCTGGGAGTGTCGTAACCAAGAGTGCAGAAAGGCCCATTTTCGTGTACTAGTTCCTGTTCGAGTCTAGATCAAGCGGTGTTTTCAAGTTTTATCCCTATTTACATTTGTTCCAGAGCCACCTCTACCTGCTCGTATCCAGACAAGGATGTATTTTCTTGATTAACAACTTACTCAATCCTCACCAAAATACCAGGAAGATTTCCAATATTTAAACTTTTCTACAGGGTTCTTCATAAAGTTTTTATATCCTAATTTCCAAAAATAACTAAACCATCCTTTGATACTAACTATAACATCCCTCCTTTTTATCACATAAACTTTCATTACATTACACAAAACCAAGGATCTTTAAGGTTTAGTGTCTTGGAAACCAGGAACTTAATACATAACATCATAAAACATTCTTCTTAAACACTTGAGAGGATTCTTCATTTGTTCATCCTAAGTTCATTATAGCATCTCATAACCAGGGAGCACACATCAAAGGAAAGGGTGAGCAGAAGGCCCAGTAAGGGAAACAAGAGAAACATTTTACATGTGAACTTGAGATACATCAAAATGTCATGAAAAATAACTTTAAGGCATGAGAAAGAGATCATGAGGCATATGATAATAAAAATAACGTGTTTTATAACTTGAATATGTGGCTAAAAAATTTAACGTAAACAATCATGAACATATCACCAAGGTCCATCCCCAAGGTGTCATTTGAAATTACCAAGGTTATTCACCAAGGTATCGTTAAAATTTTAATCTCTAGTGGTTACATCATTACCCAATGCATTGGAGAGATATTAGGGTGCACCATTAATTTTTTTTTATTATCATGTGAGACACATATATCATCATCTATAATTTCATAAATAACTCATATAGCATAAAATAAATGGGTTTCATTTCATAGTCATAACATTTTAAAAACTGCTTTAAAGACGTGATCTTTATGTCACTTTAAACCCACGAAAAAAGGAAAGAGGGTCTCATGTATGTAAATCCTAGAATTTAAAATATAATATTTTGATATATATGTGAATAAACCTGTAGAATAAAGATCTTTGATTATTCACTTAATAAAATAAAAGAATTTGAGAAAAAGAGAGAGACATTTTGAGATGAAAATTCTGCAGCATAACGGCTATGTTACAGGGTTTTAGAAAACATTGAAAAGAGAGGGGACATAGGTCACCCACTCATAAATGATTAAAAAAAACAGTAGATAGACAGAATATAATGGATATAAGAACATGGTAATGAAATTTTAAAGACATACCATATGAAATGAAAAAATGGAAGGAAGATAAAAATAAGATTTCTCTTATGACAATTCGACAGCCTAACGACGTCACTTAAAACCTCAAAAAAATGAATAGACAAGATCAAATAGGGTCTCTAATAATATGAAAATTAAAGATCAGTATGATAGATATAGATATCATACCCAACATAATAAAAAGGAACTTGAAAGACTTAACATGAAAGTAGAACTTTGAAAAATGAGAAGGGTAAAAGAATCCCTTAAAAATTCGGCAGCCTAACGACGCCATTTAAACATTCATAAAATGAAATGATGAGAGAAAGAGGGGGTCTCTCATCATATGAAAATAAAAAGGACAGTAGGATGAATATAAAAGAACATCCCCAACATAAGAACATGGATCATAAAATAAATGACATAAAAGAGAGTACTTGAAAAGAAAGAGAGTGGTAGGATCCCTTACCTTAAAACGTAACTCTTAAAACTCAAAGGTTGAGACCTTGAGGGGATTGAGGAACCTTGGGAGGTAATGGGACCAGATCTTTGTTGGGGGAGAGTTGGGAGTGAAAACTAAAGGAGGAAATGGTGGGTATTTATAGGGAAAGGGAGGTGATAATTTAATAATTTCAAGGGACACCTCACTAGTGGTTTTGGAAAAACCATGGGCTTGCCCATTTTATTTGCCAATGGTTTTGGCCACATGGGACCCCTAATACAATCATTCATCCCCTTTAGTCGAATAAACCTTAAAATATCTCATGACATCATCATGATGCAGTCATGATGTAATTAAACATACCAAAAACCTAAAACCGTATTTTTACTATTCACTGAAAATTCTACTTTTTCAGAAAACTCCCAAAAATTTAACTGAACATAATATCAATGCTCTAAATTCAAAAATAAACTCCATTTTATAAAAATAATTTTCTAAATATTTTTAATTTAATTTTTAAATAAAAACACTATTCACCGAAAATTCATTTTTTTTCAGAAAAATCCCTAAAAATTTTCTTAACATAATATCGATGCTCTGAATTCAAAAATAAACTCCATTTTATAAAAATAATTTTCTAAATATTTTTAATTTAATTTTTAATTAAAAAACACTATTCACCTGAAAAAACTAATACTTGACTAATAATTAATGAAACAGTTATTTACCTATTTTATTGAATCACACTACTTAATCAAGGTGCCTAAATTATATTAATACTTTCTTTAAGTGAGATTAATAATCCTAAGTATAAAATCACTATTCATAATTTACTGTTTATCAAAAATTAAGTTAATATTATTAGACTCTAAATTTCTTACTGAACACATTTCCAGAGGACCATTTTTTGAAAATCATTACACATCATTAATTATTTATGGTTTAAATAAATATTTTAAAATATCCTTTTTTCAAAATTCATCAATAAAAAACATCCTACATTCATTCGAACATTTGAAAACTCACAAACTTCACCATAAAAAGAAAACACAATTTTATTTATAACAAAGGATTACACAAAGTAGTTATGGTCTCGTTACATATCCCCTTATCACACCAGCATATGACCTAAGTGTAAGGTGTGCTAAGGTGAGAGAATCCGAGGGTGGCTCGACCAACATTGCCTGAGTGGTGATTTCTATCATCTTGAACTTCTCGCGAAGGCGATTCCGTTCTAGCTTCACACAATGAAGTTCGGCTTGGGTTTGTGATGTTATTAATATTTTCATGACTTATTATATTCCCCTTTTACTTATTTTATATGAAATGTGCATAATTTGTGTGAAATATTAATGTTTTAATATTAAGTATAATATTTGAGCATTTTTAGAAGTAGTCAAATTGAGTCAGTTTAATGTTTTAATTATAACTATCACTATACTGATCCAAATTTTGTGGTTCTTGTTTTGTAGGATTATCCTTTCAATATAAAACATTTCATTAGAAGGAACCATGATCCAATTCTGCCATTTGAAGGGTCATATGGTCATCACAAACAAGACCAAAGAATCTGTGAAGAAACTGGACTATTCATGAAGATTGATTTACTGGGCTCAATCCAGAAGTTAAAAAACCTTAACTCTCCACCATAATTCGGGGGACACTACATGTCATCTTGGATGAAAATTTCATGGACCAAATCCAAGTACAAGGGGCCCAAATGAATCTTTGAAGTCCAGCCCACCATTCTGGCCGAGAATGAAAATCAGTATAGTATGCATGACATATCTCCTGATGTAATCATCCAAGCGAGCTGAGATTTTGCAGTGTGAAATAGGGGATGTAGACGGCCGACTTTTTTGAAGAAACCATTCGGATTTGAAGGCATCTTAATATTCAAAAACCCTTTCACATTATGGACTTCAAAAAGACTGGATTGAAATGGACAGTTTATGTTTGTTTATTCAACCGGCCATAACTTTTTATCCTTACGTCCAAATGACTCCAAATTTTGAGAGTAGTCGACCAACATTATTGTCTACAACTTTGAAGAAGAAAATATTTGAATATTCGGCTGTCTGAATTGCCAAATTGGCGATGCAAGTGGAAGGACAGATTGGGAATGCAAACAGTCCACTCCTTGGGCTATAAATACTCTTCCCTTCTCTCCTTGAGAGGGGTTGGCATTTCAGAAGAGAGGAGATCATATTGGCACGACCAAAGCTTTTCCAAAGGCTTGGGAGGACCTTCCATACTCAAGTTTATACTTGAGGTACCTTTCCTCCTCTCTTTCTTTTCACTTACTTTTGTGTTCTTCATTTTTGTAATTTTGTAAGTCCTTTATTTTGTAATTCTGTTTTAATGAAAGTTTCTTCTTCAATATCTCTTATTCTCCTCCACCTTCTGTATTATAATATTCATGGTCTTAAAATAGTTTGAATCATTTTAAATTACAGTACCTTATCTTGCTTCCTCATTCAATCGAAATTCTTTTTTTGATTCTCAAAATATTTCGTGTGTGTGTTCGGCACACTACTCTTATCTTGTCCCTTTCTTTTTCTTCTCTTTATAATTCATCACCATAAACATATATTACCAGATTAATAAACATCATAATGGATGAGTAAATCTCTCATTGGGGTGAGTTATAATTTAGGTATGTTAAGTGATTGAGAGCTTCTGCTCGATGAATATTCTTTGAATTAACATTGTGTATGTTGGACTTAACATGTCATGGATTAATGACTTGTTTTGTTTAACATGTGGTTTCCATGGATTATTGGAACCATAAATACACAACCATAAATAATATCTGATTGAGATTATAACCTTAAGTTAAGTTAAGTCTTGGTTTAAAGCCTTAACACTTAAGAATTCTAATCAACATCATCTTGTGTCATGGGTGTTAATTTAAATGCAATATAAAGCAAAGCTCAAGGATATCCAGAGCAAAGACCAGTGGTGCTACCTCCTTCCCAAGTTCTATTAGATGGGCTTCGATCGGCCCAAGACTACTAGATGAGGCCATCGAATATTCTTTCTATATTAATTAACTAAGATCACTTGTATTTATAGACAATAATCTCAACATTTAGTTTCCAACGGTCATACTGACCAATGGTCTTATAATAGTCAAAACCCAATGGTCTCATTTTAATTATACTCTTTATTAAATGAAATAGTTTTGTTGAGTATAAAATTTAATATCACACTAAATCAGGAAACAAAATTTATTCAAAATTTCGAGTCGTTACAACTTTGCACCAGAGAAGCAGTACGACCCTCGTCTTCCTCTAGAATAGCATCCACGATGTACTCTTATGAAGTACAGACTCCCCTCTATCCAATGAGCAGATACAGAAATCGTCTGACCACCAGTGTAGGCCCAGGAATTTGAAATCAAACCAGCCATTATGTAGTTGATCCAAAATATGGTGCAATTTGGTGGTTTACCAAGTGAGGACCCAAATGATCATCTATCCAACTTCCTCAAGATCTGTGACACCTTCTGTTACCATGGAGTGTCAGAAGATGCCATATGTATTCACCTATTCTCCTTGTCATTAAGGGATAAAGCGAAAGACAGGATCAAGGGACTTCCTGAATGGTCCATCCTCACCTTGGAGGCGTTATCCCAGACATTCTTGTCCAAATACTTCCCACCATCGAAGATGGTGACCTTGCATAATGAGATCCACAACTTCCAACAACATGACTCAGAATCCTTATACGAGTCCTGAGATAACTTCAAAGAAATTCCATACAAATTTCCTCACCATAGAATTCCATTCTAGATGCAAGTACAAACCTTCTATGGTGTCCTGACCATGAACACAAAATCTGTGGTGGATGTTGCTGCTGGAGGAATGGTAATGCAGAAATCTCCAAAGGAACTCTTTGACCTCTTGGAGGACATGTCAGCCAACAGCTTCCAGGGGCACTCAGAATGAGGAACTCAATAGTGAGGTATACACAACATTGATGCCACCATGATGATTTTTTCCTAATTGGATACGGTGTCCAAAAATATTGATGCGTTGAACCTGAAGAATGCATCCCAAGATCAAGTAGCAAACCATCCTGTATGCAACGATTGTGGTGACAACCACATCATTGGTGAATGCTCGGGTTCAACTACCGGCCCTTCAACAAGTGAGGTGAGCTATGTTCTCAGAACTGAGGGATGAATATGTTCCCTCAGTACTAGAACCCTACATGGTGAGAACATACGAACATGGGTTACCAGTAGCAATAACAAAATCCTCCACCCCATAGACCACCTAGCTATGGTCAACAATAGTACCAGAACCCATATCCAAGACTATAACAGCTGGAGAATTACTAGAAGAAAGGGTACCAAAACCCTCGCTCGCAACCGCCAAGGCAGCCACCACCTCCACCAGCTGCAAAGAAAAAAAAACTCAGCAAGAACCCCCATCAAAACTTTAAGAAATGATGAGAAAATTTATCACCACTGCTAAAACTTGATTTCAAAACTAGGAATCTCCCATTCAAAGTTTGGAAAATCAAATTGGGAAAATTTCTAACCATCTCCCCTCACGGAAACCCAGTACACTACCGAGTAACACTAAGAAGAACCCATGAGAAGAGGCCCATGCTGTCACTTTATGAAGTGGAAAGGAGCTACCTTAGACACCATCTACAAAGAAAGGAGAGGCTACAAATCTAGATCAACCTTCACTCTATTCAGTTTAAGAAACCACAATAAAGGACCCACCTCATCAAAAGAACCATCAAAACAGAAGGAGTCATAACATGGTAAGGGAAAAGAGGTGGTCAAGCCTTTTGAGCCCACCTTACCATTTCTAGAGAGGATGAAGCAAAGGAAGCTAGATCACCAGTTTGGTAAATTCATGGAGGTATTACTCAAGCTTCACATCAACATCCCTTTCACAGAATCTTTAACCCATATGATAACATACAAAAAGTTCATGAAGGAGATTATATCCAAAAAAATAAAGATGGAGGATCTGGGGACCATTTCACTAAATAAGGAATGCTTGATAATGGTACAATGCTCGCTTCCTCTAAAACTCCAAGATCCAGGTAGTTTCACAATACCATGTACCATTGAATCCTATGAGTTTGGAAAATATCTATGTGACTTATAATCCAGCATTAACTTTATTCCCTTCATAGTATTCAAGAAGCTGGGGCTCAATGATCTCAAACCCACTCGAGTGTCCCTCTATCTAGCAGATCGTTCCATCAAATATCCCAAGGGGCTGCTTGAGGATGTGCTGGTGAAGGTAGGAAGGTTAATTTTCCCTGCAGACTTCATAATTATTGACACAGAGGAAGACTAGGAGGCACCTTTGATTCTGGGAAGGCCTTTCTTGGCCACTAGTAAGGCATTGATCGATGTCCACCAAGAAGAACTGACCCTCTGAGTAGGTGATTAAAGAGTCTCCTACAACGTCCTCAAAGCTATCTAGTAGACATCACTACTATAACATGAGGACTATTATGCGGTAACAAAAATGGATGAGAACTTCACATTCACAGAAGATGGTTTGGTAAGTTATTTTATCATTGATGACCCACTCTTCATATATATCCAAGATGCACCTAATGATTTACAATTTATCGAAGGCTAGGGTAGTCATTACTATCAACGCATAGTTTTTCCATACATTTTAGAGTGATCAGAGGTGCAACCAATTGTGCCCTTGATCTTGAAGGTACTTAAACTTGAGATAAATGATCTACCTTTATCTTTAAAATATGTATACTTGGGTTATGAGAACAATCTTCCAGTAATACTCAATGCTTCACTCACAAAAGAGAGAAAATATGCACTTCTACAGGTTCTGAAGTGATGAAAGAAAGACATTGGATGGACAATCACAGATCTGATGGGAATCAGTCCCACCATTTTCACCCATAATATGCTACTAGAAGGAGCAAATCCATCTCGGAAACCACAACGACAGCTGAACCCTCCCATTAAGGAAGTTGTAAAGAATGAGGTAATCAAATTTTTAGATGCAGGAATCATATATCCCATTTCATACAGACCATGGGTGAGTCCTCTACAAGTGGTACCAAAAAGGGGGTGGTATCACTATGATCTCCAACGATAAAATTGAACTCATTCCCACATGGACAATCATGGGTTGGAGAGTCTTTGTAGACTACTAGAAACTAAATGATGCAATGCCGAAAGATCACTTCCCACTACCCTTCATGGATCAGATGCTGGACTGACTGGTGGGGCATGAGTTTTATTACTTCATCGATGGTTATTCTAGATATAACCAAATATTTATTTCCCCTTAATATTAAGAAAAGAGCACCTTCACATGCCCCCATAGTATGTTTTCTTATTAAATAATGTCTTTCGGAATGTGAAATGCTCCTACCACCTTCCAACGATGTATGTTGGCAATATTCCACGACATGGAAGAACACATCCTGGAGGTCTTTATGGATGATTTTTTCATTTATGGGAAATCCTTAGCCACTTGTTTGGGGAATCTAGAGATAGTTTTGGAAATTTTCGAGCACATTAACCTAGTTTTAATTGGGAGAAGTGTCATTTTATGGTTCATAGTGGTATTGTCTTAGGCCATAGGATCTCTATGAAAGGGATAGAAGTTGATCCTGAGAAGATAGAATTCATTTCAAATATACCCATTCCAACTTATGTTAGAGCCATCCAAAGATTTCTAGGGCATGCTAGTTTCTACAGACAGGTTTTCAGAGACTTTTCGAAGACTTCCCAACCACTCACAAATCTCCTCTCCAAGGATGCCATCTTTGAGTTTGATGAAACATGTGCCACAACTTTTCAGAATCTGAAGAAATGACTGGTGGAAACTTTGATGATGATTGATACAAATTGGGAGGCACAATTTTGAAGTCATGCTTGATGCTCTCAACTATACGGTGGGTGCAGTACTAGGGTAATGACTGGATCACATATTCTGTAAAATTTACTTTTCCAGTAGAACTCTGAATGAAGAACATGTGAAATACACTACCACTGATAAAGAAATTATTATAGTGGTGTTTTCATTTGAAAAGTTTTGTTATTATTTGGTGATGTACAAAGTTATTGTATATAATGACCATTCAACACTCAAATATTTTCTAAACAAGAAGGATGTGAATCCACAACTCATACGTTAGGTGCTTCTCTTCCAAGAGTTTGACTTAGAGATCTGCGGTAAGAAGGGAAGTGAGAATGTTAATGCTGACCACCTCTACCGCCTAGAATTGCCTCATTTAGAGAAGTAGGATAATAGAGAAATTAGTGAAGAATTCCCATATGAGAAACTTTTCTCAATTGAAGGAACACCTTGACCTTGGTATGCAGATATTGTAAATTATTTGGCTACAAGAGCAGTTCACCCTAATCTCACTTATCTGTAGAAGAAGTGGTTTTTATATGATGTAAAGAGGTACTTCTAGGAAGACCATATACTATTTCGATCATGTGGCGATGGGATGATTTGACGTTGCATCTTGGAGAATGAAATTCAAGTATTTATAGAGTTTTGTCACTCATCACTAGTTAGAGGACATCATGGCCCAGACCGTATGATAGAAAAGATCCTACAGTCTGAATTTTTATGGCCTACCATGCACTGGGATTCTCTTTACTTTGTTACCAGGTGTGATCGATGTAAGCGGATAGGTAATATGGGACAACGATCCGAGATGCCTCAACACCCCATCTTAGAAGTTGAAATCTTCGACGTTTGTGGAATTGACTTCATGGGGCCATTTCCCCCATTATATGGGAACTCTTACATACTCGTCTATGTAGACTATGTCTCTAAGTAGGTAAAATCTACTGCTACAGCCCATGACACGACCAAGGTAGTTGTGGCCTTTTTGAAGAAAAACATCTTCAGAAGATTTGGCATTCCTTGAGTGCTGATCAACGATAGGGGAACACATTTTGAAAATGCCTTAATGAAGAATGTGTTACTTAAGTATGGGTTGAAACATCACATGGGAACACCTTATCATCCCCAATCTAGTGGACATGTGGAATTATCAAATCATGAGCTAAAAAAGATCCTAGAGAAAATGGTGGGAGCTTCAAAGAAGGACTGGTGAAAAAATCATGATGATGCCTTATGGGCATACCCGACCGCCTTCAAGACACCTCTGGGGATGTCTCCATTCCGCCTTGTCTATGGGAAGCCATGCCACCAACTAGTGGAGCTGGAGTATATAGCCTACTGGGACATCAAGGCCATGAATTTTGATTTAAAATATGCTGAAGAGAAGCGCAAGTTCTAACTGACGGAGCTTGATGAGATCTGGTGGGAGGAGTATGAGAACGCTAGACTATAAAAATAAAAGACACGAGTGATCCACGATTGGATGATTTCCTGCAAAAACTTCCAACCTGGTGATCAGGTATTTCTTTTCAACTCCCATCTACGATTGTTTCTAGGAAAGTTAAAGTCCCAATGGTCAGGACCATTCCAAGTGATCAAAGTTTTCCACCATAGTGTAGTGGAAAATGCTGGTGAATACAGAAAACCTTTCAAGGTGAATGGACAATGCCTAAAGCTTTACCATCACATGGAAGATATGGTGGGTAAAATATCCACCGTTCATTTTAGGTAACAAGAGGTAGGTAGGTTGAGCCAACGACCTAAAACAAAGGTGCTTCCTGGGAGGCAACCCAAAGGTTACATGTCGTGTACCACCTATATACACGACATGTACTAATCTTTTTAGTTTATATTCCTAATATTATAAATATATATATTAACTAACTTAATAAATAGGTATGATTCCGGTAACAATGGTAAGGTCACTGGATTTTATCTGATCCATCACCAGTTCGAATCCCTTTATACCTACCTTCAGCATGGGGTTCATCTTTTTTATACTAGTTTTTACTTACATGGTGTGTGTGATATTTTTTTAATATATAATTTATTCTAAATAAAAGAAAACCCATGATGGGGATGGACTGAATGTCCAGGGTCATATACCGGTTCCCAAAAGACCCAGGTTTGAATCCTGAAAATCGGCCCATTTCCATCATTTTTCATATTAATAAAAATCACATGGCATGCATTTCAATATATGTTGTGTGTTCCATGTTTTCAATGATAATTTAAATAGTTTTTGAAATATGAACATACATACAGGTGAATTTGGTAGATTGGTAGAGTTTTCGGCCTGGATCCAAAAGATCCGGGTTCGAACTCAACTAATCTCCCTACTTCATCCCTTTTTCAAATTAAAAACCACACACCGTGCCTTTTCTTCATCCTGTATAGTATTGTCCCTATACATTATATATATATATATAATTAATAAACATGAGAAGTAGTACAACCTTTTCTCCAGTAGTTGAGGGCTTGCGTTTGGATCGGTTGATCACTGGTTTGAACCTCACCCCAAGCACCATACCAAAGGCCGTACTTCTATTTTTCCAATTTTAGAATACATGATGTGTATTTCCCAATACATTATGTGTATAGATTTATTTTTAGTAAATTACATATATATATATAGTTCTTTTTCGTTTAATAATTAATATTAATTATTATATATTTTACTATAATAAATATATTATATACATATTCATAAAAAAAACAAAAAACATAGTGATACACGGTGTGTGGGTCCTAGTACATGCCTTATACCGTGGATATAAAGGCCAACCCCACCCGGATTGAGCCTATATTGCACGACCCCTCCTCTCCTCCCCGTTTCTTCTCCCACACATCATCCATCCTCCTCGATCTAAATCTGCCGATTTCATGTGTTTTAGCTTCTGATTTCTATTGCATTGTGATCCTTTGTCTAGGTATGGCCGATCGAGATCATTAAAGTGGGAAGTGGCTTGCTTCCACTACTGAGGGTGAGTGGCCTCCTCACTGTCGAATTCATCTTCAACCTTTTGAACGTCCATCTTTATATTTTCTAGTTTGCTAGCCCCCAACATTGGCCGCTCTTCCTCCTCTCATGATGCCACCTCCACTTGTGACATCTACTGATCTGACCGTTCCTATAGACCCTTCTACTACCGGTCCTCTAGAGGTGGCCTCCACCCCATCCGCTGTAGTCAAGAGCTCCAGTGCTACCAATCCTTCCATCTCCCTTCCCTCTGAGTAACCCTCCACACCTGCAGTGGAACTGACTGCGCTGAACCCTCCACCCTCTACTGGACATCCTTTTGAGCCCGCCCTAGAATCCACTACTCCATCTTCTACCTCAGGGATGAGACCATCTTCTCCAGCCCCAGTAGTTCCACTACCACCTACACCAGCTACTGCCCACCCTCCTCCGCATCCCTGCCTGGTTTTTCCTAAGGATCATCCTCTGACGAAGTGATTGCAACTCTTTTCCCACCACACTATCCAGCTGATTGGTTGATTCCTCGACATTTAGGTGTTGTAGAACCTTCGAATTTAGGAGGATATTGAGGGGCTTCTAGGCCATACCCATCTGCTGGAAACTTTTCCGGTCATCACTCCTACTTACTGAGATTTATTTTTGGTGTTCATGGACACCTTCGAGTTTGATGGGCCCATCTACTGCCAGACGCCCATAGATAAAACTTTCCCATTTTGTTTTCAGCTAGGGGGATGACATTTTTCACTTACTATGGCCGAGTTTGGCCGAGGTTGAGACTTCTATCCCCATCCTACTACCCCACCTCTTGTTTCTCACTTTGAAACACCTTGAGAACTCTGATCTTATTGCGATGTGGCGAGAGCTTGCTGGGCCTGACCACAGGTACACCCCCACCTCACAGAAGAGAACGCTCATCATTGACCCTCCTCTTTGTTTCCTTTACCAGTGCTTTAGTGTCATTCTTTTTCCTCTCCACGAGGATATGGGTGTTGTGTCCGGACGGGACACAGAGCTTCTTACCTGCATCATCCGACATGAGTACCATGACCTCCCCTATCTTGATGCGTTTTTACTTTCATTCTATGATCCATGGTCGTTAGGTAAAAATGAACGGTGGGTTCTTTTCCACTCAGTTGACACACTTTTTGGGAGTTTTTGAGACATATCTCCCTCACGATCACTTGGGTTATCCTCAACATATGGACTTACTCAAGCTTATCTACATGAGATTGGTTGGGCATCATGGAGAGAACTTTGTGCTTGTGCAGGATGCTCCTGCTCCTACTCCTACAGGGGTGAGGGATGACCCACATACTCCCATTGGTGTTGCTGCTCAGGATCCACCCCATCCACCTATGAATGTCCCCTTACCACCCCACCCCCCTTCTTATATCCTTCCTTCTTTTTCCACCACTATACCTTCTTTTTCCGACCCTTCCACCTGCCCAACTCCCTCTGCACCCTCAGTTGATCTCCCCTTCAACGTCCACCTAGCTATGGTAGAGCACCATCTGGTTCATTTGGATCGTTGTCTGGATCATCTTGAAAAGATTTTGGGGATTCTTCTTCAGCATCATGGCATTCCACTACCCCCAACACCTGTTATTACTTCTGCTCTAGGACCTTATTCCACAGCTCCACCACTGTTTATAGCTCTGGCCATGGATTCAGTTCTCCTCTTCACCATTGGCCCAGCTGCTACCACTATGGCTACCTACCTTGGTATCACTACAGATCCACCCACTTCAAGTTCCACTCTTGAGGCTCTAGTTAATATGAATCCTCTTTCGAGCATAGATCCTGAGCCTGCGGCCTCCACTGCCGCCACCGAGCCTTCACTGCCTGATCCTCCTATTACAGACGATGCCTCTTCTGAGGTGACCCCATGACTGGGTTTTAGCACATTTATTTTCATTATATACATCTGTTTTGTGCTGTTCTTGGGATGTGCTATTGTATATGTCTGTCGTTTTTCTTTTTCCATTCTATCGACGGTCAGAGGTACACTAGAGTGACTTGGGAATCTATATTTACGAGGGGAGTATTTTTCAGTATTTCTTTTTTCCTTTCTACTTTGGGTTTACTCATTCCACTACTTTTCCTTATCTTTCACCCATTGTTTCCCTATATTCCCTCCTCTTCCATGGTACTTCACTTGGGAGACCATGTGCTGTATTAAGTGTAGAGGAGGGAATCTGATTACACCAGCCTTTGTCTTAAACTACTTTAGAAGACATCATTAATAGCTAACATATTTTAAATTGTGATTTTTTTGATTAATTATAATTATAAATAATAAAGGCATAAAATGGAATTTTAAAAGTTACATTATTATTTCAATTTTTAAATAATTTTAAAATGATTACTGATATAGTATGATTCTGGATTTTTAAGCCTTGGAAATTTACATGTATTATACCGTTCATTTTGTATTCATGTCATGATGTGATTGACCCCTATATTTTTACCATTATTGATATGTATTCTAAACCTTTTTGACACATTCTTTCTTATACCCTCTTTCTAGAGAGATTCTTGGGATATGCATAACTACCATAATTTTATAACTGTTCTCTTCAAAACATGGTGATTTTTAAATCACATTAAAATGATTGAGGCATTTGATTGTTTTTCAGCCCCTTTGACCTTGAGACCTACCCAACATCTAATATTTGTAAACCCATAGAAACCATGAAATTCCTTGATAGGATGACACATCACAAAGCCTATTTTCTCTTCCTACCCTAATTATTTTATAAATTTTCATGATTATTCAATTGAGTTTTTAAAAGAGGGAATTTGATTTTTTATGGTACATTTTGGTGAGAAACCATGAACTTATGTGTGGGGGGATTTTATCTCTTGTTCATTTAGGAAAAAAGGGTCCCAGATCCTTCTATCCATTATATTCTTGGTGGTCCCTCATTATTAACAAAAATGATGAAATATGAAAAAGAGGGTCCAGCTTCTTTATTACATATTATTGATGGTTTATGAGACCATATTAGCAAGGTAATATCATGGTGATGATACCACTTTTGAGAGATATTTATTGGGGGAGTATTTTAATTAAGATTTATCTTGAATATCATGCATTATTTTTTAATAATTCTTCCTTCTTTTCAAGCCTTTGAGATTAATTTTTATCATTACCTACCAACCCTTAGCCTTAGAAACATTTGAACCTTATTGAAAGCCCTCATGATTTTTGTGATTTGATTTCTGAAGTGGAGAATGATAACACTTGAAAGCCTATAGATAGAGTTCATATACTTAAGATTGAGCATAACTATGATTAAATAAATCTTGAGTGATGAGTGTGGTATCTTGTGGTGAGGTAAATCATCAAGTGGCATGTTTATTTATGAAAAGTTAAACAATGTGAATGAATGAGGATGTAAATTTTCAATTAAATTATATATGATGCATGATTAGAATATCTTTGGAATTAAAATATGTTTGGTGCCTTTTAAACAATATTCTTCTATGGATATATTATTTATAGTTATAATTAGTTAAATGATTATCTTTTTAGAGTATGGATTCTATTGGTTTGATGTTGAGATCTTGCTTAATGACAAGAAAATGGCTAAATGTGGGAGAGTTTGATGTACCTGATTTGTGTATACTTTTTCATACATTTTATTTAGCATAAAAACTTGTTTTCACCAAATATATTTTGTTTTATGAGTAAAATACTTTATTTTGGTGATTATGATAATTTTCAGGATGTTTCTAGCCAAAAGAACAAACCAGGGCTGATCAAAACGAAATTTCAACTATACATGCCTGCACTTGTATATACACGCCGTGTACTACTTCCCATACACAGATTGGGAAGACTGGTTACACGCCCATGTTGCCGAATAAAGCATACACACTGTATACTTCCCATATACACACCGTGTAGCCCTTCTAGAATCTGTTGGTGGCTAATGAATGATATTACATGACGTATGGGGTGGTGCTACACTATGTACGTCCACCTACCAGGAAGATCCATGTTCAAAGTCAAAGAAGACGTGTTATCTCACCTACTGATGGAGAAAAGACATCAAAAAAGCATTGACTAGGGTACATTCCATGTACTTTAGGGTACACACCATGTACTAGTAAAACCTATAAATAGGTGGTAGGCCCTCCAAGTTCGGGAGGCATTCAGTTTTCATTCATTATAAGTTATTCCAAGGGAGATAACTTTGGAGAAGGCCAAGAAGAGAAGAAGAGAGAGAAAGAAGAGGAGAGAAGAGAGGAGAGAAGGTGCTTCTGTGCTACCTTCTCGACGACCTTCACTCCAAATCTTTCAAGAGGATGAATTTAGGTATTGTGAGTTTTTTAGTTTCTAGATGCTCCATGAGTAGATAAAATCCCTATGTGTTGGGGTTGTGGATGATTAAGTGTTGTAATTTGTCAATTGTGATGTTGTAATCATGTTGTTTATTCTTCTTTCTCATAATTCCTTATTAACTTTTGATAAATATCACTAGAAACCTAATATCGGACCAAGAACAAGATTTCTAGGGATCTTTAAGGAATTATGATTAGAAACATCCATGACCATTGCGTGTTTTAATCATCTCAAAAAGGATTTTAAGTAATAAAATTGAAAGAAATAAAATTCCAGACCAAGTAATTGGTTTCTATTGATTTAAATAAAACTGACCGGACCAAGGGGGTTCTATCACATTCTTAACCCAGAGATGTGAATTATCATGAACAACACAACCTCATAAGAAAATTTATTTAATAAAAAACTTTAAAATTCACAGCCCCGACATGTTTCTCTCCAAAATTTCATTCAAACCAAAAATCTGTGTTTTTCTTTATCTTTTAAGTAATTTGTTAATAAATTGAAATCTAATCACTTTTTCTCAAAACACTAAGAAAATCGATTCTAAATTTCAGAAAACTTCACTAAACCAATTAAAAATTTGATAAAAAACAAAGACAACTCCCTTCCATATGGATCAATTTCTTATTGGTACTATACTTGTTAGGTTAATACAATTTGGATTGTCAAAAAACAACACTTCGACAGGAACAATACCAACTTTGTATTCTAATTAGAATCCCTCAATCAACCTGATAAGTATAAAACCCCACTCCTATAAACTAGAATATTGGATCTGTCTTCCTATTGGAATCCCCTAATCAACCTGATCATAAAATTAGATATTAAAAATTATGTTAATATATTTATAATGAAAACCTCTCAATCAAACTCTTATAAAAAACAATTAAAAATAAAATACAATCAAAAGTACTCTCATGATAACAAGTTATTGTAGATTTCAAGTGATTGAAAGCTTAAAAGTGTATCTAATTTTTCTACTAGTCCTCAAAACTATGGTCTTATTTATTGGAAATACTTCAATGGTTGGATTCTATATTTTTTAATATCATTTGTAAATGCATAAAAAACATCTTCATCATCTTAAAATGAACACAAAAACACTTCACTTATTCCGATGAACTTACTTTTACAACACTATAGTGTTCATAAATCTAGTGAATATAGTTTGGATAGAAAACTCAATCCTCTATATTTTCATTCCAAGGACCTACATAAATATAGTTATCCGAATATATTTATTATAATAATGGTATCCTCTTCTATTGGTAGTATAACCTATAAAGATACCATCAATTCCTCTCTGATCAAACTTCCAAATATTTTTACTTTTTTACTTTGATAATACAATGGTTACCAAACACCCTTAAATATTTCAAACTTGGGGAATTATTATAGCACATCATGTATAGTGAAATATTTAAATTTTTATGATACAAAAAATGGTTTTGAATATGAACTACTGTACCAATTTCTTGTCTCTAGAAATATTGATAAGTATCATGATCAATCAACATTTTATGAGCCATCTCCATCAAACTTCTATTATTCTGTTCAACAACACCATTTTTTTGAGGTTTGTATAGTGCATTGAGTTCATGGTGAATACCATGATTCTAAATTTACTCGTCAAATATTATACTGATATATTCAACACCATTGTCTATATGGATATTATTCAAGGAAAAACCACACTCATCAACACTTAATCTAAAACTATTGAACATTTTCAATGTATCTGAATTATACTTCAGGAAAATAATTAATTTTAAATGAGTACATTCATCAATGAAAGAACTAAAATAATTATATCTAATTATTTATTTCTTCCTCATAGGCCCACAAATGTATGAATGAATGATCTCCAATGGATGAGATGTTTGAATCTCAAATTGCTTATGTAGAGAATTAACAATATTCAACTTTTGACATATAGTGCACATCTAGTTTCTCTATCTCTTAAGAATAGGAACATCACAAAAATTATCTCCTTGGGAAAGATTTATCATATTATTTTGTCCAAGATGACCAAGCCTTAAATTTCATAATATATTTTCCTCCTTTAATCTTAATTATAATGAGTTTTTAATATCATCAACTTGAGATATGTTTCCCCTTGTTTGCTACCCTCTCATCAATACACAAAAATCTTTTAACCTCTTCACCAAGCACCCATTTTTAATGAGAAAAAACATATTTACTTCATAACATAGCTAATATACACTCAATAAACTATGTTTCAACCTATCAACATATAACATGTTCCTAAACTTCAATATATCTTTTCCAATAACTACCAATCCAAATACTTTAATTTTAAGTGACTCGTCATTTAAAAATGTCACTGAACCATCCTTGAAATTTTAAAAATTCTTGAAGAGCTTTAAATATCCTACCATGTGTGAAAAAATCCACTATTTAGAATCCATGAACATTTTATTTTTTATGATTTAAGTGGAAATTTAATAAAAAAAAATTACATTTTAGTTTGTTTTATTAATTTAAATCTTTAGAGTATTACATTCAATACTCATTCAGGTAGGTAAAATCGTGGGACATTTATGATGTCTTATCTTGAAATCACCATTCGATCCGGAGTGCCATGTGGCCTAAATCATACCTCCCTATATTTTAGAGGCCTTCGACTAGTAGTGAGGGCATAAAACATGAATTGGGGAGACTATGAACTAAATATCATAATAATAAATAAAAATAAATAACCAAAAACATCCACATAATAAACATAAAATTACACCTAAATCAACAAATAAAAGTGATATAACAATATGAAATGATATCATGAAAAACATTTAAATAATCACCCACTTCTCTAATCCCATATACAAGATAAACCAGAAATAATAAAAGAGGCTTTACTAAAAACCCTAAGCCTCATCCCAATCTATAATACGCATTGAGCTACTCTATCTTGATCCACTACACATCCATGTTCTAACCAGAAAATAAAACATAAGGTCTACACGTGCATCGAGATTATTGTGCAAGGTGTAAGCATATAACTAAATAGGGTATCATTAAGATCCCATAACATACATTTTTATATTCATGTTTATTCATGATGAAAATAAATATTATAAATAAATATACGCACTGGGTCATTTTGTGCTAACTAGGTCACCAAAATACTCAATGTGGTACAAATGCCTATCAGGTCACCATGTACAAATTAGGACACCACAATGCCTAACCATACATGTTTCAGTGCCATGATAGAATCAATTCATCAAATCACCTTATACTGATGTCTATCTCACACTTGAAGACTCCAGGTAGGGTAGTTTCCAAACATTGACCTAATACCCAAAGAGGCCAGGCATAATCATATGTCTATATCTCAACCCACTTCCTTATTTCTTGAGGAAGGTTTCATCGATCATGTTTCAAATAACATCATGTCCCAACCCTATCATGGGTGGTCCTAGACCCAGGCCTACTAAGTTAAGGTACACCTGACACATGACCCATCCCTCTCATGGTTCATCCTTAACTCAAGCCTAATAAGGAAAGGTCTACCTAGCACATGACCCATCTCTCAGGAAGTCCTCAACCCAATACTCATTAAGGAAAGGTTTATCATATACATATTGAATCATAACATGATACAACCATCTCATGGGAGTTCCTTGACCCAATCCTACTAAAAAAAGGCCCACCTAGAACAAAAACCAAGAATTAGAAGGTATAGTCTAACAAGCACATGAAACACAAGTAGGGCCTGCATCCCAGCACATTACTAACTAGCTAATCCTAGGGAACTAATAACTTATGACCTAGTACCTATTCTAATCACATATAAACTTTATTGAAAGGGACCCCAATGGGACCTATAGACCCACCACAATCTTTGAATATTGATACCATCTCACACCCATCACCCATCAGTGAAACCACATCCAGTAGGCTCATCCCTAATCCAAGCCTCAAGGCCCAATAAAACCTCACCAAAACCCTAATCACTCCTGGTCCTACTACCCAAGGACTATCTCAATCCATAATGTTCTAACCAACCCTAGTCTCAATAGGAGAGGTCCAATTCCAAACTAAACCCCCTTTTAAACCCAATTCCAAGTTCGAACAATACCCCAAACCTCACCTAGGTCTCACTCCATATCTCCTAAAGGAGATATCTCAGATAGCCACATATAATAAACCCCTATATATCACACATTGTTATTATCAAAGGAATTTTTCCACTCTAATAACACACTAAGATCCACCTCCATCCTTAGGAGGGATCTTCTTGTCACTGATAAGGTGTTCGGGAATCTCTCCTATCATCACTCAACCCCAAGCCTCTCATACATACCCACTAGCTCTTGGTACTTTATTATGATATCATGTAACACATCTCACATCAAAAGATCTCCCAAAGGTATATTATTAGCTAAAAAAAAGTATCCACCCCTTGGAGATATAATCTCTAGGTGATCCCAATTCACCTAAGTTATAAAGAGTACTTATTACAAGCATATGAGGCCAAGAGCCATCATATATCATCTACCAAGGGCACTCTCGGTCCCTAAAACCTATGATTGAACCTCATATGGTATGAAATCATGAAAAATAATGCATAAAAAACATATAGTTTTGTATTAAGGGGATAATTTTCTCAAACACAAAGTTAACCCCTCACCGAGCTCCACCTGGCATCTTCTAAGACTACAGAGCCTCATCCATGCTCCTGGGAACCTATCTCATGTAACCCGTCACACATAATTAAATATAAAAATTTATAATTAATCATTCAGTTTAATTTCAATATAAATAATCACCATAACCACACTAGGAATCATCCACTCATTGAAACCTCAAGCAACAGGGTGCGGTCCCCTCCCAACATGCACCAAAACCCAATTCATGAAAAATCCATAACCGTTACACCTGATGAAACAATAAATTTTATCCAATTGATTAAAAAAATTAAATAAATTCATATGGTGGTGTAACTTAACCAAAACCACTTATAAAATCATGAATATATCACCTCAAGCCACCCTCTATGTAATACGATAAAAAGACCCATCAAAATCACCCAATTCTACCATGCTTTAGTGGAATCAACACCGAGCCATATCCGGAAATAATCTAAATCATAGGGATGTGAAGAAAAACCAAAACAAGGTAAAATGAGGTAATAACATACCTAGGATCACCAATAAAACCATCCCCTATACCAGGGGATCAAAGATAAGGTAGAAGAGGGGAGGAACCAGCCAAATTGCCCTCCGAGTGAATGCCTGGACAACCAAAAACAAAGGAGGATGACCCCATTTTATTTTTTAAAAAATCACCCAGATATATTTCCTAGCCTAAAACATATTTCATGGCCTAAAATTTCTCTCCCTTGAAAGTTTCATGACTTAAAACCCCAGTTCATGTCCTGAAAGGTCTCCCCTTTGAAAGTTTGACAACCTAAAATGCTAGTTCATGGCTTAAAAGGACTCCCCTAGAAAGTTTCACATCCTAGACCAAATTTCATATATTGAACCACCCTAGGTAGCACACCCAACATCCATTAATGGAATGAATATGGGGTTAAAATTGTAAATTACTTAGGCAAAGGGAACCCACCCTCGGTCAAATTCTATTCACAGTGTGAACCCCATGGTTTATGGCATGAATGGATACAACAACTGAAAAATCAGTACTCGGGTCTTTTGAACCTTCACTAAAATCCACTAGAGCTCTTAAACACTCTCCAGGACTCAAAAAACATCCAAAATAATCATTTTGATATGTACAAATGATCGAATTTAGAATTAGACTCCCAGTTCTCAAAAACACTTTCCATTAAACTAAAAATTAAAATTCTATTGGTAATTTTAAACCCATAATGATGATGATTGTTACAAACACACCACCATAGAGATTATCATCCCTAAGAATCTATGGTAGTTTTCAAACCATGTCTTCTGACTTACCTCATTCATAAAAATACCAAGAACTCATTTCATTTTGCTCCAAAATTCCAAACACATTTCCACTATGAAAGTCCAAACACTAAACCCAAATCCACAAGATTTTCTCCCAAAACTATCGATACGATCCTAGAACCACCAAAACCATGTTCCACATGATACTCTAGACATGGTTTCAACCTCACCATATCTAAACACATGAAAAAACATCAATCAGACCTCCTCAAACCAAATTTACCCAAAACATTTGGTTTCACCTACCAACACATCCTCATAACACCTAATCATGATGAGTTAAATCCCAAAGATATATTGTGATCATCCAAATCCTATACCAATGTATGAAATAAAATATTAAAGTAATTACATATTTGGATCACCAACCGCCACACTGAGTTTCATTCCATCACCCTAAGCACTGACACACCTTTGGACCAACTCACTCTCAGACCACACTAAAACCATCCTGAGCCCAATGAAAACACATATACTCCAAAAGACTCTATATACAAACTTCAAATATTGTATTTCCTAAGGATATATAAATCATCAGATCTTACCACTCACCAAAACCCTAGTGCCATCATGATTTTCCACTAATCGGTCTTACCACATTGAAGACCCATCCAACATGAGGCTCATTCACCTATGATTGATATGATTCTCTCCACTATAGGAGTATTATTATTATCTCTCATTGAACCAAAAATCTGATCTATTAAACCATGCTCTATCCATTACTAATAAAAAGATTGTACATAGTTGTCTTGATCATCCTCGAGTTCCCACATGAAAGATCATTACCTCCCATTCCTAGCTCACCTAAAATGACATCCTTGAAACCACCAAAATTCTTCTAAAATGATAGACACACCCTCAAAAAACCAATGGTGAAATCTACACTATATGGATTTACTTACATCTCTCCTGAATAAAAACTTCAATAGGATTCAGTGTTATATGCATGTCCTCTCAAGACATGCTTACCTCCCATCAACCCATGACACCACACCTCCCTAACAGTTCATTTCAAGTCACACAATCAGGTCAACCATACCATGGTATCCCGATCCACCAATGACGTCACCTCTTACCATAGAGGAACATCCCCCAGATCACTAATCCCTGGACTAATAGTGACCCCAAACTAAAACCACCATAGCGCTACTACCACAAAATCTATTGGGTTCCTCCATAACTCGATAAATTCTCAACATACCCGCATGTGGTCTATTCATTGACTCACAACTCAACTGGGCACCATGTGTACCCACTGCACACCTTCCCTCACACATCGAGACTTTTCCTAAAAAGAACCATCAACATACACTCTCTTTCTCCAAGGGTAGAGTGATCCACCAAGAACCCTCTCACAGGTTTCTTCTTATGATCCTATTCAGTCTCACCCAAACCTAATGACATATGCTCAAGTACACCCAGTCGTACAACCAAACTCATCCTCCCATGATCCCCATCTCATCCAACCCAAGATCATGTACCTAACCTACTGACCATTACCTACAAGAATGTCAGTCACATTAAACAACCCAAGGCATCTCACTCATGCTAAGGAAAACCACACAATCACCCACCACATGATCATAATTCTAAAAAATAAAAGCATCTACCCATTCTCTCATTGTGTTATAAAAAAGATCACCCTGAGAACCATAGTTATAGGAATCCAAATAATCCTTCCCTATCATCTTACCTTGATACTAGAGTTTCTATAGGTAATTAATATCCTGAAATCCCAAGGAATTTCTCATACCTTTCCTAAACCGCCCAACTTAGTCATATAAAATGTCACCAAGAATCTATTTGGGTAAATATAAAATATGTTTTTATTGAAAATTTAAGTATTTGAACCCACATTTTCAAGGAAACTACTTCCCATTCTTGGATCACCTCTTAGGAATCAAATTCCTAAAATGAATCACTAGGGTTCCATCACCAAGGCATCAAATGCCTATACTAACCTGCTAAGGGTCTCCATACATATCTTGATGAAGAAACTATATTACCATTACCAGAAAAACTCCCATAATAAGACCCACATAACCTACTATATAAAATAAATACACCATAGTACAGTTGAGTATAATTCCACTAATAAGTTATATGATAAAACATCATATAAGTTTTTGTTGACACTTAAAAAAATGAAATTCTCATTAAAAAATAATGATAGGAAATCACATGTATGTCATGTGATTCATACGTGATACCATGATTCATGATCATAACCTATTTCAAATGTTATAATATCCAAAACTCATAAATCATAAATTCAAAACTGAAGTGCATCACCCAAGATGGAATCACACAATTGTAACATTGAAAACAAAGAACAACAATCCCATTCCCTGGTAAGATAGACTTCCTATATGAAAAGGTATTATCAATGAACCAGTTTGATATCTATCACATGATTTGACACATTACTAGATCATATTTATACTATCTCCTCAAATCATAAGAAAAAAACAACAACTCTAATACCACTTTGTGACACCTTCTCCTAAAACCACTGTTCTAGATGGAGTTCCAAATGTCCTCAAGCATGCTTCTTCATATGATAGAGGCTACTGAATAACAATGAGGTCCTAAAACATGAATTTGGGAGAATATTTTCTTAATATAATAGTGATAAATATTAATAAATAACTAAACAACATCCACAACATAAATTTCAAAGTAAAGATAAATCAATAAAATAGTGATTTAATAATATAGAATTCTATTATACAAAACATACAATCGATAACCCATTGGGACAATCCCATATACAAGATAAATTAAAATAAAACAAAAATAAAAGAGGCTACGCTTCTAACTTCTAGCCTCATCCCAATATCCGATACCCACCGAGCTGCTCCAACCTGATCCACTACACATCCTATGATCTAACCTTAAAAATTGACATAATTTCTACTCATGAACTGAGATTCCAGTACAAGGTGTGATCAAATAACTCATTAGGGTCTCACCAAGAACCCCTAATACACAATATTATATTTGTGTGTATAGACAAGGACAATAAATACAATAAATAAATATTCTTACTAGGACATCATGAACTAACCGGGATACCATGACACTCGATGCGGTACACATTCCTTCCAAGTCACCATGTGTTAATAAGGACACTAAATTACCCAACCATACTTACTTTAATTTCATTATATAGTCTAGTCATAACCTCACCTTGTACCGATGTACAACTTGTACACGTAGAATTAGGGTAGGGTAGTGTCCAAACCTCAACCCAATACCCAAAGAGAATGGGAATGATCATATGTCCATATCTTGACCCACTATCTTATCACTCAAGGTAGGGTTCATCAGTCATTTATCACATCACATCATAAACCAACCCTCTCATGGGTGGTCATTGAACCAAGCATACTAAGTAAAGGTCCAAATAGCACATGACGTAGACCTATCATTGGTGGTCCTTGACCCAATACTACTATGGAAAGGCCCACCTAGAATAAGACCCACCCCCAGGTAGTCCTTGACCCAAGCCTCCCCAAGGAAAGGTCCATAATCTGAATCCTTCATTATAACATAACCCAACCCTCTCATGGGTGTTCCTTAACCCAAGTATATTAAGGAAAGTTCCAACTAGAACATAACCCAAGCCTCAAAAAGGAAAGTTCCAATAAGCACATGAAACATAGACAGGTCCTGCAACCCATCACATAGCTCATTGAATGATCCTAGGGTGCTAGTCACTCAATACCTATCCCCTCATATCAAAATGTCTTAACTCACCTGATAGGTCCCCCCACTGGGCCCTATAGACCCTCCAAGATTTCTGACTGTTGATACCATCTCGCACCAATACCCATAGTTGACACCACAACCCGTATACTCATCCCTGACCTAGGCCTCAAGGCCTAGTCCAACCTCTCCAAAATGCTCATCAATCTTGGTCTAGTTACCCAAGGATTATCCCAAGACATTATATTCTACACTACCTTATACTCAATAGGAGGGGTAAAATTCACAACCAACCCCCTCTTGGTAATCTTATTTCAAGTTTGAAAAACTCTACAACCCTAAACTAGGTCACATCCCACATCTCTTCAAGGAGACTTCTCAGCCTTCCACCCATAGGAGACCCCTCTTCATCACACACATTGAGTACTTAAGGGATTATCGTACTCCAAGTACACACTAAGAACCACTTTTATCCTCTGTAGGAAGATCCTCATCATCCATAAGATGTTTGATCATCTCACCCATCATCACTCAGGCCCAAGACTCTCATGCCTTACCACTAGATGAAGGAACTTTCCTAGGATATCCCATATCCCATCTCATATCTTAGGACCACCCATAGGTCTATTTTCAACTTAACCAAAGTTTCTACCCTTGGAGACACAGTTTCTAGGAAATCCCAATTCACCCATGTGCTGAAGAGAACTTATTCCAAGAATAAGAGGCATAAAACCATCATTTCTCATCTACCAAGGTCACCCTCAGTCCCTAAACCTTAGGACTAGACCACATGAAGTATGTAAGAATGCATGATCAAGCATAAACAAACATATGGTGTTGTATTATAGGGTCCACCTACCTTGAAAATAGAGTTAACACCTCACTAAGCTCTATTGAGACTCATCCAAGCCCACCAAGACCTATCCACACTCCCTAGAATCTGTCTCATATCACACATTACACATAATTAATTATATGAATTTATAATTAATTATTTAATTTAATTTAAATAGTTATAATTGATAAAAACTCATTGGGAATTATTCTCTTATCGAAACCTCATGCAACAGGGAATGGTCCACTCCTAATACACACATGGACCCAAGCCACATAAAATCCCCAACTATTACTCACAATTCAATTACTAATTTTATCAAATTTAGAAAAAACCCTAAATAAATTCATATGATGACATGCATTCATCAAAACCACTTCTAATGGTTTACAAAATGTGCCTCAGGTTGCTTCCTACAAAATTCAAGAAAAATCCCCATCAAAATTTCCCAATGCCACCATGCTCTAATGGAATCGTTACTAAGCACTACTAAAAAATCATCTAAATTAGAGAGTTGTGAATAGAAAGAAAAAAAGGGTAAAAAAGGGAAGAACATACCTAGGATCACTTCTAAAAATCATTCACCATCCCTAGGGATCTTATGTAAGGGAGAAGAGGGGAGGATCCAGTCAAACAACCCTCCTCGTTCATGCATGGATATCCAAAAACAAAGGAGGAAAACACTCTTTTATTTTAAAAAATACTACCCAGACACATTCATAGATTATGCCACATTTCACAGCCTAAAATGTCTCCTCCTAAAAAATTTTCAAGTCTTGAAACCCCAATTCATGATTTGAAAGGTCTCCCCCTCAAATAATTCATAGCTTTAAACCTTAGTTCATGGATCAAAAGGTATCCCCTAGAAAGTTTCACAGCCTAAACCACCCCAGGAAGCACACCCAATACCCATTCACTATGTGAACAGGGGATTTACACTGTGAAGTACTTAGGTTGAGGTCTCACACCCTCAAACAAACTCTATTCATGGTGTGAACCCCATGGTTTATAGTGTGAATGGATGAAACATTGAAAAACTCATCTCTTGGGTCCCTTGACCTTTCTACGACATCCACCTGAGCAACTGAGACACTCTTTGGGCCTCAAAACACATACTAAATCATCATTTTGAGATTTCCAAATACTAATATACCCAATCTGAGTCCTGTTTCAAAACCAAAAACCTCCCATAAAACTAAAAATTCAAATTACCTTAAGAATTTATATCCAGTAATCACATAGATCATTGAAAAATTCTTTATCAGAGTGAACCAAATGGTCACATCATCTAAAAACCTCTTATAATGGGTGAAACATATTTTAAACCTTCAATCTAGAATTTTAAGGTTGCTTCTAAACATTTCTTATTTGAGTGGGATAAATACCACTCAAACTTTGTTTCCCAAATCTACCTATCTTATAGAAATATTTGTAATTAAACCAAAAATATCCTATAAAACTAACCAAAGCCTATATAGTTCCAATAAAATCAACAAAATTCACACAATACTCTAAGTAGAGTTTTCTATATAGATGTTTTCACCATATATTATTTCAATTTTTACCATAATTCTTGGATCCTTTTCACAAACCAAAATTTGGGTAGACTCCCAACACTTTTCTCTTAACTTTAGACTTATTTACCACCCTTTTTAAATCATTATTTGTAGTAATTTTTACTTTCAAGTTATCATTCCAATAATTTATAAATTTTTGAGTATCATATTGTTTTTTCAAAAACATGACATTGTATACTTGTCACTTATAATGATACTTTCCATTAACACGTCTAAGATCTTTATCACCCTTTAAATGAAATATTTTTTGGTCTACTTGAATGTCATCATCTTGTGAGACTTCAAATTATTTCACACTCTTCTTATTTAATCATTTTATAACTTATTGAAAAATATTCCATAATTTGGAATTGTACATGTAATTCCATTTTATCATTGATCAAAATTAGTTGGAGAATCATAATCTCCTCTTACTTCACTTTAACTCTCTTCAATTTCAATTTTTAAAATCTTCACTTTAGTAAAAAAATTATTTAAACAATCAATCTATTTCATCATCTTTGACTCTTTATCAACATGAAAAAAAATAATTTTTACTAAAATATTGATTATCATTATTTAATTTTTCGACCACCTTCTCCAATTTTGAGATCTTTGAAAGACATTTCTTAAGTTCTAGATTTAATATAAACCTAATTTCAGTTTCTTACTCACTTTTTTAACAACCCTGACTCCAGAAACCTGATGATTTATATAATTTTTATATATATTTTCATTTGTTTTTATATTAATTTTAGTGGAATATCAATTTATTTAATATGAGATGCTACCTTGATATTGATCTTTTGTGTATGTGGGACCGAAATTTTGAGCAACATGAAGGAAAACATGGAAATTGTGGAATAGAAAGGCATGACTCAACATGATTAAAAATTGAGGATTGAAGCTAGGATTGAGGATTTAAGCTAGAGAGACAAAGAAATCCATTTAATTATGGTTTCTCATGATGTTGGGTGATCATGGGAGGTTCCTTAGGCTCAAAACTGAAGAACTAGAGCAAAATCGATATTTCAGAGCTGAAAAAACAATGTACACATCAAGTAATCATTAGAAAACAATAAATTTTACAAGGCCTGAACCATTTATAGTTTTTGAAGAAGAAGTATATTTTGTTCCTATACATTACATATCATGTAAACCTTACATGACATGAAATTCTTGGACAAACTGAAAAATGATAATTTTTTATATATCTTAAATGGGAATTATATATTTTGACCCGAGAATTGACACTTAATTAAGGTTTTTACCAAGGGAATACCATTGATTATATCTGGTCCTATATATATGGGTTCTATCCAATATTTTAAAGGGTGATTCGAGGCGTGGAGAGGATTGAATGTTGAGAGGCTGCTGCATGGTTCTGACCCAGAGTTATTCATAAATGGGTTTCTATTTTTGTTTTATTTTCTTTTCCCAACTTTGATGTAATGATGGAATTATCATTATTTTAATTATAGTTGATTTTATTTTCATCCTTTCTCATTATTTCCATTAGGATATCTTCCACATAGAATATAATTTATTTTTGTTGGTGATCACCCAATTATGATTGGATAAATACACAGGGGAGAGTGGAATCAGTCGAAATGGGTGTGAAACAAAATTTTCTATTTCATTCTTCACTTCCATGATGATTTTCTTCAATTTTTATTGTGTTTGGATTTAGTTTTATCATATATATTATTAAATAATATACCAAGTGTGTTTAACAATAGATGAAACCAAACATGATTAAGATAATTAATTCATGACCATTTAATGCGATTATTCTTCTATAATTGAAATCTGATATTAATGCACTCTAGTTATTTTAATTTATAAAAACACCATGAATCAAGATGCTAGGGTAGATTGTTATGGTTTGACAGTCTCTCATATCGATTTAATATAATCAATTGCACAACCATTGAGTATTATTGTTTTAAAAATGTGGTTAGGATTTATTTTTAGAAAACCCCCATGGAAACTAATTCCTATCTATTATGATTTCCTATTTGAGTTAATTTATTTAAATTGAGTTATTAGTTTAATAAAATAAAATTAAAATTGAGTGACCTGAACTTTATTCGATAGTTTTATTCTTCCAAGTTCCCCACTCTCTATGGGATCAACCTCATAATTCCACTTTACTATGCCTTTGTAGTTAGTGTGGTTAGGGAACATTATAAATTTATAATTTGATCCACACCTGGAGGATTTAACGACACCCTTCAGGTGCATCTTTTTATTACGCATTGATTCAACAATTTCATTAATTTCCTCTTGGTTTTGATGCTCATAAACATCCAAATTTATGTTATTAATGAAGTTTATTTTAAGTGAATTTTAGGAAGATAACATTTGTTAGAATATTTATTCTATAACTATATTCAAGTTATTGATCTACGAGAAATATTTTTTGAAGTATTCTAGATGAGTTATTTTGGAAACACTGTTCATACCCTATGTTTGTAAGCGTAACATAAGATTTGTAAACCATATGTTTGGAAGGAAGAGTACTGATCATATACCCTATGTTTGGACAAAATCCTATGTTTTAGGAACATAGAGTGTTGTTTATCAACCCTATATTTGTGAAAAACTATACATTATCAACCCTATGTTTGTGAAAAACTATTCGTTATCAACCCAACATTTTTGAACAACCATACTTTGTTAAACCTACATTTGGATTTTATCATTATGTGAAGGAACCCTACATTTGAATATTCAACAATGGACTTTTAAATTCAAGATATTATCCATGATTTCTGCGATAGTTTTTATAGAATTAAATATTGATTCAAAGATATTTTATTTTCAATTCAAGGGATCATATTCAATGGAATAAATTAATTCTATTCTTACAAGAAGTTATAACTCTCTTGAATGATTTTGAATTCAAATATTGAAATTTATTGTGCAATATTTTTGGAGCTGGTTTAACCTGAAGATGTTTGATCTATAGTATAAATATCAAGACAATATTCATTGAAAAAAAGAAGGGATACACAGAAATGATATATATAAGAAAAATCTGTGTTTGAAAACAACAAGTGTGTATTTTCCTTTATAGATACACTTTAGAGACATACATGTTTTAATTTATCTGATCAAATCACTACTATTTCTATCATTGTTGATGTATATTATTATTATATCTTTTTCTATAAGATAAAAGAATCAGTTTTAGAGATAAACTTTGGATACATACATGTTTACACACTTATCTGGTGTTTTATCTATCACTATTTGAACAAATAATGATCAAATTTTAAGATCTATTTGTTTTTGTTCATTTTTGAGGATCTGAATAAATCTTTCAGTTTCTAATGAAACTGTAAAGTAAAACCTATTTTCTTAATCAAATCAATATCTATTGATTTATTTAAGTTTCATCTACTTGGACTCAGTTTTGGTAAAGTGTGATATTATTATACTAACTTGTAGATTTTTGGTTCCCTATAAAATAACCAGAAGGCCTTGTAAAATCTTTATAAGGTGTCAACTTCTTACACTCAGTTGTTTTGATTAATAGGTCTCCGGATAAGTGGACCTACTAGTGAAAATCACTAAGCTTGAGGAGTAGAGCATTATTGGAGTGTACTTAAGGATCTTTGTGCCCTGAAACACTATAAATCACTATATTCTTTTGCTTATTTATTTCTGCTACTCACTCATCTTTAAGATAGAAAGAAATATTCACTGCATAACAAGAGAGGTGACAAGAATCTGTCAAAGTTTCTGAAAAACATAATTCACCCTCTTGTTTCTTTTTCTTCTTCATAGCCATTCTGACACAATAACATCACCTAGATTCAATGTTTACTTTATTTCATTAGTACACGATACAAGAGATTTCATCCCAAAGGACTGAATAGTTTAACAGTCTTAGTAGACTAGATACATACATGATTTCTATATTACATTGGAAACATAAATCATAGATTTTATAATTATTGAAAACTTTCTTATTCCTTTAAGTACATCCTAGAGATAAATTAATGTTCCCTTCTTAATACTATGGGAAAATCGGAAAAAATAAAAGACAGAGCTCATATTTCCATTAAGGGGTTTCATACATTGGAATCCATCATAGATACATAAGTAATACGCAATACAAAAAAGTGAATAATTAATAAAAATTTCATATATTAAATAACTTTAGAAAGAAATATATTCATGGATAAAAAATCACCTATAAAATAATAACTA
Source organism: Viscum album (assembly GCA_963277665.1). NCBI lineage: Eukaryota > Viridiplantae > Streptophyta > Magnoliopsida > Santalales > Viscaceae > Viscum > Viscum album. Next base: position 1,473,226,875 of record OY728123.1, read on the forward strand.
ATTTCATAATGATGGACTGTATAATACCAGACATATTAATATTAATCCAAGACACCATGATCTTACTATCATGTCCTTGGGACAAGACATCATGATCTTAGCATCAAGGTCTCATTCCAATTCATCTTACCTACCATCATGGCTTCTTTCCAAGACATTATAATAATATATACAATAATACAAAAGTATAACCATTCTAGTTTGTCTCAAGAGACTTACTTGATGCATCTAAGGGCTATAACATACCCCACACGTATCTTAGAAATATCCAATTATTTCCTCATGTATTGAAAGAATAATAAAATTCATCACCAATATTCTATAATAATAAATAAATAACTATATTTTATCCCGTATAAAGAACATAAATATTTCAAAAATTAATGGAATAAATTTATTAGTGAGCTTATTTCAATTGACACTATATATAATAATGGGTTCATGGTTTAGTTAATATTGAAATGATGAAAAATATAGGTTTGATTTGGAGAGATATCCTATCTCTACCACACAATGATGATTAGGGATTTCTATCATGGATTCTTCAATGATTAAATATTTGTATAATCAATTAATCATAAAAGGATAGATTTCACTCTCACTAGCATGTGGGTACTATACTAGAGGATCATAGAATCAAGAGGAAAGAAACTATTGTGGATGTATCAAATGAGGTTAATGCACACAATCGTAACTTATCTATCCTTAAGGGATCGATTGTAGGTGTTATTCATTGGAATGTAAATTTTTCCCCTGTTAAGGTAGACCAAAATAATTATTTTGTAACATCTAGATATTGGTGTGAATCCAATCATTGCACATCTCATTTTTCCAAGAGGATCTTCACTGTGGAGGGTTGGGGATCTGATTGAACAACTCTCAGAAATTTGGAGCTTTTAAAATTGGAAATGCGTGTTTTTTGGATGTGTATTTTATCACATTATATTTACCAATGAGGGTTTGAAGATGAGGGCTTATGGATTTGGATTGATCTCTCTTAAGCTGGGAGTCTTACACATCAGGAAATTGGATCGAAAATTCAATCCGTTTGAAGCGGGTAACTCATATTCTCAAATTTGGGTCAAGGTATTTGGTCTTAACTAGATAATTTGGAACCCAAATATCCTTCATAATATTTCAATGTCATCCGGTGTTCCTATTAAAATGGAAAAAGAAATAGAAGCTTCTAGATTCGGGCACTATGCTCATTTTTTAGTGAAAGTAGACTTGTCCTCCACAATAGTTGATAAGGTCATTCTATACACTAATGATGATTAAATAGAGTTGAGAAAGTTGAGAGTTGATTATAAAAGAAATCACTAACTCTAACCATATTGAAAGATAATAATCCACGATACTTCAACTTACATGAGACATATTGTTTGTGGTTACTACTCCATGCATGGGCACAATGAAAGATCATGTTTTAAAAAGATCATATTTATAAAATATAATGTTATAGGTGTGCCTGATAATGTTGGTAAGGAACTGCTTTAAGATGAAGCTCAGGTGTCCTCGATAGATAAGAGTATTTTCCTTGAGTCTTCTTAAAAGAGAACTAGTATAATGGGATATCCTATTGCGCCTGTGTTAGGGGCTACTTGTGTGATGGTAAGAAATATTAACAAGAATCATTTCACCAAATCTTGGGTTGAAGTGTTTGAGAAAGGGAAAACTGATTTTGATAAAATAAGGGTTCAAATGACTGGTTAGATTCCTCAGGGAGGAGTGAATTATCAAGCAGAATTAGAGGGTTCCAAGCCCAGTAGTAAACTGGGACTGTGGGAATCATCAACTTATAAAGAAGAGACCTCTATGTAGGAATCTATTGATCATTCTCCTTCTGCTAATATGACTTTTTGGGATGGCCATAAGGATTGATTTGTGTTTTTTATGATATTAATAAAATTAAATCTACAGAGGGTGTTGAAAATGTTGGTAAGTCTCAGCAGGAAGTTCACACATAGGTGGACGTGGAGTGCTTGGAAAGAAAGAGCTTGGATGAGCAACAAACTATAGATAGTGATCATGCTGAGGAATTGATGGATGGTCATTTAATTGACGAGGATGCTACTCAAGAATTGGATGATCGAAAGATAAGATTTTTTTTAGGACCAAAAGGGGCCTAGATACCCTGAGAGGGGGGGGGGGGGGGGGGTGAATCAGGGTATGGATATTCTATTTCAAAATTCTTCTTACCCCACTGGATCTTGAACTCTATATTATAAGGGTCACTTTGTTTTCTCTTATATGTTTATGTTGATCACTTCTTTTTATCTTTATCTGATGGTTATGCTTTAGATGAAATACAGGGAAGAAACCGGGTAGAAATTAAGATTTTTACTTGGTTCACCCTCACTGGGCTACGTCCAAGGAGCATACAACGACGATGTTCCGCTGTACCAAATCCACTAATGCTAACTTCCAATAATGTTCGGGCTAGATCACCTCTACACCTAGGCTCACTTCCTTTACAATATTTAGGGTTATCTCACTGCTTCCCAAGGGTCACTCCCTATTTCTCTCTCTCTAGCTCACTACCTTTAGAAAGAATAACCTTCTTCCTCTTCCTATGCACACTGCACTTGGAAGGGATCCACTCATAGTTTATAGACCTGTAGGTCTCTTCATTATCACTAATTAATGCATCCTCCACTGTATATAGATGCTCTATTGAAATGAAAATTTCATCCACTAATGAATACCCCTTTTCCACTGAACGCTGGGAAATTTCTTTGGAAATCCCTTCGCAAATCACCCTACTTTGTGAGGCTCCCAATTTCACAAAGCCCAAACACGCCTTTGCGAAGTCCCTACCTTTTCGCGAAGCACACACCTTCGCAGAGCTCCTACCTCACGTAGCACACTACTTTCGCGGAGCTCAGACCATTGCAAAGATAAATCCTTCACAAATCTTAGGTTGTCGCGGAGTTCAAGTCATCGCAGAGCATCTTCCTTTGTGAAGCTCACATAGACAATGTGAAGAACACCACTTTCATAGAGAGAAATTATCCGCTGTGAATCTCCTTCCTTTCGCAAAGCACACTGCCTTTGCAAAACACCTTCACGAGCCGGGATAAAAATATTTTCTTCAAAAACTCTCTCTACTTCGCTCGAGGGGGTCGAGGTCTATTTATAAGCAATTTTACTAACCCTCAAACTTTCCATGCAAAGTCAACACCACGTCATCTCAAATCGCAAATCTCCGAATTTCCCATCGAAATTCTCTCAAAAATCGCGAATCACCATGGAAATTTTATGATCGTGAAGCTCGTCGTAATCATGTAGTGTTCCATCATTTATTTTGCGCCTTCTGCGCAAAGCTCCACTCACAATTCCCTTCACCACTATAATGATCTTCAACTCTTCAGTTTGCAAATCTCATTGTAATCATGAAGAACCACCATCAACATTTTTCATGTCTTCGTGAAATCCAATCCATGAATCCTATCTTCGCAAAATTCACGCCTTTTCCATATTTTGATGAGAACTTCAAGGATATACAATTTTTGTGATGTTCACCAAAATCCAAATTTTGGACCCCAAAAATTTGGAAAACACTGGAAAATGGTGCCACCTTGTATATGTTCTTTTATACCGCCTCCAGATCATCCATTCCTTTGTCATGGTTCTTTTTCAACATGGATTGTTAACAAAATCTCTAGAACTTGAAAATTCACCATATAAACCTGCTTTCTCAACAAACACAATCAACCCAAAAATTATGCAATGTTACCTTGAGGGATTTTTTCCCAACAATTTTAGTAAATGATTATTTTTAGGAATCGTAAAGGTAAGAAAACTTTTTTGGATGAGTAGAGATTTTAACTAGTAATCCCTCAGAAATCCAAATCATTTAACCTGTCAGGTAGAAAATCTTCATAGGTTACTCCCCTGTAGGTTGTCCATCTAAGTGATGATGATAATTTGGACTTATCATACCCACCTCATTTCAGTGATTTAATGAAAAATTAATATGCCTCTTTTAGTAAGGAATCAGATTGGGAATGTGATAATGTATGATAAAGGAACTCTAATATCATACCTTCTGACAATCTGGAAGGTAAAATACCCACTGAGGGTCTTTGCATGGAAGCAACTAATTGGTATTTTTCACAAATTGAATTAATTTATTCTTTTATAGATCATTATTTCTTTGGATTCAATGATTATTTATCTTTCAAGAGGTTTTTATCAATTAACATTGAGGATGGATTTCGATCTAATCAAAAAATGGATTTTTGATATTTGTCTTAGAAATTAAGAATTTGCGAAACTCTTGGGAAATACTTTGACTCATAATCAGATAAATAATATTTGGTACCAAAAATAAAGACATGGTGTAGAGTTCGACATCCAAATGGAATAGGTAAATACCCTAGAAATTTTAGATATAGAGGGATTTGCAAGAGCTGAATTACTTTGTTTTCCTTCTTTTAGTCTGATGTGGGATCTATGTCTTATATGACTCATCTATTTTCTATACTTTTATATTTTATTAATAAATTTAGAGACATGGGTTTTGTATTCAAATCCATGACTGTTCCTTCTTGAGTAATATTTAAATGATGAAAAATATATCCATGGTATAAAATAACATGGGAAAAAAAGGAGAAAAACAATGTCAAAATAATAACGGAGAGTGATATAGAACCTAGAATAAATCCTTGTGTGTAAAATGAGGTATAAAAAATAAATAAATAATTTATTAAACAATTCCATAAATTCATAAAAAAATAGTGTTTTTAGTAAAGGCATATCCTTTGGAAAATTAGAGAGGAAAATGTAAGTGAAACTTTGAAAGAACATTATTAAAAATTTTGCAACTTGATTACAAAAACGAAGTTAAAAGTTACTTCCAAAACTCCTTTAATGAGGTTTAAAGAAGATTTTTAAAACAATATTTTTAAAATAATTTACAATAAATGAATCTTGAAAATAAACTATACTTAAGTAAGTAAATATTTAGTGAAAGATAAAAATACACATAAGTGAAATGAAATCTATTTTTAAAATTTTTAAGAAAATAATACCCTTTTCTTTTGATAATAATAAAATAATTAGAAATGGATATTAATTGAAAAAAATATAAAAATGGAAATTAATATTCATAATAAATAATGTCCATGATTCCAGAAAAAGGTGGTTAAGCGATAAACGTTTAAAAAACAATTTTTTCTTACTTTTATAAAGAGTCAAAAGTGACGAGTATAGAAAAACATTAAAGATATTACTTTTTAACCTTTATAAAAAGTACAAATATCTTTTTAAAATACCTAAAACAACCATTTTTTATATGGAAAAACATTATTGATACAAAATAAATAACGTGGATATAGAAGAAAAAGATTCTTGACCTAAAATAAGAAATAAGGTTGGATTTTCTGAAAAACATTATTTTGGTCTTTTTGAGTAAAAAATAGGGGGAAAATGGAAAGAATATTTTATAAACCAAGAAATAAATATAGTAGAATAAAATATTTTTATTTTAATATATAAATATCATATAATTATCCCAATGAAAATTTAAATATAAACAATCCTGAATAAAAATGAGATTGTAAAATAAATACATAATTTGGATTATATCTTGGCCAGACATGTTCCAAAATCATGTATAATGAATTTATATTTATTATTAATCTACATAATATCAATATTTACATGTATATTTTTTTAATTAATTTATTCATTACTTCTTTTTACCCATTTACTCATAATTATTTGTTAAAATCAATGATTTAGGTTTTAACTATTCAATTTCTCATGTATGTTTTGATTTTTAAGTTTTGGTCATTTCATCTTGATAATGGTTTAATCTCATAGATAATGTTAATAATGTAATATATATCATATTTATATATTATATAAACTTTTATAACCATCCATGTTAGTTAGTTAGGAAAAATAAAATATGTTGTTCATGGAGGTGGTAGTCCGCACGTATGTCTGAGTGACGTTTTCATTTTTCAAAGGATGGAAAAAAGGAATATAGATAATAATTTATATTAAAATAAAATTAATTACTTCATAAATATAATATTTATTCACTAAATCCATATATATAACTAGTTATGTGCGGTGGTGATGAAAATGAAACACATCGCTTCATAGAGGCGGTAGTCCGCACATGCACACAATCACTGTTTTCATTTTACAATGGATGAGAGGGAAAGAAATTAGACAACATTTTTATCTTTATATAATAATAACTATGACATAAATATCATATATATTAATTAAATTCATCTGTATAACTATCCATGTGAAGTGATAATGAAAAATAAAATACATCGCTTCATAGAGGCGGTAGTCCGCTCGTACGTACAAGCATCATTTTTATTTTCCATTGGATAGAAAGGAGATATAAAATATATATAACATCAACATAATGAAATTTAATCATATTAAATATACTTATTTCATTATTTCATTATATTATTATGGTTATAATATATCTGAATGTGGTGGAAGAATAAAGAAACTTGAAAGAGCTCAGTTAAGAAAATTACCTCTTTCTTGGATATCCTCCTTTAGATCACATGTTCAGCCTTATTAGATTTTTCTTTTGGTAAGAAAAGAATATATAGGATATGAAAAGAGATTGGGTGATGTATTTTTTAAATGGATTGGTTGATATAATGTTCTCAATAAGCGTATAGAAGTGAGGAGATGAGGGGTCATTTTATAGGTGAGGGGAGTGACACCTTAGTAAATACTCTTGAATTTAAAATAATATAAATGTCATTATCAAAGGAAAGTGGATCAAATTTATCCCAAATTCAAATATAAGATTAGGGAGGTAAAATAAAGTCAAAAAATAAAATAAATATTTTTTTTTGTGATATCTGAATCCTTATCCCTAATTTTAACCCCTTTTAACCTTTACCATTATGACTTAACTTTTACTAATGGTAACTATTATTTATGACCAAAAATAAAATGGACCTTATTACCAAATTTTAATATTTTGATTAAAAATATGGAATCCATTTTTGAAGATAAAATTTCTATATATGGTAAAAATTACTTTTAATATAAGTACACAAAATGCAATGAAAAAGAGTTTCTACAAACATGCCTTTTTAAGCATAAAAATGAATTTAGACCAAAATCTTGTTTAGAATTGATCACCATAGAATTTATTGGTTTATGGATAAAATAGTAATAGTTTTATAAATTTTAAATAATCTAAAATATAATGGATCACTATGAATACTTAATTAATGGAAAAGGACCAAAATATTTTTTATTAAAATAAAATATAACTTAGGTTTCAAAAAGTAAAGAATGGGTCTCAAAATTCAACACAATAGTTTTCAATGATTTATTTTAATAATTAAATAAATATTTGGCCTATATTTTTTTTATAAATTTTTAATTCATGATTATACCATAATGATGTCATAAAAATTATGGTATTTTTAAAAGTGTTATTTTTCACTATTCTCCTAAAAATCTACCGTTTTAGAGAAATCTCTAAAATTCATCCTAAGAAAATTTTGACAATATGAATTAAAAAAAGTTAATTTCATCAAATTAAAATTCTAAAATTTATAAATTTATCTTTTAAACAAAAATATAAAATATAAATAAAATTTTCTTTTATAGAAAAAAGATATTTTAAACTTTAATTGTTCTTAATATTATTTCATATAAATTACTAATTAAATAAATGTTAACATATTAGTTAATAAATTTAAATATTATATATTATCATAATATTCTTTAAAATTGATTAATTTAATTTATTAAATACACAACACTTTAAAAAGGATAGTTCCTTGAAAAAATAATCCTTTTAAACATTAAATCATATTATTTATTTCTTCTAAATGTAGGAATTTTTAATTTATTACTATCTTTTTATTTTCTACAGGTTTTATTCTTATTATATTTTTCCTAATAATTTTCATCTAATATGTCTCTAATCATTTTAGTTTGGTATTGTTTGTGAAAAAATATATTCAACATAATATTTTTAAATGAGAATTGCATAATTAAATATTAAGGTTATATTTCCTGTAAATAAATTTCATCCTCATAATTTTAATTTGTTCTTAAAAAAATGAATGTAACTTGAATTAGATATATATTTTTTCATGATAATTAATTTATAAGATACTAATTTGAAAATTATTATTTCTTAATTAAATATTTATAAAACCATGTATGTACCACTGGGGAGGATCAATTGGGGATATGTTATAAACTAGGGGGTGAATCACTGTTGGTGTCCAATTTATCTCTTTTTAAATCCCTTCACACTTTTACCTCTTTAACTATTAGGTTATGATCCTATTTTTATCTTTCTATTTATATTTTTCTTTTTTCTTTCAAGAAACACCACTGGACACACACACACATAAGAGACACAAATATTTACAAGGTTCACCTTTAAAAAAAAGGCTAGTCCTTGGTATGATCTAGGTTACTTTGAGATTATAATATCTACTAATATTAATCTATAAATACAATTTGGAAGGATTTATATTTTTACCCATGTTTGGTGCATCCCACACTCTATAGAATCCCTCTATATTTTTATACTGCCATCCCAATAGTTTCACATATATAGAGACAACAAAAAAAGAGCATTCTTTAGAAATACTACAAGGTTGTTGATACACTTATTATTTTCTTCTTCTTATTATTATATTATTTCACTTGCACAATATCATTTAGGGAATTATTCATGTATTTTTTTTATGAAAACTAAAATATAAACAACTTCTTTATTCTTCACAATAGAAATATCCAAGTGCTACATTTCTTACTTATAAGAAATAATTATTACTTAATGTTCTTTTTTATTCTTATTATGATACAAATTTTCAAAAAAGCTCTTCTCTTTTTCTTTTATTCAACTTTAGTGAAAAAAAACCTGCTCTGGTTCTTTTTATTTTACTTCAACACATAAGAATTTCTATCTATGAATACCATGTTAAATCTTCACTTCTTGATTTCCATTAACACATAGATATTATTTTGTAAGATCAATGTAAGATCACTCTTTTTCTCTACTTCTTAGATATATAATGTATATTTTATAGGGGATATCACACACTTCTTCTTCATCAATATTCAATGAGTTCTATGTTATTAACTATTACTTTATTTATTTACTCTATTGTATGTATATAAACTCCTTTTTATAGCATCCTTCCTTATGTTTGAATTTGAATTTAAAATTCAAATGATCAAAATTATTTTAACCAAATCCATAATTTATTCCACATTAACTCGATCCATTGAATCATGTTGATATTCTAGATACAATTTATTCTACAAAAAACAACCTCATAGATCGACTTTGAGATCTATTGAGTTGTCTAAGATTCAACATCAACAAAAATTCTAAGAAATGAATCAAACTCCCCAAAACGGATTGCAACATGGCATGGTGCAGAATAGTTGACTGTTTTTCCTTCAAAACACCTTGCACCATGGGTTTAGTCCTTTTGGATCTAGCTATTTTTATCTACAACCATGCCCATTGATCCTAAATTCTTCTACCATGGGTGTGGTCTATTTTTTTCTTTGTTTTTAATTGAAAATCCACTTGTTAACCATATATTGATTAAACCACCACCACAAACATAGTGGATTGCCCGTTTCACATAGGTATAATGGAATTCCACCATGGGGAGAACCATGACCATTTTAACCTTGTCCATTTTTCACAGGCACATCACCAATGCACCATGACCATCAAAACTCCATCTTTAAAGAGATTTATCATCTTGACCTCTTCTCTATCTTCACTATGGACACCATTAGGGTATGGTATTCCCATGTTGAGAAATTTATTTATAAAATGACCTCTCCCATGGGAATGACCATTTATAGATTCAATAATATTCTAGGATCCTTCCATAATTTATGAAATTTATGAATCATGATGAACCAATCATGATATTTATAAACTTGAAGATCATTTCTCATGGAATCATAGGATTTTGATTTATCAAAAAATCCATGGATTGAAACTTCATCTTTATGAAACTTTAAATATTTAAATAACTTTTTCGATCAATATATCATGTACTTACAAGGTAAGAAATTCAACCTCAACCAAAGTAATCTTCTAAAGGTTTATCATATAATATTATAAGATATATAGAATCTTTATGGGGAACTTATCATCTACTTAAAAAATATTGTATACTTCAATAATAATCAATACATCATAATCACCAATATTATTTTTTACTTAAATACCTTATTCAATTTATTTATCCTCCGTCATTGAAAATAATAAAAAATCCTAGACAATCTCATTAACAATAAATACAAAACACCAAAGTGCACTTAATAAGATCCCCTTTTATATTTATTATCAATACCTCTTACAATATCATCATATAATCATATGTCAATATGTTCTCACTAATATCCTTATCAACTTGTATTTAATTTCTATCCCACTTTATCATCAATATTTTCATTTAACTTTATCCCCCTAATTTATAAGATATAAAAAATATTTGGGAAAGGGTATCAATTCATACTTGGAAAAGTTCCATTAACCACTACACTATAAGTCCACTAATCGATTATCAATGTAGAAAACAAGATGGTTTGATTATGAAAACTAAACAATCTATAATTAATTAAAATTGATAATAATCATAAATGAAATCAATTATAATATATCTTTAAGATCTATTCAATATGAAGCATGTTAAGACAAGTGATGGATATAAATTGATATACATATTCTCATAAGATATGCCAATCTTAAATTTTCTACATTACTTGAATACATAAATTAGATAATTTCAAACATAACCAGATTTGACAAAAACCTTGGCACTTATTCAAATTTACACTTTTGTCCATTGATTAAATTTATCCTCCCTTTATTTTAGGATATTATTTTTATTATGAAGGATGAGAGATTATTACAACATACCTTTTTCAATGACACTACCTTCAATCACTTTTCATAAAAATTCATATTTTCATGAGATAATTTTTTTCATAAGCTTCTTCATCATTATTCATTTGTCTCCCCATCAAGAGAAACACTCCTCAACATCTTAAAAATATAGAATCTATTAAATAATAGATTTTAAGATGTTTTAATATTAAGAATACACAAAAATGAAATTATTTATGTGGCTACCAAATTTGAAAACTTCCACATCTTTACTAAGGATTATCTTTCTTTAATACATACTCTTGAGAATTTATAGATCAATCCATTATTTAATTTTTATCTTATTATTATCCAATGTTGACAATAATCTATTAAATTTCCTCAAGGATGATTTTATATCATATTTTTCAGTATATCATTTGAGGAATCGCTTCTAGGATGGAATATACTTCTTTTAATTATTAAGATATGACAATCCTTATTCCTAAATAAATCCCACTGATACCATGCACCAACTTCAATTCCTTTCATTTTAATTTTATATAAAACACATAATATATTTAAGGGAATAAGGTGGATCTCACATATCCTTCAATGTGAATAATAAGGTATATATTTTCTCAACCAAGTTGCTCTATTTACTCTATTATTCACACTTTCAAAACTAAATTTATATTGTGGTAGCACGTATCTCATCACTTCTTCAATTTCTTTGTGTGTGAATTTTCTCCTCTAAATATCCTTTATATAACTTATATCACCTGGGGAAACTTTCATATTCTTTATGAAATATTATTGTACTAGAATTATTATAGATAAATATCTAGAAGCGTGTACATCTATGTTACATAAAACACAAAAATTTTATTCAACATAAGATTTTTCATTTTTTGACAACCTATGATGAAATTTGGAATGTTTATGTGGAATATTATTCTCTCATTTATCACTTTATTTTTCTTGTTCTACATTCATCTTCCTTTCCTTTTCCAAATATACTGGAAAAAAAACTAATAGGTATTTAGGGATGTTTATAGCTTGTTTATATTTTCCATATGGATTTACATGAGTAAATTTATTCACATCTTTATTTTGATATGTAGAACTCATTTTGATAATATTCTTGAACATATTTTGTATATGATCTTTTTGGTGCATTACATCTATGGATAAATTCTTCTAAAACATATTGGGTATCATATTTTTTTAAACCCTATTCAAATTTATACCTAAGTAAAACTCTTATTGATTCTATGGTATTATATTCCCATTATATATTTATATATCTTGATATATACATGAATCACTTTTATGACCACATTTATTGCAAACATAACAAATATAATCAATAACCTCAAATCTATTTGAACTTGTCATTTTTTCTTAGTATGTGATTGTTTAATCTTTATTGGATTGATCCCCCTTTAAAGGGGCTTCCTATGATATTTATCATTCAAAGGGTTATACCAACAACATAATTCACAATTCCTAAATCTGCTACAACACCAACAATGACCCACAAACCTTGTTCTTTTCTTTTATATTGCATATAGTCTAGAAATTTCATACTTTTGATCAAATTGTTTTGGGGTTAATCCACCATTTTTTATCTTTATTAAGGAAATAATATACATAATTATTCTTCTATATACCATTTATATAATGGTAGTCTTTTTATTACTTATTCTCATCTATACTAGTACAAGTTTTTATTTTAACCCTGCACTTTTCATGAAAAAAATTCAGAATAATCATGAAATTTTGATATGGACGATACCTTATTCTTTGATATTTATTTTTAAAGATCTTAAAATGTCTTCATGATATTATTTTCACATAATAGATTCCTTTTTAAAAAATAATCCTCTTAATTTTTTATGAAAACATCTCCACACTTATTTGACTGTGAAGACTCAATATGTTTCATTTACAAATTATCCAACTTGATTTCCAATTCTAGACACTTTATATTGTGGGAATTATTTTTATCTTCAGTAATTTTTTTATCTTTTCAGTCCTTACTGATCTTATTAATACCCTCTTCATGAATTATAACCTTATCTATTAATAATATGTCAAGCTCATTGATCCTCTTAGATTTTATATCCAATTATACATTCTTGACATTAATGTTATTTTTAATAATTTCTTTCAATGAATGGATATTATTATAAAATTATTAAGTATCCTCATACTTCTCTTGGAGTGTGTTGAGACACTTATATTAAAATTTAGAGTATCCTCCTTTAAGATCCTCATAATCCCCTTCTTTGATAGTAACTTGTTTAGAGAGATTTATACAAGTTAGAGCTCTTTCTATCAAAGCTTTATCGAAGTTATCTATATCACCTTCAAGATGAGTGATCTCTTACTGATTAATTTAAAAAATATTAAAAATTATAGAAACTAATTCATTGGGTAATTCATGCATTATATCCTTTAATGCATCACTAGATAAATATGTTGACATATGATCACACCCACTTGATTATTATTCTCATAGAAAATTTAAAAATGAATATTCAAATACCTTATGATCACTTGATTCCCTTGACCCCACTAAGTAATTAATGATATCTATATCATTGGGTTTTTAAACAACCATTTTTTCATCTCCAACAATTTTAGATCTAGATTTATCATTTCTTGGAGGGATTTAAACTTCTTCCTATTTTGAAAAGAGGGGAATATTTTTTATCTTCTTCTTCTCTTTACTTTTCTTGTTCAAAAAATTATTAGTAGAAACTGATTTCTAATTTTACATAGAAATAAATTCTATAAAACTACACTTCATAAGGATTATAGGAAATAAACTTAAAATCTCCAAATAGAATAATTTTAATTTGAGAATCATATCAGAGGTGAATGTCATGACCCGACCCACCAAGGCTTACCTGGCCAATATAAGGATGGGCTGCAGCTACCCCAAGACCACCTCCATAGGCCAAGGGATTGAAAAAAGTGCATAAATGAATAAATAATATGAGAGGTATTTTACTAATATACCTATATTAATTCACACAACCATCTATATGCACAATTATAGAGAAATAAAATAAAAAACTACAACATTAAGGGTAATAATCATGTATGTAACAACCTCTAGGGAATACAAAAGAGTATGACATCATAATCTGAAAAGTAAAGGGAAAAAATAAAGGAAAAACTAGAAAATATGTCCCAACCTAATAATAACTAAAAAATTTAAATTATGAGAGAGATCAGCTCCATATCTTCAAGCCCCAAACACCATACATGATAAAACACTAAAAAATTTAAATTATGAGAGAGATCAGCTCCATATCCCTATTTTCCTCTAAAATCACCTCTAACCTATCCATCATCTTCATAAGACATGACACATGCATGAAAATCCCATGCAGGGGTGGGTATATATATACCCAGTAAGATTCCTTGAAAAAATGGAGGGGTAGAAATAAGAGACATAATAGAAATAGATATCTCAACCCATATAAATATTGAAATGAAATCCAATACATAGATATACATATATTCTCATAAAAGAATCCAAACCAAGAGAGAATGGGGATATCCATCGCATAGCCCAGCCTAGGACAATGAGTCTACATAAAAATAAAAAGATACATCATTGATGCTGACACACGCTTGTCATGAATTGTGGAAAAAATTATTAAATCCTCTAAGGTTGTCATAAAAAGTGGTAAACAGAATGTCATTCTCTAAGGAGCAGTGTTTTAATCTAGGTGTCAATTGAGAAGATTAAAAAACAATTTTAAATGATTTAAGAAAGAAAAAGGGGGTTTTATAAGGTTTTTGAATTTATAATGAGATAGAAGTAATTGGATTTCAGGTTGGGTTTTCTCTTTTGTGATGTCACCATAGTTTCTGAGAAAATTTGAATCTATTGGTTTTAGAAAAAATAATTAAATGAATTGAATAAAAATTGTTTCTTCAATTCACATTTGATTTAATTATTTAACAAAGTGTATAAATCTTAATATAATGTTATTAAATACTTAAGAAACACAAAATTTGGTATTGATTTTCCCTAATTAATAAAATTAGTCTATCTTAATTTATTCACATGTTTTAGAAATCCCTAAACCACTCCCTTACTTGATATTCAGGAAAAATTAATCAATTGGTGTAAAAATTAAGTAAATCAAGAAAGTGTAGAATGATATTTAAATAAAAGAAATTTAATATTTAATAATATATTAAAATATAATCACATTTAATTGAAATTCAAAAATAAATTAAATTGAATACCATTCATTTAAAAGAAAATAATTATATTGATTGAAAACATTCAAAAACTCAAACATCACAAAATGGGATTCCCCTTCCCTTCATCCAATCACTAAGGATTCTCAAACTCCATGCAAGAAGGGATCATAAAATTTGAATAAAAAATAAACATGGAAGAAATAAATATTAATTAATAAGAAGGGGAATAAGGGAGTGTTGTTATCCTATTGTATTATTTCCACCAGATGGAATGGGATGGGAAGGAATTATTTGGTAGGGAGGAGCTCCCCTCCTTTTATAGGTAGAATTTTTTCTTTGAAATTTGAAGCATATTATCTCACATAAATTATCAATTCACATATTTTATTCTTAATTAAAGTTGTGAATAAATTTTTTTTCTTGTTCACTCTAAAAATTTGAGCATAATTAGCCACTAGATGTAGGAGTTATGAATTTTTATTGGTTGAAAATTTTTCTAGTTGAGATTTCCAAGAATATTCTTTTAATGTATGTCATTAAATTTCCACTATAATGGATTAATATCTCCATGAAAGTTAATTTAATAACGATTCAAGGAGTCCTATTTTATATCCTAGTGGAATCACCTCAATTGGAGGTGTGTATCTAGACTTATGATTCTGTTACAGAGGTGGGGTCCATGCTGTCTGCGCAAAATATTTTCTAAAGTAAATGATTTTTTGGACTCTATATGTTCGAAACAGCTCTTGGTCCTGAAGAAAAAGTTGAAGAAAATAAATCTAGTATTCATAAAAAAAAATTAATCCAATTGGATTAAAATGGTAAAAGTTATGACCAAAATAACCTTGTAATAGAAATCTATCAAAAATCCAAAATTAAGCACTTTTCACATTTTAACCCATTTTCATTCCGTAATTCAAATTTCCTATTATTTTAATAAAAAAATTAAATACATGGGTTTTATCGTTGAAAAAAATAAAAAATATTCATTATTAGATTAAAAATATGCACATATATTTGCTCTATCAAATACCCCCACACTTAAACTATGCTTTTCCTCAAGCATAAAATCTCAACATTGAAAATCAGAGGCCCCCAATGTTATAAATATTAAAATTTTAATGAAATATAATAGAAAAAAAAATCAATTTCCAATAAAAATTTTAAATTACACATAAAATATCAATCTAATTTCCCATTTTCAAAGAAACAATAAATTTATGTATTTCACTTTTCCCCTTTGAAAAATGATGGAACTTCTTCTTTCATTCATTCAATCATGTCAATTTATTATCATAAAACATTCCAAATCACAATTTACCTCACTTTTTAATCTTTTATCTCATCTCTCATGATAAAATTCAAGTATAGTTATGCTCATACCATGAGAACATTCTCCTTATCCATAATATTGTAAAATAAATTCTTTCTCTACTATGTAAAGACAAAAATCACATAAAATCATGAGGACTTGCAGTTAAGGATTTATTGACTCTAAGGATTAAGTTTGGTATGATTTGATGCTTTAAAAATTAAGGCTCAATGAGGATCTTAATCTCTTAATTACAATTCATGATATCAAAATTAAAAATTGTAATGAAGTTATCCTCTTAAAAGTAGAAACACCTACTTCCCCCAAAACTCAAAGTAAGGTCATGATAAAAGTAAAGAATAATGAATGATCTGTGTGCTCTCTTGAATATTTTTTTTACTTTTGTACATTTTTTCTTCTTTTTGAAAGTTTTGATTAGATCAAACGTCACACCCATCAACTAACCACATACTATCAAGAGATCATCGGTATGGAAAATGGTGATTTTTGGTTTTCCCAAATCACAACCCATTTTTATCATTTTTATCATTTTTTCCATTTTTTCCATTTTTTTAATTCAAGAGGGGAAAACAATGAACAATAATTAATACATCAATTAAATTTATTTATTCCCACCATAATCACCCCACAAATTCTTCCTTATAATGTATATCATCTCTTCTACCATGACTTCCCTTACCACTACACTTTAACTTTTAAAATATCATGTAAATACCAAGAGTAGGGTATTAATGGGTAAAAATGGATTGAAACGTGGATCATTCCTATACAGTTCATTCATGGTCTCTATGAGATAAATAAGGAATAATTTAAAGGTGGTTTTTAAGGATAGGGGCTTTTCAAAAGATGCATCAATCATTTTAAATGTGTTTTTTTCCATTCAGTAGCTTTGATAAGTTCCAATACAAGTTCTGGTGGGTGGAATGTCCCAAGATCACTCAAGAAATATGATCAACATAAAATAGGAAGTAATTAGTCTAGAAATACTCTTGGTATGAGACATATGATTTGAGACAATCAATCAAGGCATGATTAATAATAAAAAATTAATTCACATGAATTTCAGAAAACCAAATCATGAAAAATGGTTAGGGAATTTCATTTACATGATCTAATTAATTCCTTCAAATCATGAGTCCTCATTTTAATATCCATGATTATCTTTAAAATTTTAATTCTCCAATTTACTCATTTAATAATATAAAAATTGAAATCTAAAACATGGAATCACAGGATTCCTAAGAAACTTATGTCTCCTAGTTCAATCAAGTGGAGTATAATTCAAGTGTGGGCATGAAATTTTATCTTTAAATCTAAAAACATGATTTGGAAGGAAGAAATGTCGGGATTTTAAATGATAATCATAAAAAGTGAACTCCCTTTTGACCTAAATATTTTGGTCATCTTCCTCTTCTTCTTGGTCCTTCCTTATGGTTTCCTTCCATGATGGTTCTTGAAAAATCAAAACCACACATACTAGTGTAAGAACAATTCCATTAAAGCTCAAATGGGTGATGTAAGAGGTAACTAAGTCCTAAATCCTAAGAAAACAATGAAACTTGGGTTTCCTCCTAGAAGAGCCTCTAGCTAATGTCGTTAGCTCAACCTCACCTCATGAGAATAAATCAGTAGATGGGTTGGAGAAGATTGACCTACTCCACTAGTTCTTGAGGTAAAATTCCATAGAACTTATTCAGCCTTTGGCCATTTACAGTGAATGGGTTTCCTCCTTATTTTTTATTGAACTGAATGAAACCAAAAGGATATACATTAGTAATAAGAAACAGAACTTCCCACCTAGAACGAAGCTTACCTGGCATTAACTTTAATATGGAATTGTATATTAGAACTTGGTCTCTAGTTTGAAAAGTATTTGGTTGAATCAGTTTATCATGTGCCCCATAGTTCTTTCTTTAAAAATTATTGAATTTTAAAAAGATTATCTTCTAATTTCTTCCATCACCTGCAACTATATTTTTCTCTCCTTACCAGCACTCTCTAAATCCAAATTCACCTTTTTCATAGCCCAGTATGCTTGGTGCTCCAATTTCACCAATAAGTGAGAGATTTTTTCATAAATCAACTAATACAGAATCATACCAATGGGAATCTTGTATGATTTCTGATATACCAATAAAGTGTCTTCAAGCCTTTGGATCCAATATTTTCAGTTCAGTTTGAATACTTTATCTAAAATTCATTTAATCTCATAGTTTGAGAAACTCCTTCTCCATTTTTGTTCTCATCAAACACAGGAAATACATGTTGAATAAGACCCTTTTAAACTCTTCCCACTCCATAAATTCAACCTCCACTATTATCCTCATATTTTTAATCAGTTCCCACCACCGATCAGCTTCTCCCTCTAGGCGGTAAATAGTCAGGGTGACCTTTTCTTGTTCTGAACAACAGAACACAGAAAATATTTTCTTGATAGAGCTAATCTACTATTCAGAAATCAATGGGTTGGTAGATCCACTAAAGGTTAGTGGTATTTGATGCATAAAGGACTCAACAGAATGTTGTTCCCTTCATGGTGAAATAGGTCTCTCATCTTAAATCAATTTATTTCCCATAACTTGATTCAGTTGGTTAATTATTCTATTGAAAGTTTTCATTCTGGCTTCCATCGGAGGGCCGTCAGTGCATGGTCCATTGCAGTCACCATTTTTATGGTTCCTCCTATTACCCTCCATTTTATAAAAGAATAAAACCTTAATGAGAAGCATATTTCATTTATGAATATTTTATATGTAAAGGATTTTTATGTCTTAAAACTTCATCCTTAAACATATTATCCTTTAAAAACAATTACATTTCTCTATAAATCCTTTATAATGATTCATAAAAAGCTTGTGATTAACCAATCATATCCCCCTAATAGTGTCAAACCAGGAGTGTAGCAAGGCCCGTTGTCATCCACCAGTTCCCATTTGAGTCTATCTCAAAGTGGTGTTTTCAGGTTTTACCCCTAGACACATCTGTTTCAGAACCACATCCACTTGTTTGTATCCAGATATGGATTTATTTGTTTATAAAACACTTAATTTATATTTCACCAAAATTCCAAGAAGTTTTACTATATTTAAATTTTTCTATTGGTTTATTCCTAAAGTTTTCATAACCTAATTTCCATAAATAACTAAACTATCCTTTGATACCAACTATGAAATCCTGCCTTTTTATTGCATAACTTTTCATTTCATTTTACAAATAGAGGATCTTTAAAGTCCAGTGTCTTGGAAAAAAGGTACATAATAAAAGAAAAATTAAAACATTATTCTATTAAACTTGAAAGGATTCTTCAAGGTTAATCATATTTACATTTATTTCATCTCATAACCCGGGGACATATATCCAAGGAAAGGGTGAGCAGAAGGCTGAGTAAGGGAAAACAAGTGAAACAGTTTACATGTGAACTCGAGTGATATCAATAAGTACATGAGGAATACCGTAAAGGAATTATAAAGAGGTATATAATAGAAATAATAACTTCAATAATAACTTGAAAATTTGGCTACAACATTTAATTCATACATTCATAATCATATCACCAAGGTCCATCCCCAAGGTTTCAAAAACATTACCAAGGTTATTCACCAGGGTATCATAAAACTTATCATCTATAGAGATTAATTTATTTACCCAATGCATTGGAGTGATATCAAGGCACACCCTTAATATGTATTTATTTTCATGTTAGATACATATATCATAATCCAACATTTTAGAAATAACCCAAAGAGAATAAAATAAATGGGTTTCATATCAAAATAGTGACGTTTTAAAAAGTGATTAAAAACATGATCATTATGTCATTTATAACCCAAAAAAAGGGAATGAGGTATTTATGTATGAAAATTACAGAATAAAATAAATAATTTTTATGTAATGATAAATACCCCTATAAATTAATGTGTTTTGGGTACTTCTATAAGAAAAATAAAAGAATTTCTTGATAAAAAGGGAGAGATTTTGAGATGAACATTCTACAGCATAACAACTATGTAACATGGTTTTAGAAAACATTAAAAAGTGAGAGAAAAAAGGTCACCCATTCATAGGAGAGTAATAATAAATTATAAGTATAGAATAACATGGATATAAGAACATGGTATGGAAATTTTCAATACATACCACATAAAAGAGAACTTGAATGAAAAAAAGAGAAGTTATGAATTGCCTTATGAAAATTCGGCAGCCTAACGACATCGCTTAAAAATTCAGAAAATTAGTTGATGAGATAAAAAATGACTCTCATAATTTGGATATAAAATATACAGAAATAAGGATACAAAATATCATACCTCAACATATGAAAATAGAAATTAAAAGACATAACATAAAATAAGTCTTGACTAAAAGAGGAGGGTGAAAGGTTCCCTTACCATGAAGAGTAACTTCAAAAACTAGAAGGTTGGGACCTTGTGGGCTTGAGGGAACCTTGGGAGGACTCCTTGGGAGGTAAAAATATCAGATATTCATTGAGGAGGAATTTTTAATGAAATAAATGAAGGAATGGGTTGATATTTATAGCAAAAGTGAGGGAATATTTTATTAATTTCCAAGGGACACCTCATTAGTGGTATTTGCAAAACCATGGGTCTGACCATGGTATTTGACTATGGTTTTTGCCACTTGGGACACCTCATATAATATTTTAATCTAAATTATTCAACCAGAATTTTAAATTACATATTATATCATTATGATGTCATAAAACACACCAAAAAATAAAAAACTGTATTTTTACTATTCACTGAAAAACAAAACATTTTATAAAAATCTCATAAATTCACCCTAAACTAATATCGATGTTCTGAATTCAAAAATGAACCCCATTTTATAAAAATAATTTTCTAAATATGAGAAATTAAATTTTTAAGTAAAATCACTATTTGTCCAAAAAATACTAGTACTTAACTAATAATTTCTAAAACAGTTATTTAGTTATACTATTATATCACATTACCATTCAAGATTCCTAAATTATATTTATACTTAATTAAGTGAGGTTACTATTCCATTAGTCATATTACTATTCATAAAGGTAATATTACTATTCATAATTTACTATTCACTAAAAATTAAGTTGATCTTATCAAACTCTAACTTTCTTACTGATCACAACTGTATATTTCCATTTTTGAAAATCATTTCACATTATTAATTATTTAAAATATAAAAATATATTTTAAAATATATTTTTTTCAATATTCTTCAATAATATGAAACTTCTAAAAATTCATTATATATTTATTTTAACATTTGAAATTCAAAAATGATAGTTATTTTTCCATAATAAGAAAAAAATTTATTTATACAAATAGATTACACAAATTAACTAAGGCCTCATTACATATCCCCTTATAACACCTGCATAGGACCGAAGATTAAGGTGTGCAATGGTGATAGAATCTTGGGGTGGCTCAGAATATATTTCTTGAGTGGTGATTCATATCAACTTGAACTTCTCCCAAATGTGGTTATATTCAAGATTAACATGTTGAAGCTCGACTTGGGATTGGTCCAGAGAGAATACCAGTGACACTACCTCCTTCCCTAACTCCGACAGATGGGCTTCGTATGGCTCAAGTATACTGGATGAGGCCATCGACTCTTCTTTCTACATTAATTATCCATTATTATTTATATCTTAAACAACAATTATAATGTTAAAAATTATTATTCTTTCCAACAGTCATATTGACCAATGGTCATATATTGGTCAAAACCCAAAGTTCTCATTCCAATTATATTCACTTCATTAATAAAAGGATATAGTTTTGTTGTATAAGAATTATATAACACACATTTTTCCAGAAAAAAAATATTATTCAAAAGTTTGGGTCGTTACATAGATATTATATCATTACTAAAAAACTATGTTTATGTGATATAAGATATATCTAATATTATTATAAAATTAATTCTAGGCCCACCGGTCCTCGGAATCGTATTCCATCTTAGTGTATGGTTCCAAAAATTTTCCTCAATATATTTTAAAGTCTTACAAGTCAAAAAAATTGTCTATGAATTATTCTATCCTTCAATATTTTCATCCTTAAAAAGAAAAAAACTAAGAAAAAAGGTGGGGATACTGAGCCCACATCTGACTCTCCCTCTCCTAGGATCTCTCTTACTGCTGCATTCTGCCGCATCATACGAACCAAGGGAATGATCCATCTATGTAGGATCCTCTCCTGCCAATCCTTTATGTCCACTAGGTACTCTATAAAGGTGTCTCAATCCTCAAAGTTTAACTTTCCCCAGTCAATAATTTTCATAGGATCATACACGTATCTCATAAACTGCAACACATGGAAGATATTATGCACCCGATCCAACTATGGAGGCAAGGATAAGTGTTAGGAAACCTTTCCAACCATATGAAAGATCTCAAATGGCCCAATAAACCATGAGGATAACTTGTCTTCCTGAAAAAATCTCTGCAATCCTTGACATGGGGAGATTTTTAGGAAAATACGGTCTCCCTACTCAAACTCCAAGGGCCTATGACATTGATCATAATAAGATTTCTATCATCTTTGAGCAATCCTAATTTTCACATAGATCACTTGGACCTTATCCATTATCACCTATACCATATCTATCCCAACAAGTGATACCTCACTGATCTCAGTCCAGGATGAGGGTGGCCTACAAGGTCTCCCATATAGGGCCTAGAATGGTTCCCTACCAATAGTAGAGTAATATATATTTTTATAAGAAAGATATACGAAAGGTAAGTGATCCTTCTAGCTCTGGATAAAGTATAGCATGCAAGCCCTCAACATATCCTCTAGCACCTAGATAATGTTCTCAGTCCGAACATCTATCTGGGTGTGGAAATATATACTCATTCTAATCCAGGTGTTTAATAACTCCTACATACCTCTCCACAACCGTGACATAAACCAAAAATCATAGTTGGAGACAATCATCGATGGAACCCCATGAAGGCCAACAATCTCCTTTATGTACAAATTCCCCAAACTATCCATCAAACTTTTCTCCCTAATAGCAAGGAAGTGCATTGACTTGGTAAGTCAGTAAACTATCACCCAGATGGAATCATGGCCTCTCGCTCTCTACAGAAGCCCTATCACAAAGTCCATGGATATTCCATACCATTTCCACACTGAGATATCAAGTGGCTGTAACAAACCTTATAGAACCTGGTGGACAACCTTTACCTGCTAAATGTGAGGCAACAAGAGATGAACTCGGCCATGCTATGCCTCAGGAAAACACACCAAAACTATCATTTAAGTATCCTATACATATTTCCTACACTGGTATGTACATCCATAGGAGAAGTTTGAAAATCCCTCATCACCTCCTCCCACATCATGACTGGGACCATCATCCATCCCTAGAATAGGATGACATTATTCCCTCCAAAAAATCTATTCGATGAATCTATTAAGGATATCTAATCATGTAGGACCACACAATTGATGTCTCCCAACTAATCCTCCCTCATATAATAAATAATAAGAATAGTCCACACCATTTATTGAAGAAAATATTCACCCTACTTCTCAACCAGAGTCACCTACAAGGAAGACAAATGCTCAGAAGACTCCTCCATCAGGAAAGAACAAGTCTTCCTACTTGGAGAATATGCCACCATGTTTCCCTTCCCAGGAGTATATACTATCTCAAAGTCATAGTCCTTTAGAAACTCAAACTAGTTCCTCTATCTTAGGTTTGGATCTCTCTATGTAAAGGCATACCTGAGACTAAAATGGTTTGAGTAAACAAAAAATAACTCTCCTAGAAGACCGTGCCTCCAAATCCTCAGAGTGATGACTGCCACTACCAACTTTAGGTCATGAGTCATGTAGTTTTTCTCATGGGGTCTCAACTGCCTCATCCCATATGTGATCACTACCTTTATATGCATCAACATGAATCCGATCCTAGATTCAGAGGAATCACAATATACTAAATACTTTACACCCTCCTTCGATAGTCTCATAATAGGACCATTCATTAGCCTCAGGCTCAACTCCTTAAAGGCTCTCTAGAACTTCTTAGTCTAGTTAAACAACTACCCATTCCATGTTATGGAATTCAAAGGGGATGAAATCCTATAGAAGTATATCAAAAACCTCCTATAGTATCCAACCAATCCATGAAAACTCCACACCTCTAAAATTCTCTTGGATGGCTCCCAAACAAGAACTATATCGATCATTATCGGGTCTAGAACTAATCAAAGATTAGAAATGAAATTACCCATGAGGTGAAACTCATGGATCCTAAACTGGAACTTCTAGATCTTACCATAAAGCTGGTTCTTCTGAAACAATTCTTGGAACATACTCAAGTGTTCTCCATTCTCCTCCTCTGACATAGAGTATATGATTTTGTCTTCAAAGAATACAATAAAAAACTAGTCCAAGTACAAATAGAAGATTTGGTTCATCAGATCCATAAACATAGTTGTGGAATTCATCAAACTGAAAGGAATCAATAGGAACTCATAGTGTCCATAGAGAAATCAGAATGAAAACTTCAGAATATTAGCCTCATGAAATATCAAATGGTGGTAGATGAACCTGATATTGATCTTCAAGAACCATATCGCACCTTAAAACTGATAAAAAAGGTAATCAATACTCTTTATGGGGTACTTATTATTTATCTTTTCCTAGTTTAGGTGGTGATTACCAACAAAAATACAAAATCTCTTATCCACCTTTTTCACAAATAAGACCAGATTTACTTAGGGGGACACCCCAGGTCTGATAAAACCCTTCTCTCAAAGGTCCTCCAACTGCACCCTCAACTCCCGAATCTTGGTAGGGGCCATCTGATATGATGTAGAAGATATCAAAGTGGCATGAGGGTGAAATTAAATGCATAAATCCTTCTTCTACCTTAGAGGTAGTCCCAAAATATCCTCAAGTAAGATGTTCATAAAATATTCTATGGATGAAGGAATACAGATGCCTAAAGTTCCCATTATTCCAAGGGATAAACTTAGATACTGATAGGTGATGGGTTTAAACTTCCTACTCACAAGACCCACTCGCTTCATCAAGAGATATATCTCTCCCACAAAGGATAAAATTGTCCTATTTATCTGAAGGCACATGAATTTTCTGTGGTGATATTCAATTTGGGATCAGATTATGGAAAACCAGTCCAAATCCAAGATTAATTCAAAAGGTCTCATCATGATGACCATGTGGTCCCATGAGAAACTCTCTCCACCATGAAATATCTCTCATTATAGGTAGAAAAAAATATCAAAGAGTTTTTCCCTATATAAAACTCAAGCCGAAGTTACAATGATAAAGTCTCAACCGGGAGCTCTAGATCTTACACCAGGAGTAATAAGATGAAATAATAAATAATATGTATGTCTAATATTATTGAATAAAGAGATGTATAAACACAAATAATAACTCTAATCATCTCATGAGTTGTTGGGTTATATACCTTCATAGCCTGTAGCTGCCCACAACCCTAACCACCAACTCCCTAAGACTGATGTGGGATGCCTGGCGGTGGTGGTAGAAATAGCTCATAACATAGTCCACCAAATATAGATCCTAATCCAGGAGCCCCACCTACTCATCTACCAACTTTTCTCTCTCGCGGGATACCTTGACCATGCCTATGAGAACTATAACCACAAAAATCTCTTTTCCATGGTGGTCCATCCACTGTCTTCCTTCCCACCTCAGCTCGTCGGGTTGGGAAATCACATGCTATGTGACATAGCCCATATGATTCATACCATCACCCCTATCTGAGATTCTATGGTCCTTTACACTATCCCTGAGTCACATGACCATATACCGGAGTCTGAGAATGGGTATGCCTCATGTTCCTCGACTCCTATCATCTTCTAGAAACTATATACAACTTAGCCATAGGATTCCCACTAATAGCTCCAACTACACAATGTCTCTCATATTAGAAGCTCTCTATAACCATATCCCAATCCAATACTCCATCATATGTGGTAATACATAGAGGTACCACACTTGAACAAATGTCTTTGCAGAGACCCTACTCGAACTTCCACTCCCGGAAGTAACCATCCCAAATCATGTTGGGGGAGTACCACGTGAGGTCAATGAACCTCACAACATACTCTCTAACAGTCATCCATACCTTATACATCTCTAGTATATCTTGAATCCAAACTAATAGAAATAACGAAGGGTAGTACTCCTCAAAAAACAGATACTGGAAGTCAAACCATGATATTGACAACTCATCATGAATCTGTGTTACTAAACTCCACTATCAACCAACTACTTCCTGGAAAAGGATAGTTTCCATCAAAACTGTCTGATCAGTCAGAGTCTGCACAAGTTTAAAAACTTGGATCATCAACTCAAACCAATCCTCCACTTCCTGGGGATCTGGATCACTGTAGAACCTTAGTGGCCTCTGGTGTTGGAACTCATAGAATACGCTAATCCTACATACATCCTAATACTACTCTACTAGTATAATATACTAATTAATAGGTGGGGGTGTTTATACCTACCCACCTGGAGGAAATATATCACATGATGTCCCTTGAAATGAGGCCTCATCACTCATCAGATCATCATCATGATCCTGAATTGGTAACCTGGTTGGATGACATTGGGAATGCATACTGAAAGTTTAATCTAGATGTACCATCGATAGAAGAGAATATATATATATATATATATATATATATATATATATATATGAGGATATGACTCAAGAAAGATATTAAAAAGACTCAGTTATATATTATTCATGTACCAATGGTCCCTGTAACCAAATTCTCAGTATGCTAAGTTGATAAGTAGGTAGTCAGAGTCTTGGTGAATGGATATGTTGGTCATTGCACCAAAACTGGGTTCCCTAAACTGAAATTTCAACTTGAGAAACTTTGACACCATTTCCATAAGTTCCCAACCAAACCTCATAAGGGGAAAACATTCCAAACACTTTCCCGAGGTCAAACCACACTTGATACCAATATTTTATGACCCAACCCACCGGGGCCCACCTGACTTGCTAAAAGCTGGACTGCAACTACCCCAAGCCCGCCTTCAAATTCTAGGGGATGGAAAAAAGAACTGAAAGGCGTAAATATTATGAGAGTACTTTTCCAAATGTTCCTTTATGAACGAACACAACCATCTCCATACAGAAGTGCAGAGGTATAAATGAAAATATCGCAACATATAGAGTAATAATCATTCATGTTATAACATCTAGGGAATAAAAAAGAGTACAAAAAAATAATCTAAAAAGTAAAGGGAAAAAATACATTCCAAAAAAAAAGATGTCCCAACATAAAAATAACTAGAAAAGTAAATTATGAGAGATCTTGGATCCATATCTCTAATACTTGACCACTGTATGTGGTCAAATGCAACTGAGTATCCCTATGATTCTCTAAAATCACATCTGACCAGTCCATCATCTGCATAAGATAAGAAACATGTGGGAAACTACCATAGAGGGGTGAGTATATATATATACCCAGTATGAAACACTAAAAATTAGAGGGGGATAAATAAGAGACATGATAGAAATAGACATATCAACCCATAGCAATGGAGGAATTAAATCCAATACACGGATACACATATATGCTCATAAAAGAAGCCTAAATGAGAGAGAAAGGGGATATTTTTCTCATAGACCATCCCAAGATGATGATTATACCTTAAAATCCAATGATCCATCATTGATTTCAAATATCATGTATGTTTTTTCAAAGAATTCATATGAAGGAACTAAACCCTAGTGCGATAGGGGAGTACCATCTTAGTGGATAGAGGACCCGCACTCTGATGCGATTGGGGAGTACTGTCTCCATATGCACAATGAGTATTGAAGAATTGTGAAATGGTACAATAGAAGAGTATCATCTTCATGGATAGAGGATCTACACATTGGTTCCATAGGGAAGTACCATCTCTATCTTCACAATGAGTATGGAGGACCCACACCCTAGTGTGATAGGAGAGTACCGTCTCCATGGATAGAGGACCCTCACCCTGATGCCACATGAGAGTACAATATCTCTCTATAAAATGAGTATGGAGGACACATTCTCTGGTGCGATAGAGTATTACCCTCTCCATGGATAGAGCAACCACGCCCTTGTGCCACAAGGGAGTACCATCTCTATCTGCACAATGAGTATGGAGTACCCACAACCTGGTGCAAAAAGGGAGTACCATCTCCATGGACAGAGGAACCGCGCCCTAGTTCCATAGGGGAATACTGTCTCTATCTACAAAATGATTATGGGGGACCCACACCCTAGTGAAATAAAGGTGTACCATCTTCTTGGATAGAGGACCCATGCCTTGGTTCCATAGGGGAGTTCCACCTCTATTTGAACCCTTTAATGATCCTGCCTGATCACTGCCATTATCGAGCATCACCTTAAGAAGCATCATGCTCATAAAATCTCACACCGTATCTAAAAATACATTATGAAGGCCACCATCATGTTCTACATGGGAAAACACTCAGGACAAGCAGATCACAATCCCAAATCTGACTCCATGAAGGAGATACAGAAGGTAGACGATTCATAAAGAGATACATGACACGTAAAGGGTCCACATGACATGTGGCACCACTCCTTTTCCTACTTGTGTCCTCACCAAAACATGAATCACTGACCATGTAGTTATGTACGATGTGTAAGGGTACTACATGGCATGTATTGACCACCCGGGTTGAGCCGTGTTCCCTTGGATGTGCCCATGTCCTACGGGTCGTGTCCCTGTACACTGGCCATGTGCTAGTACATGGCGTATGCCCCACCCTACATAGAAGGTAGGGCCTCATGGGATCCTGGGAATGTAATCATTATACACACTGAGTTGTATAGCTATGATTCACATGATATATGGTCTCACCACATGGAATGTTATATTTAACTCCATCGTGAAACCCTATCCGCTGCAGAAACCAGACTACACGAACTATGTTCTTTGTTCTACATGGCGTGTAGTAATTTTTTTTTCTTGAAAGTTATATATTCTCTATAGATTCCAGATATGATTCTCACAATACAAAAAACGAAGTTTGACTAATTTTTTTTGGTAATCACCTCAAGATATCGATTATGGTCCTCCGGTGGTTGGAAATCGATTTTCTGATCCTTTTCTCAAAGCTAACACATGCCTTGTTCACTTCCCATTATTGTTACTTATCCTTATACCTAATTTTGGTGTATCCCTCACTCTAAAAAATTACTATTAATGTTTATACTTCCATCCCAATAATTTTATGTTTGTAGTGAAAAAATTCGAAGAGACTTATTCAGAACTACTATAAGGTTATTTATACTCTGATTCCCTTATTCTTCTTCTATTATTTCACTTTCATAGTAGCATGCAAGTATTTATTTACATATTTTGTATGGAAATAGAAATTACCTCATATTCCTTATTTATTCTTCATAGTATAAATATCCAAGTTCTATATTTATTTCTTAGAAGCAATGATTATTAATTCATCTTCTTTATTCTTCTTATTCCTATGAAGCTACTTTGAACAACACCTCTTCTCTTTTTCGATTCTTTAAATTTAGTGCAAAAAACCTTCAATGGTTCTTATTATTTTTCTTCAACACACAAGATTTTGTCTTTCCTAATGGTGTGTTCAATATTATATTATTCACCAACTTTTACACATAGATATTCTATAACAATATTAGCATTAGATCACTGTCCTTATCTATTTATTAAATATATAATGTATATTGTACAGAGGCTCTCAAACACCAATTTTCCATAGATATTCAATGAGTTCTTAGTTCTTCACTCTTAATTTATTTCTTCACTTTAATGTATGCATATAAAATACTTTACATAGTATACTTACTTATGTTTGAATTATAATTTTAAAACCAAATTATCTAACTTCTTTAAACTATCTCCATAACTTCTTCTGTATCAATTCAAGCCACTAGATCTTGTTGATCTTATAGATACCATTTATAGTTCCCAAATAAACCTCATTGATCATATTTGAGATCCCTTGAGTCATTAATGATTCCACATCATAAAAAATGACCATAAAAAAAATCAAAATCCCTGATACTTCTTCCAATATAGTGTGGCACAGATTAATTGACCGTTTTGTCTTCAAAATTCCTTGTACCATAGATATAGTTCTTCTGAATCTGGAAATTTTGATTTGTTACCCTGGATATTGACCAAAACTTCTTCTACCATGGGCGTGGTCTCTTATATTAGTAATTTTGAACTTCATATCCACCTATTTATTATGAAATACTTCAACTACCACCTTAAGTGTAATAGATTTTCCACTTTTCATAGGTATAATGGAAATCCACTAGATTTTTGGATTAGGTAGTTTTACACAGGCACATCACCAATGATCCACTACCATTAAAAAATTATCATTAATAGACATGGACTTCCCAGACTCTTATCCATATTTATGATGACCACCACTAGGGAATGACCTTTTTCTTGTTGGAAAATTCCTTCACAAAATGTCCTCCGCCATGGACATGGCCTTAGATGGATTCACCAATTTTCCAATATCCTTTAATATTTCTTGAAATTTCTGAATCATGACAAACTAATCATGATGTTTATAAAAATTAAGATCCTTTCATATGCAATCATCTAATTTTTATTTATCCAAAAATCCATATACAAACCTTCATCTCCATATAACTCCAAATCCTTAAATCACTTTTTATTTCAATATATCAAGTAATTCCAATAAAAGAACTTCAACACCAACCAATCCAATATTCTAAAGGTTTTTCATCCAATATTACAAGATATATAGACACCTTGGGAACTTATTCTCTACTTCAAAAATATTGGATACTTTAATAATAATAAATAAATCATAATCACTATGATTTTTATTCACTTCAATTACTTCTTCAACATATTTATCATTAGTCGTTGAAAATAATAAATAGTGATTGAAAATATCATTGTTAATAAATAAAACACACCAAATTGGTATTAACAACTATTTTAAGACTCATACTTTTAAATGAGTTTCTAAAATCATTCCTTGATAACCGAGTGATATTTTCCATATATGAATCTATATATTTATTTTCATATTTATTTAATTTTAGTAATTATTTTACCATTAAGATAGATAATATGAGAAAATATACTTACTTGATTTTTTCCATCCTATAAGCGTAATTTCATCATTTGGTTGTGTTTAGATTAGTTTTCAATTATAATTTATCTCAAATTTTAAATGATGAACGAACAAGATGATTTTTTCATGCCTAAAGCACAAAAATAAACTTTTAATTAACCATGTGTTCCACAAAGGGATGATAAGTTATTCCTCTTCTAGTTATCCACCTATTAAAACAAAAATGGTGAGTGTGAGTAAAAAACATATAAAGAAATTCCAACCTTTAAATTATTTATTATAAAAATTAACACTAATTCAATATAAATTATTTTATACTTTATATAATAATTTTTTAATCCTAAAAAATTAATTAAACCCTAAAAATCAGGACTATGTCAAAGTCAATCATATGTATACCAAAAGTATTTTTAGATAGGGAATAACTATTCATGTTAACAGAGACCACATGATATATTCTTGTTATAACCAGATTCCAATTAGGGGTATTAATTAACAAATCCTCCCTTATAGTGTCAAGGAATGATTTAATATCTATGAAAAATATAAAAGAGTGTGTAGATATGGAATCAACTAAATCATGATTTTACAATCAAGGTACATATTATCACAACTTAAGGGACTTCAAATTAAGCTATAGTAATTTCATAAGTAGGGTCTTACTCTATCATTATATTCTAAGGAATATTCCCTTGATAATTAGGTTATTGGTTTGAATAGTGTCTTATCTCCTTACATTTTAAATACTGGATATTGGTGGATTCTTTCTTACAATTACATTCATGAGCTAGATGAACCTATTTATATACTTGTAATAGAATCCCATTCACTTTAAATAAATTTTAGGTGTTTATTTCTATAATTATCACATAATGAAATTATTATCCTTCCATTATTCTCCTTAAAATCGCTTATTTTTCCTTGGTTCATAGTCATCATCTTATTATCTTGATTTCCTTTGAAAATATATGATTTGGAAAATTATTTCTTTGGTATGATGTCACTTGATACCATATCATCATATGATAAAAACATTTGAGAGACTAGTGACCTTATAAGTCTTGGATTAAGACCATAAGATAAACATTAAATATTATGTTATGGTTTACATATATATTCTATATAAAAATTTACTAATATTGAAAAGTTTTCCTTATAATTATCATTATTTACTCTTCCTTTTATCTTAAATTAAGTAATTTTATATCCATATCATGTTGTTGCTCTCAAGGAAAATACTTCTCAAATAATATTAGCTTAAAATTATTCCATTCCATGATATCTATTTCCTCCTCCTCATTATTTTTAATTAATGGTCACTATTTATCATCATCTCCCTTTAATCGATAAACTGTTAAAATAACTTTCTCCATTAAATTACTTCTCAAAGCTAGAAATATCTTTTCCAGGGACTTAATCCATTGCTCAACTATTAATGGATTAATATTTACATTAAATTATGAAGTTTTTTGACACATGAAGTGTCCCAAAATCATTGAGTCATGATATAAAGTAACTTTTTTGTTTCATATGTGCAAGGTTATTGTCCATAACCCACTTCAACTTCCCTAATATAGTAATAATCTACTCACCTCTAAAACCATCCATGTTGACTTTCTTCATATGTAAATACCTATATTGATTATGAGTGTTGATATGTTTTCTATTACATCCACTAGGCTCCATCTCTAAAAAATAGAATACACTTAGCTATCTTAAATCATTATGAATATTTAGTTATAATATAAAAATTCCTAATAAGTTCTTGAACATTATTGGGGTTTATCATAGTGTCACAGTTTCTATGTTCTTATAAAATCTAGTTCCCAATGTTCCACTAAAATTTATTTTATACCAACTATAAAAATATCAATTATAGTAACCCAGAGTCGATATTTAAATTATTACATTAGTAAAAGATATAAGATATCTCATCCCAAAGGATCAAATATTTTAGTATTATTGGGAGACCAGATACATATATGATTTCCATATTGCATTGGAAACATAAAACATATCATATAAACTTCTTGAAAACTTTTTTATTAATTTATGTATATCCTAGATATATTTCAAAGATCCCTTCTATATACCCTAGGTAAATGAAAAAAATAAAAGGATAAATATTTTATATATTCAATAAATTAATTATGAAATATATTCATGTATAATAAAATCACATGGAAAAAAATAACCGATTTCATAATGATGGAATGCATAATGATGGACATGTCAATCCTCAATCCAAGACATCATGATTTTACCATCAAGGCCTCATTCTAAGACATCATAATTATATGGTTAGTCAAAAACAAAGATACCCATTATAGTTTTCCTCATGAGGCATAATTGATTCATCAAACTTCAATAATGGACCCCATGTCTCACTTATACATGTCCAATGCATTCCTAAAGTATTGAAAGAACATTACAATTCATTATCATAATGTCTTAACAATCAATAAATAACCATATTGAATTAAGTATATGGAACATCAAATTTTCTACATTCAATGAAATAAATTTGTTACTAAGATTCATTTATTTCAAACCATATATAATAATGAGTGTACATTTTAGTTAACATTGAAATTATTCTAAATATATTAATGGTATAAAAGAACATGAACATGAAGGATAAAAATAATATCAAAAATAATGATGGAGAGTGATAAAGAACTTAGAAAAAGTAAATGTGTGTAAAATTAGGTATAAAACATAAATTATTAAGGGATGAAAGGATACAATCAATTCATTATAAAATATCTTTTTTATTAAATTCATTTTCTTTGTAAAATTAGAGAGGAAAATATAAGCGAAACTTTGAAAATAACTTTCTTAAAACTTTTTTAACTTGGTTACAAAAAATAAGTTAAAAGTTACTTCTAGAACTCTTTTCATGAGGTTTCAAGAATAATTTTTAAAACACTATTTGTAAAATATTTTATAGTAAATTAATATTGAAAATAAACTATGCTTAAGTAAGACAATGTGGAGTGGGAGATAAAAAAATACATAAGTGAAATGAAATCCATTATCAAATATTTTAAGAAAATAATATCCTTTTCTTTTGGTATAAAATAAAAAATACATAGATTAATGAGAAAATTATTTTATTTGAAAACTTTATAAAATTATAAATTAATAATCATAAGAAATAATATTAATTATGGTATAAAAAGGTGTTCAATCAATAAACATTAAAAAATATTCTTTTTTTACTTTTGTAAAGAGAGTCAAAAGTGACCCATAAGGAAATTTTTTAAAAGGATTCATTTTTAAACATTTTTTAAATGATAAAATATCTTTTAAAATTACCTTAAATAATTATTTTATTATATATAATAACATTTTTGAAACAAAATAAAGAACATGTATATGGAAGAAAAAGATTTGTAACCAAAAAGAAGAAATGGGGTCGAGTTTGCTTAAAAATATTATTTAAATATTTTTTATTAACACATAGAGGAGAATTGTAAATAATGATTGAAACCCATATTAATAACTACAATTTAATAAAATAAAATATAAATAGTATATAAATCCCCCAATGAAAATTTAAACATAAATAATACCAAATAAAAATGAGATTGTAAAATAAACCCTTACCTTGGATTCCTGCTTGGTCGTATGCATTACAACATCAGGTATAATAAATTTATCATTATTATTCATTTATATTATATCCATATTTATATATATATTTCTAAATATCATTTATTCATAATTTTTTTACCCATTTACTCATAATTCTTTGTTAAAATCAATTATTTAGGTGTTTTCTCTTCTGTTTCTCATGCATTTTTTGATTTATCCATTTCAGTCCATGAACCTTGTACATTGTTTCATCACCATTTAAATTTTAATCATGTAATATATATAATATTTATACATTAAATATACTTTTATAACCATCCTTGTAAGGTGATAATTAAAAATGAAAAACATTGTTCATGGAGGTGGTAATCTGTATATACGAATGGGTGACATTTTCATTTTTCAAAGAAAGAAATAATGTTAGATAATGATTTATATTTAAAGTAACTTAATTATTTATTAAATAGGATATTTATTAATTAAATATATCTATATTACTAGTTATGTGAGGTGTTTATGAAAAATGATATATGTCGCACGATTGACACTTCCATTTTCCAATGGATGGGAGAGAAAGAAATTAGATAATAGTATATATATATATAATCATAATTATTTCATAAATATTATATATATTCATTTAATACATATATATAACCATCCATGTGAGGTGGTGATGAAAAATGAAATACATCGCCTCATAGAGGTAGTAGTTCGCATGTACGCACGAGCGATGTTTTTATTTTATATTGGATAGAAAGATGATAGAAATTGTTGTATCATAAACATAAAAACATATAATTATATTTAATATACTTATTTAATTATATTATTATGGTTATAATATATCTTAAGGAGTTGTAAGAAGAAAGAAACTTGAAAGAAATTGATTAAGAAAATTACATATTTCTTGGATATCCTCATTTGGATCACACCTTAAATCTTATAAGATCAATATTTTGGTAAAAAAACCTATAGAATGTTAAAAATAGAGTTTTAGATGATTTTTTGTAGGTATTTTTCAAGATAGGGTGGTTAATACATGTGAAGAAGTGAGGAGAGGAAGGGTCCTTTTATAGGTGAGGGGAGTGGTACCTTTGTAAATACCCTTAACTTTAAATAATATAAATGCCATTATTAATGGAAATTGGATAAAATTTATCAAAAATTAGATTATAAAATGATTTAGGATTAAATTCACACAAAAAATCAAATATATATAATATTTTTGTTATATTTGAAGCCTTATCTCTTAGTTTAACCCCCTTTAACCCATTTTAACCTTTACCGTGTTGACTTAACTTTTACCATGGTAACTATTATTTATGACCAAAAAAGATATAGAACTTTCTAAAAACATTGAATATTATGATTTAAAATATGGAATTAATTTTAAAATATTAAATTTCTATAGGTGTTAAAAATTAATTTTAATATAAGTATGCAAAACACAATAAAAAATAGTTTTTAGAAAAATGCATTTTAAGTATAAAAATAAATATACACCAAATTCTTCCATAGAATTAATTTCTAGGGAATTTATTGGATTATGGATAAAAAATAATATTTTAATGAACTTAAAATCAATCTAAAACTGAATTAATCGTTTTGAATACTTAATTAAAGGAAAAGGGCCAAAATAGTTTTTTTGTTTGAATACAACATAACTTAGGTTCCAAAAAGTCAATAATGTGTTTTAAAATTCAACATAATAGTTTTAAATGATTTATTTTACTCCTTTAATAAATATTTGGTTAATAAAAATTTTAAATATATCTTTAATCCTTGATTATATCATAAATATGTCATAAAAATTATGGTATTTGTAAAAATGATATTTTTCGTTATTCACCTAAAAATATACCATTTTAGAAAAATCTAAAAAATTAAACCTAGGATAATTTTGAAAATTAGAATTAATAAATGATTTAAATGAAAATATAAAATTAAAATCCTAAAATTAATAAATTAATATTTTAAATGAAAATATAAAATATAAATAAAATATTATTTTATAGAAAAATGACCTTTTAAACGTTAAGTGTTCATAATATTATTTCATATCAATTGTTAATTATATAAATGTTAATATATTAGTTCATATGTTTAAATATTAAATATTAACATAATAATCTTTTAAAAGTGATTAATTTAAATGATTAAATACATAACGCTTTATTAAGATAGTTCCTTGAAAAAAGAACCATTTTTATCATTAAATCATATTAATTATTTATCATATAAATATAATATTTTTTAATTTATTACTGTCTTTTTTTACCAGAGGTTTTATTCTTTTCATAATATTTATATTAATTTTCATATAATATTTCATGACTTTTTTTATTTCAGTTTTCTGTGTTTAACAAGTATTCAACATAGTATTTATTAAAAGAGGGATTATATAGTGATATATCTAGGTGTTACACTTATATTTGTTGCTTTCATAGTTAGTGAACTATTCCTCATTAACTTTTTTAATCAGAAATTTTTCATTAGATTTAGTATAATTATCAACTTCCACTTCATCCTCATTATTTTCATCATCCTGAAACATTGATAAGAAATTTCTACTTTTGAATTTAGAGAAGTTATTACCTTTCCCCTTTAAATAAAATTTTAACTTATCAAATTTTGTATCTTTTTTCATTGAGGGACTCCATGAACACTCATCTTAATTTTCATAATATTATTCTTATTTAAACTTTATAAAATGTTCTATAAAATGTGTAATAGATCCACAACTAAAACACTTCTGTGAAGGATTTCACTTTAACTTTACTTTTCCTTTTCTCACGCTCTTGAAAATGAGTGATAAAAGTTGTAAAAATTATTTTCAATATAATCTTCTTCATCTAAATATTATTATGTAAAAACTAATTACTCTATACTCTACTCTTATTTAAAATATTTAAATGAAATTTATTTTTCATCCTTACCATTATTCTTGAAGACACTTCCCTTCTACATCTCATAAGCAATTAAAATACCATATAGATCATCCAATGTGAGTATACCCATACCACAATATTTATATGATGAAACCTCTATATAAAAATTGTATAGTAAAATTCATATTATCTTTTAGATAGTCATAGTATCATCCAACTTCTTACCAAAACCTATAACATTGATAAAATTTTCATTAACTCAAGTGAATAATTTATCCACTATTTTATCTTCATTCATTATAAGATCTTTATATTTCAACCTACAGATATATAGTTTGGATTGCTTCACTTTTTCATTTCCTTCATATATGTTTTATAATTTATCACAAATATCCTTTTCTATATTTATTCCTTTTACTTTAAGTAACTCATTTTATGAAAGACACAAAAAATGGTATTTTAATCACATTTATCATTCTCTAAGTTCCTTTTTATCAATTTTTTCTATAAAAAACCGTCAGAACATGGAATAAAACCATCAATTACAACCTCCAAAACTTCAAAACTAATGGATATTAAGTACGAAAGAATCCAATATTTCTATATATAATATTTTTTCCCATAAAAAGTGGGAATCCCCTTACTGTTCACTAAATTAAGTTTTTCCAACTTCATAGTGTAAATTTAGTGACTAAATCTACAAACATATAGAAAATACCTCTCTTCACATTCTAAATAATAGGTTATATTCAAAGGAATCCAAAATGACCTATTAACACTTGAAAAGTATCCACAAGATGAGTAAGAATTCACTGATGGGAGAGGCTGAGATGAATCAATAAATTCAATTTCTTTTTATGTTTCTTTTAGAAAGAACCTTCATTACCTATTAAAGTGAATGTTTATTCCATTTTTACACACACAAAAACACAACACGGTAGACACAATAGATTTCTACAAGTTTCACTACTCAAAATAAGTATCTAATCCTTAGCATGATCCAGAGTGACTTGAGATCATATAGTCCAATAATATCCTCATGTGGATCATAAATGAGTAGGGTTTATCCTTGTTATTGTGATATATAAAATTTCTCTCAATTTGTATAAGGTTATCCCAACAAAATAAAATATATAGATTTTTTCCAATAAAAAGAGATTATTCAAATGCAGTAAACTTCCATCAAGTCTTATCTATACTACTTATTATTATCTTTCCACTTCTTATATTATTTTTATACTAGAATAGTAGAAATTAATCTATGCTTCCTCTCTTTCTTTGTGAATATTTTATTTTTTTAATGCATCACATTCATTACATGGCTATAGTTTACTACTTTAAGTTCAAATTTTAATTTAAAATTCAAATTCAATCTAGTAACTTTATTTAAATACTTATAACTTCCACCACTTCCTTTTTATACTTTAGATCATTAAATAACTTTTAATTAACAGTTATATGATTAGAGATATTAGATACTAAGTATTGATAACCCTTGAGTCATCAATAGAGCCACAACATTATATTTACTCAAAATCTAGAATTCTCTTATGACTGTGGATTTATCTCTCTTCACCATGTTGTGTCGTACTCCATTTCAATTACCATGGATCTCTATTTGGTATGTAGTATACCATTTTGGAAATTTAACATTGATCATGGATTTCAATATGGTGCATCATATTCCATTTTAGTCTAACCACTCTAAAATAATTTGGAAAAAATCTCAACACACCATGTTCCATGGCTTGTTCACCCCTTATTATTTTATATATGATTGATTTATCACACCATGGATTATGCCATGACTTGGAGATCCTTGTCCCAAACCTCATTCAAATCCCATGATGTTTCACTCTATATTAATAAGTCTATTTTATGTTTCAAAAACTTCTCAAAATGTCCACCATTTCTTCACCTTGGTATGGGACTACTCATTTTGATTCCCAAAAATTACATCAATATTTGAAAAAGTGAGGAACCTTTTGTATCATAGATAAAAATATTAAATATCAATCTCTATATGATGATTTTTCTAAAGTTTCAAAATCACATGCCAACTACCAAATATTCAATAATGATGTGTATGAGCCTTACTACATCTCACATGGAAACCACTCAAATAAAACACCCATTGAAATGGACATTTTAGAAATCATGTCCACATTTCCTTGCTGTTCCATGTTATCCATTACAACATGGTGTAGTTATAACTTTTTTATTAGACCATAACTTGTCAAAATTTCCATGTTCTGAGTATCTAATCCATTTTCTCTGTTCTGACCAATAAAACACCTATATTGTGATTGATCATGGTGTGGTGATGTCACTTTTACTTCAAAAAACTTCAAACATGTCTTTTAAACCTCAAAAATTTCTTCTATATTATTTTAAACATTCTATGTTCTTTTCCTTAAATTAATCATCATGAAACACATGAGTTTGAACATGATTTATATATTTCCAAAAAAATTCAACACATAAACAAATCCAATTCTTTACTCAATATATTCTCAAGTCATTGTATAAAAAATATAAAAAAACATATCTTGGTATAAAAAAGTGTCAGAACTTAGATCGATCTTAAGGAGTTTTAAAATTTTAAATTCATTTTCAATTAAATGGTTTTATAATTCTGGATTTAAAATAATTTTAATTTTTAAAATTGTATTTTCATTTTTGAGTGAAACAATGTGATTTTAAATGTAAAATAAGATTACAAAAAATAGTAAGTGGATTTTAAAAGAAAAAAAAATTAGTCTTGGAGATGGAGACATTAATTAAATTCAATCTCCCTATATTTATTCTATTTTTTCTAAATATTTATATTATAAAAAATGATTCTTAGTTCTGGATTCATAATCATGAATCATACACTAATATGATAAAATATAAGAGGTTCTTCACTACAATCAGAGTAAATAAGGTCATTCTTCAAATACAAATAAATAAGTGTTCAATAATATCTTATTTAAATATTCAATGAAATATATACCATGCTTAAAACCTCAATATATTGTTGAGAAATTTTAAAAATACAAATTCAATTGAAATCACTCTTATTAAGTGTTGATTTCACATAATTACACTAAACAATAAGAAGAATTCAATTGAAATAATTAAAGGAGTTGAAAGAAAAATAGGAATTATTAAAATGTAAATAGAGTATGAACATACAAAACAACTTTATTTAGATTCATACCATTATATATAATTGAAATTAGTAGAAGATAAAAGTGTATATACATTAAAATAAATTACTATGGCTTTACCAAGGTTTGGTCATCAAGTGGTTTAGCTTTTCATGGATGTTTACATTGGTTTCAAAATCTTCATCATCTTCTTTCTGGACTCAAGATACAAATCAATAATTTTATTCCAAAATATGAGGAAAATATCTCTCTCTACTAAACCAATATATAAAATAACCAATAGAATTCAAGTATTTAAATAAATAAGATAAAATTATTATGATAATTTCAAATTTCATTAAGAATATACATGGAAGCATCTTATGTGGTTTTGGTCACATAATGTGAGTGTAATTTAATGAATTTAACTAACTCTTTTAATTGAATTTATGATTCACTATGCCATATAAAGTATCTACACAAAATAATCCATTGAATAGATAAAAAATAGAGGTTTATATTGACTTACATTAGAAGATAACCACTTAAAATAATCTAACCCAACTTATTACACCAGTTTAGATTAGTAAAAAAAAAGTAAATTAATCTATATTTCTTGCATATTTGGAAAATATAATGAATTGGTTTCTATCAAGCACCGATTAATCTTTTAGTCCTAATTGGTATCCTCTTCATCTGGAACCTACAACAGTATGAAGATGCTCATCCATCTAGCGACAACAATGAACAAATATATCTAGTCTATATTTTTATATTCTAACATGAGATATACCAAAACCACAGGAATCACCAAACCTTTATCTTCAAACTTGGTCAACTTGTGAACAACAACCTTATTTGAACAAGATACTTCATACTTAATGTTTTTTTCACTAAGAATCTATAATTGATCTAGAATCCAATTTTTTTTAACATATCTATAAACCACATCAACACTAGATCCATTTTATCTCAAATTAATAACAACATAGATTGAACATTCCAACATTCTAGTGAACCCAACTCTAGCTCGAGTTATAAAAATTCAAATTCCTAACTCCATCCATATTCATATTTGATGTAATGCTAAATAATGAACCTAATAATGAATTCATGTTCCTTTTGAAGTAATGAAAATGAAAATAGTATCTCTCTAGAGAAGATCGTACTTCATCACTTATTTTATATAGGCTGATCAACATACTTACTTCACTATTTTTCAGTGATCCAATGATTATGGATTAATGATAATCTATCTACCATAAAATACCTAACCCTAGATCCAAAGTTTTTTTTACATTACTCATCATTAGGATTAGGCTCATATTTCAATGGTATTAACCATTGGGCCTAGGATCTTTGATAAGCCGACCATATCAGTTAGCCCACTAAGTTATCAAGGTTTAATATGAGCTGTAGAACAAAATCTTCATAGCCAAATATGCATAGTCCTTTATTCCGATATTCAATAAATGTTATAAAAGGTATTATTCTATAAAAAATTTACCAACCAAAATCAAATTAAGATCTCATAAAATTTAAACATATATTAAACTTCATAAAATTTACATATTAAAATGAAATATTTAAATTCACCAAAACACACACCAAAATTCAAAACACATATATTTATTATGATTAAAGGAGTACAATGGGGTTATTTTCTTTGTAAAATAGTTAAAATATGTCACAAATACAACTTAATTAGTGATAATCTATTCCATTAAAATTTATGTATAAATATTACCTCCCATGGAATTATATTCCAAAACATGATTTAGACAAGTCATCATAGGCCTATAATGACTTTAAAATGGAAAAATTTACCCCACATATTTTATTTTACACCAATCAATTAACATATTAAACATTTCCATTTTTATTAGCTTATAGAAACTATGAATCAAATACTCCTCCCACATCTATGGTACATGCTAAATTTTAATTTCTTTACTAACTAGTTCCACTTAGTAAGGATCTTAAGACA
Organism: Viscum album; assembly: GCA_963277665.1. Taxonomy (NCBI): domain Eukaryota; kingdom Viridiplantae; phylum Streptophyta; class Magnoliopsida; order Santalales; family Viscaceae; genus Viscum; species Viscum album. The sequence goes on from OY728123.1 coordinate 1,473,270,043, forward strand.
CCTCACGCTCCAAGAAATTTATATTGGAAATACATATATCCTTAATTTAATTTAATTAATTAAAATACTAATAATTAATTATTTATAAATTTAGACCCTAGATTCATAACTTAATTAGTTATGTTATTTCCCTCACACCTTAACATGATCAAAACCCCATGGGAAATAAATTTATGAGAGAATATAATCACTCATTTTAGTAAATAATTCCACCCTTAAATGTTCAACCCATTAATTTTTATTTTAGATGTCCATTTAAAGTTATTTAGATCATTACTTGAGTGGTTATTAAAGTTTCCAATTATCAAAATAAAAATTAAATATCAATAAAAATAACCTTAACTCATAAAAAACCCATTTATACTTAATCATGATGTTCAAACAGCTCAATCCCCTTAGGAACTTAAATAAGGTATATATTAATTTAATATTAAATCATAAAAAATTAGTGAAAATTTATAATAATTTAAACAAAATAAAAATAAACCCACAAGTTCATTCCATGTATAACTAATTCATATCTATCTTGAACAATTAACTCCCCAAAAATTAAACATTTAATTCCATATTAAATATTAATTGGTGAATTCTAATTAATCTAGAAACATTTAACATAATTAATTCAAATTTAAATACACCTAAGGAAATTCCAATCGATATGAAATTTAAATAAACTATGAAAAATTAAAATTTATACATACTTATCATAAATTATCAAAATAGGTGATAAAATATACCTAGATTATATTTTTTTCCTACACATCGACCATATCTCAAAAACTCAATACATCCTAGGGAATCCAATCTTATAAAAATGAAAAATTGATAATAAATACCTTAGCCCAAAAAACCCTTAAAGTACCTTTAATAAAAATAATTCACCTTTATAGTAATTCCATGTCATTAATGTTATAAATATTTAATAAATCTAAACCATCCCATGGTTTTTATTGATGTAAACCATGATTTAGTGAAGGTCTCTACACTGTGGTTTTTTGTATGATATTTGTAATGACTCACATCATTACGGCTTATTATTTTTGGTGGGAATTTTAAATTTTCATATAGTAGATAGATCATTTAGTGAGCTTAGTGATTCAATAATATGATTTATGATTAAACATATTTAAGGGGTTTTTTTAGACTTGAAATTAAGTTTTTTGGGTGACTCAAATCTTGGGTAATCATAAGAAACTGATTGAATTAGTCGGGGTTACTGCTATAGCCACTGGCTAGCTGGTGGGGTGGGAAGTAGCCTCGATTCCTAGGAGGAATCATCGTATAGCCTATAGACCTTTACTAGAGAGAACATGGGGTGCATTGGGTAGTGCTTTAGTGAGGTTATTTTTAGTCTTTTAGGCCACCGATCCTCCTCATGTTTAACATTCCTTGATCAATTGTTTGAGGTCCATTCAACCATTCTATCCTATTATCCTCCCAACATGACATCCCCTTAATATTGGATGGATCTAGATGAAACCCATTGTAGAATCTGGGTGATATCCTCCATTATTCACTTATCTTAACTTCCTCTTCCTTATGTGGTGGTGGATCTTTGAACTGTTCATCATGGATGATTACTCTAAGTATGTCTTAGAACTTTTCAACCCTTTATGTCTAATTTACTCTTCTTACTTGATATTCTTGATCATATATTGATCTTTATCTTAATTCAAATCATGGAATTGGAAAATAATTCCACGGAATCTTGGTGTAACTGTTCAAGAGTGATGGGGATTTTGATCAGTATGCCTAGAGGATGTAATGTGATGAAAAAAAAATTCGTTGATGGGAGTTTCATTGAAGTTATGTATATTGTTTTTCCTTCTATGGTTTTGGTCAAAATCTAGTTACATTTACCATTGTATCATGAAATTGAATAGGGTATTTTTCATGCCTTAGAATTAGGAGTGTGTCGAGAGTTACCCAAACTCTATTAGATGATGTCGCTGTTAAGGTATGTCACCTAGTTAAATTATTTCAGATATTACAATTTAATTATATTAAATTAGATATTTTTGTTGCTATATGATATGAATGTTTCCTAGAATGATGTTTAAAGAGTGTTACAGGACTTCCATGAGTTATTGGTCATGGTTTTAGCTAGGCGGTGATATTAGGTGAGTTTTTCAACAAGTTTTCTTTTCTACTTTGGTTATAAGTTTACTTTTAATCATTTAATTAATTATAATTTAGTTATAATTAATTAATTTGGAATGACCAAGCATGAGTGATGACCATGTAGTGATTAATGGATTCTAAATGGACTTGGACGACTCAAAAAGAGCAGTTAAGATTCTCTTAGTTGGGAGTTGGCCCTATGTTTAGGTAGGTGGTCCAATGTACTATATTGTATTGTATTATGAATGGTTCATTATTATGTGATATGAGGTTTTACATATTGGCTGAATGAAAATTTCTTCATATTTTTTTGTGAACTTCATGTAATACTAAATTAGTTAGTGGTGTGTAGGTATAAACTAATTAAAGAACCATGCCTACTGTAATTGAATAAAGCGTGAAGACTCATGACAGATCCTTACACATTGACTTGATGTTGGTTGCTAATCGACAAGGATATCTACTACATGTGTGTGCTTGAGTTTCTCATGAGACCCATTTTTAATTTTAATCACATGTGCATGCATGAGTATCCCATGAGAACCATGTTTGATATTGATTAAATATGTGTGCGTGTGTATCCCTTTGAGATGTATGATTTATGTTTGATCATATTTGTTGTGTGTGTGTAGCTCATGAGACATATTATTGATGTTTGATTGCATGTGGTGTGCATGTGTAGACTTTGAATCCTATGTTTGATGTTTTCTTGCATGTGGATTTTTGATGGTTATGACTCTTGCTTGACCTGATGTGATATTTGATCTATCATCTTGTATTGTATGTGATGTTTGTCTGACTTTTATAGTTGAGTGTATAGGTTGATCCATATGGACTATCCCCCTAAGGGGGATGTATCAGAACTTTGGTTTTCCTGTAAATGGGATATTCCTTTAAGGGGGATGCTTCAAAAATGTTTTTGGACTATCCCATTGAGGGGAAATGTTTCAATTGGTTGATTGGCATTCCTTATAGCATGGAGACAAATCAAGTACGACATAGGTTTGTGGTGGATTGGTGATCACACGACCGCTTGAGATATGGATGTTTGTTTCTTACTTGTGAATTAGTGATTATAAATTATTATTGAACCATTTACATTTTTATGTTTACTTTCTTTTGATATTATCTTGAGCATGTACAATACTTTTATTGGTTATGTATTAGACCACATGGTAGTGAACTATTGAGTTGTACTCATATCTTATTTGGGTGGATATGGAACTTGGGAATATGAACATCCCTCACTCATTATAGGTATATGTTGGGATGAGGACTGGATTTGATCATTGATCGATATAACTCACTATGGGTATAGAGACCAAGAGGAGGTGAGGCTTGGAGTTGGGTGAAGAGCCACTTTATATTTTTATTCTTTTTTTATCTTGTGTATGTGTTTGGCCAAGTGGGCGATTAGTGTCCTATTTTCAAGTATAACCATTCGAGTCTATTATTTCCACATTCATTCATTACATATAGTATGTTTATTGGTTTTCATGTACTCTGATTGTATATTGTTACATGTTTTGTTATTTATCTATTATTTTGAACTTTTTTTGAGGGTATAGTCTCCCTACAATCCAATTTAGACCCTCACTACTATTTGTCAGCCTTTGGTATATGGGGAGGCACACATGAGGTCATGTGGAACTTTGGTTTAAACCCTATGATTTGGGCCTAGGTGTTACAAAATGGAATCAAAGGTGTCTTGTTTTCCAAACTTGTGGATTTGGTAGACATGGAACATATGAAAATGTTGGAGATTACAATGAAACTCGGTCTAGTACATCACAAACACCTTTTTATGGGAAGTTCTCATTACCAGGGTATAAGATTTATGTTCTTTGTTTATGTTTGTAGACACCATGAAATGTTTTTCATGCACTTCTCCATAATGGAAGATGTATTTCTATGTTCCGTGGCTCAAAATGATCTCAACCGGGCTCAAAAATTTCATGGTGTGACTCTGCATTTTTCATGGGGGTCAGTGATGATAGCGAAGACACCGTCCCAAAGGGCTGGGAACAAAGCCTTGAACTGATACCAAGTAGGGGTGTAGGGGTGCATCCCCCACGGTATGGAGCAATAAATTTGGTTAAGTCTCTAAAGCAGCGCCCAAGGTACCTACACACAAACACCTGCGTTCCATCATGCTGGAGGGGAATGAAGTTATTAATTTTTCTAAGTCCCCAAAGTGGTTCCCTAGTCTATCCAAAACACTGTCGGCACGCAAGGTACTTGTGTGCCCCAATTTTGCACACATTCCACTTGTGCACCCACACTCCTTTATCACAAGGTCACTTATTTTACTATAGACTCTTGGGGCCTTCATTTGTATAGATGAATTTCCCTAAAGCCCAATTGATACTCTGGTCGCCCTAGTGCTTCACCCAAGTCCTCCAAAACTTTTAAGGTAGTTCTTTAACACCTAAAGCGGAGTAATTAAGGTAAGATCATAGAAATTAATTACTTTTAGTGTTTGAAATCCATAACACTTGCATTCCTAAAGCGCCAAACTTCCCAAAATTAGAAACACTTGCACTCCACCTATTCCTTTCATAGGAACTTGAGCGCCTCACTTCTGGAATCCCTTATGAATACTCCTGAAGGCTTGATCTAGGTCTTTCCCAAGTATTACCATACAAGTTTTTCGTTTATTAAGTGAACATCAAGTTTCCCAATCCTACTTGTGTGCCCATACTTGCGTGCCCTTACCTACTTGGGCGACCCTCTTTGATTCACTTCCTCTCCTTAGTCTATAATCCATCAAGCCCTCCTCAAATCCATTCATGGTAAGGATTCTCATTCATTGGATCCCTTGTTTGAAATGGATTCTATTGAGACCTCCACCAAAACCTCATGACTCATCAAATCTTTAGGAAAGGCACATTAGTGTGTCTCCTATTTGGGTTTGTATATCCACTGTCAGAGGTTTCCCACATTTGTCTCACAATGGGGTTAGGATTTATAGAGTGTCTGTGGGTTTTTATATCTGTAGTCACATGGAAATTTCTCCCAAGAAAAGTGCTGGGAAGTTCTTGTTTTTTGAGAATTAGGGTTTAGGTCTCGACCTCTCCCTTCTCAAAGAGACGGAACCTCAGATCTCTGGTAGGGAAGGTAAAGTTCACGCTTGCTTTTCCATGAAAGAAAAAGAAAAATCTCTCTCCCCTACCAGGATGAATTTTAGGGAATCCATCCTAGTGTAAGACCCTAACCTTCATCCCTTATTCCTTTCATTTAGAACCTTGTCTATTGTAAAGTTAATAGAGGGAGGGCTCTTCACCTTTCCCACAACCCAGGTCTCATCGACCTCGTCCACCCTGGCTGCCGTAGGTGCACCCTCTTCCACCAGCGAAGGAGGAAAATTGTGTGTCATTGTTGAAACTTTAACATCCTCTTATTTCTCACACTGAGCATGAATCACGTGGGATTATAGATTTGTGATTATTAAAACAGTTGTACAAACACCCATGGTGAATGAACTATGAGAACTCTGATTCCCAACATAATCGGGATACATAGGAAGCCTTCTCAGGGCCTGAGCTCACTTGATATCCTCTTCAAGAATCCAACCCTAATTCCCTTAATTTGGGCATCCTCCTTAGAAATAAGCCCCAAATTAAACCCCCCAAGTCATCAAGGCATCCTTTTCAAGAAGAAATCCCATACTCATTTCTCTCAAAGGACTATACTATCCTATGAGATTGAATGAACTATGAGAACTCTGATTCCCACCATAATTGGGATACGTTGGAAGCCTTCTCAGGGACAGAGCTCACTGGATACCCTGTTTAGGAATCCAACCCTAATTCCCTTAATCTGGGTATCCTCCTGAGAAATAATCTCCAAATTAAACCCCCAAAATTTTCAAAGCATCCTTTTTAGGAAGTAAGCCCAAACTCATTTCTCTCAAAGGACTATACTCTCCTATGATATTTAATGAACTATGAGAACTATGATTGCCACCATAATCAGGATATGTATGAAGACTTCTTAGGGACCAAGCTCACTGGATATCCTCTTCAGGAATCCAACCCTAATTCTCTTAATCTGGGCATCCTCCTTTGGAATAAGCCCCAAATTAAACCCCCAAAATTTTCAAGTCATCCTTTTCAGGAAGTAATCCCAAACTCATTTCTCTCAAAGGACTATACTCTCCTATGAGATTCATTGAACTACATGGAGTTTTATTCCCATAAAAATGGGATACGTAGGAAGACTCATTGAGGTTCAAACACAATACTTCAAATCAACCCTGTTCTCCTTGGGCCAAATTCCCAACATGGTCTAATCTTACTTGGAAACCCATATTCTTTCTAAGTTCCTTGGGCTTCATAGGCATAAGTCCCATACCAAAATTTGACTAAGCACCTTTTTCTTATATGTACTTATTATATAACATTAAACTGTACAAATAGGTCCTTATCAAATGACCTTAAAAGGTATGATTTGTCCCATTATGCATCACCGAACTACGAGGGTTCTTATTCCTTTCACAAGGATACATAGGTAACCAATTTCATGGGTATGATCCCAATATAAAAAACAAACCTTCATCTCCATGGATGAAAATAAATTCAAGAGTTCCCCACTAAGTGGCTTAAAAACTAGTATAATAATAAAGATGATTAAAATAATCTCCAAATAGTATATGAGAGGATACCATTGATAGAGAATATCGAATACATACAGATATCTCCATTAATGAAGAACCTTGAATAAATACTGATGATTCTAAATTTTACAAATGTTAATAAGTGATTGAAAATTCCAAGGGAAACTTATGTTATACTTGGTGAATTAATAAGGATTCATGAAAATATCTTAAATTTATAAAGAGAGTCCCAGAGTAGAAAATAATTCCCCCCAAAAGGGTGTGATGAGTCCGACCTCCCATACTCTCGACCAATTCACGTTCCTAAGTATTGTAAAGTTAAAACTTAACAAACGCTTTCCTTTGGAAAGAAGATCCCCTTTGGATAAAGAATTGTTGGATGTTTCCAGTTCCATGAATAAATCCAATGGAAACTGCTTGGAAGTAGTGATTCTTAAAACTAGAACACACATTTCAAGGAACTAGAAAACAATGTTGTTTTGGTTATATGATTTAATTTTTTTTAAAGCACATGGAATTTGAGATTTATGTTTTCATATGGATTTGATTCTTATCCATATTGTTAATACGCACTTCATGCATTATATTCGACATGTAGGATTTATATAACATATGTTATTCTTATATATGATTATACTGATGATGGAGGACTTAGCCACTTTAGTTTCATAACTTATACTATGTTTATACATATGAGTTATTACTGAAATTATATTCGGATGAACCCCAATGCATGTCAAATTCTGATAGAAGGTCATGTGAGACTATGGTGTGGTTCACCTGGATAACGATGATGACAAATGAATGTTTTGGGTGCAGTGGAAGATGTGATGGGTCATTACTAATTTTTTTTCCATGATCAATAATTAAACCAAGATTTAAATGATGATAAATGTCATGATCAATATAATTAAAGAAAAGAATATAAATAACAGATAAATTCTAGATCTAAAGTGAAGGAACATCATATATATTTATAATTAATTTATGAAATTAAATAATTACCTTGTGAGAAATTATTTATTTGTTGATGGATCTGACAATAGATCTACATTGTAAAATTTTTCATTATAGGAATCAAGATTAGATTCCCTCTAGTGGTAATCCACATTTTTTCCACAAATCTATAAACATCATTTTATAAATCTCTTGGTGGTAGCATAGTAAATCCTATCACTTTAAGCATTCAACTTTGATTTCCTCAACCATTGTTCCCAAAGTATTATCCTCTATCTTTCTAGACTTGAGAGTGGAATGTGGAGTAAGATCAATTTTCTGTTTTAGAGAGGGTTCTTGGAGAAGGGATATCTCTAGGGATTCGTTAGGATTCTTTAGATTTTATTGTGCACAAAAAAATGAATTGGATTGCTTAAAAAGTAATATAATTGGGTTTATATACCACTAGGGTTAGAAATATATAATTTCATAAGTTTCATTTTTTATTTATTTAATCTCAGTGGAACACCATGTCTATAATAATAATAATATTATTATTTCTTAACATGCTCTAAACTGATAGATTAAAATTAAATATTATTTATTTAAATAATATTCAATATATATTATTTCTCACCGAACCATTTAAATCGGTCCACCATTCCTCCATAATATTTATCAGGCCTTGAATAATGGCTATTTATTTAATAAATAAATATCACTGCATTATTCACCAATAAATAAATAAATATTATATTCCTTAAATAAAAATTAAATGTTTATTAAATATTCTGCTCATATAATATTCACTCGAATAATTAGTGATGAAATATATGTGATCAATAAAACATGAATAATTATTAAACCACATACAATAATAATATTTATTCAACTTTTTAAACAATAAATAATAATATATTAGTTAACTAAGATTCTGGATACACTTAGTGTGTGACCCTCCATGCCTCTTTCTCAGTGGCATTGGATGAAGAAGCCTAAAGTTCAAGGTTAGTATCTAGTAACATTACAAGACACTAATTGAGAAATAAGTTAACTTAGAAATGATGTAATACCTAATATTAATGATTACTATGTAATATAATCTCTTTATCATGATATATATAATCAATCAGGTTTCATGTTGGTGTCATCAACTTATGTGCTCGATGTCTCTTTATTTGAATTTCTAGAAATAAAACTTGTCTATAAAACAACATTTAAATGGATTTATTTTATCTATATCATTTCCACAAAAGGTCCTAAGATATCAACTTCCATTAAATAATATAAGGGAAAATAATTTCTCACATTATTCATTAATGAAATATTACTCATGAGGAACCCAACATATCCTCTCTCACCACGAACATATGTCATCACAGTTTTAATAAATACATCAAAGTAAATGACTTATAACACTAATTAATGATAATATTAAATTCTAAGGATCAATATAAAAATACACATATAGGAATATCCAATTAAACATATAAATATGGATTTCCTACTGGGGGTTTTCGTTCTCATAATATCCTATACTAGATATTACCAAGGGTGTACACCATGAGAAGGTGCCTCAAAGTCCTATGAGTCTCCACCCCTATTAACATATATCATTTTTATCCCTCAAATTAATTCATCTAGCTATAGAAAATATATTTAAGAATAATTTCATGGCACTTATGGGTTCTCATCCTAATGGGTAAATGCTATGATCTTTCAGTGTGATATCTACTCTTAAGGCATTATCATATTCTATTTTACATAGAAGAACAGTCATGATGTGATAAGTAGTTTTTTAATATTCAAAAAAACTAATTCAATTTATCATAAAGTACACATAATTTGGTTCTATGGAACCAAATCCAACAGACTCATCCTTTCACTAGATCCAACTGCTACCAACCTTCAGTCTGCTAGATCTCACATGATACTCATGCTTTTCTTGAGATAAGACTTTAGATAAGGGGTCTACCATGTTTTCTTCTATGGGACATATGCTTAGTGCAACTTCACCCCTTTGATAAAAATCACTCAAGAGGTGATAATTACAGATTATGTTCTTTTTCTATTGGTGTGACCATATCTCTTTTACAAGATCCACCAGTACAGTATTATCACAATACAATATGATAGGGTATTTAATTATAGGTACTAGGTCAAGATACTCAATGAAATTTCATATCCAAATTTATTCCTTGACTACATCAAAAGTCTCTATATACCCAAACTCTGCTATAGAATTAGCAATAACTGGATGTTTTGAAATATTCCAGCTCATAACACATCTATTGAGACAAAAAATATATCTTGACTGTGACTCTAGATCATTTTGAACTATTTGAAAACTAGAATCATTATATTCACCAATGACCAGATCCTCATCTCCTCCATACACCAAGAACATATACTTAGTTCTTCTCAAATACTTAAGGGTAATCTTAACAAAATACCAATGTTCTTCTCCTGGATCATCTTGATATCTACCTACCATGCTCAATTAATAGGTAACATAAAGTCTAGTACATAACATGACATACATGATTGATCTTATCATCGAAGTGTATGAGATCTTACTCATTCTATCTTTCTCCTATTGTGTCTGAGGACACATTATCTTAGAAAGATGTATACCATGTGAAACTAGAACCAATACCCTATTGGATTATTCTATACTAAATCTCTTTAGTATATGGTAAATATATGTACTTTGAATTAGTTCAAGATGCCTCTTGGATTTATCAAGAAATATCTCGATCCCTAGAATATAGGCTTCTTCACCTAAGTCCTTCATGGAGAAACCCTTGTTTAACCAGTCCTTAACAGATTGTAAGACTGGTATGGAATTTATAATAAGTAATATGTCATCAATATACACTTCAAGTATAATGACCGCATTTACACTAAACTTCTTGTAAACACATGGCTCACTTTTGTTCTTAATAAAACCTAATTCTTTTATAGCATCATCTAATCAAATGTTCGATGACCAAGATGGTTTCTTCAATCCATAAATGGATTTATAAAAATTGAAAATATTTTTGGAATCACCTATATTCACAAAACCTTCTAGTTGTGTCATGTATACATATTCTTAAAGGTTCCCATTATAGAAAGATGTTTTTGTATCCATCTTCCAAATTTCATAGTCATGGTAAGATGTTATAACAAGTATAATTATGATGGACTTAAACATGGAAACCGGTGAAAATATTTCATCATAATCAATTTCTTGATTATATTTAAACCCTTTATCCACTAGTATTAAATTAAAGGTATTTACCTTACCCTCCAAGTCCAATTTTCTCTTGAATACCAATTTTGACACTACAACCTTTAAATCAATTGGAGCATCGACCAGAACCCAAACTTGGTTCTGATATGTGGAATCCATTTCAGAATTTATGATTTTTTTTTCATATTATAGATTATGTTATCTCTACTTACTCTTTGTAGGAGAGTGGTTCATCATTTTCAATCAATAATGAGTCACCAAATTCAGTGACTAGAAAACCATATCTCTCTAGTTCTTTTACTTCTCTAGTTCTCCTATGCAGTACTTGTATTTCATGAACTAATTCCAAGGGGACCTATGGAATATTTTTTTGTACCACATATTATGTATCTTGAGCATAAAATTCATCAAAGTAAATCTTTATCCCACTATCCCCTTTAAGGATGTGATCCCTCTTAAGAAAGATGGATTGTTTGGTGATAGTTACTTTCTTGTTTGATGGGTTGTATAGGTAGTATCCCTTTTTTTCCTTAGGATACCATTTAAAGATACACTTTATGACTCAAGGTGATAGTTTTTTTCCTTGAGAATACCTTAAAAAATTCCTCACAACCCCATACACGTGTATGTGAAAAAATGAGTTTCTTTCCACTCTATAACTTTAAGGGAATTCTATTTTCCACTTTAGTTAGTATTCAGTTTAATGTATATACCACGGTTTGTAATGCATATCCCCAAAAGGATAATAGAAGATCTGCATGAATCATCATCAACCTTATTATGTATAACAAGTTACGATTCCTACTTTCACTAATACCATTCCAATGTGGTGTATAATGTGGGGTGAGTTGAGATAGAATCTCAAACTCCCATAAAAAGTCTATAAACTCATGGTTAAGATATCCACCACCTCAATTCGATCAAATCTTCTTTATCTTATTTCAAAGTTGATTCTATACTTCATTCTTGAATTCATTGAATTTATCAAAGGACTCACACTTATACCTCATTAAGTAGACATAACCATATCTACTCAAGTCATCAGTGAAATTTAGAAAGTAAGAATACCCACCACTAGCTTATACTTGAAACGGTCTATAGAAATTAGTGTGTACCAATCCTATAAGATTTATGGACCTTTCACCCTATACATTGAATGGTGTTTTTGATATTTTTCCTTGTAAATAATATTGATATATTTCAAGTTTTTTTAGATTAGAAGAGTCTAAATAACCATCTCAATAGATCTTTGTCAAATGTTTCTCGTTTACATGACGAATATAGTGATTCCATAGTTGGTTGTTATATGAGTCATGTTAACATGATTCATTATTTATTACCAATAATTTTTTTTAATTTAATACATAAATATCATTATTTAAATGCACCATACCATAACATATGTTGTATTTATAAAAGAAAAAAATTATTTCCAAACAAGAAAATAAAACCATCAACATATAGGAATGATAGAAAAAATATGTTCTTAGTAAAAGTTGGTACATAATAAAAACACTTTAAAACCAATATCATTACTTTTTGAAATGAATGGTGGTAGTCACCAATTGCTAGAGAAGTCAGTGTCACACCATTGGATGCTTGCAAATCCACATATCCTCTAGTAATATTTCAGAATATACTTGGATCCTACATTTGGATACAAATGTGAGCACCAAAAGATGTATCTAATACCCAATGTGTAGACATTGAAAGATTACACTCGATAATGAATGCACCTTTAGCTTCCACTTGCTTATGGGTTTAGTTCCTCTTCCAGTGGCCTTGCTTGAAACATGTAAAACATACAATCTCCTTTTCCTTACCCTGCCTCTGGATCATCCTCTTCTTGGAAGGATTATTATTGGGAGATTTAGACTTTTTTTTGAGTATTGGGACCCTTCACCTTCTTATTCATTTTCTTATTAACTATAAGGACTATGAGTTTTTCATTCCCCATGTCCTTATCCTGTTGAAGAATTAGAGTAATATATTATTAAAGTATCTTATAATTACTTCTCATGTTATAATTAAAAATAAAACTAGGGAAGGTCTTGGGTAGTAAGGAGAGTATGATATTTATACACAAATCATTTAGGAATTTAATCCCTAAGATGTATTAGTGTTCAATGTATCCAATAAGCTTGACTACATGAGGCCCAGATGGCACCGAATCTTCAAGATTAGTTTTAAATAGAGAATTGGAGATCTCATATCTCTCTTGACTCACATTATCTTGATAGATATCCCGAAGGTGAGACATCATGCTATACACAACCATGTCCTCATGTTTCTTTAAAATCTCATTGGTCATGGATGATAGTATAAAACACTGAAAATCTGTGGTATCGTTCAAATGTTTCTTATATATAGATAACTATTTATCACTAGCCACATTACTAGGCATATCAAGAATAGTTTCTTCCAGCACATATAATTTTCTTTCATGGAATAGCATAATGCATAAGCACCTTTTACACTCTTAGAAATTTGTTCCAGTGATAATGTTATCCTTCTCATGTATGGATCATAGTGATCTATTTGAAGTCATTTTATTGTTGTTTCTATAAATAATATGAGCATAGTTTTAGTAATTTATCTAATAAAATTTAGAAAAATAAATAAATGTTATATTTGTTAATATACCACTATTTTATCTATACCCAATATCCCTCACCATTGGATATTAAATATCCCATTCCTTAGACATTATAGTAGAAAGGATCCATATTAACCTTCTCATCACCCCAACTTTTCTTGGTCAAGAAATTTTAAGGGTTTTAGGTAGACATTCCAAATGAAAAAATGCATTAACTCATAGTTTCTTTATCTATTGAGTGGACTCCCCAATCCTAAAATAATTAAATTGGATTTCCTTAACCTTTACCTCTTAGTTACACCAAGTCCTACTTTAGCAGTCAACCCCTTATTTGAACTAAGTTAAGTCTACCAAAAAATTCAAGTTATAATTCCACGATAATTGAAAGTACCTCAACATTAACCAGTCATGCACTTTGAACTATGGTCTGATTTTAACTAAAGTAGTAGAAGTCTATTCTATCTTAATATATATAATTGAGGGATTTTATCATTATGCATAAATTACCAATTATTATCTTTATTACATTCTTATTAATATTAAGTGGATATACTTAAGTGATTAACCATGTCTTAGATAATATTTACGCATAAGACAATTTATTTTAGTTCTATTTTGTGTGTTTGTTAATTCATTAATTCATGTCATCATGGAAAAAATTCATAATGAAATAGCCATGAAAATAGATAGAAATAAAATAATAAATTGGTATAATCATGATCTTTTACCAATGGTTAGTTTATCTAGTAGATGATAAACTTACTGTCAACCTAGGGGGTAAACACCTTGAACCATTTATGGTTTATGTTGTAGTTTTCCACCTTTTAACCTATGTATCTATCTTGGATTGGTTTCACCTTGACTCTAAACTTGAACTGACTCCGCTATCTTGGGAGCTACACCCATTACATATGCATTTACTCACACATGGGTGAGGGGAACCAATTTTTTTTTAAGGGGTTTACATAAAAGATACCATGAGAATGTAGGTCGTTACATAATGAGATGAGAGATGACACACAAGCCACAAATTTAATTTAATAATAAATTAAATAAAACCAACCACATACAAAGGTCTGTTCTAGGCTCATGATAATCCACATGCATGCAAAAAATTATGCATTTAATAAAATTAACATTGAATTCTAATCATTCTTATTTAAGATAAATCACACTCGAATCAATCAATTATCTTCTTTAATTGGTCAATTATTTTATCTTAATTATTATCAAAATTTACTTGATATTCTCATTCATCATAATTTTAAAAAAATTTAATAAATTTATTTAAATTAATTGTGTAAAACGATGTACCTTCGATGCAACACGATGAGTACCCATCCAAAATACCCAATGTGCATTATACTCATATACTTTTTACTCTTGCAACATCTGGCATACATGACTTATCATGTAATATCATGACATGTACCATAAACTTAATGATCACATGGTTTAAATGATTTATTTTTATTTTTATGTACTATGTAATGCTTTAATGTGTGAGTAATAACTGTAATACGACTTATACATGATATACAGATCCGAAAATTACACAGAAATTAATTAAACATTTATATATATAAAAAACCTAAAACATGGAATGTCTTATCAAGTTAATTAACACATGAAAGTACATATTGATATGTTTTCCATAGTATAATAAATTAATTTTAATTCTGTTTAATTTTGTAAAAGTGCATGACATGTACATTTAAGATACATGACATGTATTATTCTCACCGTATATCCATGGAACATGCCTAGGGACTCAGTGTGTATCTGTTCCATAGAAAATTTTGGAGTACATAGTGTGTACATGGTTAAATGGTGTGCAGTCTCAGAGTTAGATTACTACCAGTCATATATGCCCTGTAAGAGAATACATGACCCATTTGTGACTAATTGAATACACATCATGTATTAAAGTTACATGGTGTGCACTTCAAATGACCATGCATATGGATAGCCTAGTCAACACATGGTGTATAAATAAATTCATTATGTTTAATAAATTCACATGACTTGAATTAATTGAGAATTAATTATTGGGGCATTAACTTCTATTACATGACATGTACCTCTGGGTTACATAGTGTGTACTATTGCGTTATACGGTCAGATTCCACATCACTTCTAGATGAGATCTTCAAATTTATTTTTGTTTATAAAATTAATTGATTTGATTATATTTATAAGAAACAAAGAGGAATAAAAATGATCTTAAAATTCCAATTAAATAATGATTAAACTATAATTGAAAACCAATAATAAATGCATAAATCAATCAAAGATCTTTAAATAATTATAAATAATTATGTGACATAATTTGATACAACTTGAAAGTTCTGGGTGTAGAAGAAACATGTGATGTGTCATGACCAACTTTTTTTTGTCATGATCAACAATTTATTTGAGATTTACATGATGATAAACACCGTGAACAATAGAATTAAATCAAAGAATATAGAAAATGGATAAACACTGGAACTAAATAATAGGATTATCACATATTATTTATAATTAATTTAAGCAATTAAATAATTACATTGTGATAAATTTTTTCTTAATTGATGAATCTGATAATGAATCTACATCATACTATCATTTAATTTTAGTAATCAAGATTATATTCCCTCTAGCGGTGATCCATGTGTGTTCCAAAAATATCCAAACATCACCATAGGAATCTCCAGGTGCTAGGACGATATATCATATTGCTTACGTCGTTCACCTTTAATCAGATTAAGAATTACTTCCTAAGGATTCTTCTTGATCTCTTTAAACTCGAGAGTGGAATTTGGAGAAAGATCACTCTTCGTTCTCGAGAGGTTTCTTTTTAATGGATCTCTCTAGGGCTTTGATAGGATTCTCAGGATTTCGTTGCACACAAAAAATGAATTGAATCTCTTGAAAAATAATATAATTAAGTTTATATACCGCTAGGGTTAGAAATAAATAATTTCTCAAGTGACCTTCATTATTTATTTAATCCTTGTGGAACCCCATGTCTATAATAATAATAATATTATTATTTCTTGACATAAACTAAACTCATGAATTAAATTTAAATATAATATATTCAAAAAAATATTCAATATATATTATTTCTCATAGGACCATTAAACTCAGTCCACCATTCCTCCATAATATTTATCAGTCCTTGAATAATGAATATTTATTCAATAAGTAAATATCACTACATCATTTTCCATTTAATAAATAAATATTATATTCACTAAATAAAAAATAGATATTTATTAAATATTCCACTCATAGAATATTCTCTAGAATAAATGGTGACAGAATATATGCGATCAAAAAAACATGAATAATTATTACAATATGTGTGGGAATAATATTTATTCAACTTTTTAAATAATATATAATAATATATTATTTAACTGAGATTCTAGATACACTTAGTGTGTGACCCTCTAGGCATCTTTCTTAGTGGCATCAGGAGAAGAAGTCTAAAGTCTAAGTTTAGCATCTAAAAACACACCTAGGCACCCATAGAGAAATAATTTAATGAAAAAATGAAATAATACCTCATATGAATGCTTATCAGGTAATATAATCCCTTTATCATGATATCTCTAATCAAGAAGGTTGCATGTTGGTGCCATCAACCTATGTCCTCAATGTCTGTTTCTTTGATTTTCTAGAAATACAAATTGCCTATAGAACACCATGGCCATGGATTTATTTAGGTTATATTATTTTAATCAAAGGGACTAAGATATCAAATTCTTTTAAAGAAAATAATGGATAAATCCTTTCTATCATTATTCATTAATGAAATATTACTCGTGATGCACC
The DNA here is from genome assembly GCA_963277665.1 of Viscum album. NCBI lineage: Eukaryota > Viridiplantae > Streptophyta > Magnoliopsida > Santalales > Viscaceae > Viscum > Viscum album. Next base: position 1,473,287,368 of record OY728123.1, read on the forward strand.
CAATGTATCCTACCTCACCATGAACATATGTTGTCACATTTTTTGTCAACACATCAAAGTACACGACTTATAACACTAATTAGTAATAATATTAAAGTCTAAATGTTAATACACACACATATATATAAGAATATCTAATGACATAAATAAATGTGGATTTCCTACTAGCGGGTCTCATTCTCATAATATCTTACACTGCATATTACCAAGGGAATATACCATGAGAAGGTGACTCAAATTCCAATGAGTCTTAACACCTTATATTCTATATCATTTGGGGCCATAAAATGATTTCATATGGCTATAGAATATAAATTTAATAATAATTTTGTGGAACTTCTCAGTTCTCTTCATAGTGGGGAACTATTTCACCACTACAAAACTAGCGTCTAACAATGCTGGTATTTATCAGTGCTAGAAGAAAAAACGGATAAATGGAATCTTTATCATTTCTATATAAACCACTGATAAATTTAAATTTTTTTTAGTACTTTATTTTTAGTGATGATAAAGGTCACCCTTTATTATCACTTTATTTTTAGTGCCGATAAAGGGTACCCTTTATTAGCGCTGATAAAGAGTACCCCTTTTCAGTGCTATATTTTTAGCTCTCATAAAAGAATCCTTTATCAATACTTTTTTAGCAATGATAAAGTTTTGAATAAATATAATGAAATAATTAAATAAATAATAAATAAAACTGAGTTTATTAAAAAATATTACAAAATTTTATTAATTAAATAGTCATTGCTAAAAATGAATGAATTGATTATACTAAATATAAATTATAAACACTAATAAATAGTATGCATTAAATATATAGATATATGAAAAAATACAAAATAAACAAACTAAAATTTAAAATAAGTAAATTGCGAAAAATATTAAACATTTTATTAATTAGATTATTATTGATAATGTTAATAAATAGAATATTTTAAATATATTGATATATATTAATGTATATAAATATGATTTATATATTAAAAAATATTTATGCACTTTACATTAAATAGTCATATATTTAGTTAATAATGATTTATAATTAATAATTAATATGAATTAAAAATACTGACTAATTGCATAGAGTAATGGATATATAATTGATTGTCGTTTGATTTATCAATTCAACATAGATCAAATGTGTGTTATATTGATTTCACATATACGTAAATAATTATTTTTTATATACAATACACACACATAAAACTTATCCATTTTTTCAAAAATTTTAAAGTGTACTTATTTTAAATTTATTCAATTTCACTCATTTTTAACATGCATGCACTTAAAATTATATATTCGTTAATAATGTTAAAAAAATATTTGTAAAAAAATAATTATAAATAAATATATGTATAAATTCGCATACAATATTTATAAAATTATATATTTAAATTTATAAATAAATAAATATTTTTTAAAAGTATTTATATAATTATAAATAAATAATGATATATATATAAATAATTATTAAATTTATAATAAATTTACTTAAATAATGAAATATTTACTATATTAATATTTATATATATAAATTATATATATATATATAAATATATAAATATATATATATATGTATAATAATATAAATATATTTTTTTTGAAAAAAATTATATAATTATAAATAAATAATTATATATTTAATTAATTATAAAATTATAGTAAATATATTTAAATAAGGAATATATTTACTATATTTATATATATATATATTTATTAAGTATATATATATTTACAATTTTTTTTATAATTATAATTATAAATCCTTTATCGGTGCTAAAGTGATAAGTGCTGATAAAATAAAACTTTATCAATGATTTTTAGTGCTGATAAAGATTAGGCTTTATTAGTGTTAAAAAATGAACTGATAAAATCAATATTTATCATCGCTAAAACTTTAGAATTGATAAATATGGATTTTAGCGGTGCTAAAAAAGCACCGATAAATATGTCTTTTATCAGCACTTTACGAACTCTTAATTAGTTTTTTTTGAAAGTGATGATAAAAGTGTCTCGATATATTTAAAAAACTCTAACCAGTTGTGAACCCATCACGATATCATAAGCTTTCCGTAGAAGCCACCCACTACCAACGCTCCTCCTCAGTGAATTGAAGCTCGAATCACACAAACCCACTTGAATCACACAAACCCACTACCTCTAGTTGCTCGAACATCATCCAAAATCTGATGTTTGCTTTCAATTAGTATTTTTGTAGGAAACATTGATATCTAGATCTGAGGGTATCAGATTTTTTTCAACCTAGCGAGGCGGGTCTGTGTTTTCCTTGTAGGTTCTGATTTTATTTCTGTATTTTTCGTTTTGTTTTTGATTTATTCTTTGATAATGTCATCAATTATTTGTTCTCCAATCATTGTATATTGTTTTACTTTTGTTTTTGATTTGTTGTTTTCTTGAATACTAATTTGGATATCCTATTTTGGTCTTTTTAAATTGTTGTTTTGAATCAATTTTCTTTGCTGTCTACATCTATACCCTAGCTTGCTCCGCAAACTTAATTTTTTCACTGTTTTGAAATATTAGAGAATCACCTATGGTATTTAGATAAAATAATTAAATAAATATTTTTACCACTATATACATGATGTATTTTTTGGATATAAAATCCTTAAACAAATAAGAAAATTGTTTTAACAAAACCATTCTCAGTCTGGTGATGGTGAGAAGCAGAAACAAAAGCTGATTTTATGCAATTCATGTAAGGGAATTTATTTTTATAAATTCTATTTTAATATTCTAGTGTAAGGGGTTTTACTTAAAAATTTATTTGCTCTGGATTATTATTTTTCATTTTAAGATAAATCTTAGTAAGGGTGATACCATATTTATTTATTTTCAATAGCTCTCTATTTTTAAAATTAGTATGGGGTTGTATTTATTTTACTTTGTTGTGATATTTTGTATAATGGTTACATATATTTTTAACAATTTAAGTTTATTTTATAAAGACACACACACACACACACACATATGTAAATATACATCTTTCTATCTATTTATATTCATTTTCAGAAATCTTAATGTAAGGGTGATTTTATAATGATTTATTCACAAATTATGGTTATAGATTTATAAATTAGGAAGGGATTATATTTATTTCCATTAAGAATTATGTTTAAATGTGCATTTGTTTTTCAATTATGTGTATTATAAATTCCATTATATATATATATATATATGTTTAAATGTGTATGGGATAGACATTGCAAAGGTTGGTGTGTTTTCTCCCTTGTTTGTGATAAATCTTTTTGATATGTATTATTGCTTTATGACAACTTCCTTATGGACTTCCCTAGATTCTTAAGGATGCGTCAATGTGTATTAGATGGCATCCCTATAATACTTCAGATGGGTAGATCTAATGTGATGACCTCCCTAGAATCCTTAGGATGGGTCAGTGTGGTGATATGATATCCAAAGAGTTTTGAGGTGTTTTCAAATATTTAATATACCATTAATTTTAAATGTAATAATTCCTTAGGTTTATACATCACTTGTTCCCAAAAAAATAATGGAAGTTATCAAATTATAAATATTAGAAATCGTTTTAGGTATTCATCATTTTAGGTCTACATGTATTAGTTCAACCCTTAGGAATATCTAGTTATTATCCATGTATATGAAATAAATATTTATTTATTAAAATGTTTTATCAATACATTTTTATATCTTCTAGTTTATTGAATGAGAGTTTATTATTCTTGTTTATTATATTTGGGTTTCTTCTTACTCCTTAATTTCCTATATTATATTTTAATTTTTTTAGGGGACTCAAGAAATATTTGATGTTTTTCAAACAATAGTTATTATTACAATTTGTTTCTTGAGACTCATCCCCCATCTCTTTTATAAAAAACTGTAATCCTCATCAACTTCATCTATCGAACAGTCATTATTGATTTTTTTTTCTTGAAACTCACCCCCCATATCTTTTATGTTTCTTGTACTAATCTGAGAATTAGTCATCCCATGGATGACTACTTCTTAGAGTATTTCAAGCAACATAGGTGCATGTCCACAAGAGATGAAGGACGTGTCAAAAAAAAATACAATGATAAATGTTCAGGAGTTGAGTTGATGGGGATGAGTTATCTATAAATTTCACCTTTGAATGAATTCATAGGATAACACCTACCATAGCGGAGTAATTATTTTCTTAATTTCAATTACCCATTTTCTTCAACATACTAAAATTATTTAAAATAATCAAATGTTGAGTTTCCCTTATTATAATTGTCTATGAATTTCACCTTTGATAATGAATATCTTATGTGTATTTATTTATTTATTTTACAAAATTAATCTTTTATGAATCCAATAGGATGTATATGAATCAAATATGGATGCACACTGATCATTTGAAAAAACAGTATTAAGATGGAGTTAAAGAGTTCATTAAGTTTCCAAGAGAGAATGTATACGAACCTTCTCTAATCCTTTTTCCATGTTTAAGTTGTTATTATTCAATAAAAATTAGTCTAGAAGAGTTGGAAGAACATTTGATTTCTCAAGAAATAGATCAAAACTATAAATGATGGACTAAACACGGGGAAGAACTGAATGTGTACACTGATTGGGATGATACTGTGGTTCATGGATCATTTGATATGAATAACACTGTAAATGATGATGGAGATTTCATGGAATAAATGAACATGGTAATTGAATATGACCTTTGTGATTGTCTAAAGTTGTTTTAGGAGTTAAATAGTTGTTCCAAGAAACCATTGTATACCATTTGTACTAAATACACAACATTTCCAGCTGTATCGAAGTTATATAAATTTGAAAGATGAAAGTGGATGGAGTGACACCAGCTTTACAAAACTACTTGGTATCCTGAATGATATTCCAGTACAAGAAAATTAACTACCATGAAAAACATATTATGCTAAACAAATGTTACGTTCAATGGGAGTTATCACTAAAAAATCATGATTTTCCAATTAATTTCATATTGTTTCACAAGGACCATAAATCACTCATAAAATGTACTAAGTGTGGCACATATCGATACAAGAAAAATGAATCAAGTCCTTCAAAATATATGTGGTAATTTTCTATCATTACATGGTTTAGAAGACTATATGGATGTTAGGAAATTGTGAGAAAATTGACATGACATACAGATACAATAATTAAATATAGGAACCTATGTCATCCAAAACATTCTCCTCAGTAAAAGAAAATTGATTATGAGTATCCTAAATTTGTAAATGAGATGAGAAAATTTCTTCTTTTGTTATCTACATATAGAATAAATACTTTTTTTTATAGATTTGTACTCATAGTACATGTCTTGTCATGTTGGTAAATTATAACTTACTACAATGGTTATGCATGAAGTGAAAATACATTATGTTGTCTTTGATTATATCTAGACCAAAGAAACTTGGTAATGATATTTATGTCTATTTGGATCCATTGATTGAATATTTGAAATTGATGTGGGATACATGTGTTACAATGTATAATGCTCATAGAAGTGAACAATTCACATTGAGGTCCATGTTGTACGGAATGATAAATGACTTCCCCATTTATGGAAATTTATGAGGCTATATAATTAAAGGAATATTTGGGTGTCCCATTTTTGAAAAATGCACATACTCTGTTCAGTTGAAACATTCCTCAAATACTATTCTTTTAGGACATTAGAAAAAGTAACCTCGATGAGATAAATACAAATCCTAGATGACAAAATTCGATGGAAATATCGAACAAAGTACATCATCATTTCCAGTAATAGGCGATCAACTGTACAATAAATTAAAATATATTGAAACTCTTTTTGGTAAACCATTTTTGAAATACCTTACAAAATCATGTTGGAAGATAAGATCAATTTTCTTTGAATTACCGTGTTTGAATTGTTTGCATTTTGTAAATTTTCTTAATGTCATGCATGTAGAAAAAAATGTATTTATAGTGTTATTGGAACGTTACTAAATGTTCACGGAAAAACAAAATATGGAATCAAGGATAGGTTGGAATTTATTGAAATGGAGATAATGGAATATTTGGCACTGGTGAAGGGTAAAAGGTGAACTTTTCTTCCTCAAGTATCTTACACTCTCTCTAGTCAGGAAAAATTGAAAATTTTCTTTTTCCTTAATTATGTAAAAGTTCCACAAGGCTATTCATCAAATATCAAGAATCTCATGTCAATGTATAATTTAAAGTTACAAGGACTAAAATCACATGAATGTTATGTTTTGATGCAATATTTAATGTCTGTTTCTTTCTATTGCATTCTGCCTCAAAATGTATGACATACATTAACTAGACACTAGTTCTTTTTTAAAGCCATATGAAATAATGTTATAGAACCGACAAATTTTTCCATCACAAATAAGGAAGTTGCAGGGATATTATTTGAATTAGTGATGTTATTACCACCATAATTCTTTGATATAATGGTCCACCTCATGGTTCACTTGGTTAGATAGGTTCAATTATGTGGTCCAATCCATTATAGATGTATGTACCCCATTGAATGGTATATAAAGATTTTGAAAGGTTATATCAATAATCGAAGATGGACATAATTTTTTATTACAGAAAAATATATTATGGAAGAAGATATTTAATTCTATACCAATTACCTATTAGATGTTGATAGTATCAGTCTCCCAAAGTGTCATCACAACTAACACCTTAATGGTGAAGGGATTTCTGAATGAGATGTTGTTACAATTACCTTGATATAGTAGGAGCAAGTACACCTTTACATTTTACATAACAATGAAGATTTTTATCCATTCATTGAAGACAAAAAAATACTTAGAGATTTGAATCCATCAAGGGCTGAATTATGGATATGAAATACACATAATCAATAGTTTTTTGGATGGTTTTGAGATCAAATTTATAAGGAGTTATCTAAAAATCCAAATTCAGTTTCCAAATGACTTCAATGTCTAGCCTAAGGACTAAATGAAAATATTATAACTTACATTGGTTTTTTAATCAATGGTTATACATTCTATAAAGAATAACAAGATTACTATAATATAATGGAAAATACTGGTGTTAAGTTTTTCACTGAAGCGATGCACACATCTGGTTCCAAGGATAGAAATCCAATTTATGAAAGTATTTCAAAATTTGACTTTATCGAACAGATATATGAGTTGGATTATACAATATTTCAAGTGCCAATTTTTTGTTGCAATTGGGTTGACAATATCATTATAGTGAAAGTTGATGAAATGGACTTTGTGAAGGTGAATTTCAGTATGGAATGGGAAAACGATGATATGTTCATAATGGAATCACATTAAATGGAAGAATTTTATGTCTCTGATCCAACAAACAAGAATTGGTCGATTGTCGTGCTGGAGACTAAAAAAATGTCAGGTCAGATGAAAATTCAATCAAGGATAACCCTTTTATTAGGATATCATAATCACTTAATGTCGGTCCCAATGTAGATAATGTATTGTATGTTAGATGGGACCAAAAAGAGGGGATTTGGATTCTCAATAGAGGAACCAAATCCTTGAAACCTTTAAAAAAATAAAGAGAGTTCAATGAGAAGGTAAAAGTTTTTTTTAATATACTATGTTTTCCCTAAAAATATTATATGTTATATACCGCATTAACATAATCTAAATTAAATGTTTTAATACTCATGCATAAAATGTCTTATGCACATGATGATGCCACAAATCCCTCATAAGAACAAGATATAATAAAGGAAACCATTTGGAAATATTTAAATGTAATGTTATGATATACTTTCTCTATTTTACTAAAAAATTATTTAATGGAACATTGATTTAATTTTCATTATTCCTTGCAGAGTGTGTTTATTTTAGAAAATTCATTTCCATTTGTCATGCCTTTGTAGGAAGAGAAATGAAGATATCTCTACTCAATCACAGAGGTAATATTGATGTCTACATAGTAAAATAATTGTCCATATAATTAATATTTTTTTCATATTTATTTTTAATTTATTTCTTTTTAGTATTACTCACATAATAATTATTTTCTTATATAGGTGGATTCTTTTGTTTGATTTGGGGTGGTCTATCCTTATTTTTTGTCTTTTTGTACCAGAACTTCCACAAACTTCTTCTCCCTAAAAAACATTTCACCCCTAAAGTGTTGTATTTATAACATTCCTTCAAGTTCCCTCAACTTCCTTTATAGGAAGAGTAATGACGATGCCTCTTCTCAATCACAGGGTAACTTTATGTTTTCACATTAAAATCATTATCCATATAATTAATGTATTGTTTCATATTTATTTTTAATTTATTTATTTTTAGTATTACTCACATAATAATTATTTTCTTATACAGATGAATTATTTTGTTTGAGTTGGGGTGATCTATCCATCTTTCATGCCTTTGTGCACTGAAACTTCCACAGACTTATTCTCCCTCAAAACCTTTCATCCCTACAATGTTGATATTTATCAATTTCCTTCAAGTTACCTCCACTGCTTAATCAAATATTTAATCTTGATATTTATAATGTAAAATAATTTTCCACAAAATTAGTTTATTATTTCATATTTATGTTTAATTTATTGATTTTTAGTATTACTCATATAATAATTGTTTTCTTATACATGGGAATTCTTTTTTTGAGCAGGGGTGGTTTGTTCGAAGATACTCATGTAGTATTGAAAGTTAAACAAATAAATTCAATGACTTTCATGGTAACATTGATAGATAAATTTTTTGAGACTTTTTGATGTGTAAGAATCAACCTCACCTCAATCAGACACACAGTGTGTCCGATATGACTCCAAATACTTATTTCTATTTAAAATTGACATCAATTTTAGTAAAATTGACAACTGACATACTCAAAATGGAGAAAAAATATTAATATTGTTTTTATACTTTAATAAAATGATCCATAAGTCATTTTTGACATGTAGGAATCAACCAAACCTCAATCTGATACATGATGTACCTGGTATGACTCAATGTGTCTATTATCAGTTTAAAATCGACATTTTAGTTCTAAAAGTGTCACTCAATGAAAATTCAGCAAACACAATCATAATTTACTGATAATTTAGGAAAATTATTCATAATTCATTTTTGATATGTAGAAATTAGTTTCATGTCAAACTGATACATGATGTGATCAGAATGAGTCAAAAGTGCGTGTTTCCAGTTTAAAATGACATTTTAGTAAAAAAGACAATTAACGTACTCAAAATTAATAAAACACATTAATATTATTTTTATAATTTAGTAAAATAATACAAAAGTCATTTGAGATGTGTAGGAGTCATCCTCACCTCAATCTGACTCATAGTGTGACCGATATGACTCAAAGTGCATATTTTTATTTTAAAATTGACTTCTATTTTAGTAAAATGTACAACTGAACTACTCAAACTAAAAAAATGCATTTGGATTGTTTTTATAATTTATTAAAAAGATCCATAATTTATTTTTTACATGTAGGAATTATCCTCATCTCAATATGATACATGATGTGCCCGGTATGACTAAAAGTGTCGGTTATCAATTTAAAATTGATTTTTTAGTTCAAAAAGGGTCACTCACTAAACAAATATCAAACATTCTCATATTTTATTTATAATTTAGGAAAATTATTCATAAGTCATTTATGATGTGTAGGAATCAATTTCACATCAAACCTATACATGATGTGATCCAAATGAGTCAAAAGTGTGTGTTTGCTGTTTAAAATGACATTTTAGTAAAAAAGATAACTAACATACTCAAAACTGAGAAAACAAATTAATATTGTTTTGATAATTTATAAAAAAAGTCCAAAATTCATTTGAGACATGTATTAATAATCCTCACCTCAATCCGACATACAATGTGATCGGTATTACTCCAAGTGCGTCTTTTTATTTAAAATTGTTATCAGTTTTAGTAAAATGGACAGCTAACCTACTGAAAACTAAGTAAACACATTCATATTATTTTTATAATTTATGAAAAAAAATCCATAAGTCATTTTTTACATGTAGGAATCAACCGCACCTCAATTCGATACATGATGTGCCCAGTATGACTGAAAGTATCTGTCATCCGTTTAAAATCGACATTTTAGTTCAAAAAGTTTCACTCACTGAAAAATGATAAAACACTCTCATATTTTATTAATAACTTAGGAAAATAATTCATAAGTCATTTTTTATTTTTATAAATTAGTTTCACATCAAACCGATACACGATGTGATCAGAATGAGTCAAAAGTGTGTGTTTCCAGTTTAAAAGACATTTTAGTAAAAAAAGACAACTAACGTACTCAAAACAGAGAAAATTCATTTAGATTGTTTTGATAATTTTGGAAAATGATATAAAATTCATTTGAGATTTTTTGGAATAATCCACATCTAAATCCAACATACAGTGTAACTGGTATGATTCCAAGTGCATCTTTCTATTTAAAATTGACATCAATTTTAGTAAAATTAACATCAATTTTAGTAAAATTAACACTTTCTATTAATTTATTTATTTATATTATTACTAACCTAAGAATGTTTTTCTCTTACAGGTTCATTATTCTTCTTGAACAGGGGTAGTTAGTTTGGCAATAACATGATTTAGGGTCAAGATTAAAAGATAAAGAAACATTGATGTTTTTGAATGTATGTAGTAATTTTTTATGTAATTTTATAAACCAATGTTTGGAATATCTATAATATAGTTTTTTATTGTATTTGTGTTGTAAATTTAATTTCATTTAAATTCTATATTTATATTTGTTTTTGTTGATATTTGGTGTGTCTCTAATGTTGTAGTGTGCTGTTGCAGCACACTGTAGTATGACCCTTTATCAGTGCTTTTAAAAGTGATGATAAAGTAAAAAATTTTCATCACTTTTAAAATTGATTATAACGGTACACTTTATCAGTGACTCTATAAGCACTGATAAAAGTCCCTTTATCATCACTTTTATAAGCACCGATAAAAGTCACTTTATCATCATTTCTTTAAGTGTTGATAAATGAGGCCTTTAGTAGTGCTAAAAAAAAGAGCTAATAAATGTGGTCCTTTATCAACAATTTTAAATGATATGATAAATGAACCATTTATCAGTGATTTTCTTAGAATCAATAAATTAATCCTTTGTCAACTCCTTTTAGCACTGATAAAAGTCTAGATCTTTTAATCTCTCTCAAGTAGTCAGCTCTTTTCTAGTGCTGATAAAGGCCATTTATATCACTATTAAAGGCCTATTTTGTATTAGTGTATGACCTTTTAGTGTGATGAATACTCTTAGGAAATTATCAAATGATATTTTATGAAAAATAAAAATCATGATTTAATAAATTAGTTTATTAGTATTCAAAACAATTAATGCGAGTTGCCATAAAGTACACAAAAGTTAGTTCTAGGGAACAAAGTCCCACAAAGACATAATCCCTCTGTGTGTAGATGGTGCAGTGTACCTTGTTAGAATGTTATCGGGAATTAATTTCTTTATTAAAGAATCTCATGGGATGGGTTGTTATATAGTTATGGTTAATTAAGGTGGTGACTTAAGCCTATGTGAAGTTATCCATATAACACATATTATCATTTTGTTTAACCGAACTAGGCTTCGTTGACCGTGATATAGTTTGTCTATGTGAATTCGTCATGAAATATTTGCAGATATGTTCCTAGATAACATTCCATGAGCTGTGAAACTTAGTTAGACCTTGTTTCAGGTTACGTGTAGGACCCTTGTAGTCTTAGAGATGTGAATATAGTCACTAGAATGTCATAACCCCATGATACTTGGGAGTAACTCGAGTGATAATGTCTCTGTGTGAAGGGATAGTAAAGGTTACTATATGAGGGGAGGATTTCATTGATGAAAATACTCTATTCATGTGAATATCCATAATAATTATTAGAGAATAATATTGATAGTTTCCTTATATACTATCATTATAGATCACCTTGAGTTCTAGTACTCTAGATACAAGGTTTAGGTGAAAGATTGGATCTTTTGTGTACCTAACCTTGTTAGTTTTGGGTGTGATTTTAGAGGTTTGGTGGGAATGTAAGTTTATACCAGTAGATATCGAGTGATTCTCTAGATGTTTTTGAACACATAATAGATCTTGGAATATATGAGATGCCTATTTCTAAAAGGACCACTAGGATTGCTCACATTTAGTAGAGCTGGAACCTTATAGTGTGTGAATGAAAAACTGAAGAGGCATATGGGTCTGGACATAGAGGTTCATGACAAATGGAAAAATAAATCTATTTGGAGTAAATATTTTTGTTAATGTACCATGCTAGGAAATCCTTGATACACGATCATTCATATTGGGGATATGTGTGAGGTTTTTTAAATTGGTGGTAGAATGTTGTGTGCTGGATGATTTGAATGATTCGGGTTCTCTTGATGAAACCAAAAGAGGTAGTGGTGGTAAGACACTGATGAATTTAGGTTAGGGACACCTTTAAAGTTTGAAACCGATGTGTTTCACATGAAACTTATAGGTATTAATGGACCACATGTTGATGTGTGTGGATATGTATCCATGTAAGGAGATGAGAACATCAATGGATCAGGGTACCATTATGTTTTCAATATGATTTTATCTTTATTAGAGGCACTGTGGTTCTAATTAATAGTCTGTATGAGGTGGAGAGACCCATCTAGGTCAGAGGCTATACCCCACACATTGGATACTACAGGATGTAACTCTCATCGAGAGTGGGTCATTGAATATAGTGAACTATGTTCTGAGTAATCTAGGTATATACAATTCATGGTGTCTTTCTTGGAAGTCAGGTGTGAGAATATGACCATGTTTAGTCATTGAGAAAAGTGATGAACTAGTTAGGGGTTGGGTAGAAAGATATATGAATTTTAATGCAATGACAAGGATACTCTTATTGTGGGAAGCATTAATCTGGTTGTGTGTGAATGACCTCTTGTGGAAAGGGTCATGGTTTTAGTATAATAATGACCATTGTATAATAATGGGGACTAAATAATACCAATTATTAATGGAACTAGAAGTATCTGGTTCCATGATTAATTTATAATGTATGTTTCAGATGCGATATTGGATAGAGATTAGATGTTTACATTGGACTCAGAGTGTAATTAGTGAAATCTGAGAGCAAGTCAGATCAGCGGTGCATTAGTTCAGAACTGTAATCCTTATAGCTGGTGTAACCGGTCAGAAAATAAATAGGGGAAATAACTTTGAAGTTGGTTCTTATTTAAATAAGTATTTATAATCTATTTAATGGTGGCTCCTAGGTTTAAGGCATCATGATCAGTGTATTCATGGAGTGCTAGTTTTTTAGGCTAGGTACATGTATAGGAATTCATCTAGAAGATTCTTGATTGGTGTTTCTATATAAAACTGAATGTAGTGGGTTGTAAAAGCATTGATCTTGTCATATAAAGTATGAAAATAGGTGTTTAAGAATAAATCAGGGAATTTATAGAAAGGTATGAATGTTCAAGTTATTCTTGGTTGTAAATATTAATTGGTTTAATTCAGAACTAGGAATGAGGTTTTGGTATTGAATTTTAACTAGTGTTTTTCATTTGAGCGGGAACAATGAAACTGAACCACACTGAGAGTGTCACTGGACTACTAGAGTTTCTTTTCATATGAAGATTCATATGGAGTATATCATAATTATTCTTAGTAAGGAATCAATTTAGGGCACTATGGTGTGTTGAGTTATATGTATGTGGTGATCATGGACTCAATATTGGATAATATTGAGCTTTTGGCTTGGCTTATGGTGTTTATTCTTGGAATTACATTGGAAGAATGTGATGGGAATTCAAGAATGAGTGTGGACTTGATGTGGTGTTTTGGAATTTGAGGATAGAATTTTGAGAACTCTTTGTATTTAGAAATTGATCCAGATCAAGAGGTGTGTTATTCATGCTACCACAACTTCTCAAGGATGAGAAGTGCTATTGTGAGGAGATTATAATGACTTGTGTCATTAAAAGTTATGAATTTTAGAGGGAATTTGAAATTTTCATACAGTATATAGATCATTTAGATAACCAGGTGATGAAACAAGATTATTCAGGATTAAACATATGTAAGGGGTGTTTTTAGTCTTGAAAGGAATCTCAACAGATGACTCAAAGCACGAGTAATTATCCAAGGAGTCCTAGATCAGCAAGGGATGCTACTGTAGGAACTGGTAAGCTGGTGGGGTGGGAAATAACCATGCTTCTCAAAAGAACTCACAATTCTACTAAGGATCCTTCATCGGGTGGCTGGTGTCCCATCAGTGATCCAGTGGACCCTGAACGGTGACCATATGGGGTGTGCTAGGCAGGGCTTTAGTGAGGGCCTTTTTAGTCTTTTAGGACACCAAGCCTCCTTGGGTTTAAAAAGACTTTATTTATTTTTATATATCCATTCAACCATTATACCCTCTTATCCACCCTCCATGAGACCCCCTTGATCTAGGGTGGATCTAGATGCAAACCATTGGTTAAACTGGGTGATATCCTATGTTCTTCTTCGATCTCGACTCCCTCTTCCTTGTATAGAGGTGGATCATTATGCCATATTTTGTGTATGATTACTCATGGTATGTATTATACTTTATGTACCCTTGATGTATCAATTATTATTACTCCTTGAATGTTTTTACAATTGATTTATCTTTGGATTGATTCTTATTATGGAATTGGATGATAATTCCCTTAGATCTTGGTGGAATTGTCTGAGATTGATGGGGGCCTTTTATAAACATGGCTAGAGGATGTCTCATGGTTATGAATTCATTCCATTGATGGAATTTTTATTGATGGTATGTCCCTTATTGTTCCTTCTATGGATTTTTTGGTTGAATTTAGTTAGATAAACCATTTAATTATGGAATTAAATTGGGTATTTTATATGACTTAGAACCATGAGTATACTGGGAGTGTTCTGAACTTTATTTAATGATATTGAGACTTAGGTGCATCACCTGGTTTAATTATTCTAAAGATTCCAATTTAATTATATTAAATTGGAATTTTTTGTTTCTACATGATAGGGATTTTTTACAGAATGATATTGGAGGAACATAACATGCCTTCCATGGGTGGTTGGTCTTGGTTCTGGCTAGGCAGTAATATCTGATGAGTCTTTTGACAAGTGTTCCTTTCACATTTGGTTACAAGTTTTCTTATATTCATTTATTTAATTATAATTTAGTTATAATTAACTAATTTTAATGATCATAAATGCTTTAGGACTACGTGGTGATTGACGGAGGATGAATAAACTTAGATGACCCAGAAAGATCAGTTGGGATTTTCTTGGTTAGGAGTTGGATATGTATTGAGGTAGGTAGTCCCATGTGCTCTACCCAATGGTATTATACATGGTTTATTGGTATGTGGTATGAGTTTCTACATATTGGTAGAATGAACAATGGTATATAATTATGTTATGAAATTCATGTAATGCTAAATTAGTTAAGGATTTATAGGTCTTAACTAATTAAAGGAACAATGCATACTGTAATTGAACAAAGTGAAAAGGGACATGACATACCCTTGCGTATTTGATTGATGTTAGCAGTCAATGGATGAGTCTATTGACCACATGTGTGTGCATTATTATCTCATGAGGTCCATGTTTAATATTAATCACATGTGTGTGTGTGAGTATCCCATGAGACCCACGTTTGATATTGATCACATGTGAGTGTGTGTAGCCCTGTGAGACCCAAGATTGATGTTTGATCACATGTGGTGTGTGTGTATACCATGATACCTATGATTTATGTTTGATCATATATGGTGTTAGTATCCCTTGAGACCTATTCTTGATGTTTGACCACATTTGGATATGTGATGGTTATGACTCTTATTTGACCTAGTTTGATATTTTATATGTCAAAATATATCTTATATTGAAAGTGTTGTTCCTATATCTTCTATATTTGAGAATATATGTTGATCTATATGGAATATCCCCCAAGGGGTTTGTATTTTATATTTGGTCGGCATGTACATGGGATATCCCTTTGAGGGGGATGTGTCAACCATGTTTTTGGATTATCATATCAAGAGGAAATCTATTAGGAGGTTTTTTGTCATTATTTCTAGCATAGAGTATAAGTAGGCATGGATGGGGTTTTTGGAATATTGGTGCTCAATATATGGGTGTTTATTTCTTACTTGTTCATTGGTGATAATTTGTTATTCTTATGTAGTTTATTTATTTCCTATTTACTTTCTGTTGAGTTTATCACATGCACATACACTGCTTTTATCAGTAAATTATTGGACCTCATTAGTGGTGCCCTACTGAGTTTTACTCACACCCTACTTGGATGTCCATTAAACTTGGGTAATTGAGAAACCCTCACTTTTTGTAGGTATATGTTGGGCTAAGGATTGGGTTTAATCATTGAGAGAGATAGATCAATACGAGTATAGAGATTGGGATGAGGTGAGGCTTTGTGGTTGTAAATACTCTTTGTAATTTTATTTTTTTATCTTGTGTATGTGATCAGTCTAGTGGGTGATCAGTTTCCTATATTCAGGTATGACCAGTCAGGTATTTTTTTGTATTTATTAATTATAAATTATATGTTTTCTAGTTTCTTTGAACTTTCATTGTATATTGTCACATTTTTTGTTATTTATACATTATTTTGAACTCTGATTGATGGTATAGTCTCCACATGGTCCACTTTAGACCCTCGCTGATATTTAGTATCCTCTAGAATGTGAGGAGGCATGTTTGAGGTCATGCGATACTCTGACTCAGAACCAGTGATTCAAGTCAGGGTGTTACACTAGTGTATGTGTTATGTGATAATGTGTGAATCAACCTCTTATCCTACTATACGTTATCATACTTATTTAGATCATCATTTGATGATGATTTAAAGTATTAGAATATATAAATAAATTTTTTAAATTATAACCAATTGAGTATAATGATGATCCTAGAGTTAAAAATATTTTTTTACTTATGAAACATTTATAAATAATTTTGTTCAATGGGAATATGCTTAATTTTTTTTGAAACCCAAGGAGTATTATTTGATGGATATATAAACAAGTTCATGGTTTTTAAATTTGGGATATGTGACACTATGATTTGATCACAAAAAATTCTCAAGTTTATATCTTGTTATCTCTCTCATTCTCACTCACTATTTAACTAAGGTTCTATCAAACTGTGAGGAATAAGAGATGCTTCACAAGCATTGGGATATTAATAATATCTTGTGGACACCCTAAGAGGAAGGGGTTAATTTTTCTTATTCTTAGAGATATCTATCAAGCTATTGTGTAAGATATTATAAACATTGATTTGAATAAATTTAAGCTATGGTCTTCATTTATATTTCATTCAATCCAAATTAATGTATAGATATTGCAAAAAATGGGTTTTGGTTAATTATTTTCTTTGTATTTGAATAAGGGTTTTCCCTTCTAAAACTCTATAGTTAAAACATAAAATGACATGAACATACTTTGTGACATCTATTCCAATCACTTAGATGAAAAATACCATTTTTATGTGTTTTTAGAAAGCTTTCACATATTGCCAATTTTTCTCTATATAATGAATAAAACTATTTCATGATTTGACTTACCCATAATACATGCACCTAAACATTAAGTTTATCTATATATAAAATGACATCTCTAAACTATTTCATCACTCATGTATATATTTCCTATCCTAAATATTTACACTCCTATTAAAACCTATTTTTTATAAAATAATTATACACTACTAAAAAACCATAGAATGATAAATATCATAATGACATGGTTTTTTATGAAGAAAAACATTTCATGGTGAAGCTCACTACAACATGGTTATGTGCATGGAAATACATCCATTATAAGATAATGAATGATTTAACCATTTATTACATGTAAGTAATCACATGTGATTTTTCATTATTGGATAATGATATCAAGGAGTTTAAATGTTCATATTAATTTTTTAAACATTAAAAAATTAATTGCAATGATAAAATGAATGTCATATGGAGTTATAAAATTATAAATTATTTATGAAAAATTATAGATTTATAGGTAAAAATTTAAAAATTTTTGGGTTATAAATATAATACTTAAAGTACTATATAATTTGGTTTATTCCTTATGAAATGTTGCCAGAGTGGTGATTCAATTACCACTATAATTCAAGTTGATTCTCATATTTCTCTATTTTATTTAATTCAAAGGTTATATAAGACCGTGCATGTGAGTGAAATAATACCTAAGTTATTAGTCAATCCATATAACAAATGGATACCTTTGGAGCAACTATTTCATCAAATATTTCCAAGGTATTGACTTCAATTACATGTGAAGAAAATAATTTACTTCTTTATAAGAATAAAGGTATGTATATTCTTCAAATTTATATTTAATTCAAATAAAGTATGGCTAGATCATATGGAAAAGGTTTTAAAATTTATTTCTACTACATTTAGACTAAATATATCCCCATTAAACCCCAATTATGGTATTAAAACCACTTTTATTTTTTTAGATTAAAGTTTTAGTAGATGAAGAATCTAGAAAATGGATTTTTTCTATAAGCACAATGTTTTGTATGAAAACAATCATTTTTATAATGATTTTTATAAAAATGATATGTTTTTAATAAAAATAATAATGGTTTATGAAAATTATAAAACTAGATAGAGATGAACCATATATCACATACATAAATATCACATCATTTTACCTGAATACTAATTAAATCTCACAATAAATCAGACCATATAACCTATAGGTTCAGTATCTTTGGAGATTAGATTCATAAAAAATTATTTTATAAATATTCTTCAACATTTTCGACAAATAATATTTAGAAATAATACCCTTATTGACATATTATACATAACACCCTTCTTCATTACCCGAGGTTTGAAAACATAAGAAAAGGGTGAGATCTAATGCTTAGTAAGGGTAACAATAAGAGATATTAATCGAATATCATAAGTGATAAAAATATGAACATGTGGGTATGATAACATAATCAAGGTATATGAAAATATCATAAGTAAATCATACCCAATTAACCAGGGATCAAAAATCATGAATCATAACATATGAAATTTAGAATTACATAAGAAAGTAGTTATAGTATTGTGTAAACATATATCAATAATCAGGATCCATGATAACATAAAATAGGTATGTGACATGACATAGAATTATTGAAAAAGAATAATCATAGATTGTCATTTATTATATCAAGGATCACTACCAAAACCATCATCACATAATGGATAATGTAAGATTCTGGTTTAACATCAAGGTACAAAACCTTGGGATATCTAATTTCACCCCTTGTTTTTTTCCTTTGACATGTATCTGATGGGGTTCAGGAGGTCACATGGGTGTTCAAGAAGGGTGGGAGCATAAAAAAATGACCAGGGATACCATTTGAACCGGTACTCAAATCGATTCCCCACTGACCTGAAAGGCATTTCTAATCCCTATGGGCTGGTAATAAGCACTCAGGCATCATAAACAAAAAGGTGGGAAAAATTTATACCATAAAAACAAATAAAAATAGGTAAACAATGGAAATAAAATCCAAAAAAACTGAGTTATCCAAAATAATAAGATACAAGTCTCAAGATGGTAAGTCGACCAAAGTCACCAGACAATGCCACAAAGAAATCAACATAAAAAATCCATGCGATAAGTGGATCACATGCTCCAACGATCACCACCAACTCCTTGTTCACACAAATCAAATACACCCACCAAATCTGAGTGGTGATTTACCTTTTTCCTAGAACTAGAATAATACAAACTACCCAAAGGCAAAGGATGGGTGTGAGAAAAAAAATTGAGTAGGATCATACCAATCATTTAATAAGAAATCCATATAAAATAAACTGTTTATTCTCAATTTTAAATAAAATATGGCATGGAAATATATTTATAGATTACATAAGAACATTCTTGATGAAAATTTTCAATGGATAATCATAAAACAAGTGTCAAAAGTTCATTTAAATAAAATCTTATAGATATAAACAGTTTTTTTAAACAGGAATCGATTAATTTTTTTTATCAAAAGAGGCATGAGTAATCATTTATATCAAAATTGAAATGAGTTAAAAATTTCATAATAGTGGAATTTAAATTATGTTTAATTATACCACCATGGTTAAGAGACCTAGGGTCAGGTTTATATAGGTATTATCACATATCTTAGTGAAGTAAGGCTCCTGGCGGGGACAAGTTCTTATACCTAATATTGGGTAAATAGTACTAATATTGAAAAAAAGACTCCTAAGGAATAATCTTCCTACCTTAAAGTAGTTTAGTTTTCATTTTTACCATTAATCAAATTCCAAGTAGAGCTAATACATGTCAATCATGTGTTATTCCTTCTTAATAACCTATTATCCCTTGTTCTTTAAGGTAAATCAAACATTTATTTGGTGATCATTAAATTAAATCAATATAAAACCATTTAAATAATTATTTCTAATGGCCAATATTCAAGTTTCAAAACATGCATTTATTTTAAAAAACCAGCATCAAATGGTTTATAACAAAAAATTCATTCCTTTCATTTCAAAAACAAATATTAAATGGTTTTAATCAGAAACTCATTCCATTCATTTTAAAAATCAACATCAAAATTTTTTAATTAGAAACTCATGAAATTCATTAAAAAAATTGGTTTTAATCAAATAATCATTCCATTCATTTAAAAAACGAACATAAAATGGTTTTTATTAGAACCTTATTCCTTTTAAATCAACTCATTTCAAATAATATCATTCCAAATCACATAACATTTCATTCCATTTCACTAAAATAAAAATCTTTCATTTCAAGTCAAGATTTTTTTTTCAAAAATCACACTTTATTTAAGAATCCATTTTCAAAGGAATCTCATCAAAAAAACACATCATGAAAATTTAAAATCATTTATCAAAAGTTCAAATCCATATTTGAAAATAAATCAAAAATCCATTTCAAATTAAGCAAGTAGAAAGGGTTTAAAGAGATAGGAATTGCCTTTGGAAATCACCTAACCTAAAAATAAAAAAGTAAAAACCCAAATAACTACTGAGTACAATAATAAAAGGAGGCTCTAAACCAAATACCATGCATCACTAAACCAGAATTACACATCCTCAAATCTAAAGGTGATAGAAGAGAATACATACCACAAAGATTCCCACAAAGCTATCAAGGAAAATAAAACTCTAAAATCCCTTCACCGGTCTCTTAGAAAGAAAAAACAAAAATCAAGTTGATGGAAATATATCTCCCTTTATAGTAGTTGGATTCCCAAAACACTCCACAGGAGGATACTAAAAATCAAAGGTAGTAAATATTTGATTATTTCTAAAAATAAACAGGGAGTTCAAATTTGTAGAATCAAAACCCCAAATTAAAACCACCATTAAATTTTATATTTTAATTAAATTTTAAATATAGAATGTTTAAAACCTTTTAAAATATAAGTTACAACCTCTAAATAGGTTAAAGATTCAATTTACATGATTTACAACATTTAAAATGGCTTAAAAAGTTTTTTAAGGTTAGGATGGGGAAGAAGTAATGAAAAACATAGTTTTTTATTATTTTTATTCCAAAAAGAGAGTTTCATAAGAGTAACATGGATTTAACCCTATGCATCTCATAGGTGTTGTGTAAGGGTATTGGGTCCCCCTTACACATCCTTTGAAACCAATAGACTACCCTTGCACAAGTCACTTTACCCTTACACGGCTACTAGGTTACCCTTATATAACCTTTGGGAAAGCAAGGTTACCTTTACACAATGCCTTAAGTACCTCTACATAGACTTCAATAAAATAGGATACCCTGACATAGTGAGGATTTAACTTTATGTAATGGGAGTCTACCCTTATGTGGTGTCTATCTACCTTTATGAAACAGTTAGAAAAATAGGGTTACCCTTACATAGTTCTAGGATTACCCTTACACATCATATATACATAGGGGATTACCCTTACACATCAATGAGATTTCCCTTATGAAACATATAAATACCCTTATGCTACTCATATAAAAAAGGCTATACCCTTATGAAACTCAAATAAGTAGGGAGTTACCCTTATGAAACTCCAAAAAACCACCATGTGTAAAGGTAGGAGTCACTTGCCCTTATGCAGACACCCTACGCCATATAAGGGTAAAAATTAAAATTAAAATTATTTAATTTTTATTTAAAAGGCATTGTAAAAAGGGTTTTAAAGAGAATTAAAAACCAAGAGGGCTTAAAAACACCTAAAACACTCTCCAAACCAAAAGAAAACATCAAAAATCATAGAATTCACCTAAAAGAAAAGACTAGGATGTTATAATTCTCTTCACCAAAAGGATTTATGACCCCAAACAGCATCAATTACATTGGTCAATCATGACTTAGAGATAGAATACATCCTAATATACACCTTCAAACTTTAACATAGAAAATAACACCAAATTGTCAACTCTCATATATGACACCCTGAAAATATTCTAATAGAACCATGGAAGAAACTAAGATTTATGAAAGACATTTATAAGATTTTGATTCACTGTGAGAATTATAAATAAAACTGGTGAACTAGTTTAGGTGAGGACAATAAACTATTTAAATAATATTAGAGAAGAAACCAGCCTTAAAAACTAGGAAACAACCCTCAAATACTCAATAATAAACAAAAATTATTAAACTCTAAAGAATCCTTGAAAGTACTACATATGAAAACCTCAAACATCATTTTGAAAAATAAAGTCTTGAAAAGACTATCAAATTCGTAAAAAACAACCAAAAAGCTACAAAAAATAATTAAAGAGAATAATTGGAAATGCATCAAAAATAAACATGTCTCATTAGGAAAAACATAGTCTATCCTAATATCAATTGTGGGAACCTCGAGACTAAATTCTCAGAAAACTGGATTTTGGTAATTCAAGTTGAAACCAGAAATAATCATCAACACTTCCTCATAGTCACCCCAAAACATACTCAATATCTACTATGTTCATCAAGAAAATAGAACCACAAACCCAATACATGTCCTATTTCAACACAGAAGAAGAGAAGAACAACAATCACTAAGGCACACACACTTCCAAAACAACTACCATCCCATAAGGAATTGTTAAAGGGGATCAAAAGAACATGAATACATACTAATCATATATAAATTAACCTATACAATCTAAAGGGAAAACTCACACTAGGATTACACAAAGAGACAAACATACATAATTATTTGACTATAAGCTAGAGAGGAAATTTCAAGATCTAAGAAACCATAATTCCCAAATCTTCATTATCTAAATCATGAAAAGTGGATTTTCATGAATGATAAAGGATAAACATTTAGCATGAAAAATTTAATATTGGTTATCTTCTCACCATATTTAATTTCCATCAGAACCAGACTCCTCTAACTTAATTCATCAAAAACCAAAATGTCCCAACAAGTGTAAGAAAATGTGAAAACCCATAAAACCAGATTATTACATCTCTAAGATAGAATCTGATAATGATACTTGAAAAAACATATCATCACTAAAAATAAACTAGGGAAGAATAGAAACAACCCCTGATATTAAAAGGTCTATAAGAGAAAAAGGATTACATTAGAAAAAACTTAAACAATTTTTTCTTCGACCTCAAGATTAACACAAGTTGAACCAGCATAAACTTACCCCACCAACGTTTCCACTGCATGAAAGGATTAAATATGAGGCCTATGGATTGATTCCTATTGAAATGAAGCTTATAGATGCATTGTAGTTCCCTTAGGAGATGATGATCCTTGACTATGTTGAGGTATAGAGAAAACCTGAGAGAACCTCTTCAAATGACCCAGATGGCCATAAGTGCTATAAGAATTAGGAGGATTCTTTCAATTGTACTTAATATGACCTACCTTTCCATACTAGAAGAAAACTGAGGGATTATTCCAAGAGGAATCGAAAGAGTAGAAACATAATGGCCTTTTGATTTTACTACTCATATGGTCTGACTGGGTACACTTCCTTTATTTCTTACCGGTGCTTCCTCCATCATATCTAGGAATATGAGAAATTCCCAATTCCTTTCGTTCTCCTGTCAAGTTTTCTTCAACCTTGAAATCCTGAAATATAAATATACTGCAAGAGTTAAGGCTAGGAGGAAATATGATCTATGACATATCTGGTCAAAGGCCTTTCTAAAAACACTATGAAATTATAAAGTCTTCTATAGTTAGATAAGGAGAATACAACATAAAATTTATAAAATGAAAATAATACTCCAATAGTATTTTATATCCTTATTTTAGAACATAAAATTTAATAGCCTTTGATACTCTTACTGAATCCAGAAAGAAATACTAAACAAAATATTCTTCAAAAGTTACCCAAGAGTGGTCATTTTAGGGATTATCCTGACTAACAGACTTCCACCATGCCCAACTCAAACTCTCTAATGAGAATTTTATAAAATTAACCTCGAGATATTATTGAATTTCAAGCTAGTCTAATATCTCCTCAATCCTATTCATCTATGTTTCTAATTCCTGAGAATCTCATTTTCCAAATAAGTGAGGAGGATTTAGGCTTAAAAATTGTAACACTTTGAGATTTTATGAGAATTATTATTTTTAATGTCTTTTTTTGTACGCTTCACCAAGATTAGCTTTCACTATACGCAACACCGTATTATCTTGTAGTATACGTAACACTATTCTTGGCTTGTGTTGCACAAAATTTCAAGTTCTTTCGAATAAAAATCATTTTACACAACACCAAGTATAGATTTTGATCAATATATAACTAAACTATATTTTGAGTATGTTATACGCAACACCAAAGGAAGCTTTCCCTACACACAACCCTAACTTGGCTTGCATTACACGCAAGAGTGACCTTCCTCGATAGCATGTGATGTACTCAATACTGAGTTTCACTAAATGACATATTATTATAATATTATCATGAACTAGCCATTATGAATAGTATTAACAACATTTGTAATTTTATAAAATTATCATTCATCTTACACATTTTCTATATCATGGTATGCTAGCAAAATAAAATTTTCAGGTAAAATAAGTATTTTTCAAAAAATGCAGTTTTTTCGCCTTTTAATGGAGCACCCATTTTAAATCAAAATTTTAACAAGTTTATAAGTTAAATTTTAAAAAATAAACTTCTTCTTATGAATAAGTATATAAATATTTACGATGGATAAAGTTTTGATATTTTTCTGATAACGTTCATATTTTGATGAATAGTAAAAATACGCTAAATTTTAGTTAAAAATAACTTTTTTCATCAAGATAATTTATATGGTTAAATTATAATATTTAATGGTTTGAAATAATAAATAGAATATATCTTTACCATTTAATATAATTTATGTCATTATCATTAATTTTACATTGAATTCATTGGTAAAAACATTTCAATCTTTTGCAATGTTTTAAATAAAAACCATTTTTTTTGAAAATGGGATTAATTTTAAATTAATTACTGCATATTATGTGTCTTGAATTTGGAAAAATGGATTCCATATTTGGAATCAGTAGGTCTAAATTATGTTAATAGGATACTTTTTATTTTTGGTCATTATGAATAGTAATTACAGTAAATTTTATTTACCACAGTTAAAGTTAAATCAGGGAATTAAGAGTGACAATAATATTATAAAATTACCCTAACACCTACCAAAATTCTATTGGATGAATAAAAGTCTACCAATATAACCTAAGGGTCTTAATAGATTCATTTCATGGACTTTTTACCATAAAAATGATGTAATTATTATTAAAACCAAAGAAAGTGACCACATGTCACTCTCTTATATCTTATAAGTGTAATAATTTTAATTTGGTGATAAACTTCATAAAAAATCAAACATAAATAGTATCTAGAAATAAAATAAAATTATATACATCATGTGAATTTATTTATAATTTTTAGGGATTAAATAATTATCATTAATGATGACATAACAGTGATGGAGAAATTATTTTATTGATCGAAATATAAAATAAATGGTTTTAAAAATATTAAAATAAATATTATATGAACTATTTAATGTGATCCACAAATTTTATAGATGAATATGACTTGTTATGAATCTACTAAATATTTTGGTTCGAATATATCCTCTCTGTAGATTTTATTTAAATTCAAATAAATGAATAGTGTCAAAATTGACACTATTGTTATTTTATAAAAATAACATATTATTAAATTGTTTAAAAATCACAAAAATATTTAAAAATTATAAATTGAAATTTATATGGTCTAAAATATCATAAAGTATCCAATTATGGAAAATTCACCACACATAAGTAATTATTTATAACAATTTAAAATTTATAATATTATTACCAACAATAAAATTAAATGGATTAAATAAGGATAAATCAAGTTGATAAGGTTTAAAATAAATTCAAAACTTGTCTAAATTTTATTGGTTCGTGATATTACAACCCTATCTCATCTAATATTCGAATTGAGTCATTTTTGGAGGTTTTTATGTGGGGTTTGAATTTATTATAATTAATATTTTTGAGGTTTCCAAAAGTGCCCCTCTCCTCCCTTATAAAAGGGCACCTCCCCCCTCTCCTCTTTACAAAATTTTGAGCCTTCAAACTCAGCCAAACCCTGTCCATTTCTCTTCTCCACTTCCCTATAAACCTACTAGAGGTACTGGTCTTCTTCAAAAACCAACTTTAGTGCCCTAAGAGGAGTATAAGAAGAGGTGCATCGAGGAAGAGGAGTTTCAGACACATACTGAAGAAATTGGACATAAGGTAAGGGATAATTATTCCAATCTCATTCTTATCCGGGATTATTTATTCGTAATTATTTATTGGGGTTATATTTATCATCCATGTCCATGTTTTCTAAAAAATATTTTCATGTATGTTTAAAATCAATTTTTCCCATTTTTGACTTTTAATACATGGTATGTAAGGAATCTTTATTTTGTCTACCATACAAGGTACTTTTTGACTTTTCTGGAAAAAGTACACGGAGAATGTATTTGGTTAACTTATACAACATGAACGAATTTTTACGGTTTCATAATGCCTTATTTTCATGAAGCTTCCTCTATAATATTTCATGATTATTTTCAATAGAATCATTTTCTTTTAAAATTTCGTGGAATTTTGTGAAAAGAAAATGATTTTGAAGAAGAAAGGAAATTTTCATCATGATTTCATTTCAAGTGTTTTATCAAAACTATTTTCCATCTAAGATTACATTATTTAATATGTTTATGTTTCAAGTATAATGTCTCTATTATTTACGTGGTTTGATTTTTCTTATGATGAAATGATATCCATTTTTTTATATGGATTATGTTATGATGGGATGATGTTTATGAAACCCATTTTATTCCCTGGGTTATGATTAATGATTTATGATTGTTTTGTGGCACATGAAATAATGATTTCATTATAAGATGTGTGGGACCTATATCTCCCTCCAATGCATTGGGTAAAGATTTATATCTTATTTCTTTTTAGTATTACTCACATAATAATTATTTTCTTATATAGGTGGATTCTTTTGTTTGATTTGGGGTGGTCTATCCTTATTTTTTGTCTTTTTGTACCAGAACTTCCACAAACTTCTTCTCCCTAAAAAAAATTTCACCCCTAAAGTGTTGTATTTATAACATTCCTTCGAGTTCCCTCAACTTCCTTTATAGGAAGAGTAATGACGATGCCTCTTCTCAATCACAGGGTAACTTTATGTTTTCACATTAAAATCATTATCCATATAATTAATGTATTGTTTCATATTTATTTTTAATTTATTTATTTTTAGTATTACTCACATAATAATTATTTTCTTATACCGATGAATTATTTTGTTTGAGTTGGGGTGATCTATCCATCTTTCATGCCTTTGTGCACTGAAACTTCCACAGACTTATTCTCCCTCAAAACCTTTCATCCCTACAATGTTGATATTTATCAATTTCCTTCAAGTTACCTCCACTGCTCAATCACATATTTAATCTTGATATTTATAATGTAAAATAATTTTCCACAAAATTAGTTTATTATTTCATATTTATGTTTAATTTATTGATTTTTAGTATTACTCATCTAATAATTGTTTTCTTATACATGGGAATTCTTTTTTTGAGTAGGGGTGGTTTGTTCGAAGATACTCATGTAGTATTGAAAGTTAAACAAATAAATTCAATGACTTTCATGGTAACATTGATAGATAAATTTTTTGAGACTTTTTGATGTGTAAGAATCAACCTCACCTCAATCAGACACACAGTGTGTCCGATATGACTCCAAATACTTATTTCTATTTAAAATTGACATCAATTTTAGTAAAATTGACAACTGACATACTCAAAATGGAGAAAAAATATTAATATTGTTTTTATACTTTAATAAAATGATCCATAAGTCATTTGTGACATGTAGGAATCAACCAAACCTCAATCTGATACATGATGTACCTGGTATGACTCAATGTGTCTATTATCAGTTTAAAATCGACATTTTAGTTCTAAAAGTGTCACTCAATGAAAATTCAGCAAACACAATCATAATTTACTGATAATTTAGGAAAATTATTCATAATTCATTTTTGATATGTAGAAATTAGTTTCATGTCAAACTGATACATGATGTGATCAGAATGAGTCAAAAGTGCGTGTTTCCAGTTTAAAATGACATTTTAGTAAAAAAGACAATTGACGTACTCAAAATTAATAAAACACATTAATATTATTTTTATAATTTAGTAAAATAATACAAAAGTCATTTGAGATGTGTAGGAGTCATCCTCACCTCAATCTGACTCATAGTGTGACCGATATGACTCAAAGTGCATATTTTTATTTTAAAATTGACTTCTATTTTAGTAAAATGTACAACTGAACTACTCAAACTAAAAAAATGCATTTGGATTGTTTTTATAATTTATTAAAAAGATCCATAATTTATTTTTTACATATAGGAATTATCCTCATCTCAATATGATACATGATGTGCCCGGTATGACTAAAAGTGTCGGTTATCAATTTAAAATTGATTTTTTAGTTCAAAAAGGGTCACTCACTAAACAAATATCAAACATTCTCATATTTTATTTATAATTTAGGAAAATTATTCATAAGTCATTTATGATGTGTAGGAATCAATTTCACATCAAACCTATACATGATGTGATCCAAATGAGTCAAAAGTGTGTGTTTGCTGTTTAAAATGACATTTTAGTAAAAAAGATAACTAACATACTCAAAACTGAGAAAACAAATTAATATTGTTTTGATAATTTATAAAAAAAGTCCAAAATTCATTTGATACATGTATTAATAATCCTCACCTCAATCCGACATACAAGGTGATCGGTATTACTCCAAGTGCGTCTTTTTATTTAAAATTGTTATCAGTTTTAGTAAAATGGACAGCTAACCTACTGAAAACTGAGTAAACACATTCATATTATTTTTATTTTTTATGAAAAAAAATCCATAAGTCATTTTTTACATGTAGGAATCAACCGCACCTCAATTCGATACATGATGTGCCCAGTATGACTTAAAGTATCTGTCATCCGTTTAAAATCGACATTTTAGTTCAAAAAGTTTCACTCACTGAAAAATGATAAAACACTCTCATATTTTATTAATAACTTAGGAAAATAATTCATAAGTCATTTTTGATTTTTATAAATTAGTTTCACATCAAACCGATACACGATGTGATCAGAATGAGTCAAAAGTGTGTGTTTCTAGTTTAAAATGACATTTTAGTAAAAAAAGACAACTAACGTACTCAAAACAGAGAAAATTCATTTATATTGTTTTGATAATTTTGGAAAATGATATAAAATTCATTTGAGATTTTTTGGAATAATCCACATCTAAATCCAACATACAGTGTAACCGGTATGATTCTAAGTGCATCTTTCTATTTAAAATTGACATCAATTTTAGTAAAATTAACATCAATTTTAGTAAAATTAACACTTTCTATTAATTTATTTATTTATATTATTACTAACCTAAGAATGTTTTTCTCTTATAGGTTCATTATTCTTCTTGAACAGGGGTAGTTAGTTCGGCAATAACATGATTTAGGGTCAAGATTAAAAGATAAAGAAACATTGATGTTTTTGAATGTATGTAATAATTTTTTATGTAATTTTATAAACCAATGTTTGGAATATCTATAATATAGTTTTTTATTGTATTTGTGTTGTAAATTTAATTTCATTTAAATTCTATATTTATATTTGTTTTTGTTGATATTTGGTGTGTCTCTAATGTTGTAGTTTGCTGTTGCAGCACACTGTAGTATGACCCTTTATCAGTGCTTTTAAAAGTGATGATAAAGTAAAAAGTTTTCATCTCTTTTAAAATTGATTATAACGGTACACTTTATCAGTGACTCTATAAGCACTGATAAAAGTCCCTTTATCATCACTTTTATAAGCACCGATAAAAGTCACTTTATCATCATTTCTTTAAGTGTTGATAAATGAGGCCTTTAGTAGTGCTAAATAAAAGAGCTAATAAATGTGGTCCTTTATCAACAATTTTAAATGATATGATAAATGAACCATTTATCAGTGATTTTCTTAGAATCAATAAAGTAATCCTTTGTCAACTCCTTTTAGCACTGATAAAAGTCTAGATCTTTTAATCTTTCTCAAGTAGTCAGCTCTTTTCTAGTGCTGATAAAGGCCATTTATAGCACTATTAAAGGCCTATTTTGTATTAGTGTATGACCTTTTAGTGTGATGAATACTCTTAGGAAATTATCAAATGATATGTTATGAAAAATAAAAATCATGATTTAATAAATTAGTTTATTAGTATTCAAAACAATTAATGCGAGTTGCCATAAAGTACACAAAAGTTAGTTCTAGGGAACAAAGTCCCACAAAGACATAATCCCTCTGTGTGTAGATGGTGCAGTGTACCTTGTTAGAATGTTATCGGGAATTAATTTCTTTATTAAAGAATCTCATGGGATGGGTTGTTATATAGTTATGGTTAATTAAGGTGGTGACTTAAGCCTATGTGAAGTTATCCATATAACACATATTATCATTTTGTTTAACCGAACTAGGCTTCGTTGACCGTGATATAGTTTGTCTATGTGAATTCTTCATGAAATATTTGAAGATATGTTCTTAGATAACATTCCATGAGCTGTGAAACTTAGTGAGACCTTGTTTCAGGTTACGTGTAGGACCCTTGTAGTCTTAGAGATGTGAATATAGTCACTAGAATGTCATAACCCCATGATACTTGGGAGTAACTCGAGTGATAATGTCTCTATGTGAAGGGATAGTAAAGGTTACTATATGAGGGGAGGATTTCATTGATGAAAATACTCTATTCATGTGAATATCCATAATAATTATTAGAGAATAATATTGATAGTTTCCTTATATACTATCATTATAGATCACCTTGAGTTCTAGTACTCTAGAAACAAGGTTTAGGTGAAAGATATGATCTTTTGTGTACCTAAACTTGTTAGTTTTGGGTGTGATTTTAGAGGTGTGGTGGGAATGTAAGTTTATACCAGTAGATATCGAGTGATTCTCTAGATGTTTTTGAACACATAATAGATCTTGGAATATATGAGATGCCTATTTCTAAAAGGACCACTAGGATTGCTCACATTTAGTAGAGCTGGAACCTTATAGTGTGTGAATGAAAAACTGAAGAGGCATATGGGTCTGGACATAGAGGTTCATGACAAATGGAAAAATAAATCTATTTGGAGTAAATATTTTTGTTAATGTACCATGCTAGGAAATCCTTGATACACGATCATTCATATTGGGGATATGTGTGAGGTTTTTTAAATTGGTGGTAGAATGTTGTGTGCTGGATGATTTGAATGATTCGGGTTCTCTTGATGAAACCAAAAGAGGTAGTGGTGGTAAGACACTGATGAATTTAGGTTAGGGACACCTTTAAAGTTTGAAACCGATGTGTTTCACATGAAACTTATAGGTATTAATGGACCACATGTTGATGTGTGTGGATATGTATCCATGTAAGGATATGAGAACATCAATGGATCAGGGTACCATTGTGTTTTCAATATGATTTTATCTTTATTAGAGGCACTGTGGTTCTAATTAATAGTCTGTATGAGGTGGAGAGACCCATCTAGGTCAGAGGCTATACCCCACACATTGGATACTACAGGATGTAACTCTCATCGAGAGTGGGTCATTGAATATAATGAACTATGTTCTGAGTAATCTAGGTATATACAATTCATGGTGTCTTTCTTGGAAGTCAGGTGTGAGAATATTACCATGTTTAGTCATTGAGAAAAGTGATGAACTAGTTAGGGGTTGGGTAGAACGATATATGAATTTTAATGCAATGACAAGGATACTCTTATGGTGGGAAGCATTAATCTGGTTGTGTGTGAATGACCTCTTGTGGAAAGGGTCATGGTTTTAGTATAATAATGACCATTGTATAATAATGGGGACTAAATAATACCAATTATTAATGGAACTAGAAGTATCTGGTTCCATGATTAATTTATAATGTATGTTTCAGATGCGATATTGGATAGAGATTAGATGTTTACATTGGACTCAGAGTGTAATTAGTGAAATCTGAGAGCAAGTCAGATCAGCGGTGCATTAGTTCAGAACTGTAATCCTTATAGCTGGTGTAACCGGTTAGAAAATAAATAGGGGAAATAACTTTGAAGTTAGTTCTTATTTAAATAAGTATTTATAATCTATTTAATGGTGGCTCCTAGGTTTAAGGCATCATGATCAGTGTATTCATGGAGTGCTAGTTTTTTAGGCTAGGTACATGTATAGTAATTCATCTAGAAGATTCTTGATTGGTGTTTCTATATAAAACTGAATGTAGTGGGTTGTAAAAGCATTGATCTTGTCATATAAAGTATGAAAATAGGTGTTTAAGAATAAATCAGGGAATTTATAGAAAGGTATGAATGCTCAAGTTATTATTGGTTGTAAATATTAATTGGTTTAATTCAGAACTAGGAATGAGGTTTTGGTATTGAATTTTAACTAGTGCTTTTCATTTGAGCGGGAACAATGAAACTGAACCACACTGAGAGTGTCACTGGACTACTAGAGTTTCTTTTCATATGAAGATTCATATGGAGTATATCATAATTATTCTTAGTAAGGAATCAATTGAGGGCACCATGGTGT
Source organism: Viscum album (assembly GCA_963277665.1). Taxonomy (NCBI): domain Eukaryota; kingdom Viridiplantae; phylum Streptophyta; class Magnoliopsida; order Santalales; family Viscaceae; genus Viscum; species Viscum album. The sequence continues at coordinate 1,473,320,521 of OY728123.1, forward strand.
GTTGAGTTATATGTATGTGGTGATCATGGACTCAATATTGGATAATATTGAGCTTTTGGCTTGGATTATGGTGTTTATTCTTGGAATTACATTGGAAGAATGTGATGGGAATTCAAGAATGAGTGTGGACTTGATGTGGTGTTTTGTAATTTGAGGATAGAATTTTGAGAACTCTTTGTATTTAGAAATTGATCCAGATCAAGAGGTGTGTTATTCATGCTACCACAACTTCTCAAGGATGAGAAGTGCTATTGTGAGGAGATTATAATGACTTGTGTCATTAAAAGTTATGAATTTTAGGGGGAATTTGAAATTTTCATACAGTATATAGATCATTTAGAGAACCAGGTGATGAAACAAGATTATTCAGGATTAAACATATGTAAGGGGTGTTTTTAGTCTTGAAAGGAATCTCAACAGATGACTCGAAGCACGAGTAATTATCCAAGGAGTCCTAGATCAGCAAGGGATGCTACTGTAGGAACTGGTAAGCTGGTGGGGTGGGAAATAACCATGCTTCTCAAAAGAACTCACAATTCTACTAAGGATCCTACATCGGGTGGCTGGTGTCCCATCAGTGATCCAGTGGACCCTGAACGGTGACCATATGGGGTGTGCTAGGCAGGGCTTTAGTGAGGGCCTTTTTAGTCTTTTAGGACACCAAGCCTCCTTGGGTTTAAAAAGACTTTATTTATTTTTATATATCCATTCAACCATTATACCCTCTTATCCACCCTCCATGAGACCCCCTTGATCTAGGGTGGATCTAGATGCAAACCATTGGTTAAACTGGGTGATATCCTATGTTCTTCTTCGATCTCGACTCCCTCTTCCTTGTATAGAGGTGGATCATTATGCCATATTTTGTGTATGATTACTCATGGTATGTATTATACTTTATGTACCCTTGATGTATCAATTATTATTACTCCTTGAATGTTTTTACAATTGATTTATCTTTGGATTGATTCTTATTATGGAATTGGATGATAATTCCCTTAGATCTTGGTGGAATTGTCTGAGATTGATGGGGGCCTTTTATAAACATGGCTAGAGGATGTCTCATGGTTATGAATTCATTCCATTGATGGAATTTTTATTGATGGTATGTCCCTTATTGTTCCTTCTATGGATTTTTTGGTTGAATTTAGTTAGATAAACCATTTAATTATGGAATTAAATTGGGTATTTTATATGACTTAGAACCATGAGTATACTGGGAGTGTTCTGAACTTTATTTAATGATATTGAGACTAAGGTGCATCACCTGGTTTAATTATTCTAAAGATTCCAATTTAATTATATTAAATTGGAATTTTTTGTTTCTACATGATAGGGATTTTTTACAGAATGATATTGGAGGAACATAACATGCCTTCCATGGGTGGTTGGTCTTGGTTCTGGCTAGGCAGTAATATCTGATGAGTCTTTTGACAAGTGTTCCTTTCACATTTGGTTACAAGTTTTCTTATATTCATTTATTTAATTATAATTTAGTTATAATTAACTAATTTTAATGATCATAAATGCTTTAGGACTACGTGGTGATTGACGGAGGATGAATAAACTTAGATGACCCAGAAAGATCAGTTGGGATTTTCTTGGTTAGGAGTTGGATATGTATTGAGGTAGGTAGTCCCATGTGCTCTACCCAATGGTATTATACATGGTTTATTGGTATGTGGTATGAGTTTCTAAATATTGGTAGAATGAACAATGGTATATAATTATGTTATGAAATTCATGTAATGCTAAATTAGTTAAGGATTTATAGGTCTTAACTAATTAAAGGAACAATGCATACTGTAATTGAACAAAGTGAAAAGGGACATGACATACCCTTGCATATTTGATTGATGTTAGCAGTCAATGGATGAGTCTATTGACCACATGTGTGTGAATTATTATCTCATGAGGTCCATGTTTAATATTAATCACATGTGTGTGTGTGAGTAACCCATGAGACCCACGTTTGATATTGATCACATGTGAGTGTGTGTAGCCCTGTGAGACCCAAGATTGATGTTTGATCACATGTGGTGTGTGTGTATACCATGATACCTATGATTTATGTTTGATCATATATGGTGTTAGTATCCCTTGAGACCTATTCTTGATGTTTGACCACATTTGGATATGTGATGGTTATTACTCTTATTTGACCTAGTTTGATATTTTATATGTCAAACTATATCTTATATTGAAAGTGTTGTTCCTATATCTTCTATATTTGAGAATATATGTTGATCTATATGGAATATCCCCCAAGGGGTTTGTATTTGATATTTGGTCGGCATGTACATGGGATATCCCTTTGAGGGGGATGTGTCAACCATGTTTTTGGATTATCATATCAAGAGGAAATCTATTAGGAGGTTTTTTGTCATTATTTCTAGCATAGAGTATAAGTAGGCATGGATGGGGTTTTTGGAATATTGGTGCTCAATATATGGGTGTTTATTTCTTACTTGTTCATTGGTGATAATTTGTTATTCTTATGTAGTTTATTTATTTCCTATTTACTTTCTGTTGAGTTTATCACATGCACATACACTGCTTTTATCAGTAAATTATTGGACCTCATTAGTGGTGCCCTACTGAGTTTTACTCACACCCTACTTGGATGTCCATTAAACTTGGGTAATTGAGAAACCCTCACTTTTTGTAGGTATATGTTGGGATAAGGATTGGGTTTAATCATTGAGAGAGATAGATCAATACGAGTATAGAGATTGGGATGAGGTGAGGCTTTGTGGTTGTAAATACTCTTTGTAATTTTATTTTTTTATCTTGTGTATGTGATCAGTCTAGTGGGTGATCAGTTTCCTATATTCAGGTATGACCAGTCAGGTATTTTTTTGTATTTATTAATTATAAATTATATGTTTTCTAGTTTCTTTGAACTTTCATTGTATATTGTCACATTTTTTGTTATTTATACATTATTTTGAACTCTGATTGATGGTATAGTCTCCACATGGTCCACTTTAGACCCTCGCTGATATTTAGTAGCCTCTAGAATGTGAGGAGGCATGTTTGAGGTCATGCGATACTCTGACTCAGAACCAGTGATTCAAGTCAGGGTGTTACACTAGTGTATGTGTTATGTGATAATGTGTGAATCAACCTCTTATCCTACTATAAGTTATCATGCTTATTTAGATCATCATTTGATGATGATTTAAAGTATTAGAATATATAAATAATTTTTTTAAATTATAACCAATTGAGTATAATGATGATCCTAGAGTTAAAAATATTTTTTTACTTATGAAACATTTATAAAGAATTTTGTTCAATGGGCATATGCTTAAATTTTTTTGAAACCCAAGGAGTATTATTTGATGGATATATAAACAAGTTCATGGTTTTTAAATTTGGGATATGTGATACTATGATTTGATCACAAAAAACTCTCAAGTTTATATCTTGTTATCTCTCTCATTCTCACTCACTATTTAACTAAGGTTCTATCAAACTGTGAGGAATAAGAGATGCTTCACAAGCATTGGGATATTAATAATATCTTGTGGACACCCTAAGAGGAAGGGGTTAATTTTTCTTATTCTTAGAGATATCTATCAAGCTATTGTGTAAGATATTATAAACATTGATTTGAATAAATTTAAGCTATGGTCTTCATTTATATTTCATTCAATCCAAATTAATGTATAGATATTGCAATAAATGGGTTTTGGTTAATTATTTTCTTTGTATTTGAATAAGGGTTTTCCCTTCTAAAACTCTATAGTTAAAACATAAAATGACATGAACATACTTTGTGACATCTATTCCAATCACTTAGATGAAAAATACCATTTTTATGTGTTTTTAGAAAGCTTTCACATATTGCCAATTTTTCTCTATATAATGAATAAAACTATTTCATGATTTGACTTACCCATAATACATGCACCTAAACATTAAGTTTATCTATATATAAAATGACATCTCTAAACTATTTCATCACTCATGTATATATTTCCTATCCTAAATATTTACACTCCTATTAAAACCTATTTTTTATAAAATAATTATACACTACTAAAAAACCATAGAATGATAAATATCATAATGACATGGTTTTTTATGAAGAAAAACATTTCATGGTGAAGCTCACTACAACATGGTTATGTGCATGGAAATACATCCATTTTAAGATAATGAATGATTTAACCATTTATTACATGTAAGTAATCACATGTGATTTTTCATTATTGGATAATGATATCAAGGAGTTTAAATGTTCATATTAATTTTTTAAACATTAAAAAATTAATTGCAATGATAAAATGAATGTCATATGGAGTTATAAAATTATAAATTATTTATGAAAAATTATAGATTTATAGGTAAAAATTTAAAATTTTTGGGTTATAAGTATAATACTTAAAGTACTATATAATTTGGTTTATTCCTTATGAAATGTTGCCAGAGTGGTGATTCAATTACCACTATAATTCAAGTTGATTCTCACATTTCTCTATTTTATTTAATTCAAAGGTTATATAAGACCGTTCATGTGAGTGAAATAATACCTAAGTTATTAGGCAATCCATATAACAAATGGATACCTTTGGAGCAACTATTTCATCAAATATTTCCAAAGTATTGACTTCAATTACATGTGAAGAAAATAATTTACTTCTTTATAAGAATAAAGGTATGTATATTCTTCAAATTTATATTTAATTCAAATAAAGTATGGCTAGATCATATGGAAAAGGTTTTAAAATTTATTTCTACTACATTTAGACTAAAGATATCCCCATTAAACCCCAATTATGGTATTAAAACCACTTTTATTTTTTTAGATTAAAGTTTTAGTAGATGAAGAATCTAGAAAATGGATTTTTTCTATAAGCACAATGTTTTGTATGAAAACAATCATTTTTATAATGATTTTTATAAAAATGATATGTTTTTAATAAAAATAATAATGGTTTATGAAAATTATAAAACTAGATAGAGATGAACCATATATCACATACATAAATATCACATCATTTTACCTGAATACTAATTAAATCTCACAATAAATCAGACCATAGAACCTATAGGTTCAGTGTCTTTGGAGATTAGATTCATAAAAAATTATTTTATAAATATTCTTCAACATTTTCGACAAATAATATTTAGAAATAATACCCTTATTGACATATTATACATAACATCCTTTTTCATTACCCAAGGTTTGAAAACATAAGAAAAGGGTGAGATCTAATGCTTAGTAAGGGTAACAATAAGAGATATTAATCGAATATCATAAGTGATAAAAATATGAACATGTGGGTATGATAACATAATCAAGGTATATGAAAATATCATAAGTAAATCATACCCAATTAACCAGGGATCAAAAATCATGAATCATAACATATGAAATTTAGAATTACATAAGAAAGTAGTTATAGTATTGTGTAAACATATATCAATAATCAGGATCCATGATAACATAAAATAGGGATGTGACATGACATAGAATTATTGAAAAAGAATAATCATAGATTGTCATTTATTATATCAAGGATCACTACCGAAACCATCATCACATAATGGATAATGTAAGATTCTGGTTTAACATCAAGGTACAAAACCTTGGGATATCTAATTTCACCCCTTGTTTTTTTCCTTTGACATGTATCTGATGGGGTTCAGGAGGTCACATGGGTGTTCAAGAAGGGTGGGAGCATAAAAAATGACCAGGGATACCATTTGAACCGGTACTCAAATCGATTCCCCACTGACCTGAAAGGCATTTCTAATCCCTATGGGCTGGTAATAAGCACTCAGGCATCATAAACAAAAAGGTGGGAAAAATTTATCCCATAAAAACAAATAAAAATAGGTAAACAATGGAAATAAAATCCAAAAAAACTGAGTTATCCAAAATAATAAGATACAAGTCTCAAGATGGTAAGTCGACCAAAGTCACCAGACAATGCCACAAAGAAATCAACATAAAAAATCCATGCGATAAGTGGATCACATGCTCCAACGATCACCACCAACTCCTTGTTCACACAAATCAAATACACCCACCAAATCTGAGTGGTGATTTACCTTTTTCCTAGAACTAGAATAATACAAACTACCCAAAGGCAAAGGATGGGTGTGAGAAAAAAAATTGAGTAGGATCATACCAATCATTTAATAAGAAATCCATATAAAATAAACCGTTTATTCTCAATTTTAAATAAAATATGGCATGGAAATATATTTATAGATTACATAATAACATTCTTGATGAAAATTTTCAATGGATAATCATAAAACTAGTGTCAAAAGTTCATTTAAATAAAATCTTATAGATATAAACAGTTTTTTTAAACAGGAATCGATTAATTTTTTTTATCAAAAGAGGCATGAGTAATCATTTATATCAAAATTGAAATGAGTTAAAAATTTCATAATAGTGGAATTTAAATTATGTTTAATTATACCACCATGGTTAAGAGACCTAGGGTTAGGTTTATATAGGTATTATCACATATCTTAGTGAAGTAAGGCTCCGGGCGGGGACAAGTTCTTATACCTAATATTGGGTAAATAGTACTAATATTGAAAAAAAGACTCCTAAGGAATAATCTTCCTACCTTCAAGTAGTTTAGTTTTCATTTTTACCATTAATCAAATTCCAAGTAGAGCTAATACATGTCAATCATGTGTTATTCCTTCTTAATAACCTATTATACCTTGTTCTTTAAGGTAAATCAAACATTTATTTGGTGATCATTAAATTAAATCAATATAAAACCATTTAAATAATTATTTCTAATGGCCAATATTCAAGTTTCAAAACATGCATTTATTTTAAAAAACCAGCATCAAATGGTTTATAACAAAAAATTCATTCCTTTCATTTCAAAAACAAATATTAAATGGTTTTAATCAGAAACTCATTCCATTCATTTTAAAAATCAACATCAAAATGTTTTAATTAGAAACTCATGAAATTCATTAAAAAAATTGGTTTTAATCAAATAATCATTCCATTCATTTAAAAAACGAACATAAAATGGTTTTTATTAGAACCTTATTCCTTTTAAATCAACTCATTTCAAATAATATCATTCCAAATAACATAACATTTCATTCCATTTCACCAAAATAAAAATCTTTCATTTCAAGTCAAGATTTTTTTTTTCAAAAATCACACTTTATTTAAGAATCCATTTTCAAAGGAATCTCATCAAAAAAACACATCATGAAAATTTAAAATCATTTATCAAAAGTTCAAATCCATATTTGAAAATAAATCAAAAATCCATTTCAAATTAAGCAAGTAGAAAGGGTTTAAAGAGATAGGAATTGCCTTTGGAAATCACCTAACCTAAAAATAAAAAAGTAAAAACCCAAATAACTACTGAGTACAATAATAAAAGGAGGCTCTAAACCAAATACCATGCATCACTAAACCAGAATTACACATCCTCAAATCTAAAGGTGATAGAAGAGAATACATACCACAAAGATTCCCACAAAGCTATCAAGGAAAATAAAACTCTAAAATCCCTTCACCGGTCTCTTAGAAAGAACAAACAAAAATCAAGTTGATGGAAATATATCTCCCTTTATAGTAGTTGGATTCCCAAAACACTCCACAGGAGGATACTAAAAATCAAAGGTAGTAAATATTTGATTATTTCTAAAAATAAACAGGGAGTTCAAATTTGTAGAATCAAAACCCCAAATTAAAACCACCATTAAATTTTATATTTTAATTAAATTTTAAATATATAATGTTTAAAACCTTTTAAAATATAAGTTACAACCTCTAAATAGGTTAAAGATTCAATTTACATGATTTACAACATTTAAAATGGCTTAAAAAGTTTTTTAAGGTTAGGATGGGGAAGAAGTAATGAAAAACATAGTTTTTTATTATTTTTATTCCAAAAAGAGAGTTTCATAAGAGTAACATGGATTTAACCCTATGCATCTCATAGGTGTTGTGTAAGGGTATTGGGTCCCCCTTACACATCCTTTGAAACCAATGGACTACCCTTGCACAAGTCACTTTACCCTTACACGACTACTAGGTTACCCTTATATAACCTTTGGGAAAGCAAGGTTACCTTTACACAATGCCTTAAGTACCTCTACATAGCCTTCAATAAAATAGGATACCCTGACATAGTGAGGATTTAACTTTATGTAATGGGAGTCTACCCTTATGTGGTGTCTATCTACCTTTATGAAACAGTTAGAAAAATAGGGTTACCCTTACATAGTTCTAGGATTACCCTTACACATCATATATACATAGGGGATTACCCTTACACATCAATGAGATTTCCCTTATGAAACATATAAATACCCTTATGCTACTCATATAAAAAAGGCTATACCCTTATGAAACTCAAATAAGTAGGGAGTTACCCTTATGAAACTCCAAAAAACCACCATGTGTAAAGGTAGGAGTCACTTGCCCTTATGAAGACACCCTACGCCATATAAGGGTAAAAATTAAAATTAAAATTATTTAATTTTTATTTAAAAGGCATTGTAAAAAGGGTTTTAAAGAGAATTAAAAACCAAGAGGGCTTAAAAACACCTAAAACACTCTCCAAACCAAAAGAAAACATCAAAAATCATAGAATTCACCTAAAAGAAAAGACTAGGATGTTATAATTCTCTTCACCAAAAGGATTTATGACCCCAAACAGCATCAATTACATTGGTCAATCATGACTTAGAGATAGAATACATCCTAATATACACCTTCAAACTTTAACATAGAAAATAACACCAAATTGTCAACTCTCATATATGACACCCTGAAAATATTCTAATAGAACCATGGAAGAAACTAAGATTTATGAAAGACATTTATAAGATTTTGATTCACTGTGAGAATTATAAATAAAACTGGTGAACTAGTTTAGGTGAGGACAATAAACTATTTAAATAATATTAGAGAAGAAACCAGCCATAAAAACTAGGAAACAACCCTCAAATACTCAATAATAAACAAAAATTATTAAACTCTAAAGAATCCTTGAAAGTACTACATATGAAAACCTCAAACATCATTTTGAAAAATAAAGTCTTGAAAATACTATCAAATTCGTAAAAAACAACCAAAAAGCTACAAAAAATAATTAAAGAGAATAATTGGAAATGCATCAAAAATAAACATGTCTCATTAGGAAAAACATAGTCTATCCTAATATCAATTGTGGGAACCTCGAGACTAAATTCTCAGAAAACTGGATTTTGGTAATTCAAGTTGAAACCAGAAATAATCATCAACACTTCCTCATAGTCACCCCAAAACATACTCAATATCTACTATATTCATCAAGAAAATAGAACCACAAACCCAATACATGTCCTATTTCAACACAGAAGAAGAGAAGAACAACAATCACTAAGGCACACACACTTCCAAAACAACTACCATCCCATAAGGAATTGTTAAAGGGGATCAAAAGAACATGAATACATACTAATCATATATAAATTAACCTATACAATCTAAAGGGAAAACTCACACTAGGATTACACAAAGAGACAAACATACATAATTATTTGACTATAAGATAGAGAGGAAATTTCAAGATCTAAGAAACCATAATTCCCAAATCTTCATTATCTAAATCATGAAAAGTGGATTTTCATGAATGATAAAGGATAAACATTTAGCATGAAAAATTTAATATTGGTTATCTTCTCACCATATTTAATTTCCATCAGAACCAGACTCCTCTAACTTAATTCATCAAAAACCAAAATGTCCCAACAAGTGTAAGAAAATGTGAAAACCCATAAAACCAGATTATTACATCTCTAAGATAGAATCTGATAATGATACTTGAAAAAACATATCATCACTAAAAATAAACTAGGGAAGAATAGAAACAACCCCTGATATTAAAAGGTCTATAAGAGAAAAAGGATTACATCAGAAAAAACTTAAACAATTTTTTCTTCGACCTCAAGATTAACACAAGTTGAACCAGCATAAACTTACCCCACCAACTTTTCCACTGCATGAAAGGATTAAATATGAGGCCTATGGATTGATTCCTATTGAAATGAAGCTTATAGATGCATTGTAGTTCCCTTAGGAGATGATGATCCTTGACTATGTTGAGGTATAGAGAAAACCTGAGAGAACCTCTTCAAATGACCCAGATGGCCATAAGTGCTATAAGAATTAGGAGGATTCTTTCAATTGTACTTAATATGACCTACCTTTCCATACTAGAAGAAAACTGAGGGATTATTCCAAGAGGAATCGAAAGAGTAGAAACATAATGGCCTTTTGATTTTACTACTCATATGGTCTGACTGGGTACACTTCCTTTATTTCTTACCGGTGCTTCCTCCATCATATCTAGGAATATGAGAAATTCCCAATTCCTTTCGTTCTCCTGTCAAGTTTTCTTCAACCTTGAAATCCTGAAATATAAATATACTGTAAGAGTTAAGGCTAGGAGGAAATATGATCTATGACATATCTGGTCAAAGGCCTTTCTAAAAACACTATGAAATTATAAAGTCTTCTATAGTTAGATGAGGAGAATACAACATAAAATTTATAAAATGAAAATAATACTCCAATAGTATTTTATATCCTTATTTTAGAACATAAAATTTAATAGCCTTTGATACTCTCACTGAATCCAGAAAGAAATACTAAACAAAATATTCTTCAAAAGTTACCCAAGAGTGGTCATTTTAGGGATTATCCTGAGTAACAGACTTCCACCATGCCCAACTCAAACTCTCTAATGAGAATTTTATAAAATTAACCTCGAGATATTATTGAATTTCAAGCTAGTCTAATATCTCCTCAATCCTATTCATCTATGTTTCTAATTCCTGAGAATCTCATTTTCCAAATAAGTGAGGAGGATTTAGGCTTAAAAATTGTAACACTTTGAGATTTTATGAGAATTATTATTTTTAATGTCTTTTTTTGTACGCTTCACCAAGATTAGCTTTCACTATACGCAACACCGTATTATCCTGTAGTATACGTAACACTATTCTTGGCTTGTGTTGCACAAAATTTCAAGTTCTTTCGAATAAAAATCATTTTACACAACACCAAATATAGATTTTGATCAATATATAACTAAACTATATTTTGAGTATGTTATACGCAACACCAAAGGAAGATTTCCCTACACACAACCCTAACTTGGCTTGCATTACACGCAAGAGTGACCTTCCTCGATAGCATGTGATGTACTCAATACTGAGTTTCACTAAATGACATATTATTATAATATTATCATGAACTAGCCATTATGAATAGTATTAACAACATTTGTAATTTTATAAAATTATCATTCATCTTACACATTTTTTATATCATGGTATGCTAACAAAATAAAATTTTCAGGTAAAATAAGTATTTTTCAAAAAATGCAGTTTTTTCGCCTTTTAATGGAGCACCCATTTTAAATCAAAATTTTAACAAGTTTATAAGTTAAATTTTAAAAAATAAACTTCTTCTTATGAATAAGTATATAAATATTTACGATGGATAAAGTTTTGATATTTTTTTGATAACGTTCATATTTTGATGAATAGTAAAAATACGCTAAATTTTAGTTAAAAATAACTTTTTTCATCAAGATAATTTATATGGTTAAATTATAATATTTAATGGTTTTAAAGCATAAATAGAATATATATTTACCATTTAATATAATTTATGTCATTATCATTAATTTTACATTGAATTCATTGGTAAAAACATTTCAATCTTTTGCAATGTTTTAAATAAAAACCATTTTTTTGAAAATGGGATTAATTTTAAATTAATTACTGCATATTATGTGTCTTGAATTTGGAAAAATGGATTCCATATTTGGAATCAGTAGGTATAAATTATGTTAATAAGATACTTTTTATTTTTGGTCATTATGAATAGTAATTACAGTAAATTTTATTTACCACAGATAAAGTTAAATTAGGCAATTAAGAGTGACAATAATATTATAAAATTACCCTAACACCTACCAAAATTCTATTGGATGAATAAAAGTCTACCAATATAACCAAAGGGTCTTAATAGATTCATTTCATGGACTTTTTACCATAAAAATGATGTAATTATTATTAAAACCAAAGAAAGTGACCACATGTCACTCTCTTATATCTTATAAGTGTAATAATTTTAATTTGGTGATAAACTTCATAAAAAATCAAACATAAATAGTCTCTAGAAATAAAATAAAATTATATACATCATGTGAATTTATTTATAATTTTTAGGGATTAAATAATTATCATTAATGATGACATAACAGTGATGGAGAAATTATTTTAATGATCGAAATATAAAATAAATGGTTTTAAAAATATTAAAATAAATATTATATGAACTATTTAATGTGATCCACAAGTTTTATAGATGAATATGACTTGTTATGAATCTACTAAATATTTTGGTTCGAATATATCCTCTCTGTAGATTTTATTTAAATTCAAATAAATGAATAGTGTCAAAATTGACACTATTGTTATTTTATAAAAATAACATATTATTAAATTGTTTAAAAATCACAAAAATATTTAAAAATTATAAATTGAAATTTATATGGTCTAAAATCTCATAAAGTATCCAATTATGGAAAATTCACCACACATAAGTAATTATTTATAACAATTTAAAATTTATAATATTATTACCAACAATAAAATTAAATGGATTAAATAAGGATAAATCAAGTTGATAAGGTCTAAAATAAATTCAAAACTTGTCTAAATTTTATTGGTTCGTGATATTACAACCCTATCTCATCTAATATTCGAATTGAGTCATTTTTGGAGGTTTTTATGTGGGGTTTGAATTTATTATAATTAATATTTTTGAGGTTTCCAAAAGTGCCCCTCTCCTCCCTTATAAAAGGGCACCTCCCCCCTCTCCTCTTTACGAAATTTTGAGCCTTCAAACTCAGCCAAACCCTGTCCATTTCTCTTCTCCACTTCCCTATAAACCTACTAGAGGTACTGGTCTTCTTCAAAAACCAACTTTAGTGCCCTAAGAGGAGTATAAGAAGAGGTGCATCGAGGAAGAGGAGTTTCAGACACATACTGAAGAAATTGGACATAAGGTAAGGGATAATTATTCCAATCTCATTCTTATCCGGGATTATTTATTCGTAATTATTTATTGGGGTTATATTTATCATCCATGTCCATGTTTTCTAAAAAATATTTTCATGTATGTTTAAAATCAATTTTTTCCATTTTTGACTTTTACTACATGGTATGTAAGGAATCTTTATTTTGTCTACCATACAAGGTACTTTTTGACTTTTCTGGAAAAAGTACAAGGAGAATGTATTTGGTTAACTTATACAACATGAACGAATTTTTACGGTTTCATAATGCCTTATTTTCATGAAGCTTCCTCTATAATATTTCATGATTATTTTCAATAGAATCATTTTCTTTTAAAATTTCGTGGAATTTTGTGAAAATAAAATGATTTTGAAGAAGAAAGGAAATTTTCATCATGATTTCATTTCAAGTGTTTTATCAAAACTATTTTCCATCTAAGATTACATTATTTAATATGTTTATGTTTCAAGTATAATGTCTCTATTATTTACGTGGTTTGATTTTTCTTATGATGAAATGATATCCATTTTTTTATATGGATTATGTTATGATGGGATGATGTTTATGAAACCCATTTTATTCCCTGGGTTATGATTAATGATTTATGATTGTTTTGTGGCACATGAAATAATGATTTCATTATAAGATGTGTGGGACCTATATCTCCCTCCAATGCATTGGGTAAATATTTATATCTTATTTCTTTTTAGTATTACTCACATAATAATTATTTTCTTATATAGGTGGATTCTTTTGTTTGATTTGGGGTGGTCTATCCTTATTTTTTGTCTTTTTGTACCAGAACTTCCACAAACTTCTTCTCCCTAAAAAAAATTTCACCCCTAAAGTGTTGTATTTATAACATTCCTTCGAGTTCCCTCAACTTCCTTTATAGGAAGAGTAATGACGATGCCTCTTCTCAATCACAGGGTAACTTTATGTTTTCACATTAAAATCATTATCCATATAATTAATGTATTGTTTCATATTTATTTTTAATTTATTTATTTTTAGTATTAATCACATAATAATTATTTTCTTATACTGATGAATTATTTTGTTTGAGTTGGGGTGATCTATCCATCTTTCATGCCTTTGTGCACTGAAACTTCCACAGACTTATTCTCCCTCAAAACCTTTCATCCCTACAATGTTGATATTTATCAATTTCCTTCAAGTTACCTCCACTGCTCAATCACATATTTAATCTTGATATTTATAATGTAAAATAATTTTCCACAAAATTAGTTTATTATTTCATATTTATGTTTAATTTATTGATTTTTAGTATTACTCATCTAATAATTGTTTTCTTATACATGGGAATTCTTTTTTTGAGTAGGGGTGGTTTGTTCGAAGATACTCATGTAGTATTGAAAGTTAAACAAATAAATTCAATGACTTTCATGGTAACATTGATAGATAAATTTTTTGAGACTTTTTGATGTGTAAGAATCAACCTCACCTCAATCAGACACACAGTGTGTCCGATATGACTCCAAATACTTATTTCTATTTAAAATTGACATCAATTTTAGTAAAATTGACAACTGACATACTCAAAATGGAGAAAAAATATTAATATTGTTTTTATACTTTAATAAAATGATCCATAAGTCATTTGTGACATGTAGGAATCAACCAAACCTCAATCTGATACATGATGTACCTGGTATGACTCAATGTGTCTATTATCAGTTTAAAATCGACATTTTAGTTCTAAAAGTGTCACTCAATGAAAATTCAGCAAACACAATCATAATTTACTGATAATTTAGGAAAATTATTCATAATTCATTTTTGATATGTAGAAATTAGTTTCATGTCAAACTGATACATGATGTGATCAGAATGAGTCAAAAGTGCGTGTTTCCAGTTTAAAATGACATTTTAGTAAAAAAGACAATTGACGTACTCAAAATTAATAAAACACATTAATATTATTTTTATAATTTAGTAAAATAATACAAAAGTCATTTGAGATGTGTAGGAGTCATCCTCACCTCAATCTGACTCATAGTGTGACCGATATGACTCAAAGTGCATATTTTTATTTTAAAATTGACTTCTATTTTAGTAAAATGTACAACTGAACTACTCAAACTAAAAAAATGCATTTGGATTGTTTTTATAATTTATTAAAAAGATCCATAATTTATTTTTTACATATAGGAATTATCCTCATCTCAATATGATACATGATGTGCCCGGTATGACTAAAAGTGTCGGTTATCAATTTAAAATTGATTTTTTAGTTCAAAAAGGGTCACTCACTAAACAAATATCAAACATTCTCATATTTTATTTATAATTTAGGAAAATTATTCATAAGTCATTTATGATGTGTAGGAATCAATTTCACATCAAACCTATACATGATGTGATCCAAATGAGTCAAAAGTGTGTGTTTGCTGTTTAAAATGACATTTTAGTAAAAAAGATAACTAACATACTCAAAACTGAGAAAACAAATTAATATTGTTTTGATAATTTATAAAAAAAGTCCAAAATTCATTTGAGACATGTATTAATAATCCTCACCTCAATCCGACATACAATGTGATCGGTATTACTCCAAGTGCGTCTTTTTATTTAAAATTGTTATCAGTTTTAGTAAAATGGACAGCTAACCTACTGAAAACTGAGTAAACACATTCATATTATTTTTATAATTTATGAAAAAAATCCATAAGTCATTTTTTACATGTAGGAATCAACCGCACCTCAATTCGATACATGATGTGCCCAGTATGACTTAAAGTATCTGTCATCCGTTTAAAATCGACATTTTAGTTCAAAAAGTTTCACTCACTGAAAAATGATAAAAAACTCTCATATTTTATTAATAACTTAGGAAAATAATTCATAAGTCATTTTTGATTTTTATAAATTAGTTTCACATCAAACCGATACACGATGTGATCAGAATGAGTCAAAAGTGTGTGTTTCCAGTTTAAAATGACATTTTAGTAAAAAAAGACAACTAACGTACTCAAAACAGAGAAAATTCATTTAGATTGTTTTGATAATTTTGGAAAATGATATAAAATTCATTTGAGATTTTTTGGAATAATCCACATCTAAATCTAACATACAGTGTAACCGGTATGATTCCAAGTGCATCTTTCTATTTAAAATTGACATCAATTTTAGTAAAATTAACATCAATTTTAGTAAAATTAACACTTTCTATTAATTTATTTATTTTTTATTATTACTAACCTAAGAATGTTTTTCTCTTACAGGTTCATTATTCTTCTTGAACAGGGGTAGTTAGTTCGGAAATAACATGATTTAGGGTCAAGATTAAAAGATAAAGAAACATTGATGTTTTTGAATGTATGTAATAATTTTTTATGTAATTTTATAAACCAATGTTTGGAATATCTATAATATAGTTTTTTATTGTATTTGTGTTGTAAATTTAATTTCATTTAAATTCTATATTTATATTTGTTTTTGTTGATATTTGGTGTGTCTCTAATGTTGTAGTGTGCTGTTGCAGCACACTGTAGTATGACCCTTTATCAGTGCTTTTAAAAGTGATGATAAAGTAAAAATATTTCATCACTTTTAAAATTGATTATAACGGTACACTTTATCAGTGACTCTATAAGCACCGATAAAAGTCCCTTTATCATCACTTTTATAAGCACCGATAAAAGTCACTTTATCATCATTTCTTTAAGTGTTGATAAATGAGGCCTTTAGTAGTGCTAAATAAAAGAGCTAATAAATGTGGTCCTTTATCAACAATTTTAAATGATATGATAAATGAACCATTTATCAGTGATTTTCTTAGAATCAATAAAGTAATCCTTTGTCAACTCCTTTTAGCACTGATAAAAGTCTAGATCTTTTAATCTCTCTCAAGTAGTCAGCTCTTTTCTAGTGCTGATAGAGGCCATTTATAGCACTATTAAAGGCCTATTTTGTATTAGTGTATGACCTTTTAGTGTGATGAATACTCTTAGGAAATTATCAAATGATATGTTATGAAAAATAAAAACCATGATTTAATAAATTAGTTTATTAGTATTCAAAACAATTAATGCGAGTTGCCATAAAGTACACAAAAGTTAGTTCTAGGGAACAAAGTCCCACAAAGACATAATCCCTCTGTGTGTAGATGGTGCAGTGTACCTTGTTAGAATGTTATCGGGAATTAATTTCTTTATTAAAGAATCTCATGGGATGGGTTGTTATATAGTTATGGTTGATTAAGGTGGTGACTTAAGCCTATGTGAAGTTATCCATATAACACATATTATCATTTTGTTTAACCGAACTAGGCTTCGTTGACCGTGATATAGTTTGTCTATGTGAATTCGTCATGAAATATTTGCAGATATGTTCCTAGATAACATTCCATGAGCTGTGAAACTTAGTGAGACCTTGTTTCAGGTTACGTGTAGGACCCTTGTAGTCTTAGAGATGTGAATTTAGTCACTAGAATGTCATAACCCCATGATACTTGGGAGTAACTCGAGTGATAATGTCTCTATGTGAAGGGATAGTAAAGGTTACTATATGAGGGGAGGATTTCATTGATGAAAATACTCTATTCATGTGAATATCCATAATAATTATTAGAGAATAATATTGATAGTTTCCTTATATACTATCATTATAGATCACCTTGAGTTCTAGTACTCTAGATACAAGGTTTAGGTGAAAGATAGGATCTTTTGTGTACCTAACCTTGTTAGTTTTGGGTGTGATTTTAGAGGTGTGGTGGGAATGTAAGTTTATACCAGTAGATATCGAGTGATTCTCTAGATGTTTTTGAACACATAATAGATCTTGGAATATATGAGATGCCTATTTATAAAAGGACCACTAGGATTGCTCACATTTAGTAGAGCTGGAACCTTATAGTGTGTGAATGAAAAACTGAAGAGGCATATGGGTCTGGACATAGAGGTTCATGACAAATGGAAAAATAAATCTATTTGGAGTAAATATTTTTGTTAATGTACCATGCTAGGAAATCCTTGATACCCGATCATTCATATTGGGGATATGTGTGAGGTTTTTTAAATTGGTGGTAGAATGTTGTGTGCTGGATGATTTGAATGATTCGGGTTCTCTTGATGAAACCAAAATAGGTAGTGGTGGTAAGACACTGATGAATTTAGGTTAGGGACACCTTTAAAGTTTGAAACCGATGTGTTTCACATGAAACTTATAGGTATTAATGGACCACATGTTGATGTGTGTGGATATGTATCCATGTAAGGAGATGAGAACATCAATGGATCAGGGTACCATTGTGTTTTCAATATGATTTTATCTTTATTAGAGGCACTGTGGTTCTAATTAATAGTCTGTATGAGGTGGAGAGACCCATCTAGGTCAGAGGCTATACCCCACACATTGGATACTACAGGATGTAACTCTCATCGAGAGTGGGTCATTGAATATAGTGAACTATGTTCTGAGTAATCTAGGTATATACAATTCATGGTGTCTTTCTTGGAAGTCAGGTGTGAGAATATGACCATGTTTAGTCATTGAGAAAAGTGATGAACTAGTTAGGGGTTGGGTAGAACGATATATGAATTTTAATGCAATGACAAGGATACTCTTATGGTGGGAAGCATTAATCTGGTTGTGTGTGAATGACCTATTGTGGAAAGGGTCATGGTTTTAGTATAATAATGACCATTGTATAATAATGGGGACTAAATAATACCAATTATTAATGGAACTAGAAGTATCTAGTTCCATGATTAATTTATAATGTATGTTTCAGATGCGATATTGGATAGAGATTAGATGTTTACATTGGACTCAGAGTGTAATTAGTGAAATCTGAGAGCAAGTCAGATCAGCGGTGCATTAGTTCAGAACTGTAATCCTTATAGCTGGTGTAACCGGTCAGAAAATAAATAGGGGAAATAACTTTGAAGTTGGTTCTTATTTAAATAAGTATTTATAATCTATTTAATGGTGGCTCCTAGGTTTAAGGCATCATGATCAGTGTATTCATGGAGTGCTAGTTTTTTAGGCTAGGTACATGTATAGGATTTCATCTAGAAGATTCTTGATTGGTGTTTCTATATAAAACTGAATGTAGTGGGTTGTAAAAGCATTGATCTTGTCATATAAAGTATGAAAATAGGTGTTTAAGAATAAATCAGGGAATTTATAGAAAGGTATGAATGTTCAAGTTATTCTTGGTTGTAAATATTAATTGGTTTAATTCAGAACTAGGAATGAGGTTTTGGTATTGAATTTTAACTAGTGTTTTTCATTTGAGCGGGAACAATGAAACTGAACCACACTGAGAGTGTCACTGGACTACTAGAGTTTCTTTTCATATGAAGATTCATATGGAGTATATCATAATTATTCTTAGTAAGGAATCAATTGAGGGCACCATGGTGTGTTGAGTTATATGTATGTGGTGATCATGGACTCAATATTGGATAATATTGAGCTTTTGGCTTGGCTTATGGTGTTTATTCTTGGAATTACATTGGAAGAATGTGATGGGAATTCAAGAATGAGTGTGGACTTGATGTGGTGTTTTGGAATTTGAGGATAGAATTTTGAGAACTCTTTGTATTTAGAAATTGATCCAGATCAAGAGGTGTGTTATTCATGCTACCACAACTTCTCAAGGATGAGAAGTGCTATTGTGAGGAGATTATAATGACTTGTGTCATTAAAAGTTATGAATTTTAGGGGGAATTTGAAATTTTCATACAGTATATAGATCATTTAGAGAACCAGGTGATGAAACAAGATTATTCAGGATTAAACATATGTAAGGGGTGTTTTTAGTCTTAAAAGGAATCTCAACAGATGACTCGAAGCACGAGTAATTATCCAAGGAGTCCTAGATCAGCAAGGGATGCTACTGTAGGAACTGGTAAGCTGGTGGGGTGGGAAATAACCATGCTTCTCAAAATAACTCACAATTCTACTAAGGATCCTACATCGGGTGGCTGGTGTCCCATCAGTGATCCAGTGGACCCTGAACGGTGACCATATGGGGTGTGCTAGGCAGGGCTTTAGTGAGGCCCTTTTTAGTCTTTTAGGACACCAAGCCTCCTTGGGTTTAAAAAGAATTTATTTATTTTTATATATCCATTCAACCATTATACCCTCTTATCCACCCTCCATGAGACCCCCTTGATCTAGGGTGGATCTAGATGCAAACCATTGGTTAAACTGGGTGATATCCTATGTTCTTCTTCGATCTCTACTCCCTCTTCCTTGTATAGAGGTGGATCATTATGCCATATTTTGTGTATGATTACTCATGGTATGTATTATACTTTATGTACCCTTGATGTATCAATTATTATTACTCCTTGAATGTTTTTACAATTGATTTATCTTTGGATTGATTCTTATTATGGAATTGGATGATAATTCCCTTAGATCTTGGTGGAATTGTCTGAGATTGATGGGGGCCTTTTATAAACATGGCTAGAGGATGTCTCATGGTTATGAATTCATTCCATTGATGGAATTTTTATTGATGGTATGTCCCTTATTGTTCCTTCTATGGATTTTTTGGTTGAATTAGTTAGATAAACCATTTAATTATGGAATTAAATTGGGTATTTTATATGACTTAGAACCATGAGTATACTGGGAGTGTTCTGAACTTTATTTAATGATATTGAGACTAAGGTGCATCACCTGGTTTAATTATTCTAAAGATTCCAATTTAATTATATTAAATTGGAATTTTTTGTTTCTACATGATAGGTATTTTTTACAGAATGATATTGGAGGAACATAACATGCCTTCCATGGGTGGTTGGTCTTGGTTCTGGCTAGGCAGTAATATCTGATGAGTCTTTTGACAAGTGTTCCTTTCACATTTGGTTACAAGTTTTCTTATATTCATTTATTTAATTATAATTTAGTTATAATTAACTAATTTTAATGATCATAAATGCTTTAGGACTACGTGGTGATTGACGGAGGATGAATAAACTTAGATGACTCAGAAAGATCAGTTGGGATTTTCTTGGTTAGGAGTTGGATATGTATTGAGGTAGGTAGTCCCATGTGCTCTACCCAATGGTATTATACATGGTTTATTGGTATGTGGTATGAGTTTCTACATATTGGTAGAATGAACAATGGTATATAATTATGTTATGAAATTCATGTAATGCTAAATTAGTTAAGGATTTATAGGTCTTAACTAATTAAAGGAACAATGCATACTGTAATTGAACAAAGTGAAAAGGGACATGACATACCCTTGCGTATTTGATTGATGTTAGCAGTCAATGGATGAGTCTATTGACCACATGTGTGTGCATTATTATCTCATGAGGTCCATGTTTAATATTAATCACATGTGTGTGTGTGAGTATCCCATGAGACCCACGTTTGATATTGATCACATGTGAGTGTGTGTAGCCCTGTGAGACCCAAGATTGATGTTTGATCACATGTGGTGTGTGTGTATACCATGATACCTATGATTTATATTTGATCATATATGGTGTTAGTATCCCTTGAGACCTATTCTTGATGTTTGACCACATTTGGATATGTGATGGTTATGACTCTTATTTGACCTAGTTTGATATTTTATATGTCAAACTATATCTTATATTGAAAGTGTTGTTCCTATATCTTCTATATTTGAGAATATATGTTGATCTATATAGAATATCCCCCAAGGGGTTTGTATTTGATATTTGGTCGGCATGTACATGGGATATCCCTTTGAGGGGGATGTGTCAACCATGTTTTTGGATTATCATATCAAGAGGAAATTTATTAGGAGGTTTTTTGTCATTATTTCTAGCATAGAGTATAAGTAGGCATGGATGGAGTTTTTGGAATATTGGTGCTCAATATATGGGTGTTTATTTCTTACTTGTTCATTGGTGATAATTTGTTATTCTTATGTAGTTTATTTATTTCCTATTTACTTTCTGTTGAGTTTATCACATGCACATACACTGCTTTTATCAGTAAATTATTGGACCTCATTAGTGGTGCCCTACTGAGTTTTACTCACACCCTACTTGGATGTCCATTAAACTTGGGTAATTGAGAAACCCTCACTTTTTGTAGGTATATGTTGGGCTAAGGATTGGGTTTAATCATTGAGAGAGATAGATCAATACGAGTATAGAGATTGGGATGAGGTGAGGCTTTGTGGTTGTAAATACTCTTTGTAATTTTATTTTTTTATATTGTGTATGTGATCAGTCTAGTGGGTGATCAGTTTCCTATATTCAGGTATGGCCAGTCAGGTATTTTTTTGTATTTATTAATTATAAATTATATGTTTTCTAGTTTCTTTGAACTTTCATTGTATATTGTCACATTTTTTGTTATTTATACATTATTTTGAACTCTGATTGATGGTATAGTCTCCACATGGTCCACTTTAGACCCTCGCTGATATTTAGTAGCCTCTAGAATGTGAGGAGGCATGTTTGAGGTCATGCGATACTCTGACTCAGAACCAGTGATTCAAGTCAGGGTGTTACACTAGTGTATGTGTTATGTGATAATGTGTGAATCAACCTCTTATCCTACTATAAGTTATCATGCTTATTTAGATCATCATTTGATGATGATTTAAAGTATTAGAATATATAAATAATTTTTTTAAATTATAACCAATTGAGTATAATGATGATCCTAGAGTTAAAAATATTTTTTTACTTATGAAACATTTATAAAGAATTTTGTTCAATGGGCATATGCTTAAATTTTTTTGAAACCCAAGGAGTATTATTTTATGGATATATAAACAAGTTCATGGTTTTTAAATTTGGGATATGTGACACTATGATTTGATCACAAAAAACTCTCAAGTTTATATCTTGTTATCTCTCTCATTCTCACTCACTATTTAACTAAGGTTCTATCAAACTGTGAGGAATAAGAGATGCTTCACAAGCATTGGGATATTAATAATATCTTGTGGACACCCTAAGAGGAAGGAGTTAATTTTTCTTATTCTTATAGATATCTATCAAGCTATTGTGTAAGATATTATAAACATTGATTTGAATAAATTTAAGCTATGGTCTTCATTTATATTTCATTCAATCCAAATTAATGTATAGATATTGCAAAAAATGGGTTTTGGTTAATTATTTTCTTTGTATTTGAATAAGGGTTTTCCCTTCTAAAACTCTATAGTTAAAACATAAAATGACATGAAAATACTTTGTGACATCTATTCCAATCACTTAGATGAAAAATACCATTTTTATGTGTTTTTAGAAAGCTTTCACATATTGCCAATTTTTCTCTATATAATGAATAAAACTATTTCATGATTTGACTTACCCATAATACATGCACCTAAACATTAAGTTTATCTATATATAAAATGACATCTCTAAACTATTTCATCACTCATGTATATATTTCCTATCCTAAATATTTACACTCCTATTAAAACCTATTTTTTATAAAATAATTATACACTACTAAAAAACCATAGAATGATAAATATCATAATGACATGGTTTTTTATGAAGAAAAACATTTCATGGTGAAGCTCACTACAACATGGTTATGTGCATGGAAATACATCCATTATAAGATAATGAATGATTTAACCATTTATTACATGTAAGTAATCACATGTGATTTTTCATTATTGGATAATGATATCAAGGAGTTTAAATGTTCATATTAATTTTTTAAACATTAAAAAATTAATTGCAATGATAAAATGAATGTCATATGGAGTTATAAAATTATAAATTATTTATGAAAAATTATAGATTTATAGGTAAAAATTTAAAATTTTTTGGGTTATAAGTATAATACTTAAAGTACTATATAATTTGGTTTATTCCTTATGAAATGTTGCCAGAGTGGTGATTCAATTACCACTATAATTCAAGTTGATTCTCACATTTCTCTATTTTATTTAATTCAAAGGTTATATAAGACCGTTCATGTGAGTGAAATAATACCTAAGTTATTAGGCAATCCATATAACAAATGGATACCTTTGGAGCAACTATTTCATCAAATATTTCCAAGGTATTGACTTCAATTACATGTGAAGAAAATAATTTACTTCTTTATAAGAATAAAGGTATGTATATTCTTCAAATTTATATTTAATTCAAATAAAGTATGGCTAGATCATATGGAAAAGGTTTTAAAATTTATTTCTACTACATTTAGACTAAAGATATCCCCATTAAACCCCAATTATGGTATTAAAACCACTTTTATTTTTTTAGATTAAAGTTTTAGTAGATGAAGAATCTAGAAAATGGATTTTTTCTATAAGCACAATGTTTTGTATGAAAACAATCATTTTTATAATGATTTTTATAAAAATGATATGTTTTTAATAAAAATAATAATGGTTTATGAAAATTATAAAACTAGATAGAGATGAACCATATATCACATACATAAATATCACATCATTTTACCTGAATACTAATTAAATCTCACAATAAATCAGACCATAGAACCTATAGGTTCAGTGTCTTTGGAGATTAGATTCATAAAAAATTATTTTATAAATATTCTTCAACATTTTCGACAAATAATATTTAGAAATAATACCCTTATTGACATATTATACATAACACCCTTCTTCATTACCCGAGGTTTGAAAACATAAGAAAAGGGTGAGATCTAATGCTTAGTAAGGGTAACAATAAGAGATATTAATCGAATATCATAAGTGATAAAAATATTAACATGTGGGTATGATAACATAATCAAGGTATATGAAAATATCATAAGTAAATCATACCCAATTAGCTAGGGATCAAAAATCATGAATCATAACATATGAAATTTAGAATTACATAAGAAAGTAGTTATAGTATTGTGTAAACATATATCAATAATCAGGATCCATGATAACATAAAATAGGGATGTGACATGACATAGAATTATTGAAAAAGAATAATCATAGATTGTCATTTATTATATCAAGGATCACTACCAAAACCATCATCACATAATGGATAATGTAAGATTCTGGTTTAACATCAAGGTACAAAACCTTGGGATATCTAATTTCACCCCTTGTTTTTTTCCTTTGACATGTATCTGATGGGGTTCAGGAGGTCACATGGGTGTTCAAGAAGGGTGGGAGCATAAAAAAATGACCAGGGATACCATTTGAACCGGTACTCAAATCGATTCCCCACTGACCTGAAAGGCATTTCTAATCCCTATGGGCTGGTAATAACCACTCAGGCATCATAAACAAAAAGGTGGGAAAAATTTATCCCATAAAAACAAATAAAAATAGGTAAACAATGGAAATAAAATCCCAAAAAACTGAGTTATCCAAAATAATAAGATACAAGTCTAAAGATGGTAAGTCGACCAAAGTCACCAGACAATGCCACAAAGAAATCAACATAAAAAATCCATGCGATAAGTGGATCACATGCTCCAACGATCACCACCAACTCCTTGTTCACACAAATCAAATACACCCACCAAATCTGAGTGGTGATTTACCTTTTTCCTAGAACTAGAATAATACAAACTACCCAAAGGCAAAGGATGGGTGTGAGAAAAAAAATTGAGTAGGATCATACCAATCATTTAATAAGAAATCCATATAAAATAAACCGTTTATTCTCAATTTTAAATAAAATATGGCATGGAAATATATTTATAGATTACATAAGAACATTCTTGATGAAAATTTTCAATGGATAATCATAAAACTAGTGTCAAAAGTTCATTTAAATAAAATCTTATAGATATAAACAGTTTTTTTAAACAGGAATCGATTAATTTTTTTTATCAAAAGAGGCATGAGTAATCATTTATATCAAAATTGAAATGAGTTAAAAATTTCATAATAGTGGAATTTAAATTATGTTTAATTATACCACCATGGTTAAGAGACCTAGGGTTAGGTTTATATAGGTATTATCACATATCTTAGTGAAGTAAGGCTCCTGGCGGGGACAAGTTCTTATACCTAATATTGGGTAAATAGTACTAATATTGAAAAAAAGACTCCTAAGGAATAATCTTCCTACCTTCAAGTAGTTTAGTTTTCATTTTTACCATTAATCAAATTCCAAGTAGAGCTAATACATGTAAATCATGTGTTATTCCTTCTTAATAACCTATTATCCCTTGTTCTTTAAGGTAAATCAAACATTTATTTGGTGATCATTAAATTAAATCAATATAAAACCATTTAAATAATTATTTCTAATGGCCAATATTCAAGTTTCAAAACATGCATTTATTTTAAAAAACCAGCATCAAATGGTTTATAACAAAAAATTCATTCCTTTCATTTCAAAAACAAATATTAAATGGTTTTAATCAGAAACTCATTCCATTCATTTTAAAAATCAACATCAAAATGTTTTAATTAGAAACTCATGAAATTCATTAAAAAAATTGGTTTTAATTAAATACTCATTCCATTCATTTAAAAAACGAACATAAAATGGTTTTTATTAGAACCTTATTCCTTTTAAATCAACTCATTTCAAATAATATCATTCCAAATCACATAACATTTCATTCCATTTCACCAAAATAAAAATCTTTCATTTCAAGTCAAGATTTTTTTTTCAAAAATCACACTTTATTTAAGAATCCATTTTCAAAGGAATCTCATAAAAAAAACACATCATGAAAATTTAAAATCATTTATCAAAAGTTCAAATCCATATTTGAAAATAAATCAAAAATCCATTTCAAATTAAGCAAGTAGAAAGGGTTTAAAGAGATAGGAATTGCCTTTGGAAATCACCTAACCTAAAAATAAAAAAGTAAAAACCCAAATAACTACTGAGTAAAATAATAAAAGGAGGCTCTAAACCAAATACCATGCATCACTAAACCAGAATTACACATCCTCAAATCTAAAGGTGATAGAAGAGAATACATACCACAAAGATTCCCACAAAGCTATCAAGGAAAATAAAACTCTAAAATCCCTTCACCGGTCTCTTAGAAAGAACAAAAAAAAAATCAAGTTGATGGAAATATATCTCCCTTTATAGTAGTTGGACTCCCAAAACACTCCACAGGAGGATACTAAAAATCAAAGGTAGTAAATATTTGATTATTTCTAAAAATAAACAGGGAGTTCAAATTTGTAGAATCAAAACCCCAAATTAAAACCACCATTAAATTTTATATTTTAATTAAATTTTAAATATAGAATGTTTAAAACCTTTTAAAATATAAGTTACAACCTCTAAATTGGTTAAAGATTCAATTTACATGATTTACAACATTTAAAATTGCTTAAAAAGTTTTTTAAGGTTAGGATGGGGAAGAAGTAATGAAAAACATAGTTTTTTATTATTTTTATTCCAAAAAGAGAGTTTCATAAGAGTAACATGGATTTAACCCTATGCATCTCATAGGTGTTGTGTAAGGGTATTGGGTCCCCCTTACACATCCTTTGAAACCAATGGACTACCCTTGCACAAGTCACTTTACCCTTACACGGCTACTAGGTTACCCTTATATAACCGTTGGGAAAGCAAGGTTACCTTTACACAATGCCTTAAGTACCTCTACATAGCCTTCAATAAAATAGGATACCCTGACATAGTGAGGATTTAACTTTATGTAATGGGAGTCTACCCTTATGTGGTGTCTATCTACCTTTATGAAACAGTTAGAAAAATAGGGTTACCCTTACATAGTTCTAGGATTACCCTTACACATCATATATACATAGGGGATTACCCTTACACATCAATGAGATTTCCCTTATGAAACATATAAATACCCTTATGCTACTCATATAAAAAAGGCTATACCCTTATGAAACTCAAATAAGTAGGGAGTTACCCTTATGAAACTCCAAAAAATCACCATGTGTAAAGGTAGGAGTCACTTGCCCTTATGCAGACACCCTACGCCATATAAGGGTAAAAATTAAAATTAAAATTATTTAATTTTTATTTAAAAGGCATTGTAAAAAGGGTTTTAAAGAGAATTAAAAACCAAGAGGGATTAAAAACACCTAAAACTCTCTCCAAACCAAAAGAAAACATCAAAAATCATAGAATTCACCTAAAAGAAAAGATTAGGATGTTATAATTCTCTTCACCAAAAGGATTTATGACCCCAAACAGCATCAATTACATTGGTCAATCATGACTTAGAGATAGAATACATCCTAATATACACCTTCAAACTTTAACATAGAAAATAACACCAAATTGTCAACTCTCATAGATGACACCCTAAAAATATTCTAATAGAACCATGGAAGAAACTAAGATTTATGAAAGACATTTATAAGATTTTGATTCACTGTGAGAATTATAAATAAAACTGGTGAAATAGTTTAGGTGAGGACAATAAACTATTTAAAGAATATTAGAGAAGAAACCAGCCTTAAAAACTAGGAAACAACCCTCAAATACTCAATAATAAACAAAAATTATTAAACTCTAAAGAATCCTTGAAAGTACTACATATGAAAACCTCAAACATCATTTGGAAAAATAAAGTCTTGAAAAGACTATCAAATTCGTAAAAAACAACCAAAAAGCTACAAAAAATAATTAAAGAGAATAATTGGAAATGCATCAAAAATAAACATGTCTCATTAGGAAAAACATAGTCTATCCTAATATCAATTGTGGGAACCTCGAGACTAAATTCTCAGAAAACTGGATTTTGGTAATTCAAGTTGAAACCAGAAATAATCATCAACACTTCCTCATAGTCACCCCAAAACATACTCAATATCTACTATGTTCATCAAGAAAATAGAACCACAAACCCAATACATGTCCTATTTCAACACAGAAGAAGAGAAGAACAACAATCACTAAGGCACACACACTTCCAAAACAACTACTATCCCATAAGGAATTGTTAAAGGGGATCAAAAGAACATGAATACATACTAATCATATATAAATTAACCTATACAATCTAAAGGGAAAACTCACACTAGGATTACACAAAGAGACAAACATACATAATTATTTGACTATAATCTAGAGAGGAAATTTCAAGATCTAAGAAACCATAATTCCCAAATCTTCATTATCTAAATCATGAAAAGTGGATTTTCATGAATGATAAAGGATAAACATTTAGCATGAAAAATTTAATATTGGTTATCTTCTCACCATATTTAATTTCCATCAGAACCAGACTCCTCTAACTTAATTCATCAAAAACCAAAATGTCCCAACAAGTGTAAGAAAATGTGAAAACCCATAAAACCAGATTATTACATCTCTAAGATAGAATCTGATAATGATACTTGAAAAAACATATCATCACTAAAAATAAACTAGGGAAGAATAGAAACAACCCCTGATATTAAAAGGTCTATAAGAGAAAAAGTATTACATCAGAAAAAACTTAAACAATTTTTTCTTCGACCTCAATATTAACACAAGTTGAACCAGCATAAACTTACCCCACCAACTTTTCCACTGTATGAAAGGATTAAATATGAGGCCTATGGATTGATTCCTATTGAAATGAAGCTTATAGATGCATTGTAGTTCCCTTAGGAGATGATGATCCTTGACTATGTTGAGGTATAGAGAAAACCTGAGAGAACCTCTTCAAATGACCCAGATGGCCATAAGTGCTATAAGAATTAGGAGGATTCTTTCAATTGTACTTAATATGACCTACCTTTCCATACTAGAAGAAAACTGAGGGATTATTCCAAGAGGAATCGAAAGAGTAGAAACATAATGGCCTTTTGATTTTACTACTCATATGGTCTGACTGGGTACACTTCCTTTATTTCTTACCAGTGATTCCTCCATCATATCTAGGAATATGAGAAATTCCCAATTCCTTTCGTTCTCCTGTCAAGTTTTCTTCAACCTTGAAATCCTGAAATATAAATATACTGCAAGAGTTAAGGCTAGGAGGAAATATGATCTATGACATATCTGGTCAAAGGCCTTTCTAAAAACACTATGAAATTATAAAGTCTTCTATAGTTAGATGAGGAGAATACAACATAAAATTTATAAAATGAAAATAATACTCCAATAGTATTTTATATCCTTATTTTAGAACAAAAAATTTAATAGCCTTTGATACTCTCACTGAATCCAGAAAGAAATACTAAACAAAATATTCTTCAAAAGTTACCCAAGAGTGGTAATTTTAGGGATTATCCTGAGTAACGGACTTCCACCATGCCCAACTCAAACTCTCTAATGAGAATTTTATAAAATTAACCTCGAGATATTATTGAATTTCAATCTAGTCTAATTTCTCCTCAATCCTATTCATCTATGTTTCTAATTCCTGAGAATCTCATTTTCCAAATAAGTGAGGAGGATTTAGGATTAAAAATTGTAACACTTTGAGATTTTATGAGAATTATTATTTTTAATGTCTTTTGTTGTACGCTTCACCAAGATTAGCTTTCACTATACGCAACACCGTATTAGCTTGTAGTATACGTAACACTATTCTTGGCTTGTGTTGCACAAAATTTCAAGTTCTTTCGAATAAAAATCATTTTACACAACACCAAGTATAGATTTTGATCAATATATAACTAAACTATATTTTGAGTATGTTATACGCAACACCAAAGGAAGCTTTCCCTACACACAACCCTAACTTGGCTTGCATTACACGTAAGAGTGACCTTCCTCGATAGCATGTGATGTACTCAATACTGAGTTTCACTAAATGACATATTATTATAATATTATCATGAACTAGCCATTATGAATAGTATTAACAACATTTGTAATTTTATAAAATTATCATTCATCTTACACATTTTCTATATCATGGTATGCTAACAAAATAAAATTTTCAGGTAAAATAAGTATTTTTCAAAAAATGCAGTTTTTCGCCTTTTAATGGAGCACCCATTTTAAATCAAAATTTTAACAAGTTTATAAGTTAAATTTTAAAAAATAAACTTCTTCTTATGAATAAGTATATAAATATTTACGATGGATAAAGTTTTGATATTTTTCTGATAACGTTCATATTTTGATGAATAGTAAAAATACGCTAAATTTTAGTTAAAAATAACTTTTTTCATCAAGATAATTTATATGGTTAAATTATAATATTTAATGGTTTTAAAGCATAAATAGAATATATCTTTACCATTTAATATAATTTATCTCATTATCATTAATTTTACATTGAATTCATTGGTAAAAACATTTCAATCTTTTGCAATGTTTTAAATAAAAACCTTTTTTTTTGAAAATGGGATTAATTTTAAATTAATTACTGCATATTATGTGTCTTGAATTTAGAAAAATGGATTCCATATTTGGAATCAGTAGGTCTAAATTATGTTAATAGGATACTTTTTATTTTTGGTCATTATGAATAGTAATTACAGTAAATTTTATTTACCACAGTTAAAGTTAAATCAGGCAATTAAGAGTGACAATAATATTATAAAATTACCCTAACACCTACCAAAATTCTATTGGATGAATAAAAGTCTACCAATATAACCTAAGGGTCTTAATAGATTCATTTCATGGACTTTTTACCATAAAA
This sequence comes from Viscum album, assembly GCA_963277665.1. Classification (NCBI taxonomy): domain Eukaryota; kingdom Viridiplantae; phylum Streptophyta; class Magnoliopsida; order Santalales; family Viscaceae; genus Viscum; species Viscum album. Next base: position 1,473,352,061 of record OY728123.1, read on the forward strand.
ATGATGTAATTATTATTAAAACCAAAGAAAGTGACCACATGTCACTCTCTTATATCTTATAAGTGTAATAATTTTAATTTGGTGATAAACTTCATAAAAAATCAAACATAAATAGTCTCTAGAAATAAAATAAAATTATATACATCATGTGAATTTATTTATAATTTTTAGGGATTAAATAATTATCATTAATGATGACATAACAGTGATGGAGAAATTATTTTATTGATCGAAATATAAAATAAATGGTTTTAAAAATATTAAAATAAATATTATATGAACTATTTAATGTGATCCACAAATTTTATAGATGAATATGACTTGTTATGAATCTACTAAATATTTTGGTTCGAATATATCCTCTCTGTAGATTTTATTTAAATTCAAATAAATGAATAGTGTCAAAATTGACACTATTGTTATTTTATAAAAATAACATATTATTAAATTGTTTAAAAATCACAAAAATATTTAAAAATTATAAATTGAAATTTATATGGTCTAAAATCTCATAAAGTATCCAATTATGGAAAATTCACCACACATAAGTAATTATTTATAACAATTTAAAATTTATAATATTATTACCAACAATAAAATTAAATGGATTAAATAAGGATAAATCAAGTTGATAAGGTTTAAAATAAATTCAAAACTTGTCTAAATTTTATTGGTTCGTGATATTAAAACCCTATCTCATCTAATATTCGAATTGAGTCATTTTTGGAGGTTTTTATGTGGGGTTTGAATTTATTATAATTAATATTTTTGAGGTTTCCAAAAGTGCCCCTCTCCTCCCTTATAAAAGGGCACCTCCCCCCTCTCCTCTTTACAAAATTTTGAGCCTTCAAACTCAGACAAACCCTGTCCATTTCTCTTCTCCACTTCCCTATAAACCTACTAGAGGTACTGGTCTTCTTCAAAAACCAACTTTAGTGCCCTAAGAGGAGTATAAGAAGAGGTGCATCGAGGAAGAGGAGTTTCAGACACATACTGAAGAAATTGGACATAAGGTAAGGGATAATTATTCCAATCTCATTCTTATCCGGGATTATTTATTCGTAATTATTTATTGGGGTTATATTTATCATCCATGTCCATGTTTTCTAAAAAATATTTTCATGTATGTTTAAAATCAATTTTTTCCATTTTTGACTTTTACTACATGGTATGTAAGGAATCTTTATTTTGTCTACCATACAAGGTACTTTTTGACTTTTCTGGAAAAAGTACAAGGAGAATGTATTTGGTTAACTTATACAACATGAACGAATTTTTACGGTTTCATAATGCCTTATTTTCATGAAGCTTCCTCTATAATATTTCATGATTATTTTCAATAGAATCATTTTCTTTTAAAATTTCGTGGAATTTTGTGAAAAGAAAATGATTTTGAAGAAGAAAGGAAATTTTCATCATGATTTCATTTCAAGTGTTTTATCAAAACTATTTTCCATCTAAGATTACATTATTTAATATGTTTATGTTTCAAGTATAATGTCTCTATTATTTACGTGGTTTGATTTTTCTTATGATGAAATGATATCCATTTTTTTATATGGATTATGTTATGATGGGATGATGTTTATGAAACCCATTTTATTCCCTGGGTTATGATTAATGATTTATGATTGTTTTGTGGCACATGAAATAATGATTTCATTATAAGATGTGTGGGACCTATATCTCCCTCCAATGCATTGGGTAAAGATTTATATCTTATGAGATATACATGGCTGGAACGACAAGTGAATCCGGTTCAGTAATACAGGGTTGGAATGACAAGTAAACCCAGTTCAGTAATGGACGTTTTCCACTATGATTGTCTTGGCAGCAATGCCTTGACTACTATGGAAATCATATCATGTGCTTAATGTTTTTCCATAATTCCATGTTTTATTCCCATTCCATTTTATCATGATTAATGTTCCTTTATTATCTATGCCTTATGTACTACCAAGATTTATATCATTGACCAAGATTTTGGTGTTTTATGTTCATGTTTTTACGTTCAAATGTTTATAGATTGTTTTTATGTTCTCCATGTTTAACCTTACTGAGCATTTGAGATCACCCTTTTTATGTTTTTTCCCTAGGATATAAATAAAGGTTTTAGGTAAGAAAAAAATGGGAAGATCTTTATGGGATATGTTGAAGATATTTCACCATGATTAGAAGATTATGTTCCGAGTTTCCAAAGAGACTAAACTAATACGGTCTTTGGGCATCTGTTTTTGTCAGGTATTAAGTATTCGACAAAAGTAATGTAATTTCCATGTACGTCAATATTCGAGTCTATACAGTAGGTATCAGAGTGAAGGTTTAGTTAACCTTTGGAAACTAGGATGTGAAAACTTTAGTGAGATCCCTAGAGATATTTCTAATGTTTTTCTAGGGATGTATCTAAGATTTAGTATAACTATAGGTTATAGTCCTAGAATTATGTTGATGATCATGAATAACCTAGGGTGAACATAAGGTTTCATGGATTAAAGAATGTGTGATAAGTTAGAATTTTTATGATTATGCGGTTCCTCGTTATTTTAACTGTTTCTTACACCATAGTTTTTGGTTTTAGTCGATGGAGGGAACTAGAAGGAATTAGGTCAACATTGAATCCAATGGAAAAATTGGTGACCATGAGAAATGAAATTGCGTAATGCCTAGAAAGAAAGATATTGTGATTATGTCGAATCAGTCATCACGATATATGACTAATAAGGTCAACTTTAGTGGTATTCCTAATTCATCAAATAAGAGGAAGATGAACTTTTATGCATGTTCGCATGGCGAGGATCATAGAGAAAGGAGGATTGAGATTTCTAAATAAGGGAAGAAGAACCTTGATGAATACATCAAATATAGGGGAATATGTTATCTATGTGGGGAGAAGGGTTATAGAGTGACAGACTATTATGGAGTTTAATGTCTTATCTGTGGAGAACACGGGCATTACCCAACTCAATGACCTAACCTAATAGGTTACTTCTAAATCAAGGAAGCAATTATTCCATGAAAATCATTGAAGAGGATGGACTGAAGTATTTATGTATTGGTATTGAATAATAATGTTGTTGAGGTACTTTTATGGTATATTGGAATATCTATGTATTTGTTAATTATGGTTTTCAATAATTATATAGTACCGGTAACCAAGAAAATTGATTGAAATATTTTTGGAAAGAAGATGATTTGTGCATAATGAAGGGATAAGGAGAAAATAATATGTTTGATATTATTAATGATATCATGACTGATATATGGACAAAGTGATATCATGGTTTGAGTATATAGAATTTTTGGGATTTTGGTATGTGGAAAGAGTTAACTTTTGACAGCATTCATGTTATCACTATGGTTCTATAGTAACTCATGTTTCAAGAGAATACATGATTAAGGTATTCACATGTTTGGAATGTGACCAACAAGATATATCTTAGGATATATGGGAGATCAATGATGGTATTCACATGCTTGGTAGATGACCTTTCTAGTAATTGTTTTCTTTAAACTATGAGCTTAGACAGAAGTATTTTGGATAAGCCTAAAGATTGGAATAGATTATGTTGGACATAAGTTAGTATTGTTTAAGGCTAGAAATTTTTTCGATATTATTGCAGGAATGTTGTAATAATGTAGTTTTAGAAAAATGAAAACCTGCAGGACGAGAGACAACCCGTCGCGTCAGACAAGGCTGTGGGAATTGAACCCACAACCGAAGTGCGACAGGCCTTTATCACCTACCACTGGCCTACAGGAAGTCCCTGGTTAGTAGAAATTAGTTTTATTTTATTAAGCGGTATGATAGATGAAGTATAAGTCCATTTTAGGAACCATATATGATTAATTTTAGAATAGATAGACTTATGTATATTTAATAAATTGTGCTAATCTTTTTGTGATAGGGACAGATGGAATGACCTATCATTCTATCGCATGATCTACTAACACTTCAAGAATGACAAATTCAACTTCATCTCTTTAATAAGGGATGAAGTGGAAATTGTTCATGGAATGACCAACAATTATATTACACTAAAATCAAGTAAGTATTTCTCCTTATTTATCAACATTAGGGAAATGATCTTGAAAACAAAAAATGTTGTCCTAGTACTCTCATATCCGATGAATCAAATGGTACCTTAGATCATCACAAATTTATTGCTTTGTGATTGTTGGCTTTTCATAGCCATGTTCTCTACCACTCTCTATCAGAACTTGATGGTTAGATTTATCTTCCATATCCATGTTTTCACCAATTTTATCCTATGTGGAAACCCAGTTATGAGTTACTTTGGGTATCAGTTATGTTTCTAACATTCCTGTTTAAAATGGTGTTTTAGTATGCCTTTTTACGATGTGGGTTTCTATGAAAGAAACTTTCAAGTAGAAAACCATTTATAACCCCGATGAATTTAGAGGGTGAAATTCATTTTAAGGGGGGTAGAATATAACACCCTGATATTTTAAGAGAATTATTCTTTTTAATGTCTTTTTTTGTATGCTTCACCAAGATTATCTTGCGCTATACACAACATCGTATTATCATGTAGTATACGCAACACTATTCTTGGCTTGTGTTGCACACAATTTAAAGTTCTTTCAAATAAAATTCCTTTTACATAACACCAAGTATATATTTTGATCAATGTATAACTGAACTATATTTTGAGTATGTTATACGTAACACCAAAGTAAGTTTTCCCTACATGCAACCCTAACTTGTCTTGCATTACACGCAAGAGCGACCTTCCTCGATAGCGTGTGTTGTACTCAATACCGAGTTTCACTAAACGATATATTATTATAATATTATCATGAACTAGCCATTATGAATAGTATTAACTAAAATTTTAATTTTATAATATTATCATTCATCTTACACATTTTCTAGATCATGGTATGAGAACAAAATAAATTTTTCGGGTAAAATAAGCATTTTTTAAAAAATGCAGTTTTTCTGACTTTTGATGGAAAACCCATTTTAAATCTAATTTTTAATAAAATAAACTTCTTGTGAATCAGTATATAAAAATTTATGTTGGATAAAATTTTGATATTTTTCTGGTAACGTTCATATATTGATGAATAGTAAAAATATGCTAAATTTTAATTAAAAACAACTTTTTTCATCAAGATAATTTATATGGTTAAATTATAATATTGAATGGTTTTAAAGTATAAATAGAATCTATTTTTACCATATAATATAATATATTTAATTACCATTAATTTTACATTGAATTCATAGGTAAAAACACTTCAATCTTTTGCAATGTTTTAAATAAAAACCTATTTTTTGGACAACGAGGATAATTTTAAATTAATTACTGAATCTTCTGTGTATTGAATTTGAAAAAATGAATTCCATATTTGGAATCACTAGGTCCAAATTATGTTAATAGGATACTTTTTATTTTTTGGCATTATTAATAGTAACTACGGTAAATTTTATTTACCACAGTTAAAGGTAAATCAGGAAATCAAAAGTAACAATAATATTATAAAATTACCCTAACACCTGCCAGAATTCTATTGGATGAATAAAAGTCGACCCATATCACCTAAGGTTTGTAATAGATTCATTTCATGGACTTTTGACCACAAAAATGATGTAATTATTATTAAAACCAAAGAAAGTGACAACATGTCACTCTCTTATATCTTATAAGTGTAATAATTTTAATTTGGTGATAAAATTCATAAAATATCGAACATAAATAGTATCCAGAAATCCAATAAAATTATATACATTATTTGAATTTATTTATAATTTTTAGGGATTAAATAATTATCATTAATGATGACACAATAGTGATGTAGAAATTATTTTATTGATTGAAATATCAAATAAATGGTTTTAAAAATATTAAAATAAATATTATATGAACTATTTAATGTTCTCCACAAATTTTATAGACAAATATGACATGTTATAAATCTATTAAATATTTTGGTTCTAATATATCCTATGTGTGTATTTTAGTTAAATTCAAATAAATGAATAGTGTCAAAATTGACACTATTGTTATTTTATAAAAATAACATATTATTAAATTGTTTAAAAATCACAAAAATATTTAAAAATTATAAATTGAAATTTATATTGTCTAAAATTTTATAAATTATCCAATTATGTAAAATTCACAACACATAAGTAATTATTTATAACAATTTAAAATTCAAAATATTATTACCACAAATAAAATTAAATGGATTAAATATGGATAAATCAATTTGATAAGGTTTAAAATAAATTCCCAACTTGTCTAAATTTTATTTGTTGATGAGATTACAACCGTATCTCATATCATATTCAAATTGAGTCATTTTTTGAGGTTTTTATGTTGGGTTTGAATTTATTATAAATTAATATTTTTGAGGTTTCCAAAAGTGACCCTCTCCTCCCTTATAAAAGCGCACCTCCTCCCTCTCCTCTTCACAACATTTTGATCCTTCAAGCTCGGCCAAAACCTATCCATTTCTCTTCTAAAATTACCTATAAACCTAATATAGGTACTAGTCTTCTTCAAATACCAACTTTAGTGCCCTAAGAGGAGGATAATAAGAGGTGCGTTGAGGAAGAGGAGTTTTGGACTCATACTGAAAAAATTGGACATAAGTTAAGGGATAATTATTCCAATCTCGTTCTTATCCAAGATTGTTTATTCGTAATTATTTATTGGGGTTATATTTATCATCCATGTCCATGTTTTCTAAAAAATGTTTTCATGTATATTTAAATTTCTTTTCACCCCATTTTTGACTTTTACTACATGGTATGTAAGGAATCTTTCTTTTGTCTACCATACGAGGTACTTTTTGACTTTTCTAGAAAAAGTATGAGGAGAATGTTTTTGTTTAACTTATATGGCATGATTTTTTTTTACAGTTTCAGTATGATTTATTTTCATGAAGCTTCCTCTACAATATTTCATGATTATTTTCAATAAAATCATTTTCTTTTAAAATTGTGTGGAATTTTCTGAAAAGAAAAATATTTTGAAGATGAAAGGAAATTTTCATCAAGATTTCATTTCAAGTGTTTTATCAAAAATATTTTCCATCTAAGATGACATTATTTAGTATGTTTATGTTTCAAGTATAATTTCTCTATTATTTACATGGTTTGATTTTTCTTATGATGAAATGATATCCATTTGTTTTATATGGATTATGTTATGATAGGATGATGTTTATGAAACCCATTTTATTCCTTGGGTTATGATGAATTATTTATGATTGTTTTGTGTCACACAAAAGAATGATTTAATTATAATATGGGTGAGACCTATATCTCCCTTCGATACATTTGGTAATGATTTATATCTCATGAGATAGACATGGCTGGAACGATAAGTGAATCTGGTTCAGTAATACAGGGCTTGAATGACAAGTAAACCTGGTTCAGTAATGGAATTTTTCCACTATGATTGTCTTGACAGAAATTACATGGCTACTATGGAAATCATATCATGTGATTAATGGTTTTCCACAATTCCATGTTTTATTCCCATGACATTTTATCACGATTAATGTTCCTTTTTTATCTATGCCTTATGTATTACCAAGATTTATGTCATTGATCAAGATTTTGATGTTTTATGTTCATGTTTGTACGTTAAAATGTTTATGGATTGTTTTTATGTTCTCCATGTTTACCCTTACTGAGAATTTGAGATCACCCTTTTTATGTTTTCTTTTCCCCAGGATATAAATAAAGGTTTTAGGTAAGAAAAAAAGGGGAAGATATTTATAGGAGATGTTGAAGATCTTTCACCATGATTAGAAGATTATGTTTCGAGTTTCCCAAGAGACTAAACTTTACAATCTTTGGGCATCTGTTTTTGTCATGTATTAAGTATTCAACAAAAGTAATGTAATGTCCATGTACTTCAATCTTCGGGTCTCTACAAAAACCCTTGAATATAATCCTGACGATGGGGTAGGAGAGTAAGAACACAGGGTCTGAAGTCAGGAGGTGATAAAGCAACCATTCCAATATAATCTTGATCAACCAAATTTTCCATTAAACTTGAATAGGTGGAATACTCTAAAAATAATAAAAATAAACCCATAATTGTTTTTTCAAAATTCAAGTATCACAAGATAAAACAAAAAACATAAAATAACCATAACACATAATTTTACACAAACTATCATTAAACACTAAAAAAATCCAACCAATAATCCCAAGTCATAATTTATTTATGAAAAAAACTCACTTCTTTTAATTAATATGGTTTTACCTAAATTATTTTCAACGAGAATCCCCATTCTTTACACCAATTTTTACACACCCTTGAAAAATTTTAAAGAAAAGGAAATACCACTGAAATATTTTGAAACCCATTTTAAAATATTTCATGATTAAATTTTTTAAAAGATTACAATTTTACCAACTTCACATGAAAAAATTGAAAATAATTAGGATTATAACAATTTTATAAAAGAATCAGCCATATTTTTCTTAAAATATTCCATCATTTTAAACTCAAAATATTTTAAAAACACCCAAATCCAAACACCATTTTGAATTTAATACATTTTAAAAAATCTATGAAAATTTTAAATCCTTTCCTATAATATAAAGATTTGAATTTTCAAGGATCACTTAAACAAACCAAAACACCAAAAAATACCCTAGAATAATTTTCAAAAAATAAGTATAAATAGGAAAATAACCCGACACTCAAAATAAGAAAACATTAAAATTCCAAGAAATATCATTGGTACATTGATTGGACACATGGTTTTGTAGACCGTGAACTAATTTTGTGAAGTCCATTGAGAGTCAGGAATATATATTCACATGGTCTACGCTTAGTTTTCCAAATCTGACACAATAATATGTGACCTTATAAATTCCATTTAAAGATCAAGATTCTAAAAAATATTTATAAAATCACAATTCCACAAAGAATCACTCAAAAATCTAAAAGGTTTCAGAAAATTTTGAGGGTTGAGATCAAACTAGAGATAATCTCAAATCAAATACCCCATAGTAACCCAAGTGTCTTCTAAGATGGGTGTTGATCAAGCAACCTCTTGTGACCAACTACTTTAATTCTGATAGTCCTACCTCCAAACTATCAAACACCATAGAACAATAAGGGAAACCCAAATATGATACCATTTGTAATGAACTATTCTGATATACTATCTAAACTATAACTTAAATCAATATGTAACTAACCTAAAGGGGGTTCCCAATCCCCATGGGATGTAAAAAAGAACCCAAGCATTATAAAAAGTGTGGTGGAAATGATTTCACCCAATAACCACAAATAAAAACAAATAAATAGTGGAAAGAAAATATAAAAAACTGAGATATCCAAAATAATAAGATAAAATTCTCAATATGGAAATTCATCTAAAGTCATTATAAAAGAACACAAATATTGAAATCTAGAAACTCCATGAAAAAAGTAGATCACATGATCCAGAAATCACCACTAACTCTAGAGTCTCACTAATCAAGTACACCCACCACCTCTAAGTGGTGATTTCCCATTTTCCAGGACATGGAATCAAAAAACTAAAAACACCTAAAGGAAAATGTAGGGTGTGAGAAACAAATCCTAGTAGTATTACACCAATAATTTCATAAGCAATATATATCAAACAAACCATTTATTCTTAATTTTAAATAAAACGTGGCATGAAAATATTTTCACAGTTTACATCAAAACATGATTGAAGAAACTTTTCAATGGATAATAATAGAATAGGTTTAAGAAGTTTATTTAATAAAATCCAATAGATATAAAAAACTTTTTAAAACATGCAAGAATTAAAAAATTATATCAAAAGATCCATTAGTAAGTATCTATATCAAAAATGACATGAGTAAAACAATTTGTAAAACTGGTAGGTAAAATAATTTTTAATTATAGAACCATGGTTAAGAGACCTAGGGGTATGTTTATATAGGGATTATCAAATATATTAGTGAATTACATCTCCCCTTGTGCACAATTTAATCAGCATAAGACTAGGTAAATAGTCTTAAGACTAGGGAAAAGGAAAAATATCCCTATAGACTAATATCCATGTGTTTAAGTAGTTTAGTTTTCATTGCCACCATAAATACATTTCCAGTCAGAGATAAAACATTTTTAGTGTCTGTTCTTCCTACCTAACTACCCATGATCATATGTGATTCAAGGTAAATCAAATATTTATAGATATATCATTAAATTCAATTAATCTCAAATAATTAGAATAATCATTTCAAATGGACCCAAGTTCATGTTTTAAAACATGAATTTATTTTCAAAAACCAAAACCAAATGGTTTTTATCGAAAACTCATGTATTTAATTTCAAAAACCAACATCAAATGATTTTAATCAAAAACTCATTCCATTAATTTCAAAAATCAATATCAAATAGTTTTAATAAATTACCCATTCCATTCACTTCAAAAACCAATGTCAAATGGTTTTAATAAAAAATTCATGACATTCATTTCAAAAAACCAATATAAAATGTGTTTTATAAAAAACTCATGCATTTAAAATAAACATATTTCAAATCATCTCATTTAAATTATTATAACATTTCATTAATTTTAATAAATCTATAAATATTTCATTTCAAGTCAAGATCATTTTTCTAAAAATTACACTTTATTTCAAAATCAATTTTTAAAATGAATCCCATAACACACACACACACCATGAAATTTTAATATAATTTATCAAAAAATCACATCCTTCCTTGAAAATTTATTATAAATACATTTTAGACTAAGAAATAAGTAAGGGTTTTTAGAGATAGGAATTGCCTTTATAAATCACCTGGCTCAAGAATGGAAAAGTCAAACACCCAACAAGGGAACCAAAATTGGTGAGTACATAAAAAAAGGAGTCCCTAAACCAAAGGATCAACATCACAAAACTATAATTATATATCCTCAAATCCAAAGGAGATAGATGAAAATATATACCATAGATATTCCCACAAAGTGATAAAGTAAAATGAAACTCTAAAGTCCCCTCATTGGTGTCCCTAAAAGAATAAACACAAATCAATTATAAAGAAATGAATCCCCTTCTACAAAAATTGGATGCCCAAAAAACTCTCTATGAGGATACCAAAAATCAAAGGCACCAAATCATCATGTATTTTTAAAATACACAGGGTGTTTGGTTTTACAGAATTAAAAACCCCAAATTAAAAACCCAATTTAATTTTCCATTTTAATGAAATATTGAAAGTTAAAGGTTTAAAAACTTTTAAAATAGTATTTAGAGCCTTTAAATAGGTTAAATAATTGATCAAAATGATTTCTAGAATTTAAAATGGCTTAAAAGGCACTAGAGGGTCGAGCTGGGGAAGAAGAAATGAAAAATACATTATATATTTATTTTTCTCCCAAAAAAGATAACTATGTATAGGTAACATGGATTTACCCTTAAATATATCATAAATGTCAAATAAGGGTATTTCATTACCCATATTCATCCTTTTCAATCTAGGTACTATGCTTACACAACTCACTTTGACCTTACATGAATTCTGGGTTACCCTTACATAACCTTTGGAGAAACAAGGTTAACTTTACATTACGACTTAAGTACCCTTATGTATAATTTTAAAACCTAAGGCTACCATTAGATGGTGAGGGTTTATCTTTACACAATGGGAGTCTACCCATATGAAGTGGCTATCTACATTTACAAAACCCTTAGTAAAACAAGTTTACCCATACACAGCACCACGATTTCCCTTACGCAAACCATAAATACAGAGGCTTACCCTTAAAAAACTCTAATATTTACCTTATGAAACCCATAGATACCCTTACATAGCTTATTTAAAAAGGTATCTACCCTTATAAAACATATATAAATTCGTAATTTCCCTTTCAAAACTCCAAAAAACCACCCTAGATAAAGGTAAGAGGTCTTTATCCTTACGCAGGCCCCCTACTCCACGTAAGGGTAAAAATTAAATTAAAAATTATTTAATTTTAATTTAAAAGACTATAAAAAAGGTTATAAATATAATTGAAAACCAATAGGGTTTCAAAACACCTCCAACACTCTCAAAATATAAATAAAACATCATAATATAGAGAACATACCTAAAATAAAAGATCAGGATGTTACAGGGAGGAAGACAATGCATGAAGTCCAAATAGTTGGTGGGATTCTGGTAGGCCTAATAAGAAAATGAAATCCCCATCATGTAGCTGGTGAGACCTACCATCTAACCAGTGGGTCCTAGATTCTTTTTTAAGTGGTAAAATAGAAATTTACCCCTTCACCCTTATAATTTCTTAAACTCTCCCCACCCCCATTTAGGGAGAACCAGAAACACATTGGGATCTCTCCTCTCCTAATTGTATTTTGGGTGGATCTCCCACATATGACCTATGATTTCATTACCATCTGTCATATTGGAACACATTTAGTAAGGATACAACTCCTTTACCTTCTAATCTAACCACCTCTTTCCATCTACACCTCTTCTATTTATTTGAACATAAATATCCTATTTTCAGGGATTTTGTCTGGTTTTTAATATCTTATATTCCATATAAAATACGAGGATGATAATGGATAATAATTATTATAAGGGCCTTAGTTAGGTGTTATATATGATTTCCCCTAAAAGTATCACAATTTTTACAATTTCTCGTTGTTCCACATGCTGTACTTTCTAAGAATTGTCACTAAAATTTATATTCCTTTAATTTGTCACCTAAATCCTAACCTAGATATACTACAGGCTTCCCAAACATAATTGGAGGTTGATAACTCAACCAAAACCACCCCCTTATGGTTAATTTGGCCTAACGACCATGAAAACCTTACTTTAATTATTACCAAAACACCCCTTAGGGTGTGTTTGGTTTAGATTTTAAGGGAAACCCCTATTTATCTGTATTATAATCAAACCACTCCTTAGGGTGCATTTGGAATCACTTTATATATGGATTTTTCTAAGATGAGACTTTTGGTATGTATTGGGTAATTTAAACATGTTTAAGTTAATGAGAATGTCTTGGATAATTATTGATCCTGGACACTAATAAAAATGTGTAATTCTGAGAGAAAAATACTAATTAAATTGTGTAATAAATTGGGTACCTATAAGGTTGTGATTTAGTTCTGATAAAATACTTGATATGAGTATCTTAATTAAAAATTATGATTATTACTATAGATTCATTGGTTACAAATTATTAAAGTTTCTCACACTGTCAAAGGTGTGGCATGCCTCGAGCAATCCCTGGATTCCATTTTTGGAATTCCTTGAGTGAACTCATAGAATGACACCTGATTAATTGATGTTAATGCCAAGTGGTAATCCCAACATGGATTTAGTCAGTGTCTCACTATAATTAATTATATGTCTAGTCATCATTGATTCATTTATAACTCTATAAAAACTATAATTCTCGGGGTGATCTTCTAGTTTTGTCTTGATTTCCTCAGATAAGGAATGCCTTAGGTCAATACCTTGGATTCCAATCAAGACCTTCCTTGAAAGGAAACTATAGTTTTCCTTGGTTCGATTATAGACTTTTAGGAGTAGAATTACATGGTTTTATCCCTTATATTACATTCAAGACCCATTATCTAAACAACATGTATTGGTTACCGTGAGTTGGATTAAAACCAAGAATAAATAAAACCATGGTTTTTCCCTAGATTCAAAATGGATGTGTTGTATAGAAATGTCTAGACTAGTTCCATGGATTCCTTATCATTATATATTCTTGGATACCTTAGCTACATGCCTTGGTTCCTTTGACTAATTTAAAATTTACATGATCAATGACTTCTGGCTTAGGTCAAAGTAGGTATGGTCATCCGAGTATCCCACAAGAAGCCCAAGCTCAATGAGGTTTTCCTTTCATTATTACTTTAAATTACAATATCTTTACACTATTACATTTTATATTCACAGACTGAATTTACATTAGATACCATTAGTGGTGGCCTACTAAGTTGTACTCACACCTTGTTCGTATCACCATTTGGTACCCTATAATAATTCATGGATACAGAAATGGATAAAGGAAAGTTACCTACTATTGATTCTTGATGTCAATCATAGGTTGGGATAATGGGAGCAGAGGTCTGATCCAGGACACAAAATGATCATGAAGCTTAAATTTTTTTGGACTTTTATTTTATTTTTCTACCCTATTACTTATTTTATTACTGCTTCCTTTATATTTTGGATTTATATTTTGCATGACCATGAAATCATTTGTATATAGTACTGATTTACTATTTTATGTTTATTTTATTAATTATCTTGTTTGAAATTATTTCATTTTTTTTCTATGTTTCACTCTGATAAAGAGGATATTGTTTCATCACCATAACACTGATGTTATTAACTTATTCATAACTTATTATATATTCCCTTTACTTATTTTATATGAAATTTTCATAATTTGTGTGAAATATTAATGATTTAATATTAAATATAATTTTTGAGAACTATTTGAATTCATCCAGATTCAAGTCTGATTACTGTTTTAATAATAATTATCACCCTACTGATCCAAATTATGTGTTTATTGTTTTTTAGGATTCCTTATTCAATTTCCCAAATATCATTATAAGGAATTATTGGCCAATTCTTCTATTTGAAGGGTCATATAGACCACAAAAGGCCCATAGAATCTATGAAGAAGCTGGACCATCCATGAAGATTGAATTATTGGAATCAATCTAGAAGTCTAGATTTCTTTATTATCCTACAAAGTTTGAGGGACAATATAAGTAGTCATGTATAAAAATTTCAGGGCACAAATCCAAAACAAGGGGCCCAAAAGAAGCATTGAAGTCTAGCCCACATTTCTGTTTCTGAATTGAGATTAGCATACCAAATTTGATATTTATTCTAATAAAGACATCCATTTGAATTACGATTTTTTATTGTGAAAGTGGAGATATATGAGGCTGAATTTTCTGAATAAATAATTCATATTTGAAGGAATATTACTATTCAAAAATCCTTTCACATTTCGGCCATCAAAAAACGCATGGATATAAATTGACAGTTTATAATTGTTTATTAAAACCGCCATAACTTTGGCTCCATAATTCCAAATGGATCCACATTTTGAGAACCGACTGAAAAATTTAACATATATAACTTTTAAGAATAATATATCTTGATATTATTCTGTATGAATGGCTAAATTGGTGATTCAATTGGAGGGATATTTTTGGAATGAAAAAAATCTACCACCTTGGGGTATAAATACATTCCCTCCTCTTCTTCCAAAAGAGTTGGCATTTCAGAAGAGAGGAGTATATATTTTAATGACAAAATCCTTGAAAAATTCTTGGGAGGACCTTCCATACTCAATTTTTCAATTGAGAGACCTTTCCTCCTCTATTTTTTTATTTACTTTTGTGTTGTTATTTTTTTGTAATCATGTAAGTGTTTGTTT
This sequence comes from Viscum album, assembly GCA_963277665.1. NCBI lineage: Eukaryota > Viridiplantae > Streptophyta > Magnoliopsida > Santalales > Viscaceae > Viscum > Viscum album. The sequence continues at coordinate 1,473,367,487 of OY728123.1, forward strand.
TTGTAATTCTATTTTAATGAAAGTTTCTTCTTATTCATATATTATTCTCATCAAACATCTGTTAAATAATATTAGTGGTCTTAAAATAGTTTAAATATAGTTTAATACCCTTCCCTTATTGTGCTTTCTCATTCAATCTAAATTTAGTATTTAATTCCCTTCACTGTTTGTGTGTGTGTGTTCAACACACAACTCTTTTCTTATCCCTTTATTTTTATTCACTTATTAATTGATCATCATAAAATTATAACCAGATTATTAACCACCCAAATTGATGAGTAAATCTCTCATTCGGGTGAGTTATAATTTAGGTATGTTAAGTGATTGAGAACTTTTGATTGATGAATATTCTTTGAATTAACATTGTGTATGTTGGACTTAACATGTCATGGATTCATGAATTGTTTTGTTTAACGAGTGGTTTCCATGGATTATTGGAACCATAAATAAACTTCCATAAACAATATATGATTAATATTATAACCCTAATTTAAGTTAATGCTTGGATTAAAGCCTTAACACTTGGGAATTCCAATCAACATCAACTTGTGACATGGGTGTTAATTTAATGCAATATAAATCAAGGCTCAATGATATCACAAGCTTAACTACCTAATGATGAACTCACCCCAATATTTATCAATTTTTTAAATCAAACATAATCCATTAATCAATTTCAGTTAAGCTCTGCAAATAAACCCCCCAATCAAAATACAATCAACTAAAAACAATCGACTATTAAAAAGTATCATCACTGAGGATTCGACCAGAGTGCTGCTATATACATTAGCAGAGCACCAAAACCTTGAATGGTCAATAGGAAAAAATTGTCCACACTTTCAACAACTATTACACTCTCTCTTCTATTAGGAAGCCTCTGACGTATGAGGAGATGTGCTTGGGGAATTATGGCCCTAAGGAATAGTTACTTATCGGTGAACCGAGTTGGGGATTTCACAAAGTGGTACGAGATCTATTTCTTTTTTTTCATTTTTCTTACTATTTTGGGTTGGTAGATAGGAGAATAAGAATTTTTAGAACTTGGTAATGAACCTGTTCTTGAGAGTAGCCAACCAACGTGTGAGGTAAAGTCCAAGTTTTTAGGGAATGAACTTTTTGTTCTAGAATTACCTTATTACAATTGTACTATTTTTACCTTTGGATGACACGCATATTGTATGATGTTACATTTAATTTAATTTCCACCATTGTATTGGTATGAAAATGGTGTATTAGTTCAAGAATTATCATAGGCATTTAGGGATTTATATGTCATTAATATTTCATGTCGTGCATATTTTACTTAATATATTGTGTGTTGCCTAATTTATATGCATTGGTTTCTATGCTTGTAATTTTTAACATTACTTGGAAAAAATATTGGTTACATAAAGTGTCTAAATTAACCTAAATGGTGTTTTCCTATATAGATTAATGATGAAATTTTACATAACCAATTTTAATGTATTTAAATATTTAAAACCTTGGTTATAAATTTGAGAATTCAAGTTGGTTGTAGTTAAATGGAGTGAAAATCACAACTTATAAGGTGTATACCTATAAAACTTAGGAATATACATCCGTATAACTGAACAATCATGTGTAGACTTTCTAAATTATAACTCCTAATGTTGAAAAACAATTATTGTTAAATGAGATATTGATTAAAACATAAAGAGTGTTTTCCTTTATAACTTGGGATTGAAAACCTATATAACTAAACCATTATGATAAAAAATTTAAATATTACCGTATAATTTGACCCTAGGAATGGGTAGTTGGAGTTAATGTAATCACCTGAAATAAATCATTTTATGAATTTTTGGTAACTTTAGTAGTGAGGCCTTGATCATATTATTTAGTTTCCCATCTATAATTTTATCTACTAAAAAATCATGTCTTGAGGTGTTTTCTTGGAATTATAGATATATGCCTCTCTGATGGCCTTAGACTGAGCACTAAGAAGGTGGCGACAACCATGCTTCTGAAGTGGTAGGACCTAAAACACCTATAGTGCTACCTATAATTCCAGTTGTGGAACCTCCCATTGTACCACCAGTTATACTTGGACTAGAAATGCTTATCTTAGAGAGGGTTTTATATTCCCATTAAAGTCTATAGAGGGATATCTATGGGATTCACTGACTATGTATTAGTTGACTATGGAATTACAATAGTAGAACCCACCTATTTTCTTAGGTGAAGGTGGCCCCTATGCTTTAAAGTTTTGTCTATAGATCATTTATATGATCTTTTAGAATTTAGAGACATCTCTAGATAGGTGGGTGAAGCTTTAAGCATATATTATTTATGGATCTATAAAGCGATGGTGGGATGTTCTTACTCATGCAGATCATCATTGATGCATGGTTTGGAGGGGATTCTAGAATTTCTTATATTATTATTTTTTCCTAAAGAATCTAAGATCTGGTCAATCTAGGGAATTCATGCTTCTAGAGTTGGGTAATATGTCATTCATGGATTACTTATCTTGATTCACTGAGTTCTAGTAATTTTCACCCACTATTTTGAATGGTGAGATGTATAGGGAAATATGTTTTAAGGATGGACTTAAGTATGCTATTCGATCTCAGGTGAACATATTTTTCCTAACTACTATCTTTGATACGGTAAATTAGTCCCTTATCTCTGAATGAAATCCAAGTGAAAATGAAGGTATAGGTTAGGGTGGTTCAATATATATTCCAAGAAGTGGATCATCTAGTGGTAGGAAGAATCGCTATGATACTTCTCTCTAGGGTAGTGGAAGCCTGTGTGTGTGAACTGGTAGTTCTATGGTATGCCACTGGTGTGGTAGGTAGGGCCACATGAAGCCTTTGTGTGAAAGGGACCCAGTAGAGTGATGATAAAACTTAAATTTGGGACATATACAGAGATTCTATAGGACCTTTACACTGATTCCTAGTGATACAATATCTTCACTAGTTCAGAGTTCTGGAGTGGGGTCTTTAGCACCACCTCAGGCAGGAAGTTGGAGTACAACTATCCATTCAGGCTTAGAAGGAAATCATGGTCGAGGAATCCAAATATAGGATGTACAATGCCAAAAAAGTGGGAATTCTTAGGGAGGTCAAGTTGTGTCTTAGGGCCATGGATCTGGCTAGTTACATGTAGTGCATGATACACTCATTGAGCAGAGTTCTAGACCATCTATAGTGTGTGGTATAATCGGGTGGCCACATATTTAATTTCTACTTTATTTAACATAGGTGTTTCACACTCATTTATATATTCTACTTTTAATGTAATCCTAGGTTTATAGATTGAGTATCTATATGGTGTAATCCCTCTTGACACACCCCTAGGAATCTATCCATAGGGAATTCACTGATTCAAGGAGTGTATAATGACCCACAATTTTCATACATAGATATTACATCTTAGTAGAGGGATATTCATTACATAAAATAACAATACACACTAGAATCCTTTAGGTATAATGAATTTGGAAGCTTGGATACACAAACAACTAGTTCATAAGTGAACTATATCATTTCCCACTAATTTAATCATAACTAGAACCCTAATATAATAACTTTCTTCATAACCTGGGGAAAGAAAATGTAAGAAAGGGTGAGATCAGACTCTCAATAAGGGTAAACAAGGGAGATATAAAAATAACATGAGCATAAGGGTATAATAACGTGATAATAATATTTTAAAAAAATACCTTGTATATTTTAGATCACAAACTTGAGTCATTGAATAAATCTTGGCAGTTTATAAGATATTAATCATAAAGGAATCAAATAATATAATCCATGATAGCATAACATTGGCATAATACATAAATTTTTGGCATACACATAAGCATAGTAAATATTTCACTTGGAAGTTAAGCCGTATTTCCAAAACTAACATAGTGGAATGGTTTTACTCCCCAAACTATCATAGTAGTCAAGGTTCACTCCCAAGACTATCATAGTGGAAAAATTCACTTACTGAACTGGGTTCACTCCCCATTCTAATAATTTTTATCTCATGAGATATCAAAATTTACCTAATTAATTAGAGTAATTTTTCCCACCCATTACATAATTAATATTATAAATATATGATCCACAAGATCATAAAACATTCATCATATTAGAACCCATGAAAATAAATAGGTTTCATAAACATTTCATCATAGCATAACCCATGGAAGATAAATTGGTTTCATAATTATTTGACCAATTTATCATAGAATAAACCATGTAAAAGGAATGAGTTTTATAAAAATATTTTCATTATAAAAATAAACCATCTATATAAATAATAAGGATGGTATCATTGGATCATATCCCAAGTAAATCAAAGTAACCTCAAAGTTTTCTATCTTAGATGGAAAATTATTTTAAAAGATCACTTGGAATATTTCATGAGGAAAATAAACTTTCCACTTTAAAACACTTATTTAAAATATAAAATTTTACCAAAAATTAAAGAAAACATTTTATTTGAAAATAAACTTGTAAAATTTTAAATTAAGATTTAAATCATTGAGTGTTTATGATGGTGGGAAATACAGTTCATCTCGTACATATTAAAATGATGATTCTTTTCACATTTTTGGTAAAAAATCAAAAAGTGAATTGTTTGGAAAATAAAAAGAAGATTAATTTAAAACTATTTGTAAAATGTCAAAAATGGGTTAAAAATATGTTTAAAAATCATTTTATAATATTAAAAACACGTTATATTAGTTTTATAAAACATGGACATTGAAGAAAAAAGGATTTTCAACTGAAGAGAGAAATAAAGTCAGTTTTCCATAAAAACAATATTTTGGACCCTTGAGTAAATAAAAAGAGTAAAATGAAGAGTAAATATGTATTTTAATGAAATTAATAGAATATAATAAATTAATTAGTTTCTTGAGAGATATATCATAATATTTCATCATCAGAACTTAATCATAAATAACCCTGATAAACAATGAGGTTGTAACATAATACACTTGCCACTTTGGTAAAATTTAAATCATAATCCCATGAAATAAATAAATTTATATGGATATTTATATATCATAATTTTTATGATAATAATCATAAAATTAATTCATGGGTATTATATACACCACATAAAAGAAACAAGTAATGAATATGGCATGTGTCCCATAGAAATAAAAGTAAGATGAAAATCCATTACCACTTTGGTAGCATTTGAATCACAAGAAACATTAAATAATAACATCAAATGAAACTTTAAAAATCATTAAAATAATTATATTAATTATATGACATATCAAATGGGTAGTATTTATACCACACAAAATAAACGAGTGGTGAATATGGCATATGTCTCCCATAAATAAAAGAGAGACTTGAAATACCTAACCTCAGTCTTGAATTTATTCATACATGTTTGAACATACTATATAATAAATATAGGTTTATTATACATATATTATAAAATTATAATAATATATATAACACCATGTATTATTTACTTATAACCTTTTTTCACCTGTTTACTAATAATTCTTTTTTTAAAATCATATTTCATGTAATAACTACTTCATTTTTCATGTATGCTTTGGTTTGGTATTCTTGGTCCATTTACTTTGATCATGGTTAAATAATATTTATAATTTTAATAATAATATAAAAAACATATAAATTAATTATATACATTTTTATAGTCATCCATAAAAGTTATAGATATAAAATGAATTACACCGTCCATGGAGATGATAGGTCGTATGTACGCATGAACATTGTTCAAATTTTCTCGATGTATGGAATGCAAGAAATTTAAATAATATATCACATTTAAATAATAATTTTATGTCATATATACCATATATATTAACTAAATCTATTCGTATTACCATCCGTGTCAAAATAAAATGAAAAACTAATCACATCACTTTGTGGAGGTGATAGTCCACACATATACACGAGTGTCGTTATCATTTTTCAAAAGATTGGAAGATAAGAAGGTATATATAATATTATAATTAAATAAGTTTAAATATTTCATTAATATAATATATAATCATTATATCCATTATTATAGTGATTTGTGATAGGTGGTGATGGAAATAAAATTACATCGATTTGTGAGGCGGTAGTCCACTGTAAACATGATCGACGATTTCATTTTCCATTTCATGGAGTATTAGATAGATATAGTATATGAAATTTAAACAATAAAATCTAAGTATATGGTTGATAATTATTTTATTATACCAATATATTTTAAGAATATTTGAAGGAGGTGGAAGAATAAATAAAATAAAAATGCTCAGTAAAGACTGATACCTCATCTTCGGATAACCTCCTTAAGTTAGCACCAAAATCCTTCATAGGAGGGTCACATAATAAAAATAGTGACTATAGTATGTGGCGAGGTAATTATTTAATGGATTTTGGTAGGTTTTTAACAAAACAAAAGGATGTGTAAGTGTAAATAGAAGAGTATATGGGATTCCCTTTTATAAGTGGGGGAGAGGACACACATGGAATTTTTGAAAAGAAAATGGAATACCCACATTTTAAATAATAAAAATGGATAAAAATGGATCATTATCTAAAATTAGTTGATATAAGGTCTAAATATTTCCATAAATAGGTTTTGGACAAGTTTTTAGTTCATTTTAACCCTTATCTTTTTAGTGTAACCCCCCGATAATCCCTTTTTAACCTTAATTGTGATAATTAATTTTTTGCTATTTTTACTATTCATTATGTCCAAAACTTAAGTTGAAATTATTATATAATATTAATTTTTATTATTAAAAATATGGAATCCATTTTTAAAAATTTAATTCATATAAGTGGTAGAATTTAATTTAAAATTAAACCCGCAGATGTGATTTTTTTAAAAGATGGTGCCTGGCCAGAAAACCAAGGTGCTAATTATATAAGGAAGAAGAGCTACAAAAGTCTAAAGGACGGAAACATATTACAATATTTATTATGAAAAGGAAGTAAGTCATCAGGAAGTTCATCAAGCCAGGTGATGTCTTGATTGACTCCCTTATTTGCAAGACCATCAACAACCATGTTAGCTTCACGATAAATATGAGTGATGATGTAGTTGATGTCACAAAGAGCATTGATGCAGTCCATCCAATGAGTGGTGATTGGCCACGCAAGATGTATCACACCATTCCAAATTTCTTGCACAAGAGTGGTTGAATCACTCTCAATCCAGATGTTGTTCTAGGCATGTTGTTTGGCAAAAGAGACGGCATGCATCATACTCATCATTTCAGCTTCTAGAGAGGGTGTAATGCCACAACTCCCATAGAAGCAACCAACGCTCTAACCAGTATGATTCCTGAAGATGGTGCCACACCCTGCAGGACCAGGATTGCCTTTGGAAGCACCATCCAAATTATCCTTAATCCATCATGGTAGAGGGGGACGCCAGAAGACTTCAAAAGTATGACGAGGTTGGCAATAGTTGTCGTTAATACGTAAACATCGAAGGATGCTAAAGTCTTTCACTGTGTTGCTGCAATAACCCTTTTGGATCAAAGCAGCTTCGCGAATGGCGATGAGAATCTGATTTTTTCCTGCATTAATATTGGGTAAGCATTTATTATGAATAAAATCATTTCTATCATACCATATCATGTGATGAAGCTCAGAGACAGCAGCAAGAAAGATTTTTTTTGATTTCTTGAGAACTATTCAGATCTTCACATCTCTTTAATTGAGTTTTGATAGAGTCATGCATCCACCATCTGCAGTCAAAAATGTCAAAAATATAATTCCAAAGAGTATAAGCAGTGGCACAAGAAATAAAAATATGATTAGAATCTTCTCTGTGCTGATTGTAGAGGCTGCATTTAGAATAGAGTTGGAAACCAGATGATTGCAGACGGTCATCAGTGGGAAGTCTGTTATGAGAAAGTCTCCATATAAGAGTAAATCTTGAGGGTTTTATCCAAGGTTTGTCAAAAAGTTTCAACCACCCAAAATCACTTTCATAGTTACAAACGAAATGGTTGTAAAAGTTTTTAGAATCAAGCATACCATTGTGTGAAGGTTCCCAAACTAAGAAATAATCAGTGTTTGAGAAGGGGTAAGTGTCAATGACAATCATAATGTTATCCAGAAGAGGTTCATTACTAGTGTTAAGAACATATCTAATAGAGAGCTTGGTGTCCCCAAGGCTTTGGTCAAGGGCAACCCTGGAAATTAAAGGGGTGCCGACCCATTTATCCAACCAGAAGTTCACGGTGGTGTTTCTAGAGACCATCCACCTAGAGTTACTCATGATGGAGGAAAATTAATGATTTATGGATGACCATATAGAGGAGGAAAGAAAGGTAGAGTTTCCTTTCTTGAGTTTCTAAATAAATCTATTTTTAAGAAAGTTGATAGAATCAGAGTTATTGTAAAATAAGTTCCAAGTGATCCTAGTTTACAGAGCCTCATTAAAATTTTTAATATTTTTTATTCCAATACCTCCCTTCTCAATTGGTTGACAACATTTAGACTAGGGAATGGTGACAATTTTTCGCTCCGCCATCCTACCAGTCCAAACAAAATTTTTTATTGAGGTGTTCATTTTTTTAATAACACTAGCAGGACAATTATAGACCATCATCAAATATACCATTTTAGAGACAATAGTAGATTTGAAAAGGTATATTCTACCCGCTATAGAGAGGGATTTGCCTTTCCAAGAGGAAAGTTGGTTTGTAACTTGATTGGAAATTTCAAGAAAGTGACAAGATTTGGGTCTTACCCAAAATATAGGAACACCCAGGTATTTAAAAGGTTGAGAACCCTCTTTTATACCTAAGTCATTTAAAATACTAAATTTTCTATTTGAGGGGAAATTCTTTCCAAAGTAAATAGAGGATTTTTTCTAGCTAATCATTTGACCAAAGATTTCCTCATAGTGCGAAAGGGCATTTTTAAGGGTGTGAATATTTTTATTATCACCTTGAAGAAATAGAATGATATCATCAACATAGAGAAAGTTAGTAGGAGCGTTTAGATTTTGAAAAACATGTATTGGTTTGAGTTTGTTTTGATTAACCAGACAAGTGAGGAGTCGGCTAAGATAGTCCTCCGCAATGGAGAAAAGGATGGAAGAAAGAGGGTCCCCCTATCTAACACCTTTAGTAAATTTGAAGTAACCCCTAGGAGAACCATTAATAAGAATGGATATGGAGGACGAGTTGAATAAAGTTCGAATAGTAGTGATAAAAGAATCACTAAATCCAAAAGATTGAAGCAACTTAAAAATAAAACTCCAGTCCATAGTATCGAAAGATTTTTCAATGTCGAGTTTGATGGAAATATTACCACCTCTGTTGCTTTTGTTTAAAGTGATAAAGCATTCCGAAGCAAGAAAAATGCATTTTTGGATGGATCTACCTTTGATAAATCCAAATTGATTCTAGGAAACTAATTTTTTTGTGATAGAAGAGAGTATACTAGTAATGATTTTCATGATGATTTTATAGAGAGTGTTGATTAGGGCAATGGGTCTAAAAGAATGTATCTTAGAGGCATTGTCAACCTTTGGAATTAGAGAGAGGAATTGTGCGTTTAGGCCATGAGGGAGAACACCATTGGAAAATAAAGATTTGAAAATCTTGCAAACATTGAAGTTAATAATATCCCAGTAGTGTTGAAAGAAACTATTACTAAAACCATCAGGGCCAGGAGCACTATCATGATTTAGACTGAAGACAATGTTTTTAATTTCATGATCAAGCGGGATGATAAGAAGAAAGTTGTTATCCTCATCGCTAACCACCACCAGAATTATCTTAGGTAAGAGGTCTTTGTTTCTATCAGGTCCATTAAAGATAGATTCAAAATAAGACACAATATGGTTGGTAATATCATTTTCATTGTCTAAAATGTTGTCACCATCTTTTAAAGAGGCAATAGGTCTACAAGATTTCCTAGATATTTTAAGGGAATTATAGAACTTAGTGTTTCTGTCCCCGTCGGATAACCATTTTACCTTAAAGACTTGTTTTCTCATCCTCTCTTTAAATATGAGCTAATAATTGAGATTAATTGAAATGTTTATTTAATGGTTCAGATCGGTGATAAATTCATAATTCGTGCTATGGTTTGGAAGCTAGTTCAACTCATTCTCAAGGAGGAGAATATCCTTGTCTATTTGTTTGACATGTGAGCTACACCAAACTTTGAGCATCTGCTTAAGGGATTTTAATTTGGAAGGGCAAGAAAAAGCATCATTGCAATGAGTCATGGAAAGCCAAAAGTTCTGAACTATGTCAGTGCATTCAGTGTTAGAGAACCAAGCATTATTAAATCTAAAAGGGATAGGATGTTTAACAGTATTAGTGGAGATATTGACCAAAATATGGTGATGATCAGAATGAAGCTTATATAGGGTGGTGCTGGAAATAGTGTCCCATTTGTCAAGGGTAGGAATGTTTGTGAAGGCTCTATCTAGTTTGGAGGAAACCACTCAATTGCATTTCTTTCTATACCAAGTGTATTTAGCACCCGTAAAGTTTATTTCAATAATGTTGTTATCTTCTATAGTGGATTTAAATTCTCTCATGGAGATTGTAGCATGTGAGGGACCAATTTTCTCACTTGAATAGAGAATAGCGTTGAAGTCTCCAATAATAAACCAAGGAGCCTGAGTGTTATTGTTTATATAGGTGAGATCCTCCCAAAGAGGTCTTCTATATTGATATCTATTCTTAGCATAAACAAAGGAGTAGGTAATATGAGTGCTCTCAAAGAAAAAATCACATGTGAAGACTTGATCCGATATGCTAAAAATATTGACATTATGAATGGATGAGTGCGAGAAGATCCATAGAGTATCAATCGTAGAGTAATTTTTAGTAGCACCAGTGAAGGTATAAACATACTGACATAAGTGGTGGAACTTAGGAGAGAAACTAGTCTTAGGTTCAGAAATAGCAAACAAAATGGGGTAGTGAGTGATAATCATTCTTTTTAGAACAGAGAGAGTGTCAGAGTTTGAAATACCTTGACAGTTCCAAAAGAGTATCTTCATTTATACCTAGGTTTGGAGTTAGAACTCCCTTTTTTTTGTTTCCCGAGCCCTTGTGTCGATTAGATCTTCTAATTGGTTTAGAATTAGGTGGGATCTTGGAAGTATCCTGATTACTTGTAGAAGTAGGAGGGTTTTTTGTGATACCTATTTTAGAGATATCATTCTTGGGTAAATATGTAGTGTTTATAGTGCCATTGGTATCATTTTCCCCCTCATTTTGAGTATTTAGGCTCCCATAATTTTCAGTTATTATATTGTTACAATGTATATCTACTGATTTAGTACTGGAATGCAGATATTGTGTACCTAGAAAATTTTGGGTATGGCCATGAGTTGATGTACCTGAACACCTTCCTAGTTTCTGCCAAGAGTCCAGTGGTGGAGAGTACAACAGATTCTGAGCATCCTCTACATTTCCCTGCAAACCCATGACAGCAAACTCTAGGGGTTGCCCTGAATTGTATCTAGTGAAAGCCTCCTATTGTGGGAATTGTCTATGCCAATTGATTGAACATCACAATCAATTAACATACCACTGTACACATCTACGACAGGTTTTAGCATGTGATTATTCTACTTAGGTGCAGTTGCTAAAACCTGTTTGGCCCCAGATAAGGAGTTATCTTGGTTAGCATAACAACCTGCATCAGGTTCCTATTGTGATTCCCTTCCCGCTGTCTTAAGTTTCTCCTCGATAGGAAACTCCATGGTGGTTATAGTGATATTGGGCTTAAGATTATCTCCATTATGAGATTTTATGTTCATAACATTCACAGTAATTAAATGATTGTTATATTTTAAATCTACTAAGTTGCTGTCAGAGTTTGTACCTGAGAAAATTAAGTCAGAGCCATGGGATGAAGAGCCTGGGTGCATACCTACTTGCTGCCCAGGATCCAGTGGATGCATACCTGCTTGCTGCCCAGGATATAGTGAAGATGTGTCTGCCTGTTTTGAGTCACAGCCTGCAGATGGTTCCAGTGGGTGCATACCTGCTTGCTGCCCAGGATCCAGTGAAGTTGTGTCTGCCTGTTTTGAGTCACAGCCTGCAGATGGTTCCAGTGGGTGCATACCTTCCAGTGAAGATGTGTCTTCCTGTTTTGAGTCACAGCCTGCAGATGGTTCCGGTGGGTGCAGAACTGGTGATGCAATATCCTGAAAAATTCCACTAGCAGAGGTTATGTCACTACCCAAACCCAAAGACGGGGGGAGATGACTGCAGCTTGGTGCCTCTTGTTGAAATTCTGTACCTGCAAATAGGTTACCAACAAAGTTCCCAGTATCTTTCCATTTTTCCTTACCTATTTCATTCACCCCAAGTTCCATATCCGGCTGTTTTCTAATAATATCCATAACAGTTGATTCAAACTCATTAAGGATTTTATTTTCCTTCTCTTCTACAAGATCAACCCAGGAGGTTACAGATTTTGATTTAGTGGGTTTATTCACCCATACCTCATGTTTTTGTTTGGAAGATTCAGTGATTCCAGTGTTTATTGGGTTGCCTTTTTTGTTATTTTTTTCCTTCCAGTCAGTCTCCATTGGTTGGACTACTTTCTTCCTGGTCACCCTACAATTTGCTATAGTATAGCCAATAAGTTTGCAAATTTCACAGAATGGTGGTTTTTTCTCATATTCGATCCTAATTTCTATTTTATAATCTTTAGAAGATAAGATTATTATATTAGGGAGAGGTTCAGAAAGGTTAACCTCAACCATTACCCAAGCAAATAGGCCCAAATCATCATTTAGTGTTCTTTGGTCGATTTTAAGAGGTAATCCAATGCAAGACACAATGTCATTAAGGATTTTGGGGTTCCAAAAGTACCAATTTAAACCATGTAATCTAACCCAAATTTGGGCCATTGTATTCCTATGAGTGTAAGGGTTGAATGCATAGTCCCATTCAGAAATCCTGAGTAGAACAAGTTTTAAATGGAGGTTATCAATGTCCCATACTTTATCAAGGTCAGATTGAGAGTTGAATAAGAACTAAAAATATCCACAACCCATGGGAAAAAGTTTCCAGTTCGATATACCCCAAAAATGTGAAATTCTAGGTTTATGATCTATTAAATTCCAGGGAGATCACCTTTCAGGTAGGAGATGCGGCCCATGATGGAGAATACTAATTTCTATGAGACCTTTTTATACTTAAGATGTTATGATTCAGCTTAATTTTTGGTATAGATTGACTAGTGCCCTTGTAAGATCATATTGACTATTATCACCATTTAGTGTCATTATCCTCACCCAAAGGTAGAATATATGTTCATAGGGGAGAATGAGATGTCTAGATAGGTCATTATGGAGGTAAGAACCTATGTTTTTAGAATGGGTCAAAATCCCAACCCTGTTTGAATTTTTGACTTGTTTCTGAGAAAACTGGGAAAATCTGGGAAGTTCTGGAAATTTCTAGACTACACGTCATGTACTCTAAAGTACACACCGTGTATGGTTTAGGCGAGTATCGGCCGTGTGCTCACCGAGTACATGCCGTGTGATGACCTTGTAGGGATTTCCTACTACACATCGTGTAGTGTTGCTCGACATGCCATGTATCCTTCTTTCTATGTACCAGCTAGGTTCAAGCCGTGTGTCAACCCGTGTGGAGTGACCAAGCCATGTGGCTACCTCCGCTTAAGTCGGAGTACATAAAAGGCCACTACACATCGTGTAGTCCTTAAATACACGCCATGTAATTTTTTTATTTGCTTAAATGAAAGGGCGTCGCGTATTATTTTAGAAAATAGATTCTTCTTCCCCAACCTTAGAACATGTCTGTTCCGAAGTTTCGAAGAACGTTTCCTACCCTAGAATCATAATATAACATCCGTTCTTCAATCTTTCGGTTGCTGTGAGATCTCAACAGCAAGGATAAACCCACACACCCTATTCCATTCTAGTTTCCTTGCCTCACGCGTCACAGTTTCCATCAGAGTTGAATTTCCAGGATTTGACATAAATGTAGATCTACGAAAATCAGATTCGAATTGGAGCTTTATATCGGACGTGATTATGTCTACAAGTCTCAGGTTGGTGGTGAATACCTCATTTTTTGTTTTCACAGACTTTTGTGTGGCACGACCTTTGGCGTGTTTTTGGGTATTTTGAGTGTGACCCTGTTTTTCCTGTTATTTCCTGTTTAACTATTATTTGACCTTTGGGATGTCTCCGGTTATGCCATGTTACCTGTTTTTCTTGAGTGGGGATGGGTGAGTGGTCATTTCTTATCAGGGCATTTTGGATGGGGAATACCAAAATGGTTATAATTGTTTTTATTTGATTAAACTGTTGAGTTTAGTTTATTAAACCTTGATATGAATTTTTATAGGCATTCAAGACCTCAGTACTATTGTTTGATAACCGTTGGGCTAGTGTAATTCAACTGTTTAGATTGTTTTTCCTGTTTATGTGTTTTGTTTAAATGTGTTATATATGTAATTTCTGAATTGTATATGCTGGAACCGTTGGGTTGTGTTGGGAATAACCCGGATATTATTGAGTGATACTGATCATGGGTTGGGCTTGGCCTAGGTTACGTTGGGTGGTTCTGACCATGGGATTGGTAATCCTGGACATCGGCTTGAGGAAGTGTGACTATTAGGTTGGGAATGGCCTGGGTTACTTGGATGGAAGGTCCATTAGATTTGAGCGACATGGTTGCATGGGCATGAGGTGTTAGAGATGTTGTGGCTTGGGTACTATTTTGGTGATTAACACTCACCCAGAACTTTGAGTAGTGTGCACACAGAGAGACTCCATGATGAGGTGGTTTTGACCACTCATGTGGGTAGAGGCCATGTTAGTTGCGGTTTAGGTACTTTTGGTTTGGGGGTGCTTACTGTAGGAAGCCATGTAAAAGGTGAGGAGCCTTCAGGGGATAGTATTGAGGCCATCGGGTTGGGGGGAAGAGGCTCGCCGTTATTTTTAGGGAAAACATTGTTTTCCCTATGGTTACATTATTTTGAGGGAAAAAATTGTTGTCCCTCCGGTTACTTTATTTTGGGGGCAGACATCGCTGTTCATCCGGTTACTTTATTTGAGGGCAGACATCGTTGTCCCTCTAGTTACTTATTGGAGGATAGGCATCGTTGTTCCTCTGGGTTACTATTTCTCGGGCGTGCCTTGGGGATGTCGGTACTTGAGACACGTGGTGTCAGGGGGTACATGGTACCGAGTTACATGACAAAGATTCCGGCGTTGGCCGAATTAGGTGACACTTCATGGTGGCTGTAGAACACCAATGAAGTTTATGTTTACTTTTGCATCATAATTTTTTACTTTTGTATTATAACTGCATGCCTGCTTAAACACTTATATCAGGTATGCAACATTGGGTGGTATCCTACTGAGATTCGTCTCACACCCAGCATGGGCCCTTCAGGATGTGTGTAGACTTTATGGATTTACGTGCAGAAAAGTGGCCAGCTTCAGGAGCTAGGCTATATTAGTTGTTGCATGGGGATGGTATGGACCTTGAGGTCTTTCCTACCCTGAGTTTACTTTGTTTTTCTTACTTTCCTGTATCAGCATGCTTACTTGTTTTGTAGCTATAGTTGGTTAGCCATTAACGCCTCTACATATGGATATATATGACCTTCTTTGGATGCATGTTTGTTGTTCATTGGTAGTTACAAGTGATCAGCATGCTATTGTGTTTAATTTCTGCTGTCATTGTTTATATTTATTGCTTCCGCTATTTATCGATATTGAATGTGCTTCCGCTCTGCGGGTCTGGTTCGAGTCTGCTGAGTCGCTTATTCTGCTTCATCTTTATTATTATACTCGGACTAGTACCATTATTATCATCCGAGAGGGTATAGACTCCCCACTATACCTATAAATACCCTCACTTCTAGTCGATAGCCTTTGGCATTCAGGGAGGTGCGCCTAAGGTAGTAACCCCCGATCCGTTTAACACTATTCGGGTGGCTGTTCAGGTCCGGGTCATTACAAAGTGGTATCAGAGGAGTTCTCAATAGGGATTTAGTAACAGTGTTTTGTTGGCTCATAATGAGATTGAGACTTCTCTTTTTATTTCTACTAGTTTTACTATTTTGGATATGGTATACTGGAGATAGGTTGTGACTGGAACTGGGTTTCAAACTTGTGATTAGGTGCCTACAGCCCCAGGTATGAGGGAGTGACCAAGTTTCCATGGGTGGGAATTGTTATTTCCTTTTTTCTGTGATTATAATTTATAAGATTTACACCTCAGTGGCTCACTTGGTGTGTGATGTTATTTATTGTGATATGTGACCCTTGACCCAGTGCGGTAAGGGAGAATTGGACCTTGGCCCTGTATGTAAAGGCTTGTTTTTTTGGATTTTGATAGACACATTTTTAGGGTATTTTAATTTCATAACTAATCATATGCTTTGTGAAGGGATAATTCCATGTGAATAATATCAAATTTCCATACTTGTATTCTTTGGAATGTGAATAGGTGAAATTCCTGATAGAATTGTTTGTTGATTGCAATGTGTTATGCCATACTTTATATATTTGTATAATTGCATGTGACAGGGTATTTGGGTCTGGATCTTGTACGAGAAGGAAGGTACTATTGGTTGAGCTGATTTTGATCACCAGGATTGGGCAACTCAGTCATCGGTTTGAGGCAACATTGTTTGTCAGGACGGGCATGGCCCGAGGTACTTTTGATACTTGGATCTGTTGAGGGTGGGTAAGGAGGCCATAAGGTCGGGATGCCATGGGCATGGGTTACGATAGGGTAGAGTAAGGGTAGTTGTTTTATGATGCCTCTTTACTGCTTTCCTTATCTACGTTGAATATATATTGTTATATATATATATATTTGTGGGTTTTCTGACCATTTATGGTATTTAGCGGGTTCCTTTTAGTCGACTCAGATGGAGCGTCAGGCGGGAGATGGTACAGTGCCGCATGAGTAGGATTTTGTTAAGGATTCGGTTCAGGAAAAGTATGAGCCACAAGTATAGGCTCAGGGATAGGATCAGGTTCAGGATCTAGTGCATGCAAGACCACAACCGGGTTTGGCTGCGTTCGAACCATGGCTCGTCGAGTAGCTCCAAGCTAGCCTGGTACGTGTCTTGCAGGGGATCGACAGAGGTGCGCAGGGTATAGAGCCATCTATGGTATATCTGAAACGTGAGTTACAGTTGCAACACCCGCCACTTTTTCAGGGTGAGGGTGGTCCACAGGCAGTTGAGAACTGGATAGAGAGCATAAATATGATCTTTGAGCAGCTCAAGACACCTCCAGGGTGGAGGGTCAAGCTGGCGACGTACATGCTGCGTGGACCAGCAAAGCATTGATGGGATGTGAAGGTGTAGGATCGTAGGCACGGGGGACTAGCATGGAAAGACTTCAAGGATAGGTTTTTTGATAACTTTTACCCAAAGATGCTGAGGGAAGAGAGAGCTTAGGAGTTCTTGATCCTTCAGCAGGGAGACATGTCCGTCATAGACTATGCAGCTACTTTCACTGAGTTGTCTCTCTTTGCACCTGGTATGGTAAGCGATGACGTGACAAGGGTGAGGCGTTTCGAGGATGGATTACGACACTCCATTCGGATCCCGGTGAATATCTTCAGGCTGGGTTCATTCTCATAGACAGTGAATCAGGCACTCATAGTTGAGGGAAACCAAAGGGATAGGCCCCAGGTTGGTCGGGGAATAGTTTCAGGTGATGGTTCGAATATAAGGAAGCGAGGACGGGATAAGTTCCAGCATGGTAGTCAGGCCAAGGAATCAGCTAGACTAACTCTTAGTAGTTCTTCAGTGGTTTTCTTTTAGTGTGGATAGCCAGGACATGTTCAGACTCAATGCGATAGGCCTCCAAAGGAGTGTCAGGCATGTGGAAAGGTCAAGAAACTGGAGAGGTTCTGCAGGAAGCCGTCTCAGACAGCCGGCAGGTAGGGACCAGGACTGACAATGGAATCTGGAGTTGGTTTAGGTTCAGTACCAGGAGAGGGTAGCTGAGGTTTAGCTACACGCGGAGGACGTGATAGAGACATTGTGATCCACCTAAGGGGTCAGTGGCCGGTGGCTGGAGCAGCACCGCTGGGAGGTCAGGCATCAGGTATTTATACTTCATGCAAAGTGCATGCCATGGAGCTTCCGGAGGCTGAGCAGGATGGTGAGACAATGAAGGTTATAGGTATACCACTGTTGTGGCTGTGATTTCCATGTTTTCTTTTATGAATGACCTGTAGAGGTATGTCCGTTTTGAGTGCATGTGATTCACATGACCTATGTGGACTAACTAGATGCTGGTCAGTGGGATTGGCGCCATATCGGGTGAATGATATATTTATATATATATATATAAGATGTGTAGCATTAGGGGCATCAAGGATGCGGGTTACTTGAGGTGCCTTTGGCATCAGGGCATCGAGGATACGGGTTAATTGAGGTGCATGGCATCAGGTTTTATTTTAAGCATCCATGGAATGCAGGACCTCGTGGAGGCATACACCGATGCGGTGCCAGATACGTTGGGTGTCGGGAACGACACGGGACAACCAATGAGGTGTAGGGGTGACGATGCATCATGATAGGACCATGAGTCTGGAAACAGGTTAGTAAGCCCTTTCTTTGTTGAGTTTTTTAGGATTGAGACCGAGTTAGGCAATTTCTAAGGTGGGGATCCCCTTAAGGAATTTAGCCAGAATCTTTGAGACCAAGAGAGTTCGGGTTACCTCGATCAGGGTGGCATGTTTGATGTCATCTCTGTGTTTTGTTTGATAGCTCGGGGATGAGCTATGTTAAGGTGGGGAGATTATAAGAACCTGGGTTTTTAGAACGGGTCAAAATTCCAACCCTGTTTGAATTTTTGACTTGTTTCTGAGAAAACTGGGATAATATAGGAAGTTAAGGAAATATCTTGACTACACGCCGTGTACTCTAAATTACAGGCCATGTATGGGTTAGGCGAGTATCATTCGTGTGCTTTCTGAGTACATGACATTTGATGACCATGTAGGGATTTCCTATTACACAACGTATAGTGTTGCTCGACACATCGTGTATCCTCCTTTCTACACACCGGATGGGTTCAAGCCGTGTGTCAACTCGTGTGGAGAACCTAATCCATGTGGCTACCTCCGCTTAAGTCGGAGTATAGAAAAATCCACTACACATCATGTAGTCCTTAAATACCTATCATGTACTTTTTTATTTTCTTAAATGAAAAGGGTGTCACATTCTATTTCGGAAAATAGATTCTTCTTCCCCAACTTCAGAAAATGTCTGTTTCGAAGTTCCGAAGAACGTTTCTTACCCTATAATCATCATCCAATGTCCGTTCCTCAATCCGTCAGTGGATGTGAGATTGAAACATCGAGGCTAAACCAACACACCCTGTTCTAATCCAGTTTCCTTGCCTCATGTGTCATAGTTTCCATCCGTGTGGAATTTTCGGGATTTGACGGAAACGTAGATCTACGAAAAGTAGATTCAAATTGGAGCTCGATATCGGACGTGCCTATGTCTACGAGTCTTAGGTAGGTGGTTCATACCTCTTTTTTGTGTTTTCGTAGACTTTTGGGTGGCGCTACCTTTGGCGTGTTTTTGGGAATTTTGAACGTGACCCTGTTTTACCTGTTATTGCCTGTTTAACTATTATTTGACCTATGGGATATCTTTGGGTATTCCCTGTTACCTGTTTTTCTTGAGCAAGGCTGGGCGAGTGGTCGTTTCTCATCGGGGAATTTTGGCCAGGGAATTCCAAAATGGTTATAATTTTTTTTGTTTGATTAAACTATTGAGTTTAGTTTATTAAACCTTGATATAAATTTTTAGAGGCATTCAAGACCTCAGTACTGTTGTTTGACAACCGTTGGGCTAGTGTAATTCAACTGTTTAGATTGTTTTGACTATTTATGTGTTTTTTTAAATGTGTTATATATGTAATTGCTGAATTGCATATGTTGTAACCTTTGGGTTATTTTGGGCATGACCCAGATATTCTTGAGTGATACTAACCACAGGTTGGGCTTGGCCTGGGTTACGTTGGGTGGTTCTGACCGTGGGATTGGGCGTCATAGACGTCGGCTTGAGGTAGTGTGACTGTCAGGTTGGGCATGACTTGGGTTACATGGATGGTAGGGCCATCATACTTGAGCGACATGGTAGTAGGGGCACGAGGTGTCAGAGATGTTATTGCTTGGGTACTATTTTGGTGATTACCAGTCACCCAAAACTTTGAGTAGTGATCACACAGAGAGACTCTGTGATGTGGTGGTTTTGACCACTCATGTGGGTAGAGGCCCCCGTTAGTTGTAGTTTAGGTATGTTTGGTTTGGGGGTTCTTGCCGTAGGAATCCACATGGAAGGTGAGGAGCCTTCAGGGGATACCATTGAGGCTATCGGGTTGGGGGCATAGGCTCACCATTATTTTGAGGGTAGACATTGATATCCCTCTGGTTACATTATTTTGAGGGCAGACATCGTTGTCCCATCGGTTACTTTATTTTGGGGGCAGACATCGTTGTTCCTCCGGTTACCTTATTTGAGGGCATACATCACTTTCCCTCTGGTTACTTATTGGAGGACAGACATCATTGTTCCTCCGGGTTAATATTTCTTGGGCGTGCCTTAGGGACGTTGATACTTGAGACACATGGTGTCGGGGGCACATGGTGTCGGGTTACATGACAGAGATTCCAGTGTTGGCCGAAGCAGGTGACACTTCATGGTGGCTGTAGAGCACCATTGGAGTTTATGTTTACTTGTGCATCATACTGTTTACTATTGTCTTATAACTGCATGTCTGCTTAAACACTTATATTAGGTACGCACTGTTGGGTGGTATCCTACTGAGATTTGTCTCACACCCTACATGGGCCCTTCAGGACGCGTATAGACTTTATGGATTTATGTGCCAGAAAGAGGCCCACTTCAGGAGCTGGGCTGCATTAGCTATTGCATAGAGATGGTATGGACCTTGAGGTCTTACCTAGATGGAGTTTACATTGTTTTTCTTAATTATCTATATCAGCATTCTTACTTGTTTTTTAGCTATAGTTGGTTAGACATTGGAGCCTTTACATATGGATAAGTATGACATGTTTTGGATGCATGTTTTTTGTTCAGTGGTATTTACAAGTGATCAACATGCTGTTGTGTTTACTTTTTACTATTGTTGTTTATATTTATTATTTATGCTGTTTATAGATATTGAACGTGCTTTCACTCTGAAGGTCTAGTTCGAGTCTTCTGAGTCATTTATTCCACTGCATCTTTATTATTATACTTGTACCAGTACCATTATTATCTTCTGAGAGGGTATAGCCTCCCCACTTTACCTATAAAGACCCTCGCAGCTAGTCAGCGTCCTTTGGCGTTCGGGGAGGTGCACCTAAGTTAGTAACACCCGAACCCTTTAGCACTATTCGGGTGGATTTTCGAGTCTGGGTCATTACAATAGACCTGAGCATTGTTGGTTGAATGGAGTGTAATCCTATATTGTTGGCCTCTTATTGGATGATCAAGGAGTATGGTAGGCTATCTTTCCTTCAGTTGTGAACCATTTCATGGACGTCTTCCCTGATGATTTTTTTGGGATACCATCTAAGAAAGAGGTTGAATTTACTATTTATTTTATTCTCAAAGTAGACTTGGTGTAACACCCCAAGATTTCATAGTACTTTATCGCTTCAAAGTAATTCAATAACTTACGCTACATGCAACACCGAGTTCAAGCGCACCATGACTTACCAAACTAGCCGTTCAAAAGCGGTTATGAATAGTATTAACTAAAATTTGAATTTTATATATTCCATATAATTTCAACATCCATATTATGTGTTTCTTAGAAATAATATAAGAACAAATTAAAATTTTCATATAAAGGAAGTATTTTTCAGAAAATGAAATTCTACCGCATTTTAATGGTGAACCCTTTTTAAAACCAATATTTGATGCTTTTATATATTTAATTTAATAAAATTAAATTATTCTTTTGAAGCAGGACATAAAAATTTAGTTTCGATAAATTTTTGGTACTTTTCTGATAACTTTCATATTTTGATGAATAGTGAAAAATACTAAATTTTAATTGAAAACAACTTTTTTAATGAAAATAATTTATAGTGTTAAATTATACATTTGAGTGGTTATAAAGTATAATTATATTATATTTTTATCATTTAATATAATTTAGGTCATTGGATGTAATTTCACATTTAAACTAGACATAAACAAGTGTCAATTTTTGATATTTATTATTTCTTAAAAACAGGCTTTTTGTTTTGACAACGAGAATTAATTTTAAATTAATTTCTTCTTATTATGTGTTTTGAATTTGAAAAAATGGATTCCATATTTGGAATCATGAGGTACAAAATTTTTAAATAGGTAACTTTTATTTTTAGACATTATGAATATTTACTTCAGTAAATATTTTATTTACCATGGTTAAAGGGAAAATCTAGTAAATATGGGTAAACAAATATTATTATAATAATATTAAATTACTCTAAAATGTGTACTATTTATATTTTTTGATACATGTTCGACCATGTTCATCCTTGGGTCTATTTTTGGACCACATGGAGCCACTTGAGAGTGATAATGACACTCTATATTAATTAATTTAAAGTAACGACAAAAATAACATAAACATATATCTTTTAATAAAACAATTTTTAAAAGGGGTTATATAAGTTATCTTTTAATCTATAAATATTAATTTTAAAGATAAAATTATTTCCTACATCATGGTATTTTATTTATAATTTTTAGACATTAAATAATTAAATTTATTTATGACACAATAATGATGCAGTAATAACCTTATTAATGAAAGAATCCAATAAATGGTAGTAAAAATATTAAAATAAATATAATTTCAACATTTTTATGACATAAAAGAATATTATATATTCATATAACATGTTAGGGATTATTCAATGTATTTTTTTTCGAAGTAATCAAGTTGTGATGACTTTCAAAAAAAGAAAATACTAAATAGTGTCAAAATCGACATAAACAAGTTTTTAAAACAAATACTATTTTATTAAATTATATAATAGTCCTAAAAATATAAGGTTCATCTAAATAACTTATATAAAATATATATATATATATATATATCATTAATGAACCACTTTGGGTTCACTTTTCATTTTATAGTAAGTTTATTAACCATATAATATAAAAATAAAAGGAGACATGGTAAATATTAAACTATTTAACTAAGAGTTAAATTTAAAATATAAGGTTAATATGGTAATATAAACTTGTATAAAACCTATTGGTTGAAATTATTTCGACCCGTAACCACCTAATACTCAAATTAAATTCATTTGGATCCATTAGAAACTGAATATTATTGTATAATAAAATAATATTTCAAGTTTTTTTAAGGTTCCCCTCACCCCTCTTATAAAAGGGAACTTCCCATTCTATAAAATTCACACCTGCAAATCCATTTGGCTCATCCAAAACCAGCCCAAATATCCTCAAAACTTCCCTAACTTCAACCTATAGGCCTTACCTTGACCATAAATCCAACCTAATGAGCCCTTTTGTTCAAATCAAAAGGAAACACCCGAAGAAAAGGTAATTATTTTATCACCTCTTTCAAAGTTCTTTTCTTCTTCCACTTTCTATTTATTTGTTCTTTACATACCAAAATAATAAATCCAGTACATTATACATACTATGATGTTATTATAAATATGGTACAACCATATTCATTATTCTATCCATCCTATGAATGATAAAGTCACCATGTGTGCGTACGTACGGCTCACTGTCTCCACGCTGTGGTATAATTTGTTATTCAACACTATGTTATTTGTATGGATTTAATGATGAGTAATATGTATATAAATAATGAAAATAAAATTCTAATGTTTCTGTATAATTAATATACCATCAAATTCCACACCTTTTAATCATCAAGGAAATGATATCGTTGCTTGTGTGTACGTACGACTTACCGTCTCCACAACACGATGAGATTCATTTTCACGTTCACCATTCAATGAATATTATAAAAATACATATTATTAATAATTATGTAATATATGACATAATAATTCCATTAGAGATATATATATATATATATTAACATTTATCTCATTCACTTACTTCCATTCAATACAATATGAAAACAGAAACAACGTTTATGCATACGTACGACCAACCGTCTCCATAAACGGTGTTTTCATTTCATATATATATATATATCTATTATAAATATTTATATTCTGAATATATATGATATATAAATCAGGTTTTATATTCTGTAAGAATGTAAATCTTGGTCTAAGTGATACGATCAAGAATAACAAGTTAAAACATGTATGATAAAGAAAGCAATTATCACCCAAAACGTTACATTAACCTGAAAATTATTATTAAATAGGTAGTATAAAGTCATAAATGAATCATATATAATATCATAAATATTTATATGGTTCTGTAATAATTTTATAACAAACTATGGTTGTTATACAAGAGGTTAAACGTACCATTGACTAAAGGAGAGTACAAGGTAAGGGTTAATTCCTCAATCTCATTATTATCCGAGATTGTTTATGTGTATGTTTTTACTGGGACATAATTATTATCCATGTCCATGTTTAATAGAATATTTTTCAAAAGGATTCTTTTTAAGGTACTCTTTAACTAAAACATCATTTTAAATGTTTTAAATATTTATTCTTCCAAATCTTTCTAATTAATGTCCATGTTTTCAAAATGGTTTTAAGGATTTATTTATATGGACATGAATGTTTTAAAATGTTAATTCCTTTAAAAAGTTTCAAAGTGGTATGGGACACTTTGATTCAAAAATATCTTTTAAATTAATTCCTTTATAAATGTGTGACTTTTAAATGATTTCAGAAAAAAGGATTTTTCTCTCAAAAAGTTTTACTGACCATTTTCAACTATGTCAACATCCTTTACTGGATATTATTATTGATTGAGGTTGATTTATTATAATACAATCTTCCATATTGAATTGAATGAGTTAAGATATGTTTGACTGTGGATATTCTATCTTTATACCATTCGTGGTTTATGGTTAAATTATTGACATTTTGTATGCTAGATTTAATATAAATGTTTATGTTATGTTTCAACCTTTTCATATTAGGAATGTATTGGACTTAGTAAGTGGAGGGTGGAGCCCACTATAGATCCTCAGTGCATCAGTAGGTCTCATGAGACAATTAGATATGGAATTGACTGAGGCCTTTCCCAATTTGATATATTGTTTTTTCCGAGGCCTTAATCATTTTTAGAAGTCTTGGCCGAGGCCTTGAAAAAATGTTTTAGAATGTCCTGTATTATACATTCCCTCGTTATAAAAATAATATTGATCGTTCATATTGTAACGCCCTGACCCCAGTTACCTAGAGTCGGTGCATTATTGCATAACATTGGCATGATCACAAAAGATCAAGTCTCGAAAGACCTATTAGTTTAGTAGCCTTGGAAACACTAGATACATTCATAAATGTTACATTACATCATAAAGTGAAAAACTACAATAACATAGTCTCCATAGTCCACACCCATATCCCCTTCAGACTATCCCTTCAGGTCATTCATAAAATACTTCTTCACATCCTGGAAAAATTAAAACATTGAAAGGGGTGAGCTCAGATGCTCAGTAAGGATAACAATATAGCGGAAGCTTTCATAAATAAACATAAACATTTAAGGCAATGTATAACTAAACAAAATCCTTTTAAACATGAACTTTAGCATAATATGGAAAAAGTAAAATGAAATAATGCCATTTAATTATTCACATGGATATTCTACTGGTCGAATAATCACATGCAATATCAATAACCACTTTCATAATGATGGAATGCATAATTCCAGACTATCATAACCACGTAGCCAAGGCCTCGTGCCAAGAATACAAATAAGATTTTGTCAGGGCCTCGTTCCAAGACACTAGTTTGTCTCATGAGACCTACCGATGCATTGAGGAGCTATAGCGGGCTCCACCCGTCACTTATTAAGTCCAATTCATTCCTCATATGAACAAGTTTAAACATATCATAAACCATAACATAATCGTATCACATAAAACATGCCTAAATGAAACATAACATTTCTACATTTCAATCACAATATATCAATTCAACACATTGATATAATAAAAACACTGTCAAAACCATTTTCAATACCAAAATAAAAGAAAATTAAAACTTGGTATTTATTTTTCATTTAAAAAAAAGTTATGGCTTGTAGAGGAAGCTGAAAATCAAATAATGGTCATAGCGGTGGAGAAGTCATTTTCGCCACATACGTAAGACAAAACATTCCTTTTTTCATTTAGTAAAAACACTTCATATAAAAAATATTCCTTTTGAATAAACATAAAAGTCAAAGGGGTTTATACACCGTATAACGAAAAGTTGTGTATAAAACAAAATATGCCTCAATGAAAGGAGATTGAGACGAAGTCCCTTACAAAGATTATTTTTTAAATAAAATAGATCTATTATGTATATTCACTATAATTACACATAAAGAAAGTAAAAATACAAGATAGGACATAATAATATCATGACATAATTTGAAAGTAGGAGATTAACCCAAAGAATGGAAATTGGGTTAAGAAGTTCCCTTACCTCGTGTCCGACTTCACTCGACCGTTCTTTATTCTCCTGAATAATAAACTAGAGTTAATCTCTACTTTCTTAAGAACCTTTTTCAAGTTCATTATCCCTTTTATATCACTTATTACAATGTTACAAAAATTATGTAGTCATTTAAGTTAATAACAGTTGTTTTGTCGATCTTTGGTACTTGAGTCAACAATAAACTTCTTATAATTACAAATTGTTTATGTGGTAGAATATCCATTATCTCCAGAATTATATTCATGATTTAGATATAATATATATCATATATTTCCAGTATATACATTTATTCATAATATTACGTAACATTTAGAGGTAGGAAATGTAATGCACCGTCCATGGAGACGGTAAGCCGTACGTACTCATGAACACTACTTTCATTTCTATTTCGTAATTAATGGAATTAAATCATAATGATATAAAGTTATATTATAATTCCATTATAATATCATATATAATATCATTTACTCCATCCTTTATACATCCCACATATGGCATTAACAATTCAAATCACTTTGAGGGGGCGGTAGTCCGCACTTCTTAAAATGAAATTATCGCGTTTACCTATAATGGAAATCATAAAGGTATGCCATAAATGAGAAATACAGAAGCATAAGGAAAACATAAACATAATATATATCATATATAAACATAGTGACATCTTAATGGCCACCATGAGAGGTGTTAAAATAACATTGAACAATCATCATTTTGTGAGGTAGAAATTCACCAGCCACAGAAACAGTATGTTCTTTAACCATTAGACGAAGGTGTGTGTAAGTTTAAATCAAATAAATCTCATAAAAACATACTATTATATTTAAGATACTGGTTTTGTTACAACATAAAGGAATAAAAAGATTTTAAGGGGTTGGAGAAGCAAAATAAAACAAAATAACATAAGAGAAGACATTACCTTAAAATCAGGTAACTCTTTTTGATTTGAGCCAAAGGCTTCATTGGGAAGACTTATGCCCAAAGTGAGGCTTATATGAGTAATATAGGGAAGTTGATAGAGTATTTGGGTAGAGGTTGTCCAATCCAAATGATTTTTAATGTGTGAATAAGGTGGTAGAGGTGGGGGCCTTTTATAAGAGGAGAGGAGGGGCACTCTTGGAAAATAATGAAATGTTACATTATTAGGAAGTTCTTTTCAGATTTAAATGGTCCCACAATTATATATTTCTAGGATAAGGTGATAAGGGTTCTAAATATACTCATCCAATAGGTTTTTGACAAGTTTAAGTCTTATATTTTACATTATCTTTTCATTTTATTTAAATAGTTAAATTAATGAGGTAATCGCTGCATCATCATGGAGTCATAAAAAATTTAATTTATTTAATGTCTAAAAATTATAAAAAAAATATCATGATGTAGGAAATTTTTGTATATTTATAATGAATATTTATAGTCAAAGAGTTAACTTATATAACCCCATGTAATAATTGTTTTAGTAAAATAACACATGTTTGTGACAATTTTATTTTTACTTTAAATAAAAAGTCATTAATGTCATTTTCTTACCCAAGTGGATCCATGGGGTACCCAAGTTGACCCATGGATTGTCTTGGTCTTCCATGACTCATCCAATAAGGGTAGGACAAGTGTCAATATATTTTCATATTTTTATAATATCATTTTTACCTTAAATTTCACTAATTACCTTTAATTGCGATTAATAGAACTTAAAAGTTACTATTCACCAAAAATTATTTTAACCCCATTGAACCACATTTTACATTCTAATGACAACCATGTATGTAGGATTTTTGAAATTTAATACACAGAAGTGGTAATGTTTCATTTACACAAAAAATTAGTTTTTAAACTATCACTTAGTGGTTTCACTATTCATCAAAAATTGAAGTTTTTCAGAAAAATACAAAAAATTCACCCTAAGCTATATTTGATATTACGAATTCAAAAATGATTTCTATTTTACAAAATTCAAAACATATAAGTTTCATTAATTAATTTTATAATTAATTTCCGATGTCACAACAAATATCGTGTTTTTAAGAAACAATATATATCAAAAGATTGATAATTGTTTATGTCCAATTTCAAAGTGAAATTAATTTTAATGACCAAAATTGGATAAAATGGTAAAAATATATTCTAATTATACTTTAAAACCACTCAATGGTATAATTTATCACTATAAATTATTTTGATTAAAAAAGTTGTTTTTAAGTATTTTTTTCTATTCATAGAAAATTGGAAGTTCTCAGAAAATTACAAAAAATTCAACTTAGGATAATTTTGATATTCCGAATACAAAAATGAATTCCATTTTGAAATATAAAATTTATATAATTTCAAAAGGTGGGTATTACTGTTCATAATGGCTACTTTGGTTGGTCGCGGTGTGTTAAAACTCGAGGTTGCGTACAACACACATTGCTCTATTATTCAAAGAGAAGCGTACCATGGAAGCTTGGGGTGTTACATTCTCCCCTACTTCAATAAATTGAATCCTCTTAATTTGAAATTTTTCTTTGAAAATAAATGATTGAAAATAGAAAATACCTTTGTGGAAAACCCACATAAAAAATAATGTTAATAAAAATATAACTTTAAAATAAAGAAATTGAAGTACAAAGGTCACCTGAGATAGCCCATACTAGGATTCTATGAAAATATGGATTTGGAGGAGAAACAAACCATCAAGGTGTGATGGAGAGTTGTAGAAAACAGTATTAGGAGAAAGTTAACTACAAGAAAATCACAAACTTGTGATTGGTTAAACGGTCATTGATTCCCCAATTGGAAAAGTTAACTGACAACATTTTTGTTTTAAGTTACCTTTAATAAAGTTGAGGAATTTATTTAGGAGATTTACTAAGAACGTAAGGAAATATACTTACTTGTCATGTAGACTTTCATTCTTTAATAAATTTTTACCACAAACCCATCTTTCACTCCAAAAGGTAATAGAACTCAAAAATATTATATTTATCCTAATCGTAAAAGGTTCAAAATATTAACACAGACCATTTAGATTAGGAAAACTATTTTGTAATAACCAGGGACTTCCTGTAGGCTAGTGGTAGGTAATAAAGTCTTGTCGCACTATGGTTATGGGTTCCATTCCTGCAGCTTTTTCCGACACGACTGGTTATCCCCCAACATGCAGGTTTTCTTTTTCCTAAAACTATAGTATTATAATATTCCAAAAATATTCTTCAGAAATATTTTAACCTTAAACAATACTATCCAAAGTTCAACTTAATCCATTCCAACCTTTTTAGTTATCTGAAATACCTCTGTCCCGACTTTCTCTAAAAGGTCTCTAAATTCCAAAATCAATTGTAACATCAGATTAACCAAACAAATTAAAGTTTCTCTTATTGTCACATACTAAAAATATGATTACCTTCATCATATTAAAACCTTAATGAGAAAAACAAGTACTGTATTACAATCCTTATATATATCATATTATTTTTATAACCAGAATACAATCCTTCAGTCCAAAAGCACCAATACATTAATTATTCCGCCTCAACTGTAGTAACAACATAAGATCGGCCTTGATTCCATGGCCTTTTCCGAGGTAAGTTTCCTTGACACTTAAGACATTCATTTGAATAATTCCCCATTTCCCTACAATTGTAGCATTCAACATTGATAGCCTCTTTCTTTCCCTTGAAATCACGAGCCTGATGACTTTTTTCTCCACATTTGTAACAAACTCCCATTCCTTTTAGGCAAGTACCGGGGTGATTCTTCCCACAATTATCGCATAATGGAAGATCATTCTTTCTCGTTTTCACTTTATCTGTCTCTTGTTCCACCGTTCTCTTCTTCTCTTGCTTTACTTTATGGTCATAAGATTTAGAGAATTCCTTTTCTGTCTTGATAGAACACGAGACTATATCTTCGTACGATGAGAAGGTTTGTGAGACTAATGCTCGATGGAGAAATGGTTTTAAACCATCAAATAAATGATCAATATTACTTCTTTGGTTACATATATAATCTACAGCATGCCTCGCTAACCTTGTAAAGTTAGACTCATACTTTGCGACATTCTCATCCTCCTTCTGCCTCAGACTCAGAAATTGCCTTTCCATATCTGCTCGATGTTCATGTGGAATGTATTTTTATAAGAAAATTTCCTTAAACTTCCTCCATTCCATACTTGATACTTATTCATCTTCCTTTGTGTTTTGAATCAGCGACCACCATTGATCGACATCTCTAGTGAGGCGGTAAACTGCCATGACAACCTTCTCCCTTTCGCTAATCCCCAAGGCGTGGAATATTTTCTCTAAGGAGTTTATCCATTGCTCAGCTATTAATGGATTTTTACCCCCATTAAATGTTGGCGGTTGTTGCCTCATGAAACGATCTAACATTTATCCTCCATGTTGCGGATCATGGTGCTCCATACGAGTAAGGTTATTATTCATAACCTGAGTGATTTGTCCTAGTATGGTGATAGGTTGATCAAACCCAGTTGTATCACTAGATCCACTATAATTATCTTGAGAAGGAAGGAAATCCCTATATGGAGTGCGTGCATTGATACAGTTTCCATTCCTCCCACTAGGCGCCATTTCTAAACAATGGTATAAACTAGATTAGTTTATGAATCAAAATACATAATTAAAAACTTGAAAAACACTTAACATAAATTGAACTATTTATGGATATAATCCATAATCATAAAAATGTTTTCTTTGAGGATGTATATACTCATAAACCCTTCATAATGGTTTGTAAATAAAATGATAATTATCCTAAGCATATCCCCCGGGAGTGTCGTAACCAAGAGTGCAGCAAGACCCGTTATCGTGCACTAGTTCACGTTTGAGTCTAGCTCAAAGCGGTGTTTTCGGGTTTTACCCCTAGGTATATCTGTGCCAGAGCTGCCTCTACCTGCACGTATCCATACAGGGATGTATTTCTCGTAAAACTCAAAAAATATCCATAATACCAAAATTCTAGGAATTTATTCTATACTAATCCTCAAAGTCTATCTTAGGGATATGTGCTCTAATCAAATTTTATCTAAATATAGCTTCCAAGGTTAGTACTAAACTGCCTCTGATACCAACTGTAACGCCCCAAACCCAGTTACCCAGAGTCGGTGCATTATTTCGTAACATTGGCATGATCACAAAAGATCAAGTCTCGAAAGACCGATTAGTTTAGTAGCCTTAGAAACACTAGATACATTCATAAATGTTACATTACATCATAAAGTGAAAAACTACAATAAAATAGTCTCTATAGTCCACACCCATACCCACTTCAGACTATCCCTTTAGGTCATTCATAAAATACTTCTTCACATCCTGGAAAAATTAAAACATTGAAAGGGGTGAGCTCAGATGCTCAGTAATGATAACAATATAGAGTAAGCTTTCATAAATAAACATAAACATTTAAGGCAATTTATAACTAAACAAAAGACTTTTAAACATGAACTTCAGTATAATATGGCAAAAGTAAAATGAAATAATTCCATTTACTTATTCACATGGATATTCTAATGGTCGAATAATCACATGCAATATCAATAACCACTTTCATAATGATGGAATGCATAATGACAGACTATTATAACCACGTAGTCAAGGCCTCGTGCCAAGACTACAAATAAGATTTTGTCAAGGCCTTGTTCCAAGACACTAGTTTGTCTCATGAGACCTACCGATGCATCGAGGAGCTATAGCAGGCTCCACCCGTCACTTATTAAGTCCAATGCATTCCTCATATGAACAGGTTTAAACATATCATAAACCATAAAATAATCATATCACATAAAACATGCATAAAGGAAACACAAAATTTACACATTTCAATCACAATATATCAATTCAACACATTGATATAATAAAAACACAGTTAAAACCATTTTCAATACCAAAATAAAAAAAAAATTAAAACTTGGTATTTATTTTTCATTTTAAAAAAAGTTATGGATTGTAGAGGAAGCCGAAAATAAAATAATGGTCACGGCGGCGGAGAAGTCGTTGTTGCTGCATATATAATACAAAACATTCCTTTTTTCGTTTATTAAAAATGCTACGTATAAAAAATATTCCTTTTGAATAAACATAAAAGTCAAAGGGGTTTATACACCGTATAAAGTAAGGTTGTGTATAAAACAAAATATGCCTCAATGAAAGGAGATTGAGACGAAATCCCTTAAAAAGATCATTTTTTAAATAAAATAGATCTATTATGTGTATTCAATATAAGTACACATAAAGAAAGTACAAATACAAGATAGGAAATAATAATATCATGACATAATTTGAAAGTAGGAGATTAACCCAAAGAATGGAAATTGGGTAAAGAAGTTCCCTTACCTCGTGTCCGACTTCACTCAACCATTCTTTAATCTCCTAAATAATAAACTAGAGTTAATATATACTTTCTTAAGAACCTTTTCAAGTTCATTATCCCTTTTATATCACTTATTACAATGTTATGAAAATTAATTAGTCATTTAAGTTAATAACAGTCGTTTTGTCGATCTTTGGTACTTGAGTCAACAATAAACTTCTTATAATTACAAGTTGTTTATGTGGTAGAATATCCATTATCTCCAGAATTATATTCATGATGTAGATATCATATATATCATATATATCCAGTATATACATTCATTCATAATATTATGTAACATTTAGAGGTAAAAAATGAAATGCACCGTTCATGGAGACGGTAAGCCGTACGTACACATGAACACTACTTTCATTTCTATTTTGTATTTGATGGAATGAAATAATAATGATATACAGGTATATTATAATTCCAGTATAATATCATATATAATATCATTTACTCCATCCTTTATACATCCCACATATGGCACTAACGATTCAAATCACTTTGAGGGGGCGGTAGTCCGCACTTCTTAAAATGAAATTATCGCATTTACCCATAATGGAAATCATAAAGGTATGCCATAAATGATAAATATAAAAGAATAAGGAAAACATAAACATAATATATATCATATATAAATATAGTGACAATTTAATGGCCACCATGAGAGGTGTTAAAATAATATTAAACAATCGTCGTTTCGTGAGGCAGAAATTCTCCAACCACAGAAACAATATGTTCTTTAACCATTAGACAAAGGTGTGTGTAAGTGTAAATCAAATAATTCTCATAAAAACATCCTAGTATATTTAAGTTACTGGTTTTTTTACAAAATAAAGTAATAAAAAGAGTTTAAGGGGTAGGAGAAGCAAAATAAAACAAAATAACATAAGATAAGACATTACCTTAAAATCGGGTAACTCTTTTTGATTTGAGCCAAAGGATTCCTTGGGAATACTTCTTCCCAAAGTGAGGCTTCTAGGAGTAAGATAGGGAAGTTGAGAGAGTATTTGGGCAGAGTTTGGCCGAGCCAAATGGCTTTGAAGGTGTGAATACGGTGGTAGAGGTGGGGGCCTTTTATAAGAGGAGAGGAGGGACACTCTTGGAAAGTAATGAAATGTTACATTATTATGAAGTTATTTTCGGATTTAAATGGTCCAAAAATTATATATTTCTAGGATAAGGTGATAAGGGTTATAAATAAACTCATACAATAGGTTTTTGACAAGTTTAAGTCTTATATTTTACATTATCTTTTCATTTTATTTAAATAGTTAAATTAACGAGGTAATCGCTGCACCATCATGGTGTCATAAAAAATTTAATTTATTTAATGTATAAAAATTATAAAAAAATATCATGATGTAGTAAATATTTTTATCTTTCCAATTAATATTTAGAGTCGAAAATTTAACTTATATAACCCCATGTAATAATTTTTTTTGTAAAACAACACATGTTTGTGACAATTTTATTTTTACTTTAAATAAAAAGTTATTAATGTCATTTTCTTATCCAAGTGGCTCTATGGGGTCCCCAAGTTGACCCATGGATTTTCTTGGTCGGCCATGACTCATCCAAAAAGGGTAGTACAAGTGTCAAGATATTTTCATATTTTTATAATATCATTTTTACCTTAAATTTCACTAGTTACCTTTAATTGCGATTAATAGAACTTAAAAGTTACTATTCACCAAAAATTATTTTAATCCCATTGAACCAAATTTTACTTCCTAATGAAAACCATGTTTGTCGGGTTTTTTAAATTCAATACATAGAAGTGGTAATGTTTCATTTACATGAAAAATTAGTTTTTAAACTACCACTTAGTGGTTTCACTATTCATCTAAAATTGAAGTTTTTCAGAAAAAAACCAAAAAATTCACGCTAAGCTATATTGGATATTCTGAATTCAAAAATGATGTCTATTTTAAAAAATTCAAGACATACAAGTTTAATTATTTAATTTTATAATTAATTCCCGCTGTCACAACAAATAGGGTGTTTTTAAGGAACAATATATATCAAAAGATTGACAATTGTTTATATCCAATTTCAAAGTGAAATTAATTTTAATGAACACCATTGGATAAAATGGTAAAAATGTATTCTAATTATACTTAAAACCACTCAATGGTATAATTTATCACTATAAATTATTTTGATTAAAAAATTTATTTTTAAGTATTTTTTTTTCTATTCATAGAAAATTGGAAGTTCTCAGAAAATTACAAAAAATTCAACTTAGGATAATTTCGATATTCCAAATACAAAAATGAAGTCCATTTTGAAATATAAAATTTATATAATTTCAAAAGGTGGGTATTACTATTCATAACGACTACTTTGATTGGTTGCGGAGTGTTAGAACTCGAGGTTACGTACAACACACACTGCTCTATTATTCAAAGAGAAGCGTACCATGGAAGATTGAGGTATTACACATATGGTTATTAAACTATTAGAATACCTATTACTATGTTTTATTATGGAATTATTTACTCAGATCATATTCCTGCCATAAAGTGTTCATGTTTATTATTTGTAAAGGCATGTGTTTTCAATTATTCACTATGCCTAATTTTTATGTTATCTTCTGTTGTATTGCTTACTTTTACTGAGCATTTGAGCACACCAATTTCTTATGTTTTATTTTCCCAAGATTATAGGAAGTGTAATATAATTGATATCTAGGGTTAATCTTGGGGATTAATGGCATTCTCAAATGACCATTTATGCTATGTTCTATTTTTATGTGTAATTTTACGGTTCATGTATGTAATCTATTTTCCAAGACTGCTAAACTAATCAGTCTTTTGGGACTTGATTCCTTGTAATCATTCCAATGTTATGTAATAATTCATTGACTCCGAGATTCTGGGGTTGGGGAGTTGCGGTTGGTATCAGAGTATGTTTAGTACAAACCTTGGAAACTAGATTTAGAAAAACTCTGATTAGAGAACATTTCCCTAAGATAGACTTTGAGGATTAGAATAGAATAACTTCCTATAATTTTAGTAATGTAGATATTTTGTGTATTTTCCAAGAAATACATCCCTGTCTAGATACGAACAGGTAGTGGCAAATCTGGCACAGATGTACCTAGGATTGAAAAATCTAACAAGGAGTTTCGGACTTGACCCGGGGTATCCCGGTACACGATAACAGGCATTGCTGCACTCTTAGTTACGACACTCATGGGGGATATGTTTATGATAATTCACATTTTCTTTACAAGACATTATAAAGGATTTAGAAGTAAATACTTCCTAAAAAAGACATTTTTTATGATTATAGATTATATACATAATCTTTTCAATTTACATTATGTATTTTACAAGTTTGGAATTATTCATTGCGATTCATAATCTGACCTAGTGTATGCAATTGTTTAGAAATGGCGCCCAGTAAAAGGAATGAGAAATCCAGCAATACACATGATCCAAAGAGTAACATGAATCATATCATTCATGGTATTAAGCCAACATTTAGAAGGGAAATAGTCTCCCACGTATTATCATCATATGAAGAAATAATATCATGTGTTAATAAGATAAGTAAATAATTCTATGAGTCCTATGGGTTTGAAGGGAATCCAGAGAAGAAAAGGATGGTAGAGAGAAATATGGATAAAGGGAATAAGGGAAAGAAGGATTTTCCCATATGTGATAACTGTGGAAAGAATCACCTTGTTAAATGCTTGAAGGGAATGGGAGTTTGTTATAAGTGTGGATAAAAAGGACACCAAGTACGTGATTTCAGGGGTAAGAAAAAGGTTTCAAATGTACAATTCTTAATATGCAAGGAGTTGGGACACTACACGAATCAATGTCCAAATCATCATATTATTCCCTAAATGATGCTATTGGATAATAATAAAGTTATGATACTACCACAGATGAAGAGGAATGACTAGTGTTCTTATGTTGTTATTAAAGAATTAATTCATTTGAGTGTTGTATCAACGATGTACTAGTTATATGAATTATAGAAATAAATAAGGATTGTACTGCAGTAATATTTCATTGAGTATTTGAGATTATATGGTTCTAAGAAAAGTGACTCAATAGCAAGTTAAAATTTTTCTAAAATACTTGGTTGAAGGAAAGAGAAACCTTAATATGGTTTTGATATCGAGGTAGTGATTTTGGAATAAGATATGATTGATTTGGATAATTTATATTCGATGTTCTTGACTACTTTGAGACTAATTAATTGTTTGTTTATTCCATTATTGTTGGATTTTACAACATTTTTGGATTTAATGAGTATATATAGTATAATATAAGGAATAAGGAAGCATGAATGTAATCAATAAGGTTTTATTGTAATTAAGGGTGTTACCGTGTTTTAAAAGAATACATTATGAAGGTATTCACATGTTATTATGTGGAAAAAAGATCTTTATTGTGTTTAACTTCCTTATAAATTTTGGACTGTGAGTTTGGACAAAAGTATTTTGGATAAGTCTAAAGGTTTGAATTGATTAAGTTTGACATTGGATACTATTTTTGAGGTTAAATCATTTCTTAATATTATTTTTGGATTGTTATAAAAAGGAAAACCTGGAGGTTGGGTGACAACATGTCGCGTCCGGCAAGGCCGCAAGACTTGAACCCGCAACCAAAGGGCGACAAGGGTAACCACCTACCACAGGCCTACATGATGTCCTAGTTTGTATAATGTAGTTTTTTTAAATAGTCCAAAAAATAAATTATTAATTCATTATTTTTGGAACTCTATATGATTAGGATAAATAGAATATTTTTAATTCTATTATCTTTTAGAGTGAAAGATGAGTTTGTGGTAATTTGTTGAAGGATGAAACTCTAATTATCAAGTATATTTTTTTCCTCTTATTCTATGAATAAATTAATTCTTAAACTTTAGGGAAGGGATCTTAAAACCAAAAATGTGTTATCCTAATACCTTATGTTTTATTGAACCAATGATATTTTAAATCATCATAGATTGATGACTTTGAGGCCCTCAATTTTACACTTGTTTGTGATTGATGACCTCAATCACTCATGATAAATATTTACATTTTTCCTCTAATTATGTGTCTCTAATTTCCAACAATGTTCTCCTAATTGAGATCATAATTTGGTGATGAATTTTTCATATCTCTTTCCCTCTTATTATGACTAAATTTCATTAACCCAATTTCTGATGTGGGTTTTCCACAAAGGTATTTTTCTATTTTTAACCTTTTATTTTAAAAGAAAAATTTCAAATTATTAGGACATAATTTATTGAAGTAGGGGAGAATGTAACGCCCCAAGATTACATAGTACGTTATCTCTTAAAAGTAATTCAATAACTTGTGCTATATGCAACACCGAGTTCAAGCGCACCACGACTTACCAAACTAGCTGTTCAAAAGCGGTTATGAATAATATTAATTGAATTTTAAATTTTATATATTCCATATAATTTTAACATCCATATTATGTGTTTATTAGACATAATATAAGAACAAATTCAATTTTTCAGATAAAGGAATTATTTTTCAGAAAATGCAATTTTACCATCTTTTAATGGAGAACCCTTTTTAAAACCAATATTTGACACTTTTATATATTAAATTTCATTAGATTAAATTATTATTTAGAATAGGGACATAAAAATTTAGGTTGTATAAATTTTTGGTACTTTTCTGTAACTTTCATATTTTGATGAATAGTAACAAATACTAAATTTTAATTGAAAACAACTTTTTTAATCAAAATGATTTATAGTGTTAAATTATACATTTGAGTGGTTTTAAAGTATAATTATATTTTTATAATATAATATAATTTAGGTCATTTGATGTAATTTCACATTTAAACTGAACATAAACAAGTTTCAATCTTTTGATAGTTATTATTTCTTAGAAACACGCTTTTTGTTTTGACAACGGGAATTAATTTTAAATTAATTTCTTCCACTTCTGTGTTTGGAATTTGGAAAAATGTATTCCATATTTGGAATCAATAGGTTCAAATTTTGTAAATAGGTAACTTTTATTTTTAGACGTTATGAATATTTACTTTAGTAAATATTTTATTTACCATGGTTAAAGGGTAAATCTAGTAAATAAGGGTAAATAAATATTACAATAATAATATTAAATTACCCTAACATGTATCCTGTCACTATTTATTGATACATGTCCGGCAATGGGCATCCTTGGGTCGATTTTGGGACCACATGGAGCCACTTGATAGTGATAATGACACTTTATATTAATTAATTTAAAGTAAAGACAAAAATGACATAAACAAATATTTTTTAGTAAAACAATTTTTACAATGGGTTATATAAGTTATATTTTCGACTATAAATATTCATTTGAAAGATAAAACTATTAACTACATCATGGTATTTTATTTATAATTTTTAGACATTAAATAATTAAATTTATTTATGACACAATGATCATGCAGTAATTACCTTATTAATGAAAGAATCAAATAAATGGTATTATAAATATTAAAATAAATATAATTTCAAATTTTATACATGAATATGACATGTTAGGGTTGATTAAATGTATTTTTTTGAAGTAAAAGTTGTGATGAATTTCACAAAAAACAAATACTAAATAGTGTCAAAATTGACATAAATGAGTTTTTAAAACAAATACTATTTTATTAAATTATATAATTGTTCTAAAAATATAAGGGTTGGACAAAGGACTTATATAATAATAGATATGTCATTAATGAACAAATTGGGGTTTTCTTGACATTTTATAGTAAGTTTATTAACCATATAATATAAAAATAAAATGAGACATGGTAAATGTCAAACTATTTAACTAAGAGTTAAATCTAAAAGATAAGGTTAATATGGTAACTTAAACTTGTCTAAAACCTATTGGTTGAGATTATTTGGACCCATAACCACATAAGTATAGAAATAAATTCATTTTTATCCATTAGAAACTGAATATGATTGTATAATAAAATAATATTTCGAGTTTTTCCTATGGTTCCCCTCACCCCTCTTATAAAAGGACACTTCCCATTCTCTCAAATTCACACCTCCAAAGCCATTTGGCTCGGCCAAAACCTGCCCAAATCTACTCCCAAATTCTATAACTTCAACTTATAGGCCTTCCATTGAGTATAAATCCAATTTAAGGAACACTTTTGATCAAATCAAAAGGAAACACCCAAAGATAATGTAATTATTTTATCACCTCTTTCAAAGTTCTTTTCTTCTTCCACATTCTCTTTATTTGTTCTTTACATACTAAAATAATAACTCAATTAACTTATACATACTGTGATGTTATTATAAATATGTTACAACTATATTCATTATTCTATCCATCCTATTAATGATAAAGTCACTATGCGTGCGTGCGTATGACTTACCGTCTCCACGTCGTGGTGTAATTTGTTATTCAACACTATGTTATTTGAATGGATACAATGATGAGTAATATGTATATAAATAGTGAAAATAACATGCTAATGTTTCTGTATAATTAATATACCATCCAATTCAACACCTTTTAATCATCAAGGAAATGATATCGTCGCTCATGTGTACGTATGGCTTACCGTCTCCACAACACGATGAGATTCATTTCCGCGTTCACCATTCAATGATGATTAAAAAAATACATATTATTAATAAGTATGTAATATATGAAATAATAATCCTACTAGATATATATATATATGTATGTATTTATGTATGTATGTATGTATGTATTTACATTTATCTCATTCACTTACTTCCATTCAATACGATATGAAAACAGAAACAACGTTTATGTGTACGTACGACATACCGTCTCCATAAACAGTGTTTTCATTTCATATATATATATATATATATTATAAATATTTATATTATGAATATATATGATATATAAATCATGTTTTATATTATTCAATAATGTAAATCTTGATCTAAGTAATACGATCATGAATAACAAGTTAAAACTCATACGATAAAGAAAGCGATTATCATCCAAAACATTACTTTAACATGGAAATTATTATTAAATAGGTAGTATAAAGTCATAAATGAATCATATATGATATCATAAATATTTATATGGTTCTATAATAATTTAATAAGATAATATAGTCGTTATACAGGAGGTTAAACTTACCCTTGAATAAAGGAGAGTACAAGGTAAGAGTCAATTCCTCAATCTTATTATTATCCAAGATTTTTTATGTGTATGTTTCTACTGGGACATAGTTATTATCCATTTTCATGTTTCATAGAAGAGTTTTCAAAAGGATTCTTTTTAAGTTACTCTTTAACTAAAACCTTATTTTAAATGTTTTAAATATTTATTCTTTTAAATATTTCACATTAATGTCCATGTTTTCAAAATGGTTTTAAGGATTTATTTATATAGACATGATTGTTTTAAAATGTTAATTCCTTTACAAAGTTTCAAAGTTGTATGGGAAACTTTTCTTTAAAAATATATTTTAAATTACTTCCTTTATAAATGTGTGACTTTTAAATGATTTCAAAAAAGGGATATTTCTGTAAAAAAGTTTTACTGTTCATTTTTAATTATGTCAACATCCTTTACTGGATATTATTCTTGATTGAGGTTGATTTATTATAATAAAATATTCCATATTTTATTGAATGAGTTAATATATGTTTGACTGTAGATATGTTATTTTTATACCATTCATGGTTTATGGTTAAAGTATTGACATTTCATATGCTAGATTTAATACGAATGTTTATGTTATGTTTCAACCATTTCATATGAGGAATGTATTAGACTTAGTAAGTGATGGGTGGAGCCCACTATAGCTTCTCAATGGATTGGTAGGTCTCATGAGACAATTATACATGGGATTGGATGAGGCCTTTCCCAATTTGATATATAATTTTGTCCGAGGCCTTAATCATTTTTAGAAGTCTTGGCCGAGGCCTTGACAAAATGTCTCAGAATAGCCCACATTATACATTCCCTCATTATGAAAATAATATTGATGGTTTATATGGGTATTTGACTATTATAATACCAATGAATATGTTTTATTATGGCATTATTTACTTAGCTCATATTCCTGCCATAAATTTTCCATGTTTATTATTTTTAAAGGCATGTGTTTTCAATTATTAACCATGCCTAATGTTTATGTTATCTTCTGTTGTATTTCTTACTATAAATGAGCATTTGAGATCACCTCTTTCGTATGTTTTATTTTCCTAGGATTCCAGGAAGTGTATTATGATTGATATTTAGGGTTAATCTAGGGGATGAATGGAATTCTCAAAGGATCATTTTTGTTGTGTTTTATTTTTATGTATAATATAATGTTCATGTATGCAATATATTTTACAAGACTTCAAAATTGATCAGTCTTTTGGGACTTGATTCCTTGTAATCATGCCAATGTTATGTAATAATTCACCGGCTCTGGGATTCTGGGTTCGAGGTGTTACACTTGTTATCCATTACTCCATATAGAAAGGATCCTACTAAGATCCATGAACTCAAGGGGCAGTTGGAGGACCTGGAATCAAATGGGTTTATAAGACCCAATACTTCTCCTTATGGTTCACTGGTACCTTTCTCCAAGACTGTATATGGTACTTTACCATTGTGTGTAGATTACCAATGGTTGAACTAGATTACAGTTAAGAACCAATACCCACTTCTTCGTATATATGATCTCTTTGACTAGATATGGGTATCCAGGTTATTCTTGAATATTGATTTGAGATTATACTATCATCACTTGATATTCAGACCCTCATATATACATTGTATAGTGTTAAAAATCATATATGTATTATATGAATATATGGTAATATCATTCAGCCTAAAAAACAAACATGATGACTTTATAGTATTAATGAATTGGGTCTTCCACCCTTATTTATATTCCTCCATGGTTATTTTCATTGATGATATCTTGGGGTACTATCAATAACGATAGGAGCATGTGTGGAATCTAGAGGTCATTTTGGCTACTCTTCAGAAGAATCAATTTTATGCTAAAATATCAAATTTTAGATTTTGGATTGATAAAATTTACTTTCTGGGTCACATCATATTAGAATTAGTGGTATCAATGGATCCATAGAAGGTGAGGGAAATTGTCTCTTGGGAGAATCCCAAGATTGTTTTTGAAACTTAGAGATTCTTAGGAATAATCAGTTACTATTGGTAATTCATTAAA
The DNA here is from genome assembly GCA_963277665.1 of Viscum album. Lineage (NCBI taxonomy): Eukaryota > Viridiplantae > Streptophyta > Magnoliopsida > Santalales > Viscaceae > Viscum > Viscum album. Next base: position 1,473,410,588 of record OY728123.1, read on the forward strand.
AAAAATTCTCACTTAGTAGAACTAATTATAATATTTCCAATAAGGGTATACGTTTTATTTTGTCTGAAGATTGTGAAAAGTATTTTCTGGAGTTGAAAGGTAGATTGACCTTAGATCTGATCCTCATTTTTCCTGAGCCTATTAGAGGGTACACAAATTATTATGATGCATCAGGAGTTATTATGGGAGTAGTGATAATATAAGGGGGGTGATTCATAATGTATGAGTCTCAGTTTTTGATACATCATGAGAATAATTACCTAACACATGACCTTCAGTTATCAACTGTTGTTCATACTCTACATTGTTAGAGACATTACCTCATGGGGGAGAGGTTCATGATATATATAGACCATAAGAGCCTCAAGTATATATTTTCTTAGTGAGATATAAACCTCCACCAGTGGAGGTGGGTTGAATATATTTTTTACTTTTAATTTTATATCACATATATTCTAGGGAAATTTAATACTATTTATAATTCCTTGATCTAAAATACTTAGGCACAAGTGGGTTAGGAAGCTAGTAGTGAATTAAAATTGATGGAACTATTTTATAAAATGAATCTTGAAGTTTATTAGTTCATGGGAAACCTATTATCACATCCTTATTAGTGGTTCCATCACTTTTTAATTGAATAAATAGGTGTTATATTCTTTATAATGAAGGCTTGGTCCTAAGGGACAATATATATGGTCAGGATCTAGTGCCTGGTTGGGTGATTGATGATGATGAGTTTTTTTCATTTCCATGGGTGTTTATGGGTTCCTAAAGTCATGCGATAGGAATTGATATGAAAATACATTGCTTCTAAATGGTAAATAAATCATGTAATGATGAACATGTATCGTGATTTGTGCCTCCAGTACTAGTGACTAGGGATATAAAAGCAAATAGTGGATGTTGTTAGAAAGTGTTCCACATGTCAGTAGGTGAAATAAGAACATCAGGGATTGATGGACTATTGTATCCCTTGCCCATCTCAGAATGGAAATAGCATGACATCACTATGGGTTTTTTGATCAGGTTACCAAAGTTACTTTGAGGTAGTGACATTGTATTGGTGATTTTGGATTGGCTGAAAAAGGTCCCCCATTTCATGCCTATACAGGAGACCTTCCTAGTGGTAGATTTTAGGAGATTATATGTATAAGAATTCATGAACCTTAATGGGATTCCACATACCATTATATATGATTGGGATACTTATTTTACTTCATGGTTTTGGTAGGGGTTACATAATTATCTAGTTTCGTAGGTACTCTTGAGGAAAACATATCACCCTCAAACTGATGGCCAGTCAGAGAGGACTATATAGGTATTGGAAGACATGATTCATTCATGAATCATAAATTTTTTAGGCTTATAGGAGACATAAATTCCTATTTATTGGTTTCCTTATAATAATAAATTCCAATCGATAATTTAGATGGAAATTTTTGAGGCTTTATATGGAAGGTAATGCCATTCACATCTGTATTAGTTAGTAGTAGGTGTGTTAGTGCTTATGGGACTATTTATTTATTATGAGGAATCTTAGAAATTTAAACTGATTAGGAAATGTATGGAGACATGTCAATATAGGTGGAAGTCATATAATGATCGATATCATCGAACTCTAGAGTTTCAGGTAGGGAATTAGTCCTTCTTACACATTTCACCTAGATTGGGTCATTGATGGATTCAAAGGTAAGGTAAGATATCACCTAGATTTTTTGGGACATTCAAGATCTTGGCGTGGGTTGGGTTAGTATCTTATCATTTATAAAATCCTCATTAGTATAGGGAAATTCATTATGTTTCCAATATATCTTAGCTCTATCATTATTATCCCAACTTGTATCATGTTTTTAATGCTGAGAAAGTTGAATTATAGGTTAATGGTTCATTTGAGGAGTATCTAGATCATATCATCAATCATAGCATGAAGAATCTCAAAGGTAGAATTATTCCTCTTATTCAGGTGTTATTGAAACATGGCCATATTTAGAAGTAAACATGATAACATAAATATAACTATTTCAGAGGGATTTTGTGGCATGTAATGGGTTTTTTCTCATCACATTACCATTTCAATTTTCCCAGAAACTCCCAATGGTTCCTCCATATGTAGTTGAATGTGGACCTAATTTCCAAAGGCTGATGGTCATCTGGGTTTTAAGGCCCAATGAATCTTAGGGACTCGCATTAGCCAATAGGATGGGAGGTTAGGCTCATCGCACCCTTTTGGGGGGAATTGTTTCCAACTTTGGGACTCTCTTATATATTTAAGACATGTTCTTGAATCTATCTCTAATCCTGATATGTAACTAGTTACCCTGAAAATATGACTATGGGTCAATTCTATTTTATGTACAACAGAACGATATTCATCTGTATGTATCCAAGGTTCTCCATCATTTTCCAATAGTGGGAAATTTCTCATGTGATGAAGTCACGTGAAAAAATGCTTCTATCTATGCTCCCATATATGGAGGAAGTTGATATTTCAAGGACGATATTGAGCCATTATGAGGAATCCTACGTATCCTAGTTATTATAGGAATCAAAACTCACATAGTTCGATTGGAATTGGGACTTACACACCACAATTTCCTTATTTATAATTCCTAATGAGGTGCTTGTTTCATCCCCCTAAACCCAAATGATCCATTCTCATTGTGAGAAACAAGAGGGAGTGCATGATCAGCCTTTGGGCATGTGGATGTGGTATATTCATATTGTGGAAGTCCTTGAGATATTTAATATGGAGCTCAATAATCTAAGGAGGCATCCTATGTATCGCGGTTTTTGTGGGAATTAGAGTCCTCATAGTTCTTTAAGGCTGGGGCTTGTACACTAAGGTTTCCCTATTTATAATGCCTAATAAGGTGCTTATTGCATCCCCCTAAGCCCACGTGAGCCATGAATTTTGTGAGAAACAAGTGGAGGTGTATTATTAGCCTCATGGAATGTAGATATGGGATCTTCATATTGGGTAAGTCCTTGAGATATTTGATATGGAGCTTGAGCCTTTAAGGAGGAATCATATGTATCCTGGTTATGGAGGGAATTAGATTCATCATAGTTCCTTAAGGCTGGGTATTACACACTAAGGATTCCCTATTTATGATACCTAATGAGGTTCTCGTTTCATCCCCCTAATCCCACGTGAGGCATACTCGTTGTGAGAAACAAGAGGGAGTGCATGATTAGCCTCATGAAATGTGGATATGGGATCTATATATTGGGGAAATCCTTGAGATATTTGATGTGGATCTTGGGCCTTTAAGGAGGCATCCTATGTATACCAGTTATGGTGGGAATAATAGTCCTCGTAGTTATTTAAGACTACGGATTACACATTGAGGCTTCCCTGATGAATGTGCCTTTATATCTGGAAGGTGTCTCATGATCCTTTCAACATACCCTGGGAGTCATCATGTGACCAGACTCGACATATATGGGGTGTGTTTTGAGAGCCATGGTGATGTGGTCTGAGGGGTGTCACTTGTCTTGTCCAACACCTTGGGGAGATATTGTGAGTCCAGTCTGTCATGTCCAAAGTTGTGCCACATGTCTTGGATGACTTATCTGGGAGATACTGTGAGATCAGGATGACATATCCAGAGGTGTCATGAGTCTTAGATGACTCATTTAGGAAGGGATCCATGAGTGCTAGTTTTTCATGTCCATATGTGCTGATGATATTTAGCTGACATGAGTTAGCGTCGTCATATGATTTAGGTGATGCGTTCAAAGGATGTCACAATTCCAAGGTGACAAACCTAGAGGGTTCATGGGATCCGAGTGGTGCTCGTAGAAGGTTCAAAAAACCTTTCCAAACATGTCTAGAGTGTTCTACATGTACCAGATAACATGATGAAGGGATGTTGCAGGAATTGGGTGGCGCAACTTGACATTATTGTGTGTCTTCATATGGCACACACGAAGCCCATAGAGGTTTACAATCATGTCCTCCACTTGAGTTTTCCACTTTGAATCCTGAATTGTTCCCTTTTATTGCGAGCGCCTCAGTTTGGTTCAATGTAAAATTTTTTGGGTCTCATGTGATCTATAAGACATGTGATATGGTCTTCGCATGTCTCACTAGGATTCATTTGTGTGATCTTTGATTGATCACATGAATAACTTCATGCTTTGCTCATGACAGCTCTGGCGGTCCGTTGGTGTATTACTTGGGGGAAAGTTGGTCTATCCTCTGATTGGATGTGTGCAGAAGCCTAGGATCTAGTCATCAACGTGCGTAGCCTCTAGCATCCAATCAATCAACAAACGTACTAACCGACTAGACAACTAACCCTTTTTTTGAGTTGGATTAGAGAATTTATAGGCGCAACCATCCCGCATACTCACGAGTTTGGGTGGGGCATCCAACACGAGTCCAATCTGGAGTTGATGTGGGGTTTAGCATTATGTGGTTTCACGAGTCTCTAAAGTGGACCACATCTGGGGTACCACCTGATTTTCAGTGGTCATAGGACTATCTGTCCTTTATCAGATTATTGCTGATTATTGAAGACTCGTGCCTTGAAGGGATTCCATACCTTCATGTCGACAAGTCCAAGTGTCTTTGCGAGATATAAGTGCCTATTGGAGGGCACTCATGAGTCCTTGGATGACCTATCTTGAGGTCTCGCGGTCCGTGCTGAGGGTTCTCTGGACGCGTCATGTTTCCTTCAGTGATCTCAAACCCTACTCGCCTCCCCCTTTTCCATCTCATTCGTTTTATGTGACAAAGTTCAATATTCATGCATGATTTCAGGTATGTAACTTAGATTATTTTCCATATTTTTTGGAGATGAGTTGTGTAACCGATATGGATCATATGGTGATGCATGATTATTTCATGGGAAAACCAGTTTTTTCATCTTTAGAGTGCCACAGGGCTTCCTGGACATGTGCTAGGTCTTTCATGCGGTCAAACTGACAAGCTAGAGGGACCTCGCGATGTAACATCCCAGGTAAATAAAGAATATAACATTTTCATATTTACTAATACTTTTGAATTAAATATTAATTTTTCTTTAAAGGGGATTCTATATTCGATGGCGTACCCAATATGCAATAATGAGTTTCTTTGAAATCTTACGTTGCCCACAACGTTGAGTTATACTGAAAAATAATAATATAATATTATTATTTTAAATGGTAGTTAACGCCTAGCCATTATAATGACGGAAATGCACAAAAGTAACTAAAATATGAATATAAATGTTTTTAAATTATCCAATAAATTTTAGAGGCTTAAAATAAGAAAGAATATGATTTTAAGCATAAATACTCTAATATTCATTAAAAGGTCGATTTACCACCTTTTGATGGAAAACCCTCTTCAAATCTAGTTTTGGTCACTTTTATATGTTCTATTTGGAAAAATAAAATTCTTATTTAGAATTGGGACATCAAAATTTACATTGGGTAAAATTTTTGTATTTTCCTGATAAAATTCATTTTTATTGAATAGTGAAAAATATTGTATTTTAATTCAAAACTGTCATCTAATCTAATTTATTTATAAGGTTCGATTTTTTTTAAATTGGTTTTAAATTTAAATTATATTATGTTTTTACTATTTAATCCAATTTTGGTCATTGGAAGTAATTTTACATTGAAATTGGACATAAATAAGTGTCAATCTTTTGATAGTAATTATTTCTTAAAAAACACGCTTTTTTGCTTTGATAATGAGAATTAATTTCAAATTAATTTCTTCCACTTTTGTGTTTTGAATTTAGAAAAATGGATTCCATATCTGGAATCAAGAGGTACAAATTGTGTAAATAGGTAACGTTTATTTTTAGAAATTATGAATATTTACTTCAGTAAATATTTTATTTACCATGGTTAAAGGGTAAATCTGATAAATAAGGGTAAAAAATAATATTATAATAATATAAAATTACCCTAACATGTGTCCTAATCCAATTTTTTTATACATGTCCGACCATGGGAATCCTTGGGTAAATTTTGGGACTCCATTGAGCCACTTGGGAGTGATAATGACACTTTATATTAATTAATTTAAAATAAAGACAAAAATGATATAAACATATATCTTTTAGTAAATAAATTTTTACATAGGGTTGTATAAGTTATCTCTTCGAAAATAAATATTCATTTAAAAGATAAAAATATTTCCCACATCATGATATTTTTTTATAATTTTTAGACATTAAATAAATAAAATTATTTATGACACAATAATGATGCAGTATTTACCTCATTAATGAATGATTAAAATAAATATGATTATAATGATTAAAAAATTATCCAAAACTTGTCCAATTATTATTGGATGATTTTATTTCGAACATGAATCATCTTATCTTCGACTTTAATTAGTTTTGGACCTTTAGAAACTAAAAATAATTATATAATAAACTAATATTTTTAAACATTCCTAAAGATCCCATCCCCCCCTTATAAAAATCCCTCACTTCTAACCCATTCATCACACTTCTCAAGCCCCTTGTCTCATCCAAAATATACCCAATTAATCTCTATAAATACCTATCCTTCTTCTAGAATCCTTACCCTAGGAAGAAGGAAATTCTAATAAACCTTTTGGTTCAAACCAAAGGGAGATACCTGGTTTAAAGGTGAAATATTCTCTTCAGTTCTTTTGTTTTATTTTACTTATCCAACCCCATAAAATCTTTTACTCATTTATTTTATAACAACACAAGTATCCTCAATATACTAGGTTGTTTTTATGAGAAGTATTTGAACTAACCTTACACACACTTCCATCTAATGGGTAAAGAACATACTGTTTCTATGGACGGTAAACTAACGCCTCACGAAACGATGATTGTTCAATATTCTCCTACCACCTCTTATGATGGACATTAATATGGAACTGTATTTATATGTGATATATATTATATTTATATTGTTTCTATACTTATATATTTTTCATTTATAGAATACCTTTATGGTTTTCATAGTGGGTAAATACGATAATTTCATTTGAGGAAGCGCGGACTACCGCCCCCTCAAAGTGTTATGACTCGTTCATGCCATAAGTGGAACATATAAAGGATGGAGTTAATGAAATTATATATTATATTATACTAGAATTATAATATACCTATGTATCATTATGTTTTCATTCCATTAAATATGAAATATATATGAAAGTATCATTCATGCGTACGTACGACTTACCGTTTCCATGAACGGTGAATTTCATTTCTTATCTCCAAATGTTATACACTATTATAAATACATATATGTACTGGATATATATGATATATATGATATATAAATCATGAAATTGAAAATTTATAATTATAACAATTTCATTTTTAACTCAAGTTCCAAACATCGAAAAAATGTCCGATATGAACTCAAATAATTAACTAATTGTTATAACAAGGTAATAATTGATGTAAAAGTAATAATAAACTTGAAAAAGGTTCTTTATCAAGTATAAATTAACTTTATTTTATTATTCAGGATATTAAAGAACGATCAGGTCAAGTCGGACACGAGGTAAGGGACTTCGTCACAATCTCCTTTCATTGAGGCATATTTTGTTTTATACACGAATTTCTTTTATACACTATATAAACACCTTTGACTTTTCATTTCAATCAAAGGGAATATTTTTTTTATGAATAATTTTACTAAATGACAAAAAAAAGAATGTTACTTTTTAACGTAAGCGGTGACAATGACCTTTCCACCACAACGATTATTATTTGATCTTTGGCTTCCTTAACAAGCTGTAATGTTTTTAAAAGGAAAATAAATACCATATACTCTTTTACATATTTTGGTATTGAAAATGGTTTTGATAATGTATTTGTTATGTCAATATATTTAAAAGATATATTTTTATTGAAATGTGTAAATGTTATCTTTCCTTTATATTTGTTTTATGTGTTAGGAATATGTTATGGTTCTTGGGAATTGTTACGTATACGGGTTGTTCTGTGATAAATCTAGGGAGGGTGAGCCCGAGATAGCTCTCCAATGCATTGGGTAACGTGACAGAGGTAAACATGAATGTTTCTCCTAAGAGATTTTGGGAATATACTATGATGGGTATTCCAAATGTAACTCCCTATGTAGCTGTGAAAGCTACAACGTAAGTATGTTATGGATGCCACAAGTTACCTTTATGATTTATGATTTCTATGTGTTATTCATAAATATTTTGATTTCATGATTTATGAGCTTATTCTTGGTATGTATTTATGGACTAATGTTATATTTCTTTATCTTATAACCCTTATTTAGCTTTCTATGCTCATCCCAAGTTTTTGAAATGTTTTTCAGAGGACTTAAAGATAAATAGGGTCAAGGATGGGATCAAGGGAAATTCATGCTGTCTAAAACATGGAACTAGACATGAATATTTTTTCAAGAGTTTTTATTTTATGACAAAAATGAAAATTGAGTAGAATTATCTACTTTGTAATTTTTTAGATATAATGTAATAGTTATGGCCTAATTCTCTAAAACTCTAAACTTGAAAATATCATCAATGTGAATTATTCATTTAATTCAAGATTATGTAATGTTTTAAGGCCAGATCCTTATAGTTTGAATCAAAGTTCGGTTTAGACAACTTTAGGAGTTAGGATATTGTTAAATTAATATCCAAAAATTATTTTTAGTTTCAGTTATGATTGAAATAATATAGCATTAATAGATTACCATGTTTCTTCACCAAAGATATTTCTATGTTCAGAATGGTTTTCCGCAGAAGAAATAGAGCAGTTATGATGAGACCACATTAGGAGGAAGAAAACCTTCCAAATTAGTAACTTGAGATGGTTGGAATCGGAACTGAATAGTTTGTTGCAATGATGACATAGTTGAATCAGTCTATAAATGGTGGTGGTATCTGTTTCCGATGCTTTTGTCAGGGAACACACATCCATCTTATTTGAGGACGGCATCACTATTTGTTGCCCCACATTCCCGCTTTCCAAAGGTGGGTGGCATCTGTTCCTTTTTCAGGGATGTTTTCTCCTTGATCGAAACAGGATGATGGGATGTCAGTTCTTCCTTCTGTGGATTCATCCTCGGAACTCGTCACCTAGTCTAGGTCTCCCTTATAGATTTAAGACATTGTTTGTGAGACTCTTCCTAGTGCCATATCTTCATGGACACTAGTTAATTACATACTTTCTGTCGGGACACTCCAAAGGGTCAGGTTAGGGCAACAACCTTTGGTCGGGGGGTAGTCAAGTTGGACATCGTTGGAGTGTTTGGGCGCCGGTGTAGAGACCCGAAGCATGACGTACATGGACATTACATTACTTTTGCAGAATACTTAGTACATAACAAAAACACACACACAAGGATCGTAATAGTTTAGTGTCTTTGGAAACTCGGAACATAATCTTCTAATCGCGGTGAAAGGTCTTCAATATCTCCCATAAAGATCTTCCCTTTTTTTTACCTAAAACCTTTCTATATATCCTGGGGAAAAGAAAACATAAAAGGGTGAGCTAAAATGCTCAGTAAGGGTAAAGAAAATAGAAATCAATCACATCATATTCATAAAAACATGACTTTTGGAAATCTTAACCTGCAAAAGAGAGCATAATTTCATAACATGGGATAAATCATGGCAGTGAAATTTAATCACAATAATCATAACTTAAAACATGAAACTTTGTGGCATGCACACATAATCATGGAAAATCATTTCTTGTTAGTCATGACTCATTTCCAAGACTATCTTAGTGGACAAAGTCCCTTTCCGAACCGAGTCACCCTCGTTCCAGTCCTGTTTCACTGAACCGGTATAACCTACCGTTCCAGCCCTGTCTATCTCATGAGATATAAAATCTTTACCCAATGCATTGGAGGGAGATATAGGTCCCACCCATCTCATAATGAATCCTTTCTTATGTGTGACACATAATCATAAATCATACATCATCGCATAACACATGTAACAAAAATGGGATTCTTGAAACATCATGACATCATAAAACAAATCATATAAGGTAAATGACTTCATAAAAAATAATTCCCTCACAACATAAACAAATAAATGTAATAATAGAGATAAAAACAGAACCCTATATTATCTTAGATGGAAAATAATTTTGATAAAACATTTGAACTCCATTCTTGAGGAAAATATCCTTTCTACTTCAAAAACATTTTTCCTTTCTTAACATGTCATACGAATTTAAAATAAAAGAAGTTGATTAAAAATAAACTTGAAAACTTGTAGAGGAAGCTTCTTGGAAATAATTTTTTAAAAATCCATTCATGCCGTATAAGTTAAAAAAAACATTCTTTGTACTTTTGTCGGAAAAGTCAAAAAAGTACTTCGTACGAAAAACGACAAAAGATTCCTTTCATATCTTTTGCTAAAAACTCAACGAAGTGTAAAATTAGATTTAAAAAATTGTAGGTGGATGGAAATAATATTACATATTGAGGAAAAATGGATTTTGATGATAAAATACACCCCAGTAAATACTAAAGTATAAACAATCTCGGATAAAAATGAGATTGTGATATTTCCCTTACCTTAGGTCCGACTTGCTTTGTAAGTGTCCGAACCTCCTATATAATGATTTAAATAATGTTATTGACTTATTAAAGAATCATATTCATTGTTATTATGTCATATATGGTCCACTTATCACTTTATATTACCCGTTCTTTTGTAAATTCATGTTAAAGTAGCGTTTTGGGTAAAATCGTCTCATTTGTCGTTCGTGTTTTTAACTTGTAATTATTAATATGATTACTTGGATCATGATTACTTATATCCAGAATGTAAAACATGATTTATATATAATATATATATTCATAATATACATATATATAATATATTGATAAATGGAATGAGATACACCGTTCATGGAGACGGTAGTCCGTACGTACGCATGAACGATGTTTTCGTTTTTTTATTGAATTGAATGGAATTAAGTAGATGACATACATAAAAATATACATAAATCCAGTATCATTATTATGTCATATATTTCATTAGTACTTATTATATATACTTTATAATCATTCATGAATGGTTAATCATTGAGAATGAATCTCATCGCGTCGTGGAGACGGTAGTCCGTACGTACGCACGAGCGATGATATCGTTCCCAGGGTCGTGGAATTGTGTTTAAGTGTATGTATACTATTTCAGTATCAATATCACTTTATAATAATCATATATAGTTACTCATTACACCATTATACCCATCCAATTAAGGTGGTGGCAGAAAATAGATTACACCACGGCGTGGAGACGGTATTCCGTACGTACGCACGCGCGGTGATTTCATTTTCCGTAGGATGGATAGAAGGTTAATTAGAGTTGTTTCATATTTATAATAACATATAAGTATGTAAGTAATACTTATGTTATTAATTTATCATGAAACAACTAAAGAAGAAGAAGTTGAAGAAGAAAGAAATTGAAAAGATCGGTAATGGATATTACCTCTTCTTTGGAACGCCTCTTTGAATCCTCCACTTAGGGAACTAAGATTGGTCTTTGAAGAAGACCAGGACCTCTAGGATTATTATAGGGAAGTGTAGAGGAGAAAATGGCCGGGGTTGGCCGAGATTGAGTGCTCAAATTGGTGTGAGGAGGAGGGGGAGGAGGTGCCTTTTTATAAGGGAGGAGAGGGGCACCTTAGGAATATCTCAAAATATTATTTTATATTAAAGTCAAAATAGGTTTATAATGGTTCCAAAGGGTCTTATTTAGAATCTAAAGTGGGGATGGGTCGAAATCCTATCAACCAATAGGATTTAGACAAGTTTAGGGTATTATTTTAACCTTATCAATTAGATTTAACTCTAAGTTAAATAATTTAACTTTTACCGTGTCTTTTTGTTTTCTTTCACTATATGGTTAATACACTTACTATAACATGCCAAACGAACCCCAAATTGTTTATTATTAATATATATATCCTTATATAAGTCATTTTGCCGAACCTTAGATTTTTAGGAATAAAATAACAATTAATAATATAATATTTGATTTAAAAACTATTTTGTGTCAATTTTGACACTATTTGATATATGATTTTTGTGAAAGTCATAATAGAATTATATGTTCGAACAAAGTATCTTAAATCAACACTAATATATCATAGTAACCTAGAAAATTAGTGTAATTCATAAAAAGTCTCAAATTACATTTATTTTGGTGTTTATAACATCAATTATGTCAATATTTCATAAATAAGATAATTACTGCATCATCTTTGTGTCATAAATAAATTAAATTATTTGATGTCTAAAAAATACAAATAAAACACAATTATGTAGGAAATCGTTTTAGATTTCTAATGAATATTTACAATCGAATTTATCTTATGTAAAACCCTAATTTAAAAATGTTTTAGTAAATAAACTTTGATTTTAACTCTTTTAACTCTTCTTTGAATTAAATAATAATAAATGTCCTAATCTAATCCAAGTGGGCCTAAATGATAATATTTTACACTTAAGGTTGTTTTTGGTCGAGATACACTTGTCCAATAGAATTAGGACATGTGTTAGGGTAATATTAATATCATTCTTACCCTTAATTACCCTATTTACTTTTAACCGTGGTAAATAAAAGTAAAAAGTTACTATTCACCAAAAATTATTTTCATCTCATTGAACCAAATTTTACTTACTGAAATCAACCGTGTCTCTCGGATTTTTGAAATTCCATTCACAGAAGCGGTAAAATTAAGTTTTAAGAAAAATTCAGTTTTTTAACTACCACTTAGTAGTTTCACTATTCATCAAAAATTGATGTTTTTCAGAACAATGCCAAAATTTCATCCTAAGCTATATTTCATATTCCGAATTCAAAAATGAAGTCTATTTTACCAAATTCATAACATATAAGTTGCATTAATTATTTTTATAATTAAATCCCGCTGTTAAAACAAATAGCGTGTTTTTAAGAAACAATATCTATCAAAAGATTGACACTTGATTATGTTTGGTTTAAATGTGAAATTACAACCAATGACCAACATTGTATTAAATTGTAAAAATATATTCTAAATATACTTTAAAACCACTAAAATTAATAATTTATCACTATTAATTATTTCGATTAAAAAAGTTGTTTTTAATTAAAATTTAGTAATTTTCACTATTCATCAGAAAATAAAAGTTATCCGAAAAGTACCAAAATTTCACCCTAAGCTAATTTCGATATTACGAATCCAAAAATAAAGTCCATTTTGATAAAATAAAATTTACAAAATTTCAAAAAGTGGTTATTACTATTCATAACAACTAGTTTTAATAATATTTTAATAGCATATTGCTGTTTAGTGAAACTCGTTATTGCGTACTACACACGCTATCGAGGAAGGTCGCGATTGCGTGTAATGGAAGGAAAGTCAAGGATGCGTGTTGTGAAAGCTTCTTTTGGTGTAGCGTACAACACAAGACATTAATGAAATTAAAAAGAATATTTTTCATAAAATTTCGGGGTGTTACATTCTACCCCCCCTAAAAATGAATTTCGCCCTCGAAATTCGTCGAGGTTATAAATGGTTTACTATTCGAAAGTTTCTTTAATAGAAAACCACATTGTAAAAAGGAATATCAAAAACAATCTTTAAAAACAAAAGTATGAAACGTAACGGTTACCCAAATAAACTAATCACGGGGTTTCCACATAGGTGAAAATATGGATATGGAAGAGAAATCTAACCATCATGTTCTGATAGAGAGTGGTAGAGAACATGGCTATGGAAAATCCAGCAATCACAAAGCCATAAATTTGGGACGATCTAAGGTACCATCTGATTCATTAGATATAAGATCACTAGGACAACATTTTTGGTTTTCAAGATCGTTTCCCTAAAGTTAAAGAATTTGAATTAGAATAAATACTTACTTTATTTTGGTACAATCTCACTGTTGTTCGTGCCTTTAACAATTTCCACTTCATCTCTTAAATAAATGAAGTTGAATTTGTTATTCGTAAAGTGTTAGCAGATCATGTGATAGAATGACGGGTCATTCCATCTGTCTCAAACAAAAGGTTAGAAAAAATTATATACATAAGTCGATCTATAGTGAGATTAATCATATATGGTTCCTAAAATGGACTTTATACTTCATATATCATACTGATTAATATAATAAAACTAGTTTCTAATAAACAGGGACTTCCTGTAGGCCAGTGGTAGGCGATAAAGGCCAGTCGCACTTCAGTTGTGGGTTCGATTCCCACAGCCTTGTCCGACGCGATAGGCTGTCGCCCGTCCTGCAGGTTGTCCTTTTTCTAAAACTACATTATTATAACATCCCATCAATAATATCGAAAAAAACTTTTATCCTTAAACAATACTAACTTATGTTTATCATAATCCATTCCAATCTTTAGGCTTATCCATAATACTGCAGTCCACTCTCATAACATAGTGAAAACGATTACCAGAGATTTAACACCATCGTCGATCCCCATATATCAGAAGATATGTTTTGTTGGTCACATTCCAAACATTCAAAGTCCTTAATTGTGTATTCTCTTGAATACCTTAGTGAAAACATGAATGCAATTAAAAGTTAACACTTTCCACATACCAAAATCCTCAAAATTCTATATACTCAAACAATGATATCACTTAGTCCTTATATCAATCATGAGATCATGAATACTATTAAACATTTCATTTCCTCATTTTCCCTTCATTATGCGCATATCATCTTATTTCCAAAAATATCTCAATCACTTTGAATACCACATTAGACCAATACATAAATATTCCAATACTCCATGATACAATATTATTTTGGAATCCCATTACATAAACACTTAATCATTCCACCACATCGTTGTCATATTCAACATCGCCAATAGTGATCGCATGTGACTTCCCTTTGTCCTTTGCCTTCAGTGGTTGCTCATGTTGATCATCACTAACCCTTGTATTAGGGAATTTATTAGCATAATGCCCCATTTCCTTGCACTTGAAGCATTGAAGTGTTGGTGGTGCGTTCTCTGCAGTGTTTGCTTTATTCACATCATTAGAAAACCTTTTTCCATTACTTCGACACTCAGCTGCTCGATGACCTTCTTTTCCACATTTAAAACATTTTCTAGTCCCTTTAAGACAATCTCCACCATGCTTCTTTCCACACTTTGTGCATAAAGAAACATTCATCGTCTTTTCACCATTATTCTGAGATTTCTCCTTGAACTCCATCATTCGTTTCTTGTCAAAACCATGAGATGGATATGTAACACCAACTTCCATTTCTACCTTGATAGCACAACACACAATTTCTTCATAGCAATTGAAGTCTCTTATAGCTAATTCCCTTCGAAGACTTGGTTTTAAGCCATTGAAAAATCGATCAACTTTACTTTCAGGTTGGATGATAATACCAGAAGCGTACCTTGCAAGTCTTGTAAAATTTGCTTCATAGGTACCAACAGATTCATCATCCCTTTGCTTCAGTTCAAGAAACTCTTTCTCCATCTTTGTTCGAAGAATACGAGGTAAGTACTTACTGAAAAACAAGTTCTTGAACTCGTCCCATTCCATGGACTCAATTTCATCTCTTTGCCTCGTATTCTTGATAAGATTCCACCATTGATCAGCTTCACCTTCCAAAGGATATACTGCTAAGATGACTTTATCATGCTCAGAATATTGAATAACTGAAAATATCTTTTCAGTGGTACTGATCCATTGTTTAGCAACAAGTGGATCAGAAGACCCACTGAAAGAAGGTGGACGTTGCCTCATGAAGGACTCAATAGAATATTGTTCCCTTCTCTGCTCATTTGGAAGTCCAGAATGATTCATAGCTTGTGTAAGTAAAGCAATAAGATTTTTCACTCCATCTCCCATAACATTTGTTTGTTCAGGAGGACAATCATTTCATTGTCCATTTCATTGATCAACACGGTTCCTTCGGGTTCCAGCCATCGTCTAAAATCCAAAAAGAATAGTGTGAGAGGCAAAAATCATGCTAGGGAAAACAACATAATAAAGGGGGAGTACCTTAAATATCTAACATCTTAGGTTTAATTCTATGATCGTTAGCGTAATTCTAGTACTATAACCTATACATATACTTAACCTTATGGAAATCCCTAGACATACCTTAGAAATATCTCTAGGGATCTCACTAATGTTTTCGCATCCTAGTTTCCAAAGGTTGACTAAACATTTCCTCTAATACCAACTATAGCGGTCTGGAATTACATCCAGTGGACTATAATTGATACCTATCAGGGCAATCCATGGGCAGCTACACCCCCTGGGCGGGACACACCACCATCCCCAGTGGCAGCCATTTCCTCATGAAGCCCTTGGGCGGAGAGCCATGCTTCGTCCAATGCTCACATGTGAGAGTTCCCAAGGATCGGATACATTCCTACCTCCTTTGCCTCTGATACCAACTGTAGAGACCCGAAGCTTGACGTACATGGACATTACATTACTTTTGCGGAATACTTAGTACATAACAAAAACACACACACAAGGATCGTAATAGTTTAGTATCTTTGGAAACTCGGAACGTAATCTTCTAATCGTGGTGAAAGGTCTTCAATATCTCCCATAAAGATCTTCCCTTTTTTTTTACCTAAAACCTTTCTTTATATCCTGGGGAAAATAAAACATAAAAGGGTGAGCTCAAATGCTCAGTAAGGGTAAACAAAATAGAAATCAATCACATCATATTCATAAAAACATAACTTTTGGAAATATTAACCTGCAAAAGAGAGCATAATTTCATAACATGGGATAAATCATGGCAGTGAAATGTAATCACAATAATCATAACTTAAAACATGAAACTTTGTGGCATGAACACATAATCATGGAAAATAATTTCTTGTTAGTCATGACTCATTTCCAAGACTATCTTAGTGGACAAAGTCCCTTTCTGAACCGAGTCACCCTCGTTCCAGTCCTGTTTCACTGAACCGGTATAACCTACCATTCCAGCCCTGTCTATCTCATGAGATATAAAATCTTTACCCAATGCATTGGAGGGATATATAGGTCCCACCCATCTTATAATGAATCCTTTATTATATGTGCCACATAATCATAAATCATACATCATCGCATAACACATGTAACAAAAATGGGATTCTTGAAACATCATGACATCATAAAACAAATCATATAAGGTAAATGACTTCATAAAAAATAATTCCCTCACAACATAAACAAATAAATGTAATAATAGGGATAAAAACAGAACCCTATATTATCTTAGATGGAAAATAATTTTGATAAAACATTTGAACTCCATTCTTGAGGAAAATATCCTTTCTACTTCAAAAACATTTTTCCTTTCTTAACATGTCATACAAATTTAAAATAAAAGATGTTGATTAAAAATAAACTTGAAAACTTGTAAAGGAATCTTCTTGGAAATAATGTTTTAAAAATCCATTCATGCCGTATAAGTTAAAAAAAACATTCTTTGTACTTTTGTCGGAAAAGTCAAAAAAGTACCTCGTACGAAAAACGACAAAAGATTCCTTTCATATCTTTTGATAAAAACTCAACGAAGGGTAAAATTAGATTTAAACAATTGTAGGTGGATGGAAATAATATTACATATTGAGGAAACATGGATTTGGATGATAAAATATACCCCAATAAATACTAAAGTATAAACAATCTCGGATAAAAATGAGATTGTGATATTTCCCTTACCTTAGGTCCGACTTGCTTTGTAAGTGTCCGAACCTCCTGTATAATGATTTAAATCATGTTATTGACTTATTCCAGAATCATATTAATTGTTATTATATCATATATGGTCCACTTATCACTTTATATTACCCGTTCTTTTGTAAATTCATGTTAAAGTAGCGTTTTGGGTAAAATCGTCTCATTTGTCGTTCGTGTTTTTAACTTGTAATTATTAATATGATTACTTGGATCATGATTACTTATATCCAGAATGTAAAACATGATTTATATATAATATATATATTCAGAATATACATATATATAATATATTGATAAATGGAATGAGATACACCATTCATGGAGACGGTAGTCCGTACGTACGCATGAACGCTGTTTTCGTTTCCTTATTGAATTGAATGGAATTAAGTAGATGACATACATATAAATATACAAAAATTCAGTATCATTATTATGTCATATATTTCATTAGTACTTATTATATATACTTTATAATCATTCATGAATGGTTAATCATTGAGAATGAATCTCATCGCGTCGTGGAGACGGTAGTCCGTACGTACGCACGAGCGATGATATCGTTCCCATGGTCGTGGAATTGTGTTTAAGTGTATGTATACTATTTCAGTATCAATATCACTTTATAATAATCATATATAGTTACTCATTACACCATTATACCCATCCAATTAAGGTGGTGGCGGAAAATAGATTACACCACGGTGTGGAGACGGTATTCCGTACGTACGCACGCGCGGTGATTTCATTTTCCGTAGGATGGATAGAAGGTTAATTAGAGTTGTTTCATATTTATAATAACATATCAGTATGTAATTAATACTGATGTTATTACTTTATCATGAAACAACTAAAGAAGAAGAAGTTGAAGAAGAAAGAAATTGAAAAGATCGGTAATGGATATTACCTCTTCTTTGGAACGCCTCTTTGAATCCTCCACTTAGGGAACTAAGATTGGTCTTTGAAGAAGACCAGGACCTCTAGGATTATTCTAGGGAAGTGTATAGGAGAAAAGGGCAGGGGTTGGACGAGCTTGAGTGCTCAAATTGGTGTGAGGAGGAGGGGGAGGAGGTGCCATTTTATAAGGGAGGAGAGGGGCACCTTCGGAATATCTCAAAATATTATTTTATATTAAAGTCAAAATCAGTTTATAATGGTTCCAAAGGGTCTTATTTTGAAGCTAAAGTGGGGTTGGGTCGAAATCCTATCAACCAAAAGGATTTATACAAGTTTAGGGTATTATTTTAACCTTATCAATTAGATTTAACTCTAAGTTAAATAATTTAACTTTTACCGTGTCTTTTTGTTTTCTTTCACTATATGGTTAATACACTTACTATAACATGCCAAACGAACCCCAAATTGTTTATTATTAATATATATATCCTTATCTAAGTAATTTGGCCGAACCTTAGATTTTTAGGAATAAAATAACAATTAATAATATAATATTTTATTTAAAAACTATTTTGTGTCAATTTTGACACTATTTGATATATGATTTTTGTGAAAGTCATAACAGAATTATATGTTCGAACCAAGTTGATTAAATCAACACTAATATATTATAGTAACCTAGAAAATTAGCGTAATTCATAAAAAGTCTCAAATTACATTTATTTTGGTGTTTATAACATCAATTATGTCAATATTTCATAAATAAGATAATTACTGCATCATCTTTGTGTCATAAATAAATTAAATTATTTGATGTCTAAAAAATACAAATAAAATACCATTATGTAGGAAATCGTTTTATCTTTCTAATTAATATTTAAAATCGAATTTATCTTATGTACAACCCTAATTTAAAAATGTTTTAGTAAATAAACTTTGATTTTAACTCTTTTAACTCTTCTTTGAATTAAATAATAATAAATGTCCTAATCTAATCCAAGTGGGCCTAAATGATAATATTTTACACTTAAGGTTGTTTTTTGTTGAGATACACTTGTCCAATAGAATTAGGACATGTGTTAGGGTAATATTAATATCATTCTTACCCTTAATTACCCTATTTACTTTTAACCGTGGTAAATAAAAGTAAAAAAGTTACTATTCACCAAAAATTATTTTCATCTCATTGAACCACATTTTACTTACTGAAATCAACCATGTCTCTCGGATTTTTGAAATTCCATTCACAGAAGCGGTAAAATTAAGTTTTATGAAAAATTCAGTTTTTTAACTACCACTCAGTAGTTTCACTATTCATCAAAAATTGATGTTTTTCAGAACAATGCCAAAATTTCATCCTAAGCTATATTTCATATTCCGAATTCAAAAATGAAGTCTATTTTACCAAATTCATAACATAGAAGTTGCATTAATTATTTTTATAATTAAATCCCGCTGTTAAAACAAATAGCGTGTTTTTAAGAAACAATATCTATCAAAAGATTGACACTTGATTATGTATGGTTTAAATGTGAAATTACAACCAATGAACAACATTGTATTAAATTGTAAAAATATATTTTAAATATACTTTAAAACCACTCAAATTAATAATTTATCACTATTAATTATTTCGATTAAAAAAGTTGTTTTTAATTAAAATTTAGTAATTTTCACTATTCATCAGAAAATAAAAGTTATCCGAAAAGTACCAAAATTTCACCCTAAGCTAATTTCGATATTACGAATCCAAAAATAAAGTCCATTTTGATAAAATAAAATTTACAAAATTTCAAAAAGTGGTTATTACTATTCATAACGGCTAGTTTTAATAATATTTTAATAGCATATTGCTGTTTAGTGAAACTCGTTATTGCGTACTACACATGTTATCGAGGAAGGTCGCGGTTGCGTGTAATGGAAGGAAAGTAAAGAATGCGTGTTGTGAAAGCTTCTTTTGGTGTAGCGTACAACACAAGACATTAACGAAATTAAAAAGAATATTTTTCATAAAATTTCGGGGTGTTACAGCCGGAACACTGGCACGTTTGGGGTTTTTACCCTTATTATAGGGCTTCTTGAGGGCGTGAAATCCTGAGGAATCCCACGTCGAATGTGGGGAATCATATGCCATATGCATGTATCTAAGATTTTCCTCATCTTCCTATGTTTAAAACAGGGTATGCCATAGGTTTAACATCTAGCAGAGACAGATCAGACTGATCGGAACACTGACTAGAGAGGATCAGGTGAGTGAAATCCCTGGAGAGAACACTGATGTTGGGGTTAACGTGTGGTTAGCTACCCGATTGTTGTTAAAGGGAACGATGGAATGAGGTGGCATGATACCACCAGGATGTGGCAGATCAGGTATGAATATGAATGGATAATGGGCAGTTAATTGAAGTAGATGGATAATGAGATGAAGTCGACTCAAGGATGACGATGATGTTGGGCTTGAGTCTCAAAGAGACCTCTTACATATCCCTGTGGCAGGGAATCAAAGTCCTTATAGTTCATCTAATGTTGGATTAACATCGATTGGGGACTTCAATGACTTAACGTTGATTGGGGACTTCAACGGCTTACCGTTGGATGGGGTCACAATGACTTATCATTGGATGGGTCACAACGGCTTACCGCTAGATGGGGTCACAACGACTTACCGCTAGATGCATTTTAACATCATGCATGATTAAAAGGGGGCATTCAGTTTAACGTCATGCAGGACGAAGGTGCTCTGACGTGAAGGGGGTCGGAACCAATGATTTTTGGGATTGAACCTCATGGAGGCTTCCTACGTACCTTACCTTGTCAAGGATCAAAGACCACGTAGTTCGGGATGGTGTATGTAGTTTAGCATCATGCAGGATGAAAAAAGGGGGCATGCGGTTTAATGTCATGCGGGAAAAAGGTGGTCCAGCACGATGGGGGGTCGCAACCAATGGTTGTTGGGATTGAACCTCAGGTAGACTTCCTACGTACCTTTCCTTGGAAAGGATCAAATACCTCGTAGTTCGGGATGGGTTATGGTGAACCGACATGAAGATGGTTGGGACCAATGGGTGGTGGGATTGAACCTCAGGGAGGCTTCCTACGTACCCTGCCTTGGTAGAGATCAAAGACCTCATAGTTCAGAATGGAGTGGGAACCGACATGAAGGGGGGTCAAAACCAATGGTTCTTGGGCTTGAACCTCAGGGAGGCTTCCTTCGTACCTTGCACTGGCAAGGATCAAAGTCCACATAGTTTAGGATGGGTTTGGTGAAGCAACGTGAAGATGGTCGGGACCAATTGATGGTGTGATTGAACCTCAGGGAGGTTTCCTATGTACTTTTCCCTAGCAAGGATCAAAGACCACGTAGTTCAGGTTGGTGTTTGGGGCTTACACTCTAGGTTGCCCAGAGAGGATGTCATGGTCAGTACTTGCTCTAAGCCCACGTGAGTCATGCTCGGTGTGAGAAACAAGAGGCAGCAAAGACCTGATGATCACATCATGGAAGGTGCGTCCATGGGAAGTAGAATGGGGCTGACACATAGTTAGTGGCCCAAAAAGGAAATGGGGGCTTACGCGGGGTTTGCAGCCCAAGGAGGTCGAGATTGGGACTTACTCTAGGATGGAGGACTGAGTGGTGAAAAAGCCCAGCGGGAGAGGGATTTTTCACCCATGAAGAGAGGAGGAGCAGGGATGCTACATCCTGCAAGAAAATCTAGGGGCTTACACCAAGGTGGTTTCCCTTTCCCCGTGGACAGACGCCGCTCTAATAAAGAGGATCACATTCCATGTGGGGAATGATGTCGCTTCCATGGAGACCAGTGGGCGTGCAGAACATCCTAGGTGGGGTGCTCCGCGTTCAAGGCATGAGGTGAGTTCACAGTTTAATGTCATGTACTGAGGAAGATGGAGTTTGGAAGTTTAAAGTCCTGCAGATCAGACGACGTGGATGCGCTCCATACCCTAGGAATTACATAACCGATACCTGCCCACCCTTGAGGAAAGGAAGGCATCGACAATGCCGTGTGAGGGGCGTGTTATGGAGAAATCCATTGGGGAGTCTACATTAGCATGGCTATGCAAAGAAGTAATAGCCGTTAGCGTGCCTATGCGAAGAATCACGAGGAGAAGCAATGCAACGGGTAGTACCACCCAAGGGACTTTGAAATTGCTTCATGAAAACCTGAAGGGCCGCACAAGAAAAGGAGTTGTAGAGAAAAGGGGTTCATAGGTAGAATCCTTATGAAGATATGGTGCTCAGTGAAGTGGAGGGGCTTCGTGAAGGGATGTGCTTTGTGAAGTGAAGTCACCTAGCATAGGCATAGGGAATAGGTGCACATGAAAGGTGCTTTGAAAAGTGGAAAGGCATTCGTAGAGAAATTCCTCACAAAGCAAGGGTGCCTTGCGAAGCATAAAATTATGAAGAAATGTGCTTTGTGAAGTACATCGACCACGCCTTATCATATGGGTCACATGTGTATGAAGGGTGTTTCTCGAAGCATAAATGCTTCGTGACGACCCAAGTCCCCTTGGGGATCTACTTCCTTCACAGAGGCCCGTGGGCTCTGCGAAGGGAATCCCTCTTTGAAGAGGGGCAGAATTCATGCAAAGTGGAAGGCACTTCGGGATGCAAAAGTACCTTGAAAAGATCATGGTTCACAGAGTAGGAATTGCTTCATGAAGTGGGAGCTCAGAAGGTTAAAGGTTAGAGGATCCATCCTTTGGGGTCAAGGGGAGCCTCATATTTATAAGCAAGATGCACTGCGAAGCAGAGCTCGCTTGGCGCGAAGACGGAGTTTTCTCCACGGTGGGTTCACGAACGTCAAATCGGTTGCGGAACACCCTACCTCCTTGCTCTGCAGCGGGTTCAAGAACGTCAAATCGGCTCATGGAGCACCCCTTCTCCTTGCTCCGCAGTGGGTTGATGAACGTCAAAGGGATTCGTGGAGCTTCCCACCTCCTTGCTCCATAGTGGGTTCGTGAACGTCAAATCGGCTCATAGAGCACTCCACCTCCTTACTCTATGGTGGTTTCGCGGATGTCAAAGGGATTTTTGGAGCCTCCCTCCTCCTTTCTCCGCAACAAGTTCGCGAAGGAAGATATTTGTGCTAGCTGCGGGGCTCTGGGGACCCTGCGAGTGGTCTTCGTGAGGCAGCCCCTAAGGCTATTCTTTTGTTCTGGATTTTCCATGATTTTGGCGTCAACAAATTCCCCCCCTTGGTCTTTGATCCGAGAAGAAAATGAGGGTCAAAGTCTGAGGGTCAATCTCCCAAATATCTCAACCATCACGAAGTAGCGTCAGGAATAAGTCTCGCAAAGTGGAGTGGCGGCGTGGGGATGAGTGCACCGCGAAGATCACCGTGGACGGATGTGCTGAGAATCACCTAGGGTTCATGCCTATAAATTGGGGGTGACCTCTCTTTTATCCTTCCTCTTCTCTGTGATTTGGGATTTTAGCACTCTAGATTCGCGAAGCTCCGTGTACTCCGCGATTTCTCTCCACAAATCGGGCCTTCTGCTTCGCGGCGCATAGTGAGTCTTTAACTTTGGGCCAGAGAGCTTTGCGACTTGTGTTTGAAGGTTGGGGCAGAGCTCCATGGCCAGTCTTTGTGAATGAGATTTGCAAACTTTCTCCGTGAAAGAGCTTCGTGAGCCGAACCCAAAGAACACCCAAACTCAAAAAACTTGAATAGCTCACCTGAAGGCTGCTAGGGGGTCCTCGCGGACGCTACCAGGAGGGAGGAGATGGCGAATAGATTGGGTTTAGGGGAGTTGGTATGGATCCACTCCGACCACAGGTCATTGGTGGAGCTATTGTCGGAAAGCCAAAGGAACTATCCACTATGCAAGAGGCTGCCTTTATACGGTTTTGGGTTGAGGGATGAAGTCTTCATTCCTGAAGCCCGTAGGGATGGACCAGCTTACTGGTTCTGAAGCACATCGTGTCAGTGCCAGTGGTTCAGGGCGGCTAACAACCATTCCTGGGAGGACTTCACACCCATCATTACTGACTGTTTGTTCAATCATCTAAATAATGTTGACAGGAAGGGATTGCAGCTGGAGACATCCCCCCTTCTGTACCAGAGGATCTTAAAGGTGGCCCCGAGGAACCCGTCGAAGGGATGGTCTGATGAGTGGGATCTATGCTAGGGAAACAACTTTACAGATGACTGGGCTTGGGCCTATTGGGTAGGTGCCTCATGTGAAGAGTTTGGGGAAGAGATGAGAAGAGTAGGTCTTTGCGAGGTGGATTGGGTCTCCCAATTTCATATCTACCAACCGAATCAGCTGATGTCGTAGTTGTTGAGCAGGTGGTCATCGAAGACCAATACCATCCATTTCCACTATGGGGAGGTTGGAATCAGTTTGTGGGATGTGCACCAGATCTCGAGTGTCCCGATACTGGGAGTGATGAATTCCTCCCTACTATGGGTGCGTGGGAGGATATGGAGAGAATTTCGCCGCTGGAGATGGTACTAATAAAGCTAGTTCCTGGAGAGGACAAGGAAGCAGTGAGAGACATCCACTTCAGACGGTGGTTCAAACAGTTTCTGAACATCCCAAAAAATAGGCAGTTTCAGGTGAGGCCTCATACTTTCCCGAAGGGGGCTCAACGGTTCAATGAGCACTCGTACTAGTGGCTCCTGGAGGACAACCAGTGGAAAACCTAGGGGTTCAGTTTCATCACTGAGCAACAATCGGTAGTTAGGATGGCAGTATTCTTTGCTGCTCTCATCTGCGGTTGGATATTGCTAGTGAGGGATACAAACATGGGTGTGGGACCAAGAAAATTTATCATGGGATCCATGTTGGCGACAGGAGGGTGGGTGAACCTCAGAATCCTGATGCTTGCCAAGCTGTAAAATATTCTATGTCATATTAGTGAGGGGAGGAGGCCACAAAGGATATGCGGGTCATTCCACCTTTTGTACAGGTGGGTAGTGGCACACGTTAGGGGAGTCTATGAATATTTGAACCCTATCTCCCCTCTAGGATCGGACTTTAGTTCGTCCATTATGAATGCCGCAAGGAGATTTCCTGCCAAACTGACTGTGCAAGTGGTACTAAACCGTGTCTAAAAGATGGAGGAATTAAAATTTCATCTATTCCCAATGGATGCTTTTACCGATGGTGGCCAAGGAATGGAGGAGCACTGGTCCTATCTCCTGACCTTTCAAGGTGGAGTTCTGGTGGAAAGAATAGACCATGAGCCCCACTGCGAGCCGTACACCCCACACCGATTCGCCAGGCAGTTTCAGTGTATGCAGCGGCTGACCCCACAGGTGTATTTAGGGGTGCACCATGAGGAACATCCATGTGTGATGAGGCATATGTGGCTCATGTTTACATGGGAAAACAGAAAGATGTAAAAAGAATTTCCTCCTCCCACAACCGTCTTCGGGTTGGTGAAGGAGTATGCCAAAAGATGGGAGGCGGCCTACCCGGGGGAGATGCTGAAGTAGCCAACCATTCGGGCTGGTGATGGTGTGCCTCCCCAAAATCGAGTTCGGGGTAGAAAGATGGCGAGGAAATCTTGTGGTGGCAGTTCTGACATGACGGTGAGGCCCATACCGGCTGAGGAAGAGGTAGCGGCAGCAGATCCAAGAATGGAAGTGAACTCGGCGGTCCCAAAAAAATAGAGTTATCCATAGGGGAGGCCACCGATATGATTCCGTAGAATATCCACCTAGGCTCCAGTGAAGCGGTTGTTCCATATAGACATGCCGGAGAATGCTGCCTTCATGGAGGCTTGGGACATCTGGGATGTCAATAGGAAGTTCCTATACCCGCCCAAAATATTGAAACACTTGAACCATCTCGGGATGGACTTGCTGGTAATTGGCCCTGTTAGGGCTGGCTTTGCAATATCCTAGGAGGAGGTGGAGCAATACCTGGCAGAGCTGGAAGAGTTTGTGCAATCCCTAGGTGCCCCGCGTCCAATGACAGACCATGTGAAGGTTTTGTTGAATCAGACACCCCCCGTAGTTGTCAGCTTCTGAACTGAGGGAGCTCTTTACTTTGACAAAGGAATCAGATGAGTCCTCCTGGGGGGAGGAGGCTGGTATAGGGATACCATTTGATGAGGGAGAAGTTGGTGATCAAGAATCAAACCTTGAAGAATTTGAAAAGGCCCTCAAATGGAATGGGATGCCTTGGCGAGGTTGGTCGGGGATTCTGGCGGCGTCTTTCCCAGAGGAATTCTGGTGATCATGGAGGTGGATATCCAGACTGACCAAGCCATGGTGCTCCCAATCACCGGTGGGACTGTCAGCAGGGCTGGGACCAAAATTATTGAGGTGGGGTCTGGTGATGAGGATCGATTAGAAAGTTTGGGTCCTTCCATACACGATCAAACACCAGATGTGGACCTTGCGGAAAAGTTCTTGGGGGCATTCCCCGCATATGAGCCCGCCAACTGTGCTGACTGGGATGAGACGACCTCTGATGCAGAGGATAGAAAAATAATCCATTTTCAATTGTGTAAGCTGATCAAGCGCTTCATTGATGACACCCCCAAATGCAATGGCTGTATGAGATGGATAGAATTAATTCACAACTGTGTGAACTATTTGTTGGGGGAGTGGGTTCCCGGAGTCCCCACATGCTCATAAGAGATCTTATGGCAGAGAATATTCAGGAGTATGACCGTGGCCTCGGTGTGGGATGGTAGTGGAGGAAAGTGGTGAACATCAAGAGGCTCCAGGAGGCTGAAGACGAGATTTAGTGGCTACAGGTCTGGGTGGATGAGAACTCAACCTCCATCGATGTGCAATCATAGCTAATATTGTGATTGAAGGCCCAGCTGGAAGAGGCCGAGGAGCACATGAAGCAAACCTCCAAAGAGATGAATGCCATCTAGACCAACTTAGAGCGGGCCTAGATAGCTGGTGATGAATTGTGCCCCATCATTTCCGAGGAGGAGCGGGAGTTGAACAGACGGAAGAAAATCCTAGACGCTACAAGCTAGAGGGTGGTGGAGCTGCAACTGTCTTTTGATGGGGTTAATCCATCCATGGGAGGAATCGACCCTCAGGTGCTGTAAGGATTACAAACCCTCAAACATACTTTCATGTTTTGATTGTTTTATGCCAGATACATGCATGAGTTCTGTTATTTGTATTTGTTTTACATGCATCTGTTATATTCATGAAATTCCCAGTCATCAATCCCTAAGCTCACACGGTTCAAGCCCAATGTGAGAAACAAGGGATGATTGCCATGCCATTTCATCTAAACATAAGGGTACTGACCAAGCTTCGGGCATCTGGGGTTTGAACAACCAATCTGGATTTCAGGTAAGAAATGGGAGAGGACCGATTAGAGGAAGAGGAACTCAGAACAATTGAAATGTTATCCTTCCAATGTGCTCTAGTGCACAAGTGGGGTAATTCCAGGTGCGTTCGACTTAATCCGAACATAGGGGGATGGAAAGTGTGAATCATGATACCCAAAGATTAGAACATTGTAAGGGTGGAATGACAATAAAGGATGATCACTGACCATTTTTTAAACAAAGTAACCTTATTGTGTTAGCCTAGAATGGGAATAAAAAATGAGGGCCGACCGCTGACCATGTTCGAAACATGTGGCCTGACTCGAAATGTCATCAATTAGCCTTCCAGAATGTTATCCCAGGACAGTAGGCAAGCCATAGGCTGAGAATCCAAACTATTAGGGGGTTATTTTAGATGAAAAAGTGGACAAGAGTCCAAATAAAGGTAATTCAAGGCATGGAGTGTAGAGTGATGGGTTGTTCAAATGGAACTCTTGAAATTATGCCGCTGTGGTGAAGACACATTAGGTGGGCGCATCGGCGTGATCAGGGATCATACCTACTCCCGAACAGGACCTCTCCAGTAAGGACCTAGAATGACATGTAGTTTTATGTCATACCAATGAGGATGATGGACATGTAGTTTTAACATCATACGGTGAGGATGATGCACATAGTTTAAAGGTCATACTACATGGACCTAGATTTGGGTCGAGGGTCCAGAAGGGTTAATGACCCTAGGGTTGGGCCTGAGGTGAAATGCATGGGCGTCGCTACGTATCCCATAATGATGAGAATAAAGACAAATGTAGTTCTTAAGCATGGAATGGCTAGGGTCCAACACTGATAGGGAAGATCCTCTCTAGCAAGGGATCTGGTGCATCCCATGATTAAAATGGGGCATCCTGAACTTGTTCAGGGTAGAACTGCAGTTTAGTGTCATGCATTTAGGATATGTGGGATTGTATAGTTTAACATCATATGATATGAAGAGGGGTGAAAGGGGAGATCCTAGGAAGAGAGTATGTGGTGTGGTAGCTATAAACCTGACGTGAATGAGGACATGAGGATCCCGCACCACACCACGTATCCCCAAAGGAAATTCTTTAAGTCAAGGGACAAAAAGTGAAAGTTAGGTTGGGACCAAATCAAGGTTCCTGGACGTTCCTATGTACCCCATTAGGATCGGGATCAAGCCATACATAGTTCTGAAAGCATAGTTTAACATCATGCGGGGCGAAGGGAGGCATGTGTGACATGAGTGCGCCAGTACACGTCCTACCAGAACTACTAAGCCTATGTGAGTCATGCTTGATGCAGGAAACAAGAAGTAGTGATGGGACTTTCCTAGCATAGGAAGACACACGTTAGGGGAAATGGGATTCTATGTGTATGATGCCCCAATGATGCTAACCTGCCTATATAATGAACCTAGATGCGTGAAGGGGTAAAGCCGAGTATGTTGGAATTCCACTTGAACATAAGGAGGTGGAAATATTTGAATCATGATGCTTGAGATCCGGACCACAGTGATGGTGGCATGACGATAAGGGATAATTATTGACCATGTTCGAAACATAGAATCCATATCGTGTTATCCTTGAATGGGGACAAACGAATTAGGGTTGACCACTAACCATGTTTGAAACATGGGACCTGTCGCAAATGTCGTCCAAGGTCCTCAAGGACATTGGCCCAAGATGGTAGGTAAGAAAATTTGGCATGATAATAGGTCATAAAGGGGGTCCCTTCAGATGTGGAAGAGGATGAGGATCCAAATAACAGGATCATGAAGCTTGAACATGGAATGAGGGGAATGTCCCGGTGAAAATTCCACACTTCGGGCTCTTTGTCAAAATGCATCTGAATACGACTATGGTGATGTATCAGGTATAGGGAGTCGATTCCCTTTCTTCCAAGGACAAGGGTCCTAAGGTGGAATGCTTCCATCTTAATGGTCGTAGGATGATCCATTGAGGAGAGATTGATTTAATGGACTGTGCACATGGTGACGAAGTGGCTGAACATGTCACACCGTTTCCATAGGGAGATCGTAGTTTAGGGTCATAGAGCTCGGACCAGGTAGGGAGAAGACATGGGAGGCACATGGTGAGGCCTTTTCAAAACCTAACGTGAATGACGATCCCTGAGGTACTCTCTACACCACATGTTCCTCAGAGATTTCGGGCTGAGGGGCCGAAAGAGAGGGGACAAGATTTTGGATCCCCAGGGCTGGACCTGAAGACGAGA
This sequence comes from Viscum album, assembly GCA_963277665.1. NCBI lineage: Eukaryota > Viridiplantae > Streptophyta > Magnoliopsida > Santalales > Viscaceae > Viscum > Viscum album. Next base: position 1,473,440,660 of record OY728123.1, read on the forward strand.
TTTCTAGGTGTTCCTACGTATCCCATAAGGATGAGAATCAAGACGTACGTAGTTATGGAAGATGTCGTGTAGTTTAACATCTTTTGGAAAGGACGCATGGTGATCTTAGTTTATTGTCATAGAACTCGGACCAGAGATGGTAGGGAATGCGGGAGACGCATGGTGAGGTAATTATGAAACCTGACGTGAATGAGGACCTGGAGTCCAGATCACCATGTGTTCCTTGGGGAGTTTTTAGGTTGAGGGACCGAAAATGAAATTTAGGTTGGGCCCGAGGAAAAGTGTACGGGTGTTCCTATGTATCCCATTAGAATGAGAATCAAGCCACATGTAGTTCTGAAAGAGTGTGTGGGTTTATCCCTTTCACCAAAAGAAGCAGAATTTGATAGATCTTGTTTGTCCTTTAGGATGAATGAGTGTTGTTTTTTTTGTGAAACAATGGACCTAGGATAGTATTTTCTGGCATCGCCACAAGAATCAAGCTATGTGTAGGCGTTGACAAATGGTATGGTGTGTGACTGATACCAAACATGATGTCCCCTCAAATGAGGACACCATGATGCAGTGCCATTTTTCATCGTGCGTCCAGGACGATAATGTCACAGTTTAGGGTCATGTGATGGGACCAACCATCCATTTTAACATCATGCAGTATAGACACAACAATTTAAAGTCATTTGGGACTTGGAAGCATAGTTTAAAGTCATATGGCTTAGAAATATATATGAAAGATGAGGTTCAACAGAGAATGTGTGTGGCATGATAAAGCATACCTAACGTGAATGAGGATGAGATCCACATCATACGTTGTGTGATTACGAGTAGGAAACCTCAGGTCGAGGGGCCAGAAAAGGTTATAGGATGTGGTGATAGGAGGGGCTATCCCCTATTTGAGCTGGACCCAAAGACGAGATGCATGAGTGTTACTATGTATCCCATTAGGATGGGAATCAAGCCATACGTAGTTCTTGGAGGTTCCTTTTAACATCTTGAGGGACAACATATAGTTTAATGTCATGTGGTATATGAAGTAGGGGGCTAACTCCTAGAAAGAAGCATACGTGGTGCGACTATTGCGAACCCGACGTGCATGGGGGAATAAGACCACATGCTCCACACCATGCAGTCCTATAAGAGTTAGATCCCAGAAGGTAGAGCATAAGAGATAAATTAGTGGAACTCAAGCTGGACCCAAAGACGAGATTTCTAGGCATTCCTACATATCCCATGAGAATGGGAATCAAGTCATACATAGTTCTAAAAGAGATCTTAGTTTACGGTCTTAGATCTCAGACTAGAGATAAGTGGAATCCTTCAAAGTAAGTGCAAACCTCGACCCAATCCCTAATCCCACGTTAGTCAAACTCGGTGTGGGAAACTAGGGCGGAAGAGGTTTTTTTGCAATACCTAGAATGCATGCGAAAGGAAAGTCAGTGCGGATCTCCGAATGATTCCTTACCACATCTCTTTTCCTCCTAACATGAAAATGTGCATTGAGGGATAGTGCTAGTAGTGTCGAAATTCCATTTGGACATGGTGGGGTGGAAAATAATGTGAATCGTGTAACCGACATTTAAGGCTTTAAGGGGTTGGCATGATGATGGATGATAACTATTGACCATGTTTGAAACATAGTATCCATATCATGTGGCCTAAAATGGGAACAAAAAATGAGCATCGACTGCTGATCGTATTCACAATGCGGGACTTGTATCAATTTGTTTTCTAGAAACCTTAGGGACATTGGACCGTAATGGTAGGAGAGCCCTTAGGCTTAGCATCTATGACATTTTGGGGTCCCTTCAGGTGTGAAAGGTAATGTAATCCCAAATGAAGAGGAACACGAAGCCTGCAAAGTGGGCGAAAGCATGTCCACGTAGAATCTGACACTCCAGGTTCTAGACCAGAGTACTCATGGGAAAATTGGTGAATCACCAAAGAGGGGTGAGGGACCTGACTTAAGGGCGACCGAATCAAAGAGATGAGGGTTGGGAAAGGGAGCAAAGGCCACTCAAGAGAGAGAGAGAGAGAGGTATCCGGCATGGTTGTTATAAACCTGAAGTGAATGGGGACATAAGCCCATACCACACCGTATACCCCTCTTCGGGAAGAACGCGGGCCAAGGGTCCAAAATGAAAGGGAGGTTTCTAAGAGATGGGGCTGGACCCGAAGACTAGATGTTTGGGCAGTCCTACGTATCCCATGGGGATGGTAATCAAGCTATACGTAGTTATGGGGGTGCCTTGCAAATAAGGGCCAGATATACCAATGAGGGCTGTGTACGACACGGCGAGTAAACCGACATGAATGAAGACATAATCCCTCACCAAAACATACAACCCTAAGTGAGAATTTGGGCCAGGAGCCTGAAAAGGCCAAGGGGCCTGAGGCCGGACCATGGAAAAAATGTCATGGCCAGCTTGCAGTTTAACATCTTGCATTGAGGACAAGGATAGGGTCAAGGTATCTCAACAAGGGATGTGTACGGCACAACGAGTAACCCGTCGTGAATGAGGACAAAATCCCACACCACACCATAAAACCCAAAGTGAGAACTTGGGCCAGGGGCTCAAAAAGGCCAAGGGGCCTAAGGGCGGACCATGGAAAAAATGTCATGTCCAGCTTGCAGTTTAATGTCTTACAGTGAGGATGAAGGTGATCTTAGTTTAGGGTCATAGAGAATGAACCATATATTCCTAGTTTAATGTCATATGCATGGGACAGAGAGGGAGAATAATCATGCTTATGGAAGACCACAAAGTAGCAACAATGATAGAGGAAAAATGTTGACTAGGTTCACAACACAGTATCCACCATTGCATGAATAGAAGGGTGGAAACAATTGATCATTGACCATTGACCATATTCTCAACATGGGACTTGTATCAACTTTTCACTCTCAATCCTCGATGGTGTTAGACCGTAATGGTAGGAGAGCCCCTGGGACGAGCATCCATGCCATTCAGGGGCCATTTTGGATATAGAAGCTGATGTAAGTCCAAATGATGGGACTCGTGAAGCATGGTAGGGCATGTGCTCGCAAGACAGATGATAAATGAAGGGAGGGATATATCAAGGGGATATGTGTGGCGTGGAGAAATAGCCCGATGTGAATGAGGACGTGAGTCCGTACTGCACCACACAATCCTAAATGAGAACTTGGGCTAGGGGCCCAAAGGGGTTATAGGACCGGGGGATGAGCATCCCGGACAACTGTATCCATATGACCTCTCATGCGGGCATTGCATTCACAACTCATAATCCCACGTGAGCAATGCTCAGTGTGGGAAACAATGAGTATGACTAGGCTCTCCCCATCACATAAGGGTTTGATAGCTGGAATTACAATTCCGCTTGAGGAAGGCCGAGATTTGGAGAGATGGTGGGGCAGAATGAACCACTACACTCCATGTTTGGGACAAATGGGGGTGGTGAAAACGTCAAAGGATAAATTTTTACCAGATTCAAAACACAACATCTATATTGTGTGACCCAGAATGGGAACAACATATGAGCGTCAACCGCTAACCCTATTCGCAATGCGGGACTCGTATCTATTTGAGGTCTAAAACCCTTGAGGGCGTTGGCCCGAAATGATAGGAGAGAACTTAGGATAAGTATCCTTATCGTTCTGGGGCCCCTTCGGATGTGAAATATAATGGGGACCCAAATGATGGGGTGTGCGGAACATGAATGCACCCGTGCAATTCCAAATAAAGCTGGGATGAAGAAGAGACATAGATCTTTAGGGGAGAGAGATTCATGGTATGATCATGATGAACTTGACGAGAATGATGGAAAATGAATGTTTCACACCATGTGTTTTTTCCCAATGGAAGGTCCTGGAGTTTAGGGGATGGGCCTACGGATGAAATTTCCAGGAGGTCCTACATATCCCATGATGATGGGAATCAAGCCACACGTAGTTCTGAAAGGGCCCTGAAGTTTAGTGTCATGCGTTAAGGATGTGGGAGGATTAGAAGAACAAAGGAGGGAAAATGGTGCAATCATCGTAACCTTGACATGGGTGGGGCCAAAGAAGAATACATGAAACCATGTGAGATCCTTCAAAAGAACTATGTGTTGGGTACCGGGACTACGCAGCGGAAGCCAGTGGACTGGGATTTTAAAATTTTTCTGCTTCACCGGAGTGACATAACCCTATCAACTCCGGTGATCTTGTCCCGGATTGGTCCGAGGATCTCTCAAGGTTATCAAGGAGCACAAAAATTAAACTTGAACATTTACCTTGTTCAGAATTGACGTGCAGGACGCCGGTGATCGTTGCTCGAAGACTCCGACGTCAAATCCCTCTAGATCGTCCACACACGCCTCGCGAATCTACTTGCGCGCCGTTCTTTAAGATCTGGGTGCTAGTGCAGATCTTCGATGCACACTTCGATGCAGCAATGATCACCACAAACTAGCGTCTTCGATCCGTGAAGGTGGAACTTGAAGAACTTGCTAGTTTGAGAGAGTCTCTCTCTAGAACTCAGGAGGAGAGAGAGGCTCTCAATTCCAATGGATGAATAGTGCACAGGGAGAGCCTCTCTCTTACTATATATAGGGAATATCTAAAATACACGGTAAGGGTTCCCAACCCCCGTGTATTAAACATTCACTATATATATATATATTATAAATAATTATTTATGACAAATTAAATTATGCCATAAATAATATTTATTTTTTATCATTGAACTGTAATATATATAAATATATATATTACGTGATAAACATGAGTCTAACTTGACTCGCACCTCCTGATAATATTAAACGAACCCAAGATATAAATATCTGTCCGATTAATATTTATCTATGTATTTACTTAATCACTCATAAATACATGTTATAAATAAATTCAATGAATTATTCCAAACTTGAATCATAAAAGGATTTATTTATTACTTGGTGATCCATAGAACTTGGATAATACCCGGACCCCATGGTGGGGCCCACGAAGTCCTATAATCCTATTCATCAGAATAGGGAAGATTGTCAAAGCGCTGTTTTGTGTGACCCTCTAGGCCCTTATCTCAATAGCAGTGAATAATATCACCGACCTAGAGTGAGGTCTAGCAACCCATCGATGCCTCTATAGAGATAAGGCAAAGTCAAAGCAATGACTGCCTTCCTACAAACACAGTCCGTGTAATCTAATCTCTTCGTCATCGATATCTCAATAAAGAAGAATGCATACTTAGTGTCATCATTCTTTATTTTCTTTATTTTATTTGTTGATTTTTCCGGACGGTCTTACCTTCCACTAACATGGCCATGGATTTAATGAAGGTGCAACCAACCTAATCAACCAGGCACGAGATATCTCTTCCTAAACTCGGAAGCGAAAAATCCTTTCTCGATCATTCAATCAATGCCATGCCATTAATGACTTAACATCCATCCAAATTAAATTTTTATTAAGAGAAGAAGAAAGTACACTAAGAAAACTACGGAGGTCTAAAGTAATGCAGACTAAGGGCATCCCCTCTGATCAAATTAACACATTCCACCTTCAAACTGTTAATCCAGAAGATATGCACGTCTGTGGAACAGTGGTCATCCATGGAAGCCAAATAGTCCGCGACCTTGTTCCCCTCTCAGCATATGTGTGAAAGAGTGATGTTATGGCTAAGCATATCACGACATTTCCTGATCACGTACGCTATGGACCAAGGTGTAGAGAAATTATATTTAAAGAAATTAAGGAGGACAAGTGAGTCCACCTCTACTTCTGAAATGGAAACCTCCTCCTGGATGCACAAAGAAATCCCTGTGAATAGAGCCCGGGCCTCTGCTAGTATGAAATTTCCCCTACCTAGGAAATAATAAAAAGCCAGGATCACATCACCCTTAGGATCTCTAACAACCCCCCCTCCGGAGATCACCCTCACTGAGGAAGCTCCATCAGTATTGAGCTTGTAACCTGATACAGTGGGATCTTATCGAACCCACTTCCCAGGTCCTCCCTCCTCAGGAAGAGAAGGATAGGTATTGTTCTTCTGCATGCATGGGAAGTAGGAGGACCTTTTCCACTCCTTAAAGAGCAATGACATGTTGATGAGCTAGAAATGGATGCGAGCAAGGATGGATCTGGTCGAGGGTCTAACTCCTTCATATTGGGCTTGGTTTCTTGATTGCCAAATACACCAACAAACCACATTAAAGGAGACAACATGGGGGAGGTGGATCTTCTCCGAACCGAGGGTGCCTTCAAACCACCTTTCCAGGAACTCAGACTTAGTCTCCTCATAACATGGAGACCTAACTCCCCCATGAAACGACCAAACCTCCAATGCCCATTCACTTTTGAAAAACAGGTGATCCAAGATTTCCTCCATTTGCTGCTTACAATAGTGGAATCCCAAGGCCAGGCTGATCCCAAGTCAGGAGACCATTACACATGGCTATAGATAGGAATGACCAATGACACCAGAAACATGTGGTGTTCCTATTAAGTGGCTCTGTCCTCATGATCTCAATAGCTAGATATCATCAAGTGTGAACTTCATGAGAAGAAGTCTCAATCCTTATGAGCCCCCAACACCTGATGGTCACACATCATCTGTGTCCTTTTATAATGATGTAACTGGACCATAGGATGTTACTTTAAGATTAATGTCATGGCATCTCAGGGTTCTCATTATAGCTTGGGACCTAATATAACCATTTGATGCGATAGGTAATCTAAGGACATTTCTATTAATAAAGTGGATGCAAAAGTTTCTACACTATCATGGAAAGATAAACATATGTATAACAACAAATTTAATACATGTAACAATAATCAAAGTACAAAACAAGTTGGGTCTAGGGAACCCACTTTAAACACTCCCACTTGAACTAGATCCAACTGCTAATAGGTTTCAATCTACTAGCTCTCACATGTGAATCATGCTTCTACTAAGAAATGGCTTTAGTCATGGGGTCTACCACGTTGTCCTCTGTGGCTACTCTAATAACTGTCACTTCACCTCTTTGAGTAAAATACCTCAAGAGATGAAGCTTCTGAAGAATATGCTTTGTCCTATGGTGAGACCTGGGATCCTTGGCAAGTACCACTGTAGCAGTATTATCACAATATACTGAAACAGGGTTTGCACTGCTAGGTACCATACCAATGTCTGAGATAAAGCTACGTATCCAGACTGCTTGTTTTACTACATCGGAAGCTGAAATATATTCGGACTCTGCTATAGAATCACCAACCACATCTTGCTTTGATCTTTTCCAGCTCACTACACCACCATTCAGGCAAAATATGTTGCCTGACTGTGATTTCATATCATCATGATCTGTCTGGAATTTAGTATAAGTGTATCCCCTCACAACTAGTTCCTCATCTCCTCCATACAATAGGAATATATCCTTAGTATGCCTCAAGTACTTAAGGATAGTTTTAATAGCTGTCCAGTGCAGCTCTCCTGGATTGGATTGATATCTACCCACCATACTTAAAGAAAAGGCAACATCAAACCTAGTACATAGCATGGCATACATGATAGAACCCACTACCGAAGAATAAGGTACTCTAATCATTCTTTAAATCTCTTCCTGTGTTTGTGGACACATTTTCTTGGAGAGATTTACACCATGTGACATAGGTAACAATCCTTTATTGGATTGTTCCATATTGTACCTTTTGAGAACCTTATCAATATATGTACTTTGACTTAGGCCAATCATCCTTTGAGATCTATCTCGATAGATCTTGATCCCTAGGATGTAGGCTGCTTCACCTAAGTCTTTCATGGAGAAGCATTCATTTAACCAAGTATTAACTGACTGTAAGACTTGCACCTCATTTCCCATGATTAATATGTCGTCAACACATAAAACTAGGAAAATGATATCATTCCCTTCAACCTTTTTATAGAAATAAGGCTCGCTTTCATTTTTGACTAAACCAAAATCTCTTATGGCCACATCAAAGTGTACATTCCATGATCTTGATGCCTGTTTCAATCCACAAATGGATCTTTACAACTTTCATACTTTATTGGCATTCTTTGACTTAACAAACCCTTCGGGTTGAGTCATATAGATGTCTTCAACCAACTTCCCGTTTATAAAAGAAGTTTTGACATCCATTTTCCAAATTTCATAATCATGAAAGAAAGCTATTGCAAGCAATATTCTGATGGATTTAAGCATTGCCACTGGTGAGAAGGTTTCATCATAGTCAATTCCTTGACATTGTCTGAAACCCATTGCAACCAGTCTTGCTTTAAAGGTATTAACCTTACCATCCATGTCCAGCTTTTTCTTAAATACCCATTTGCAACCAATGGGTTTTACATCAGCTGGAGGGTTTACCAAAATCCAAACATGATTTTGGTACATGGAATACATCTCAGAATTCATGGCTTCTTGCCATATAGCAGCTTATTTGCCTTCTAATGCTTCCTTGTAGGTTAGAGGTTCATCATCCTCAAGGATTATTGTTTCACCTGACTCGGTGACAAGAAAACCATAACGCTCTGGTTATCTAACCTCCCGCGTAGACCTACGCAGTATCTGTGTCTCAGGAACAATTTCTTCTTCCACTTGCTCTTGTGGAGATTGTCCCTCTACTAACTCTTGTACATCTGGAGCATTAACTTCATCGAATTCAATATTTCTCCCACTATTTCCAGTAGAAATGTCATCCCTTTCTAGAAATGTGGCGTATCTTTCCACAATGTCTTTTCTATCTAAAGGGTTATATAGGTAGTATCCTCTAGTTTCCTTAGGATAACCTATAAATATGCACTTAGTGCTTCTAGATGCTAATTTTTCACTTGGTAAAGTCTTGAAAAATTCCTCACACCCCCACACATGCATGTGTGTTATATTGGGTTTCTTTCCATACCATAACTGATATGGAATCCCATCTGTAGCTTTATTTGGTACTCAGTTAATGGTATATGTTGCTGTCTGTAAGGCGTATCCTCAAAAGGATAATAGAAGATTTGCATGACTCATCATTGATCTGACCATGTCAAGAAAGGTCCTATTCCTCCTTTCACTAACACCATTCCATTGTGGTGTATAAGGAGGAGTGAGTTGGGATACTATCCCACACTCCTTCAAGTGATCAATGAAAGCTTGGTTAAGATATTCTTCGCCTCTGTCTGAGCAAAGTGCTTTTATCTTCTTACCAAGTTGGTTTTCTACTTCATTTTGGTATTCCTTAAAGAAACTAAAGGAATCTGACTTATACCGCATTAAGTAGATATAGCCATACCTACTATAATCATCAGTAAAAGTGATGAAGTATAGAAAACCACCCCTTGCCTCTACTGGAAATGGACCACATACATCGGTATGTATTAATTCCAGTACTGCATTGGCTCTTTCTCCCTTTCCTGAGAAAGGTGCTTTGGTCATCTTTCCTTGTAAACAAGCTTGACATACATCTAAGGGTTCTAACTGTACCGAGTTTAGATACCCTTCTTGATGTAATCTTTGTAATCGCTTCTCGTTTACGTGACCAAGCCTGAAGTGCCATAGGTGGGTGTTATTTGAGTCATGTTGGCTGTTTTTGTCATTGATATCCATTAATGAGTTTTCTAGTTCTAGTATATATAAACCATTGTTAAGATGTGCCATACCATAACATATGTTATCCCTATAAAAGAGAAAAATTTTATTTCCAAACTTGAAATAAAAACCCATAGTGTCTAAACATGTCATAGAGATAATGTTTCTGGTAACAGACGGTACATAATAGCAATTGTTTAAAACAATAACCAAACCAGTTGGTAAAGTCAAGTGATAGTCTCCCACTGCCAAGGCCGCTAGACTTGCACCATTTCTAGCTCAGAGATCCACTAGACCTTTTGAAATCTTCTTAAACCTACTTGGTTCCTGTATATGAATACAAATGTGTGAGCCACATGTCGTATCCAATACCCAACTTGTAGACAAAGATAGATTGCATTCAATGAAAAAAATACCCAAAGCAGAAGCGTCAGCTTGCTTCTTCTTCCCAGCTCTGCAATTCTTCTTCCAGTGGCCTTTCTTACTACATCCAAAGAAGAAAGCTTCCTGCTCATTACTTTGCCTCTGAATCTTTGGCTTCTTGGCAGGATGATGCATTGGCTTCTTTGGCCTTGACTTTCCCTTATACCCCTTTTCCTTGCCCTTGTTTTTCTTGTTCACCATAAGGACAAATGTATTTGTGTTTTTCATGTCCTTATCAGCTTGGAAAACTAAATCCAAAAGATCCGGGAGTGACTTTGTCATATCATTCATATTATAATTGAAAATGAAAGTCGAGAAGCTTGACGGTAAAGAGGCAAGAATGAGATCCAATGCTAGTTCTTGGTTCAGTTTGAACCCAAGGGATTCAAGCCTCTCAATATACCCAATCATCTTGAGTACATGAGGACCGGCTTGGTGCCCTTCTGCCAACCTGCACTTATAAAGAGCACTTGAGATCTCATACCTTTCTTGCCTATCCCTCTCCTTATATAGTTCTTGGAGATGTGAAAGCATCTTATAGGAGTCCTCTTCCTCATGCATTTTTTGCAATTGGCTGGACATGGATGAAAACATGATGAATTGTACATCAAGTGCATCGTCTACATGATTTTTTCACTTATCTTTTTCCATCTTGCTTGCTCCCTAAGGAGGCTCAGCAGGAATTGGGGATTCCAGCACATATAACTTCCTTTCTTGGTGTAGTACTATACGCAAGCGCCTGTACCACTCCTGAAAGTTATTACCGGTCATGATATTTTCTTTATCCAAGATCGATCGCAGTGATAAAGTACTAGTGGTGTTGGTGATTTCCATTTTGAATCTACATCAGATAAACATTTAGCAGTTAGTACTTTGTCTTGATTACATTTTTACATTTTATGATTAATAAATTATTATATCATTTAATGTCTCCCACTATTTTAACGAACCTTAACATCCCTCACTATTAGATTTAGAATACTCTATCGCTTGAGCATTATAGTGGAAAGGATCCTCAAAACCTCCCTTGTAGTCTACAAGCTAGGGATATGACACTATTTGGAGGGTTTCAAGGTAGGTGATATGCTGGACAACCACTTGTTCTTGTGGTTCCCTGTGTAGTTGTGTAAAGTCCCAGCTTTTGGAATCTGAACTTGATTCCCTCAACCTCTTGCCTCTAAAGTGATAGAAAGTTAGCTAATGCTAATCCTTGACTACTCACTTTAGTTAAGTCTACCCATTTCTCACATGAAAATGCCCCGGTAGTAAGAGGCACTCTCAACTGAGGCTGATGAGCACCCAAACAGCCAGTTTTATTTAGATGTGAGAAATGGAAGGCATTTTGGACTTAATATATATTTGAGGGTTTTTTTAAATATTAATTGATGAATATAATATTTTTCTATTTATTATGTTCAAATAGGGTTGTCGCACTCAGAACTGAACATGCAATAGAAAAATATTCATCACAACTTTATGCATTTTATTTTGTTTACTATCATATGTGATCATGAAATAATCATGCAGACACATAAAATAATAAACTGTGCATAAAGTAAATCATAAATTCCGATTGGTCTTGAGAATTCTATAATGATTGATCGATAACTGATCAATCATCACCTAGGGGCATCCATACCTGATTCGATACATGACTCGTGTCGCTGCTGGCCCCAGTGCAAAGCGTCCAACTCCTGTCTGAACTACCGCCTCATCTTGGCGGGGTCTGCCTCTCCGATCATCACCGAATAAATACAAATATACTCGCACGTAGGCGAGGGGGTCTGGGGTACAAAATACAAGTGGTGCAATGGACATGCAGACCCTTATACATATTTGAATTAAAAGACGATTCACAGACCGTCATTTATCTTATTAAATATTACAATCATCGCACGCATTGAATAAATAATTAAATAAATAAATACATGCCAGACATACACAGGTCGGTCAATAACTCAAGATAAGTCGGGGTAAAAGCTCAATAAAAATTAAATTGCAATAAATTTAAATTATGCGAGGGTGTTCTAATAAATTAAATGAATTTGATTAAATTCAAATAATTTATTTTTATCAGTTCCTTTTGTTTAATTTAATTTTAATTCCCAAAATTAAATTAAATTAAACCATTAATTTAATTCTTAAAATTAAATTAAATTAATATTTCGGATTAAAATAATTTAAACCCCTAAATTAATTCCAATTAATTTAATTTAAAAAACTAAATTAATTAAAATTAATTCAGTGTAGGTTACCTCTAACCGGAGAGGAGTCCGGTGGGACTGTGTACAACCGCAGGATGTCATCCAGGAACCGCGGCGTGACCGCGGCGTGACCGCGGCGTGACCGCGGCGTGACCGCGGCGTGACCGCGGCGTGACCGCGGCGTGACCGCGGCGTGACCGCGGCGTGACCGCGGCGTGACCGCGGCGTGACCGCGGCGTGACCGCGGCGTGACCGCAGCGTGACCGCGGCATGACCGCGGCGTCCGACGCTTCCCGCGACGACTGCATCTCCCGACAACCCGATGCTCTGGCGAGCCGATGAAGTTGCTGTTCGGTCTGGCGCAAGCTCGGGTTGACTAGACGGAACCGGTCTGGCGTGGAGGAGGAGCCCTGCGAGGACTCGGGGTGGCTGGAGAGTGCCAGTCCGGCGAGGCCCGGAGGAGGAGGCCGACGAAGGTCCGAGGCAGCCGGACGGAGCTGGTCTGGCGCGGCCTGGAGGAAGTCCGATGATGGCTCAAGGAGTGGGCTGTGCGAAGCAGTCTGGTAGGGGGATCGCCGATGTGGCTGGCGGCTTCCGGCAGGATCCGGTCTGATGCGGACCGCGTCCGATGAAGGGGAGGCCAGCGCGAGGGCGGTCCGACGAAGGGGAGACCAGCGCCCGGCCGGAGGTGGCTCTGCTTGGGGTCGGGGCGGCCGGTGCACATGGGGCAGAGGCGATGAGGCCAGTGCGATGGGAGGAGGCTGACGCGGGGTCTGGGTGGCCGGACAGAGCCGGTCCTATGGAGGCCGGCCGGCGGCGGCGCAGAGTGAAGCAGGTTCGGCGAAGGGGGAAGGCTAGGGTTTGCCCCCCCCCTTTTCCAGGCGCTGCGTGAGGAGACCACAGAGGGGTCTCGCTTCCTTTTTTTTGTCCTTTAGACAAAAATTTTCCAGCCCCCTTTTTTTTATTTCTTTAAACAAAAGGAGAAGACCCCATTTTGGGGTCTTGTCTTCTCTCCTTTTTTTAAATTAAAAGGAGGAAGACCCCCATTTGGGGTCTTGTCTTCTCTCCTTTTTTTAAATTAAAAGGAGGAAGACCCCCATTTGGGGTCTTGGTCTTCTTCTTTATATATATTTTATTATTATAAAATTATAATAAAATATTTATTATAAACATAATAAAATAATTAGTATAACATTTTATAATTAAAAATATTTTTGATGTTAATTCTCAATTTGAGATAAACATCAAATTAACCAAAAACTTGAGACGTCGATCCGATAAAAAATTTCAAATGATTGTATCTTGATCATTCGAAATCGAAACGATGCACGGTCGAATCCGAATGAACCGTTTTAACACCCCAAAATTAAATTTAATTCATTTTAATGTGTTTGACTCAAAAAAACCTTGTGCTCCCTCCGATACCACTGTTGGGTACTGGGACTACGTAGCGGAAGCCGGTGGGCTGAGATTTTAAAATTTTTCTGCTTCACCGGAGTGACATAACCCTGTCAACTCCGGTGATCTTTTCCCGGCTTGGTCCAAGGATCTTTCAAGGTTCTTAAGGAGAAAAAAAATTAAACTTGAACATTTACCATGTTCAGAATTGACGTGCAGGACGCTGACGATCATTGCTTGAATCCTCCGATGTCGAAGCCCTCTAGATCGTCCAAACACGCCTCGTGAATCTGCTCATGCACCGTTCGTCAAGATCCAAGTGCTAGTGTGGATCTTCGATGCACACTTTGACGTAGTGATGATCACCAAAAACTAGCGTCTTCGATCCGTGAAGGCGGAACTTGAAGAACTTGCTACTTTGAGAGAGTCTCTCTCTAGAACTCAGGAGGAGAGAGAGGCTCTCAATTCCAACGGTTGAATAGTGCATAGGGGAGAGCCTCTCTCTTACTATATATAGGGAATATCTAAAATACTCAATAAGGGTTCCCGACCCCCATGTATTAAAAATTCACTATATATATATTATAAATAATTATTTATGAAAAATTAAATTATTCCATAAATACTCTTTATTATTTATCACTGAACTGCAATATATATAAATATATATATTACGTGATAAACATGATTCTAACTCGACACGCACCTCCTGATAATGTTAAACGAACCCAAGATATAAATATCTGTCCGATTAATATTTATCTATGTATTTACTTAATCACTTGCAAGTACATGTTATAAATAAATTCAACGAATTATTCCAAACTTTAATAATAAAAGAATTTATGTATTCCTTGGTGATCCATAGGACTTGGATAATACCCGGACCCTATGGTGGGGCCCACCAAGTCCTATAATCCTATTCATCAGAATAGGGCAGATTGTCAAAGCACTATTGTGTGTGACCCTCTAGGCCCTTATCTCAATAGCAGTGAATAATATCACCGACCTAGAGCGGGGTCTAGTAACCCATCGAGGCCCCTATAGAGATAAGGCAAAGTCAAAACAACGACTGCCTTCCTATGAACACGGTCCGTGTAATCTAATCTCTTCGTCATCGATATCTCAATAAAGCAGAATGCATACATAGTGTCATCATTCTTTATTTTCTTTATTTTATTTGTTGATTTATCCAGACGGTCTTACCTTCCACTACCCTAGCCATGGATTTAATGAAGGTGCAACCATCCTAATCAACCAGGCCCGAGATATCTCTTCCTAAACTCAGAAGTGACAAATCCTTTCTCAATAATTCAATCAATGTCATGCCATTAATGACGTACCCGATATAAACTACCTCACCACGACTTGTCACCATGGTTTTCGCCTTATATCAAATGTACGTAATTAAATGACATTCATTGATAATTATCTGAAGTCAGGAGACCATTACACATGTCCATAGATAGGAATGACCAATGACACTAGAAACATGTGGTGTTCCTATTAAGCGGGTCTGTCCTCATGATCTCAATAGCTATAGATCATAAAGTGCGAACTTCATAAGAAGAAGTCTCAATGCTTATGAGCCCCCAACACCTGATGGTCACACATCATCTGTGTCCTTTCAGAATGATGTAACTGGACCATAGGACGTTACTTTAAGATTACTTTCATGGCATCTCAGGGTTCTCATTATAGCCTGTGACCTGCTATAACCATTTGATGCGATAGGTAATCTAAGGAAATTTCCATTAATGAAGTGGATGCATAAGTGTCTACACTATCATGGAAAGATAAACACATGTATAATAACAAACTGAATATAGGTAACAGTAATCAAAGTACAAAACAAGTTGGGTATAGGGCACCCACTTTCAACACTATGCCCTGGAGGGGATAGTCAAAGATGGAGCTGGAGCTAGGCTCAAGACGAGGCGTCTGAGCATTCCTATGTATCCCATGAGGATGGGAATCAAGCCATATATAGTTCTTAAGAAGCAGTTTAATATCATGCAGGACGATGCATAGTTCAAAGTCATGTAGTACCGTACAGTTTAAGGTCATAAAGGACCTTCAAGCAGTTTAGGGTTGTGCGGGACCGACCCATTTAAGGTCGTGAAGGACCGTACATTTTATGGTCATGTGGGACCCTATGGCTCAAGAAAAGTATTTTTTGAGGAACTTGGATTTGGTGGGAGGATTTATGCACTCACTATCCATTGTAACCAGCAAGTACGTGTCATTGGAGTAAACCTTGTGAATGATATAAGGTCCTTCCCATTTGGGTTCCTACATGGGTGGTTTCCTTCTAGGTATCATTGGTGCCCCCAAGGTCAATACCGAGTCGCCTTGATAGAAGGAACAGAGGCAAAATTTCTTGTTGAAAGCTCTAGCTATCTTGTTCTAATGACTTTCTAGATTGTGTAGGGTGCAAAGCCTATTCTCGTCAAGTGATTACAACTTGACCAGACATATTTTTGCTACTTTATCCGGCACTTGCTGAACATAGACAGTTGTGCGCAATGAGGGAAATTGAATTTCGATGGGCAGGATGACCTCCATCTTATACACCAGGGAATATGGGGTCACCTGGGTGGAATTATGAGTTATCATCCAATAATCCCATAGGGCATTGGGGAGCTTCTCCAAACAACTATTCTTATTCTGAACAACCATTTTCTATAGAATGTTAGAGAGGGTTTTTTTGAACGCCTCGATCTGTCCATTTTCTTGCACGTGATAGCGGGAGGTACGGATAGAATGGATGTTGTACTTAGCATATAGTTTATTCAACTCAACTGCTCAGAAGTTCGTACCGTTATTGGTGAGGACGGCATGAGGGAATCCAAATCAGTAGATGATGTTGGAACTCACAAATTCATAGATGGAACGGGCCTTGACCTCCTTGAGTGGAACTGCCTTGCCCACTTGGAGAAGAAATCTGTAGCCGTCAAGATGAATCTTCACTGGTGAGCTGTTACCGGTGGATATGGTCCCATGAAATTGAGTCCCCATACCGCAAATGGATAAGAGTACTTGGTGGAGTGGAGAGGCTCTGGTGGCTGATGCATAAAGTTAGCATGAATTTGGTACACATGGAATCTCTTGGAAAACTCGATGCAATCTTGGATCATGGAGGGAAAAAAGTACCCCAGTATCTGGATCTGGTGAGATAGTTTCAGCCCAGCCTGATGAGCCCCATAGGAACTGGCGTGGAAATCTTGCATGACCTGAGAAATCTTGACTCCTTGAATGCAATGGAGGAGACCGCCATCAAATCCGCACTTGTAGAGGATTTTCTCACAACTAGGACAATCCTGGAGGATAAAATGTAATGCGTGGTATTAAATTTGCTCACGATCGGCCCTATCTGCTGGGATATTACCATTCTATAGATACTCAACAAAGGGGGCTCTCCAGTCAGGGGTCGCTTCAATCACTGCATCCAGGGGACCCGGGGGTCCTGACGTGGAGGCTCCGGTAGTAAGATGGCTTAACCATGAGTCGTCATCATCATCAGGGGTGACAAGAGCAATGAATCTCCGATGTGCCACATGGATAATCAGATTATCCTTCTCGGACTCCATGAATGATGCATCCAGGCCGTCCAGGGAGTCATCTCGACCATTCTGAGATTGAGGAACATGAGTAACTTTTGGTCGAGACGGGAACTGGGCCATTAGCTGGAGAGTGCGCTCCAACAATGGTATGAGCTTTGGATTTATAACGACGTAGTCACCGTTGATCTGTTTTATGACTAGTTCAAAGTCCCCTTTAACATGAAAATGGGGAACATAAATCTTAAGAGCTAGCTCAAGGACAGTGATGAGAGACTGATACACTACCTCATTGTTGGTGCAACCTTCTGACAACAGGAATGAGTATGGAACGATTTCTTGTGTCGGGGTAATGAAGACGATACCCAGGCCTACTCTGTTTAGCCTGGGGTTATTGATCCTTCTGCCGGTGGGGCTCTGGGAAGCAGCATTGAAGTGTGTCTTCCATTACGGCGTGGATTGATCTACCGAGAGAATCTCTTCATCAGGAAAATTGAGATCCAAGGGCTAGTCACTAAGAGCTGGATGGGAAGCAAGGAAGTCTCCCAATGATTCTCCCTTAATAGTTTTCTGGAGGACAAACCTGATATCTAACAACTGGAGAATTTCTGCCCCCCCCCTCCCCCGAGCTAGATGGCCTGTCAACATGGGGCGGTTTAGGATGTACTTCAGTGGGTTTACTCAGGAAACCATTTGTACCTCGTGGTGCTGCAAGTAATGTTGCAACTTCTGTACTATGAATACCACTTCAAGGAAGCTCTTTTCAATGGGGTAGTATATAGTCTTCGTGTCGAGGAGCATGAAGCTGAGGTAGTAAAGGCTGTTCTCCATCCCCTCCTTGTTCTTCTGGGTGAGAAGGGAACCGAGAGATCATTCCAGGGTGGTCACATAAAGAACCAGTGGATTTTTGGAGATGGGCGGCATTAAGAACAGAGGCTGGAGAAGATAATTCTTGATCTCCTAAAAATTGGTCTAACACTCTTCGTCCCACTCATAGAAGGTGCCTTTCTTCAAGTGCTGAGAAAATGGATTACACTTTCCAGCCATATTTGCAATGAATTGGCGTATGTAGGCTAAGTGGCCTTAGAAGCCTCAAAGTTCCCGAATGTTTCTCGGAGGAGACATTTGGCTAATGTACTTGATTTTCTCTGGGGCAATCTCAATACCCCTGTATCTGACAATGAAGCCAAGAAATTTTCCAGATGTGACACCGAAGGCACAATTCAATGGGTTCATCTTCAAGTGACAGGAATGGAGGAATCCGAACACTTTCTCAAGGTCTTTGAGATGGTTTTGACACTGATGATATTTGACCACCAGATCGTCCACATAGCATTCCACCAATGTTTTGAGGATCAGTTTAAATATATAATTCATAGCCTGCTGGTAGGTGGCACCTGGATTCTTTAAACCAAAGGGAATGACTCGGTAACAGAAAGTTCCTTAGGGTGCCCTGAAGGCTGTAAAATCCTCATCCTCAGGGTCCATTCAGATCTGGTTGTACCTGGAGTACCCATCCATGAAAGAGAGGGCTTGGAATATATTTGTAGCATCAATCAACAAATTCGTCACAGGAAGGGGAAAATCATCCTTTGGACAGTGACAGTTGAGATCCAATAACTTGATGCAGACCCTGATCTGTCCATTCTTCTTCCTAAATGGAACAATATTGGCTATCCATTTGGGGTATTGGACCTCCTTAACCAAATTGGATCTGACAATCTTATCAACTTCTGCCTCTACCATGGAACCATGAGAAGGGTGCATCTTTCTAGGAGGATGCTTGAACCCACAATGATTTGTCGGGAGACCGAGGCGGTGGATGGATAACTGAGGATCTAGTCCAATAATATATTCATAACTCTAGGTGAACACATCACAATGTTGTTTTAGGAAGTCTATGTACTGTTGTTGCTCCTCGAGGGGCATGGAGGAACTGATCAATGTGGGTCTCGGGTCTGCCTCACTACTAAGGTTCAACTGTACCAACTCATCGACTGTGGCATAAACGACCTCCTCAAATTAGGGGGGAGAATTCTTAAAAACCTCTTCTTCACTTGTGGAGGGGGAATCCTCGGTGGGAGGAGTCACTTCTGAGTCGGAAGATCCTGACGGGAGGCTGGTACCCACCTGAGCAGTAATGGACACCACATCAGAGGACTCATATGCAGCCGCAACCATAACGATGAAGGCTGTTGATCCAATTACATCTGGACTTCAGCCCAAGGGGCCACACTTTATGACGTTGAAGCAAAAGTGGCATGTCAACTTGAGCCGCTTAATTCCATCCCGGTGGAATAAGCAAGTATGACATATTTTCGTTGCCTTGGGGTGGATATCCCAATACCTTATGGGGGTAGGAGGCTCCGAGATAACCTAAGACTGATTTTTATAGGAGTACGAGGTGATCTTCTGATGTTGCTTAGTCTTGGGAATGTATTCCACCCTCATCCCAGAAATTACAAAGCATTGTCCCATGTCCGGGGTCGTAGCCTCCAATTGGTTAATTGGAATTACGTAGGCGTTATCTAGATCCGTCCATGGATCAGCCGCAGCCGCAACATGCTTGAACTCATTAGTCTGAATCTATTTGTCCTTACTCTTGTAGTAATTGGAATCCTTGTAGCAGGCTTCACAAGAGGCAAAGGGAGACACATCACCTTGAAGCATGCCCACCCGACCATTAAGGGAGTACTTGAGACACTGGTGATATGATGAGGGAACCGCTGCAAGCAGTTGGAGTCATGGCCTTCCAATAAATTCATTGTAGGCGGTGTCCTGGGAGACTACCATAAATTCGGTGCTGGAAACTAGGCCACCAAAATGGGTCTTCAAGTGGATCTTACCAACCGGTGTCTGTTCCATCCTGTCATAACCTTGTATTCTTAAGTCAGAGGGGCTCAGATCATCTTCAGACAATCCCAGCTTTCATAGTGTCTGAGTCAGGATTAAGTTAATTACAGAGCCCGTGTCGACAAGACAGTGATGAACCTCTATGCCATTGAACTAGTCGGTGATGTAAAATGGGTGAATGTTCCCCTGTATACGAGATCATTTATCTTATCCAAAGAATGGGATAATTTCTTGGCATTCATCATTCTTGACCACTTCAGCATGAAAAGCTTTTGCGGCTGCTACTTCTGTCTCAAATTGGAGGGGGATTCCTAAAGCCTCAGTGAGGGCCTCACGCATATCTGACTATAGTAGAAGGGCCTCGATGATGGAGAGCCTTGCTGGGATACTATCAAGATGCTTAATAACATCATACTTCTATGCCAGGAATGAAATTCTACTTGTAGGAGGTCACTCTATGATTGGAGGTATGATGGGCCTTGCTGACTAGACTGGTGGCTGACTAGTACTAAGAATGTCCCACTGTTCACTAGTCAAAGCTTGTGGAGTGGCTATCGGATGAGGACCAGATGACTATGACTGACCTGTAGCAGGGCATGGCTGGTCACATCATGGTTAAGGTGGCTCTTCCTGATCCAGTAACATGAATGGCAGCGAAGGCGGGCCTGATGCCACCAGATGATAAGGTTGCACAAGCTAAGCTCTACACTGAGCCTTTTTCCTTGTTTCGGTAGCATGAATAGCCTGGCTGGAAGTGATGACTGAGCCACTCTGACGGCCCATATATCCATGGCTCTGTTGATGAAGGCGATGGCTGGGGACGTTGGGAGGATCCGCCTGGAGCTCTTCATCGTCAGGAATCATATAGGGATTTACCAACTCTATGGTGTTAACCGAGGCCTACCCTTGACCATTACTTGAAGAGTCATCCACTAATGGATGGATTCTGGGAGGGATCACCATCTCTATGGGCATGAAGTCACCAAGAGTACGGGATGATGATGGCATCAGTGGGGGACATTGTTTTCTCTTACACCGTTGATGTTTACTCTTCTAGGAAGAGGTCGGCTGAGACGACGATGCCGAAGTGGTGGCGGCAGCTTCTGAAGGCTCTAGCTGATTCAGGCATGCTCAAATGACACCATGGGCACATGCGACTATTTTTCAAGCTATCTAGTCATCATACTTCTAGGATCCATGACTGGATACCTGATTCCACTCGCCCTCAATGTCACTGCTGCTATCTGGCCTCACGAAAATGTATACCACCTATGGTGGATCTGAGCCTAAATGAACTATGTTGTTATCTACCAGGTCTTGAAGTCAGTCCTTGACCACATAATACTTCTTGAGATTGTTCCCCAGGATCTGGTGGTAGGGGTAGTAATCTGGGTGATTAGTGATCTTTTCCACTTCCTTCCTTGTACACTCAAGAAGACTTAGAATCCCCTGCTCTAAGGCACTGCGGAAGTAACCAAGGACCTGTGCCTCATTGAATGAGTAGGTCTGGTTTCTCTGGTCTAGGAATGAAACCCTTGGAGCTTGACCCTGACGGGGGGTTGGATGATCCTATCGAGGAGGCAGAACTCAGTTATCTCGCATGGGTGGTGGAGACACATTGTGGGGGGGGGGGGGGGACCTGCTGATTCTGAGGAGGGTGATGTTAGGATATTGGTTGTGCCTGAGGTGGAGGGCCTCTGCGAGGCTGTGGAGGTAGCTCCACTGGAAACAACTATAGTCGCTTGGGGGACTCTATTTGGGCCACTTTGACATGCTGGGTCCTAGCGGCCCTTCTAACGGGGATCACAGGAGGCAACAAATGTGCCTGCTTAGCCTGCTGTAATGCTTCCTCTAGGCACTGGGCCTTATTAGAGAAGTCTTGAAATCCCGTAGGATATTTATGGGTGATCAAAGAGGGGACCAGCTCCATCTTAACATTCCCTATGCACATCGTCAGTAATTGCTTCTGAGTTAGATGCATGTCGAGGGAATACATGAGTCCCTTCCACCGGGTGAAAAAGTCAGCGACACGCTCATTAGGCCTCTTCTTTCACTTTAATAGGTCCTCGATACTCGTTTTCCGCGTGGTGGATCTGAACTAGTAGAGGAATTGGCTACGGAGGTCCTCCCAGATAGTCACTAATCTGATAGGGAGCTGAATGTACCAGAAACATGCAGGGCCTTCCAATGTCTGCACAAAACACTAGAGTTTGGCGGCTTCCTACTGCGTTGGAGTTCCCAACATGGGGCCAAACCTTGAGGTAAAGTGGGACAGGTGCTACGAGGGGTCACCCATCCCATTAAGGGAGGAGAAGGTGAGATTTTTGAAACCCGGGGGTTTATAAATATCATCCACCCATGCCGTATATGGATTCCCATCAGGTGGGAGTGCCACCTGTCGCGTTTCCAATGCCTCTATGTGGGCAATGAGTTCCGCAATTAGATCATTCTGGATGGGGTCCCTGGCTTGACGGGGATCCCTAACCACGAGTGTGTTGGCGGGTTCTTCAACATGGTAAGCAGGCCCAATGACTCGTGGAGCAGCTGGTGGCACGACCCTCGGGGCAGCTGGGGGAACCCGAGCTAGGTCCCTTGGATTGTCGCACCGTTACGAAGGGTTTGGGGAGACATACCACACCCTCTTGCTGTAAGTTCCATCTTTAACCCTGTCTATGGAGGCAGGATGGTTAGGGTCACCTAGAGGTAGCTTGCCGAGGGGAAGTTTTTCCTTCCCCTGCTTCCCTGGCCTAGGATTACCATAGTTTGGTCGTCACTCTACATCCCATTCATCCAGGAGGTCATTTACTACCTTCTTTTGCTCTGCGAGCTACTGACACAACACATCCTTTTCAAGGACTTCCTCCGTCTTCTGTACTAATCCGGATGGGTTAGAGGGTTTGGCAGCTCTGAGATTCTATTTACCCTTACCATGATTTCGACTAAGGAATAATTCCTCGGTGGGTTCAGGGAGACCAAGAAGGCTCCTCTGTTTACGAGTAACCATTCCCAAGGGATCCAGTAGTTGTGGCAGTATTTCAGAGGGTAGGTCCCCATCGAGGAGCTCCAACTCATTTTCCTCTTCCGATAGGGTGGCCATGTTGACTGTGACTCTACATGGGGGCATGTCCTCAATGTTTCATAGTGAGTCAGGTTGTAGTTGAATAGGAATGAAGAGGAGTGAAACATACTTCCCCTAGCCACGGATCTGCAAGTGGGGGAAGCCTCCTTGATAATCTTTCAGAGTACCTTGAAACTCTAAACGCATTTCTGTTGGAGTGCCCGATGGCGACCTAGTGACTCAGGGTGCTTAGCCATAGGGAGTATGGCTAAATTAACTAGATTTCATTGATCGTTGATGTCCTAAAAATTCACTTGGATCCTAGGATAAACCACTCGTTAATGAAGTAGGCGAAAGTGTGTCGCCCAGAGGGTTTGAAGAAAACACTCAAACTCCTCTTGGGTGAGAGATTTCGGTGCACAAAATTTCGGTGCTGCAACCATCCAAAACATCTCAAGGAAGTGGTCTACCGTGAGGATATCCCATAAGCTCTTGGGCTCGGATTTAGGGTCTAGCCCTTCATTACCCCACTTTTTAACCAGAGGCAGCTGGGGAATGAGTAGTGGTACTGAAGCAGACCGCTGGGATAGTAGGCTGGCCGGTGGAGAGTATGGAGAGCAAGCTGAAAGACCATCACATCTCAGGATATCCTCCGAAGAGTGAAGTGACTTATCCATGACATCGCGGTAAGACAGGATGACTACCGAAATTTCTAATGTAGGGACTATGACTGATGGTGGTGGACCACGCTTCTGTTCATCCACCATTGGTCCCTAGAATATCTCTCTATGATCTCTAGTCAAGGTAGAGAGTGCTTTTGGTGATGATGGTGGAAATAACACAGTCGTAACCTGTGGAGCTACTAAATTTTTATCCTCTTGGATATACCTATGGAGGGAGGCAGGAATCTGATAGACCTTTCATTTTTGGAGTACTAGGATGATGTGCCTTGTTCCTACCGGCACTCGAAACGTAGGGTCTGGGCGAGGGTTCCATCACTGAGTCATATTCAGCTTCAGAATTTGCGAAGAAAACTGGTTTGATCTCAGCCTGAATCTTCTCAGTGTTCCTTTTATGGCGGCAATGACCCACCCTCCTGCCCCGGGATGGTTCTTTAGGATAGTGTAGATTTCCAGCATGATGAGGTCCTTCGACCATACTGGTACTGGGGAGGAGGGGGCTTTCGCCTGAGCAAGATGAGGTGTAAGGAGCACCGGGACAAATATCAAAGGGGATATGGGGAGGACCTCTATGGGAGGTTTTGGAGTGGGTAGGACCTCTTTTTGAGCCCATAAGAGCACGGGTAGGACCTCCATTCTTGTTTCCATTCGCTTCTTCAGTGTAGGGAATGTCCTTGAACTGGTCAAGCTAAACACGGGTAGGACCTCCGTGATGGTTGGTGAAGCAAAGCTGTACTTTACCCCGTTGATTGCTGAGGTGAGGAGGACCTTCTCCAACTACTGTGAGAACATGGGGAGGGCCCCCATGCTAGAGATAGACCAGATGCGCAACGTCCCCGCACCGGCGACCTGTGGCAGGAGGGATGACTCCATACCTGATATAATGAGCACATGAGAGGCTTCCGTTCTGAGTGTCACTGTCATGGGGAGGTCCCTCATTTGGACTGGGGATATAATAAGGTGTATCTCCATTCCAAACTTGGAAGCGGGAAAGACCCACGTTCTCCATGGTGATGGTATGGGGAGTGCCTCCATACTGGCGACAACCATTACCTACATCGGTTGTCGAGAGAGTTGACCCAGCTTTCTCGTGGGCTGGTTGGGACCTCGATCCAGGATGGGTATACAAGTCCCTCTACTCAGAATACACAAGGGGTTGATGATATACATCGACAGTGGCCCGATCCATATTAGTAGATAATGTTGATGCCCCTTGGCGGGCGTCCTCCTCGACCTGTACACGATGCTGGCGTTGGGTCAACCGGACTAGGGCTAATGGTGCAGGCACATGGCTTACCTGCTCCTTGACTCGTGGGACTGGGTGGCGGTGCTGGCGCGACCTATTGGGAGCCCTCCTTGGGGGATCTTGAAACGGGATCCCGATTGGGCTGGCCCAAATATCCCCTACCTCGTCGGCATAGGGGAGAGAGTCATCAAGGCGATCTTAGGAGAGGCTCCCGAAACTATTGAAAGTTGGAGTGGGGAGTAGTGGCTCCTTGCGCAGCCCTTGGGGACAGTAGTGGTGATGAGGTGTAGATGCCTCCAGATCCTGGTGGGCCATATCCCTAGTCGGGATAGTCCCCTCCTCCTCGTACCGGCGTACGTGGTCGTTGATCACTCTCCGCTGAATGAATTCAGATGGGGAGATGGGGCATGGGAACCCAGTGTTTGTAGGCATGGAGATTGTCACTAAAGTGGTGGAGCAATGTGGGACTGTCGTGTTGGAATTGCCCCTGGCCCTGTGTCGGTGGGCGTGCGGTGATCTAATTCCTACAACATCTAGGTTCCTGAAAAGTAGGGAGATTAACTAATTAGTGCTGACAAGAAAGGAATCGACGACTAGTGCCCCAACACCATCCTGTCTTACATGTATGGTAAGATGATTACATACTGACAACATCGTAGACCGAGATTTCCAAAATTCTGACTGCCCCAACTTCTGGGGAGTTTCATCCTAGGCTGGCTATTTTCTTGGCGGGACCTGGCACCGGATAGCTGGATCCGGTTACACGCTAGTCTAATAATGTCTCAAACTCTACTAATCACCATAATCAGGAGAAGAAATTCATGTTGGGTTCACCATTTCTATTTCTGATGCTTTCGTCGGGGGCACACATGTCAGTCTTGTTCGAGGACAATGTTGATGTTTGTTGCCCCACATTCCCGCTTTCCAAAGGTAGGAGACATCCATTCCTTGTTCAGGTACGTTTGCTCCTTAATCAACATGAGATGATGGGATGTCGATTCTTACTTCTGTGGATTCCTCCTCAGAACTCGTCACCTAGTCTGGGTCTCCCTTATAGATTTAAGATGTTGTTCGTGAGACTATTCCTTGTGTCATATCTTCATGGACATCAGTTTATTACACTGATTCTTTCGGGACATTCCAAAGGGTCCGATCAGGGCAGAAACTTTCAATCAAGGGAGTAGTCACATTGGACATAGCTGGCGTGTCTGGGCACTAGAACACTGGCGCGTATGGGTTTCTTCCCATTATTATAGGTCTTCTCGAGGGCATGGAAGCCCGAGGAATCCCACGTCAAATGCGGGGAATCATAATCCATATGCATGTATCTGAGGTTTTCCCCATCTTCCTATATTTAACATAGGTTATGCTGTAGGTTTAACGTCAAGTGGAGATAGATCAGACTGATCAGAACACTGACTAGAGCGGATCAGGTGAGTGCAATCCCTGGAGGGAACATCGATGTTGGGGCTAATGCGTGGTTAGCTACCCGATTGTTGTTAAAGGTAATGGGGAATGAGGAGGCATGATCCCACTAGGATGTGGATGCCCGGGTACGAATCAGAATGGATGATGGGTGGTTAAGTGAAGTGGTTGGAGAATGAGATGGAGTCGACTCGTGGATGACGATGATTTTGGGATTGAGTCTCGAAGAGACCTCCTACGTATCCCTGTGACAGGGAATCAAAGTCCTCGTAGTTCATCTAACGCCGACTTACCGTCAATTGGGGACTTCAATAACTTACTTCTGATTGGGGACTTCAATGGCTTACCGCTGGATGGGATCACAATGGCTTACCACTGGATGGGGTCACAATGGCTTACCTCTAGATGGGGTTACAACGGCTTACCGCTGGATGCAATTTAATGCCGTGAAGGACGAAAAGGGGGCATGTAGTTTAACGTCATGCGGGGTGAAGGTGGTCCAACATGAAGGGGGGTCAGAACCAATGATTGTTGGGCATGAACCTCAGGGAGGCTTCCTACGTACCTCGACTTGGAAAGGATCAAAGTCCACGTAGTTCAAGATGGTGGATGCAGTTTTGCATCGTGTGGGACGAAAATGGGGCATGTAGTTTAATTTCATGCCAGACAAAGGTGGTCCAACACAAGGGGGGGGGGGGGGGTCAGAACCAATGGATGTTGGGCTTGAACCTCAAGGACGCTTCCTACGTACCTTGCCTTATCAAGGATCAAAGACCTCGTAGTTCGAGATGGGTTATGGGGAATTGATGTGAAGATGGCCGGGACCAATGGGTGGTGGGCTTGAACCTCAGGGAGGCTTCCTACGTACCTTTCCTTGGTAGGGATCAAAGACCTCATAGTTTGGAATGGAGTGTGAATCGACGTGAAGGGGGGTCGAAACCAATGGTTGTTGGGCTTGAACCTTAGGGAGGCTTCTTACGTACCTTCCATTGGTAAGGATCAAAGTCCATGTAGTTCAGGATGTGTTTGGTGAACTGATGTGAAGATGGTGGGGACTAATGGATGGTGGGCTTGAACCTTAGGGAGGCTTCCTATGTACCTTTCCTTAGAAAAGATCAAAGACCACGTAGTTCAGGTTGGTGTTTGGGGCTTACACTCTAGGTTGCCCAGGGAGGATGTCAGGGTCAGTGCTTTCTCTAAGCCCACGTGAGTCATGCTCGGTATGAGAAACAAGAGGCAGGAAAGACCTGACGATCACATCACGGAAGGTGCATCCATGGGAAGTGGAATGGGGCTGACGCATAGCTAGCGGCCCAAAAAGGAAACGGGGGCTTATGTGGGGTCCACAGCCCAAAGAGATGGAGATTGGGACTTACTCCAGGATGGAGGCCCGAGTGGTGATAAAGCCCCTCGGGAGAGGGATTTGGAACCCAGGAAGAGAGGAGGAGTAGGGATGTTACCTCCTACATGAAAATCTAGGGGATTACACCAGGGTGGTTACCCTTTCCCTACAGACAGATGTCGCTCTGATAAAGAGGATCTCATTCCATGTGGGGAATAATCTCTCTCCTGTGGAGACCAGTGGGCATATAGAACCTCCAAGGTGGGGCGCCCCGCATGCAAGGCACATGGCGAGGTCATAGTTTAACGTCATATGATAAGGACGACGACGCTTGAAAATTTAATGTACCCCTATGACTTATATAACCGATACCTTCCCACACTTGAGGGAAGGAAGGCATCGACAATGCCGTGTGAGGGGGTGTTATGGAGTGATCCATTGGGGGTTCCATGTTAGCATGGCTATATGAAGAAGAAATAGTCATTATCGTTCCTATAAGAAGAAGCATGAGGTGAAGGAACGCAATGGGTAGTACCACCCAAGGGACTTTGAAATTTCTTCATGAAAACCTGAAGGGCCGCATGGGAAAAGGAGCTTCAGAGCTAAGGGGTTCATAGGTAGAATCCTTGTGAAGCTCTGGTGCTCCGTGAAGTGGAGGGGCTTTGTGAAGGGATGTGCTTCGCTAAGTGAAGTCTCCTAACCTAGGCATTGGTCATAGGTGAACATGGAAGGTGCTTCGCTAAATGGAAAGGAATTCGGAGAGTAATTCCTCACAAATCAGGGGTTCCTTGCAAAGCATAACATTTTGAAGCAATGTGCTTCGTGAAGTACAATGACCATGACTTAGCATGCGGGTCACATGTGTATGAAGGGTGTTTCACAAAACATAAACTCTTCATGACAACCCAAGTCCCCTTGGGGATATCCTTCCTTTGCAGAGGCCCGTGGGCTCCACGAAGGGCATCCTTCTTTGAAGAGGGGTGGAATTCATGCAAATGGCAAGGCACTTCATGATGAAAAAGTACTTTGAAAAGCTCATGGTTCGCAAAGCATGAATTACTTCGTGAAGTGGGAGCTCAGAAGGTGAAATTTTGGAAGATCCATCCTTTGGGATCAAGGGGTGCCCAGTATTTATAGGCAATAGGCACCGTGAAGCAGAGCTCGCTCAGCACGAAGACAGAGCTTGATCCGTGGTGGGTTCACGAACATCAAATCGGTCATGGAGCACCACACCTCCCTGCTCTGCGGTGGGTTCACGAACGTAAAATCAGCTCACAGATCACCCCACCTATTTGCTCCGCGGTGGGTTCACGAACGTCAAAGGGATTCATGGAGCTTACCACCTCCTTGCTCCAAGGTGGGTTCATGAACATCAAATCAGCTCGTGGAGAACCCCACCTCCTTGCTCTGTGATGGGTTTGTGAAAATCAAAGGGATTCGCAAAGCCTCCCTTCTATTTTCTACATAGCGGGTTCGCGAAGGGAGAGATATGCGCTGGCCGATGGGCTCCGGGGACACCGCAAGTGGTCTTCGCGAGGCAGCCCCTAAGGCTGTTCCTTTGTTCTGGATTTTCATTGATTTTGGGGTCAACAATATCCATGCATGATATCATCCAGAACAACCATAGAGGAACATTTCATTAGTATAGTATTTCATGAGGCAACATCCCCCATCATTCAGACGATCATCTAACCTTGTGCTAGATGAATGGCAGATTAAAGCACTGGAGAAGATTTTTGATGTCATGGGGTGTTCAGAACATAAAAAGGTTAGTCTCGCTATTTACCATTTTGAAGGTGAAGCTAATCAGTGGTGGTCGATGGTGTAAAATATCAGGGATAGTGAGGAGATTTATGATCTTGATTGGGATGAATTCAAAGGTATGTTTCTTGATAAATATTTTCCTAAGGTGGTTCCTCTTAGGATGGAAAACCAATTCCTAGAATTGAGGCAGGAGGATGACTTAGTGGCTTCTTATGAAGAAAAATTCACTCAACTGGAAAGGTATGCTTCAAATTTCATACGATATCTTGATAGTAAAAATCAACCATTTTTACTCAGGACTAAAGCCAAAGTATCGAAGGGATTTAGCTTCTCGTGATTTCTAAAGTTATGAAAAACTTGTACGATGTGTGGAGAAAGTGGAAATGGAGTTTTCCGATGACCAGGTGTTCTTTGACAAATAATAGAAGAAAATGTCAAGGTGGTATATGAAAGGGAAGAACTCTTCAAAAAATTATGATGGTGAGAAACTTAAGTTTACAATTTTTGAAAATTGTGGTAAAAAGCATGCTGAGGAATGTCTTTTGAATTCTGGTAAGTGCTGCCGATGTGGTAAAATGGGACATAAGGCTTGTAATTTCAATGAAAAAGATCAAGGTAATGGTAAGAAAAAATCTGATTTATAGTCAGTAAAATGTTTTAAGTGTAATGAAATGGGTCATTATGAAAATGAGTGTCCAACGAAGAACTAAAATGAGGGATAGCAGCCAGACTACAAGCAGAAAGGGGTGGTGAAATCCTTTGCAACTACTTCAGCAGATGTTGGGCCATCAAATGAAGTAGTATCAGTTACACTGTTTGTTTGTTTAGATTATGCCAATGTTTTTTTTGATTCAGGGTCTAAAAACTCTTTCATTTTTGATAAGGTTTATAGTAAATTGATAATTCCATCTTAAGATATGAATCCTGAAATTATGGTAAAAAAACATAGAGGAAATGTTGAGAAAAAAAAGAAAACATAAGAACCTTTATGTCCTTGTGTGTGGAAAGAATCTACCTGTAAACCTAATTGTTCTGCCTATAGTAGAGTTTGATGTTATTTTGGGTATGGATTGGCTTTCTGTTTATCATGCTAATATTGAATGTAGATCTAAAGAGGTTTATTTTTAGAAAGATTTTCAGTTTGTGAACAAGAATGAACCCATAATTTTGATAACATATCAGGAAGTTGAGAAACTAGTAAAAGATGGAAATGAATGTTACCTTGCACATATTGTTGAAAAAAATGAACTATTCAAATTAATTATGTTCTAGTGGTAAATGAGTATCTTGATGTTTTCCTAATGAGTTTTTGGGTATTATACTTGATCGGGAAGTTGAATTTACTGTTGAGTTAGTTCCTGATGCTAATCCAATTTCAAAACCCCCTTATCAAATGGCTCAGATAGAACTTTTAGAGTTAAAGAAACAATTATAAGAGTTATTATATAAAGGTTTCATTCAACCTAGCACATCACCATGGGGTGCTCCTATATTGTTTGTTAAAAAGAAATATGGTTCAATGAGAATTTTCATTGATTATAGAGCATTGAATAACATCACTATTAAGAACAAGTATCCTTTGCCTCATATCGATGATTTTTTTGATCAGCTCTAGAGAGCTCAGTATTTTTCAAAGATTTATTTTAGGTGGGGTAGCATTAGTTGAAAGTAAAGGAAGCAGTCATTCCGAAGACCACGTTTTGTACTAGATATGGCCATTATGAATTTGTGGTTATGCCTTTTGGGTTAACCAATTCACCTGTTGTATTCATGGATCTTATGAATAGAATTTTTTATGAGTTCCTGGATAAGTTTGTGGTTTTGTTCATTGATGATATTTTGGTTTTCTATAAAAGTAAATAGGATCATGAAAATAATTTAAGGGTTGTATTGCAAACCTTAAAAGAAAAGAAACTATATGGGAAATTCATCAAGTGTGAGTTTTGGTTACAAGAAATTTCTTTCTTTGGTCACATTGTTTCAAAAAATGGCATAATTGTTGATCCTACTAAAACAAAATTTATTTATGAATGACCAGGAACCACAAATATAACTGAGATTCATAGTTTTATTGGATTAGTAGGATATTACAAGAGTATTGTTGAAAATGTTTCACGGTTATATATCCCCAGGACTAAGTTAACTTGAAAAGGTGTTAAGTTCATCTGGGAAAAATAATGAGATGATTGTTTTCGAGAATTGAAAAGAAGATTGGTGAATGCTCCTGTTTTGGCACTGCCTTCCAGAAATGGTGGATTTGGTATCTATAGTGATTATTTATTGAAAGGAATTGGTTGTGTACTTATGAATAATGATCAGGTAATTTCTTATGCTTCACATCAGTTAAAACCTCATGAGTTAAATTACCCTACACATGATTTGGAATTAGCTTTTGTTGTTTTTTGTTTTAAAAATTTGGAGGCATCATCTGTATGGATTAAAATGTGAAATATATTTTGACCAAAAAATTTTGAAGTATATATTAACTCAGAAATAATTAAACATGAGACAAAGGAGATGGTTGGAATTAATCAAGGATTATGATTACATGATCCATTACCATCTGGTAAAAGAAAATAAAGTGGTTGATGCTTTGAGTCGAAAAAGTAATGCTTCATTAACCATGCTACATTTAGAACAAGATCCTTTGGTTTTTGATTTGATGAAATTTGGAATAGAAGTTGTTGGTGCAGGAAATTCCTCTGTTTTGTTTCAGGTGTCAGTGAAATCATCTTTATCAGATAGAATTAAGAAAGCATGGAAGGAAGACAGTGAGTAGCATAAAAAGGTAGAGTAGGTTTAGAAGGGTATGTTGCCTGATTTTAACATTGATAATGAATGTGTTTTGAGGTTTGGGAAGATATTATGTGTGCCTTTTGATTCATAGTTGAAGAATGAGTTGTTATGTGAAGCTCATAGTTCTCCGTTTTTAGTTCATCCTAGCAGTACTAATATGTACAAAGATCTTAAGGAGTATTACTGGTGGGATGGAATGAAAAGAGGTATTACTGATTTTACTGTGAAGTGTTTGATTTGTCAATAGGTTAAAGTAGAGTGGCGGAAACTGAAAGGGATTATTCAGTCTTTACCAGTGCCAGATTGGAAATGGGAAAATATATCCATGGACTTCGTTGTGGGATTACCAAATACATATTGAGGTAATAATTCAATCAAGGTTATTATTGATCAATTGACTAAACCTTCTCATTTCCTTCATATTTGAGATACTTTTTCTCTAGATAAAATTTATCGGTTGTATGTTAAAGAGATAGTCAGGTTGCATGGAGTTCCCCTCTCCATTGTATCTGATCGTGATCCCAAGTTTTCTTCTAACTTTTGGAAATGCCTTAAGAATTCATTGGGTACTGAATTAAATTTTGGTACATCTTTTCATCCTCAATCAGAAGGGTAGTCAGAATGATCAATTCATACCTTAGAGGATATGTTACGTGCTTGCTCGATGAATTACCAAGGATGTTGGGACCAACATCTTTATTTGGTTGAATTTTCTTATAATAACATTATTCATTCTAGTATACAGATGACTCCATTTGAGGCATTATATGGGAAGTGGTTTCGAACTCTATCTTTCTGGGATGAAGTTGGTGAAAGGAAACTGATGAGACCAGAATTGGTATAAGTGATGGTAGAAAAAGTTCAGTTGATTCAGAAGTATATGAGAACAACTCAAAGTAGATAGAAAAGTTATGCGGAAAACCGGAGGAAAGATCTTTCTTTTGAGGTAGGTGATCATGCCTTTCCCAAAGTTTCTCCATGGAAAAGTGTGATGCATTTTGGTAAGAAGGGAAAGTTGGGTCCGAGGTTCATTGGACCTTATAAAATCCTAGAGAAAGTTGGATCAGTTGCATATAGAGTGTCTTTACCTCCAATTTTGTCCCAGGTACACAATTTTTTTCATGTTTCAATGTTGAGAAAGTATATGCCGGATACAGCTCATGTTTTGAGCCTAGAGGTAGTTCAATTGGAAGAGAATATCTCTTATGAGGAACAACCAGTCTGGATTCTTGATCTAAGAGAGAAAGTGTTACAGAATAAGGTAATTCATTAGGTAAAGGTTTTGTGGAAAAACCATATGGTTGAAGAGGCAATGTGGGAATCTGAAAATTCTATCAGAGATAAAAACCCCCATTTATTTGATAAGTGAATAAAAATTGCGAGGATGCAATTTCCAAAAGGAAGTAAGGATGTAACATCCCAGGTAAATAAAGAATATAAAATTTTTATATTTATTAATATTTGTGAATTAAATATTAATTTTACTTTAAAGTGGATTCTATATTCGATGGCGTACCCGATATGCAACAACGGGTTTCTTTGAAATCTTACATTTCACACAACGTTGAGTTATACTAAAAAATAATAATATAATAATATTATTTTAAATGGTAGTTAACGCCTAAATGTTATAATGGTGGGAATGAACAAAACTTACTATAATATGAATATACATGTTTGTTAAATGTTTTTATATTATCCAATAAATTTTAGAGTCTTAAAATAAGAAATATTCTGATTTTAAGCATAAATACTCTAATAATCATTAAAAGGTCGATTTACCACCTTTTAATGGAGAACCCTCTTTAAATCTAGTTTTGGTCACTTTTATATGTTTTTTTTGACTAAATAAAATTCTTCTTTAGAATCGGGACATCAAAATTTACTTTGGGTAAATTTTTGGTATTTTTCTAATAAAATTCATTTTTAATGAATAGTGAAAAATACTGTATTTTAATTCAAAACTGCCTTTTAATCTAATTTATTTATAAGGTTCGATTATCTTTTTAATTGGTTTTAAAGTGTAATTATATTAAGTTTTTACTATTTAATCCAATGTTGGTCATTGTATGTAATTTCACTTTGAAATTGGACATAAATAAGTGTCAATCTGTTGATAGTTATTATTTCTTAAAAACACACTTTTTTGTTTTGACAATGGGAATTAATTTTAAATTAATTTATGCCACTTTTGTGCTTTGAATTTTGAAAAATGGATTCCATATTTGGAATTATGAGTTCCAAATTGTGTATATAGGTAACTTTTATTTTTAGACATTATGAATATTTACTTCAATAAATATTTTATTTACCATGGTTAAAGGGTAAATATGGTAAATAAGGGTAAAACAATAATATTATAATAACATAAAATTACCCTAACATGTCTCATAATACTATTGGTTTACACATGTCCGACCATGATCATCCTTGGATCAATTTTGGGACCCCAAGGAGCCACTTGGGAGTGATAATGACACTTTATATTAATTAATTTAAAGTAAAAACAAAAATGAAATAAACATCTACCTTTTAGTAAATAAATTTTTACATAGGGTTATATAAGTTATATATTCTAATATAAATATTAATTTAAAATCTAAAAATATTTCCTACATCAAGATATTTTTTTATAATTTTTAGACATCAAATAAATAAAATTATTTATGACACAATAATGATGCAGTATTTACCTCATTAATGAATGATTAAATCAATTCTTATTGAATGATTTTATTTTGAGCATGAGTTATCTTATCTTTGACATTAATGAGTTTTGGACCTTTAGAAACTGAAAATCATTATATAATAAAATAATATTTTTAAACATTCCTAAAGAGCCCCTCCTCCCCCATATAATTTTTTTTTCAATTTTAACTCATTTATCACGCTTCTCAAGCCACTTGTCTTGTCCCAACTCTGCCCAATTAAGATCTATACATCCCTCTCCTCCTCTTAGAATCCTTCATCTAGGAAAAATGCAATTCAAGTAAACCCTTTGGTTCAAACCAAAGAGAGATACACGATTTAAAGGTTACATCTTCTCTTAAGTTCTTTTGTTTTATTTTACTTCTCCAACCACATAAACTCTTTTATTCATTTATTTTATAACAAAACCAATATCCTCCATATAATATGTTGTTTTTAAGAGAAGTATTAGAACTACCCTTACACACACCTCCATCTAATGGGTAAAGAACATACTATTTCTGTGGACGGCAAACTAATGCCTCACGAAACGATGATTGTTCAATATTCTAATACCACCTCTTATGGTGGACATTAAGATGGAACTATATTTATATGTGATATATATTAAATTTATAATGTTTCTATACTTATGTATTTTTCATTTATAGAATACCTTTATGGTTTCCATAGTGGGTAAATATGATAATTTTATTTGAGAAAGTGCGGACTACCGCTCCCTCAAAGTGATATGACTCCTTCATGCCATACGTGGAACGTATAACGGTTGGAGTTAATGAAATTATATATGATATTATACTACAATTATAATATACCTATGTATCATTTTGTTTTCATTCCATTAAATATTAAATAGAAATGAAAGTAGCGTTCATGTGTATGTACGGCTTACCATCTCCATGAACGGTGCATTTCATTTTTATCTCCAAATGTTATGTAATATTATAAATACATATATATAATGAATATATATTATATATATGATATCTAAATCATGAATATCATTTTATAGATAATGTAATTTCTACCACATGGACAATTTATAATTATAATAAGTTCATTTTTAACTCAAGTTCTGAACATTGACAAAATGTCCGATATGAAATCAAATAATTAACTAATTCTTATAGAATGGTAATAATTGATATAAAAGTACTAATAAAATTGAAAAAGGTTCTTAAGAAAGTATAAATTAACTTTAGTTTATTGTTCAATAGATTAAAGAACAATCGAGTCAATTCGGACATGAGGTAAGGGACTTCATCTCAATCTCCTTTTATTGAGTCATATTTTGTTTTCTACATGAATTTATTTTATACTCTGTATAAACACCTTTGAATTTTCATTTCATTCAAAGGGAAACTTTTTCTACGAAGTATTTTACTAAATGAAAAAAAAAGAATGTTACTTTTTAACGTAAGCGGTGACAATGACCTTTCCGCCACCGCGAGTATTATTTGATCTTTGGCTTACTTAACAAGACATAATATTTTTAAAAGAAAAATAAATACCATATACTCTTTTAAGTATTTTGGTATTGAAAATGGTTTTGATAATGGATTTTTTATGTCAATATATTTAAATGATATATTGTGATTAAAATGTGGAAATGTTATCTTTCCTTTATGTTTGTTTTATATGTTCTGAATATGTTATGGTTCTTGGGAATTGTTACGTATACGGGTGGTTCTAGGATAAACCTATGGTGGGTGAGCCTGAGATAGCTCTACAATGCATTGGGTAACGTGACATAGGTAAATGTGAATGTTTCTCCTAAGAGATTTAGGTAATATACTGTGATGGGTATTCCAAATGTAACTCCCTACATAGATGTGAAAGCTACAACGTAATTATGTTATGGATGCCACAAGTTACCTTTATTATTTATGATTTCTATGTTTTATTCATAAATCTTATGATTTCATGAGGTATGAGATTATTCTTGGTATGTATTTATGGACTAATTTTATGTTTCTTTATCTTATAGCCCTTACTGAGCTTTTTATGCTCATCCCAATTTTTTGAAATTTTTTTCACCAGACTTAAAGATGAATAGGGTCAAGGATGGGATCATGGGAAAGTCATGCTATCTAAAACATGGAACTAGACATGAATCTTTTTTTCAAGAGTTTTTATTTTATGAAAAAATGGAAACTGAGTAGAATTGAATACTTTGTAATTTTTGAGATGTAATGTAATAATTATGGCCTAATTCTCCATAACACTTAACCTAAAAATATCCTTAATGTGAATTATTCATTTAATTCAAGATTATGTAATTTTTTAAGGTCGGGTCCTTATACACGAGGTGAGGTGATCATGAAACTTATGTATCACAGTGTCTCATGGGTTTCTCAGGGTGCGTGTCTCATGTCTTTCAGTGATCGCAAACACTACTCACCTCCTCCCTCTTTTCCCCTTTCTTTTATTTGACAAGTGTTTAAAGGTAAACGAGTTTTCTCAGGTAATATCCGTTATTTTTACTCAATTTTATGGTGGTTTCTCAAGTGAATATTGTGTATTATATGATAGTGCACAATTATTGTGGCTAAAACAATGCATTTATCCTTAGAGCGCCGCAGAGTTATCTGGCGGTTCCCATGTGACGCAGTTGAAGGGGCTCTGTGAGATGCATAGGACAAGTTAGGGTGCATTGCGTGTCTTCAGGGGAACACTTCATATCCTCCAGCAACCACATACCCCTCTCACCTCCTCCTCTTTATCTAATTATTTCTTTATAGTGAAGGCTCAGAGGTCTCACAAGATGACTTGAACATCATTTAGGGATTTTATTCTTCCCAATGATGATTTGGTGTGTGATATTTTTGACTATTGGGGATCTCTTCCTTGGGATGTAGCTTACCTTAATTTTCAGGGGATTTCAGATGTTTTTTCAGGTACTTTCCAATGAAAAACTTCATAGCCTCAGGGAGCGCTCATCCAACCTCCACCGTTTGGTCTTTGGCGAGTAAGGGTGCTTGTTGAAGAGGGTTTCACAGGGATTTCCATGGGCTAAGCACCATGTATGGAAAATTCACATGACCTTGATGTGGTCATGTGATTGTGATCCTTTTAGGGGTTCCACAAGTATTCAACCATCATCTTCTCCCTTACTTTCATGGGAAGGATAATACCCATGTTTAGGTATTTCTTCCTTTGTGATTTTTTTGCTGGTGCTCATTTTCCAGGCATAAAAAATTCCCCCTAGAAGCAATGTATGAGGGGACAACGACATGGTCCAGAGGACAACTAGATGCCTGTTAGATTCCTTGGTGGTGTCATGAACCGGTGCTTTTTTGTGATTTTCAGTTCATCGGGTGGCCTTTGGTATTTCGCAAGATGCCTATATATAGGTGGAGGACATTTCATTCCACCAGCCACCTTATTCTCAAGAGTGCACTTGCTAATACCTTGTTGTAAGCCTTCGCTATGAACCCTGATCACAAGCCCTGTCCATGACTCCCCATCACAAGTCCTGACCACAAGACCTGATCTTGTGCAAGACTACTTCCTGCTCAGACACTCATCCATCTCATCTGCGGACTAAACTTCAGTAATTTCTCAGACATAGGTGGTTATCATGAGGACTCTGGGTTTTCCAGCTTGACCTCTCGATCCGTTCACATGAACATGTCCAGGTCATGTTATTGTTAGCCATCAAGGAGGTCATGTGATTCACTTGGGTCCTCACAGGGGTTGTGCGGCCTATGAGTCCTCTAGAGGCCATGTGGTTTGTGAGCTCCTCAATGTGGTTCGTGAAACCTTGGATAAGTCATGAGATGCACATGATGTCATTGGGAAATTTTCATGCCATTACTTCTATCAAGACTTTATATTATTTCGTCTGACATGTGCCACTTACTTAATTTTCATATGTCTTCTAGATCCCATTAATCAGCACACAAGACTTCAAAGAGGGAGGCGAGATTAGCGATTGCCCACCGTGAAGCTATGGTGGCGAGTGTGGATCCCACCTATCATCGTTCGGCTGGGTCATATCACCAGGGCTTACAAAATCTTATAGGATCAAAATTTTTGAGCTACCCCATTTAAAACTATCTTCCACTCTATGGGTTTGGTCTTACCGATGACGTCTCTATCCCTTCGCCGAAGTCACTATTTATAACTCCCTCCTAGATCTGAAGGGCTTAGAAGAGATTGTGTGCTAATATTTCTCCTAAGGGACATTTTATCTAGAATGGAGACCATGAGGATGGTTATCTGTTGAAGTTCATGCTGGCAGACTTTGACAGGAATGATCGTATATCTAATCAGGACATCCACACGTATCATTCAATAATACAACATTTATTCGTTGATCGAACGTATGGGTGGACTTTATGAACCAAGTTATTGGTATTCATATTATGTCACTCATCTTTTTTATTTTATCTATGAAGTGGATGAAATTTCATCATTTTGATACTTCATGAATTGCCAACGATATCCATCCTTTGCTTTGTAGTGAATGAGCATGGATTCTAGGCATGCAGGGAGATCATCAGAGCAGGATATATGTCCTGAATGATGGGTGATTTTCATATCTGTGGATATAATCTTGAGTGTGATAGGTCTGTATAACAATCCTCACGACAACTTTCACATTCTTTAGTTTTGGGTCTTTTAGCACAGACCATTTGTTGCTTTAGTTTAAGGTATTTTATCTCAGACCATCTGTCACATGATTTAGTTTAGGGTCTTTTAGATCTGACCATATATTTCTTTATTTTAGGGTCTTTTAGCTTAGACCATATGTTGCTTTATTTTAGGGACTTTTATTTTGGACCATTTGTTTCTTTAGTTTAGGGTCTTTTAGCTCGTACCATTCTTTGCTTTAGTTTAGGGTCTTTTAGCTTGAACCATCTATTGGATATGGAGCCAACATGGCCAAAATGACTCAAAATATTATGGGATTCTGAATTCCACTATGATACTAATAGGTCTCACAAAGATAGGAGTTCCAAGGGCTATGTAAGGTTTGTGGGGTGAACATGATTGAGGGAAAAATATTAGGGAAGATAGGCCCACCTGGATAGTTGGAATGTGGGTGGCTTAAATCAAATATGAGAAGCTTTATCTAAATGATATGGAACACGGTAGACATTATGGGTATTTACCTTGACACTATGGGGGTTTTAGGTTCCTCCACGGTGTCATTTAGGCTCACAAGGATTAGTAGGCCCTTTAATTAGGCCAAGATATCCCCTATCGGTGGGTCTGATCCCTTCTACATTGGTAGCATGGTCAGGTGGAGAGATTTATTTTCATTTCCAAGGGATATGAGATATCTATGAAGGGTCAAACATCAAGATGATAAAGTTGGGTACGAAGGTAAGTCTATCTAGGAAGGGTTTTGGCACCAAAGGGCAACTTAGTTCTTAATTGAATATCCTGAGACCTACGTCTTGTTGTTTCAAATCACGAGGTGTGGGCCAAAAAAAGGTTCAATAATGAAGGGTCACATTCTAACTTTGAGAATGGATACAACATATGGTGATGCAATGTTGAGGATATCAGATCCGCTTGGATAGTTTGATATGGAGATTGTAAATCATAGTACAAAGTGCTCAAGTCATGAGGAAAGTATGGGACAATCATTCTGGGGTAACCTATAACACAATGGGGGTGTTGGGTTCTACCTTGGTAACGTCAGGATCACAAGAATCATAAATCCCTTTATGTCGGGCCAAGATGTCTCTGGTTGGTGGGTCTGAGACCTTGCATTAAT
Organism: Viscum album; assembly: GCA_963277665.1. Classification (NCBI taxonomy): domain Eukaryota; kingdom Viridiplantae; phylum Streptophyta; class Magnoliopsida; order Santalales; family Viscaceae; genus Viscum; species Viscum album. Next base: position 1,473,481,368 of record OY728123.1, read on the forward strand.
AGCATGGACAAGCATAGAGATCTCTTTTCCTCTTCAATGGAAATGAAATATTTGTGATGACTTGAGACACTTTAGATCATGATGTGGGGTGTATGGAAAATTTAAGATCCAAGAAGGGTTTGAGCAACCTAAAAGTTTCGTCACCACCTATAGAACGTATTCTCACAGTGAGGAGATGTGACGAATCATTACTCTTATTTTTTCTTGGACCAGTGGCTCCAATGAGCATAACTTGGATTTTATTAAGGCTACATAGTAGAACCTATGATCTTTATTCCTCATTCACTTGTGCCCTAATTTTTTCCTAAACTCTGGTGATGACAAGTTTAGCGAGGGATTAATCGAATTTTGCTCAGATCACCCTTTATGGGTTTTCAACCTAATGAGTTTTGTGTCACTTTTGTTAGTAGTTTAAGGTCTTGTGGTTTGGACCATTATGTGTTATAGTTTAAGGTCGTATAGCTTTGACCAAAGTGTGATCAGTTTAAGGTCATGCCACTTGGACCTAGTATGGGGGATGATACACAATAGGCTTATTAGGTTACCCAAGGTCAAGAGTACTCCAACATCCTTCTGAGTGGGTGGTGGATATGTTGTAAATCATGGATCAAGGTTCTCAGGTCATGATTTATGATATGGGATATTCATACAGAGAGTAGTTCAGAAACACTGGAGTGTTGAGTGCTGCCATGATGATTCTAGGGATCATGAGAATTGGAATGTCCATCTTAAGAGTGACGTATCTGGTTGACGAACATAGGCACATATGCAGGAGTCACGGTCATGAATTCATAGTCAATCCAAGGGTCCTTGCAGATGGATAAATTTTCCAAGGGCCATAGAAGGTTGACGGTTGCTTGAGACACTCAATACGTGAATTTTGGGTCATGGGTTGAGGTGCTTAAAAAGATTATGAAGGAACTCTGTTCTCTGGTTGGCCTTGGTAAGGCTCTTGTGGTCCTTTGATAAGGAAGGGTTATGGAAGATGACCTGAACAGTTTATCATCATGTAGAGTGATGTTCTTCTATGCTATTTAACATCTTACAGTGAGAACTTATGCATTTTAATGTCATGAATTAAGGATGAGGGTGGACCTATGTGAACAAATATGAATGTATGAGGTCCGTGAAGTATTGGGATTGAACTCCGGGGGTTTCCTATGTCACCCCAGCTGGTTGGGAATCAAAGTCCATGTAGTTCTAGGAGAACTATGTAGTTTAACAACATGTGGTGAGGATGTAATATGTGGTTTAGTTTATTGTCATATGGTTAGGACACCAGAGGGATAATGTCCTATAGGGGGGGTGCACATGGGTTGGTAGAATATACCTGACATAAATGAGGAAAAAATAGGTCCACACCAAACCATGTGAATTTACAAAGAGGAAATAGTCCAAGAGGCCAAAAAAGGATATGGAATAATTTTTGGTGCTCGGGGCTGGACCTGAAGTCGAAATGTCTGGGAATTCCTACATATCTTGTGAGGGGAAGAATCAAGACACACATAGTTATTAATATTTCATGCATTTTAACATCATGTAGGGAGGAAAAAGGTAGAACCAATGTGAATGAGGGCCAAAGAGACCCACTCCATGACATGAATCCCTAAAGGGGCTTAGGCCAAGAGTCTGAAAAGAAGGTTGGTTTTGAGGTACCAGGGGTTAGACCCAAAGACTAAATGACCGAGCATTCCTACATATACCATAAGGATGGGAATCAATCTATATGTAGTTCTAGAGAGTTCCATGCAATTTAACATCATGAGGTAAGAAAGAAGGGTGCCAATGCATTTAATTGTCATGTGGTTAGGACAATAAAGGGGGGATAGTGTCCCAAACGGGATGCGTGCGGTATGGTAAAACAAACCTGACGTGAATTGGGACCAAAGTAGTCCACACCACACCACACACTCCTAGGAGGGGACTTCGACCAAGGGGCCATGAAAGGTCAAAGGGGCCTAGTTCTAGACCCGAGGCACAATTCCTGGGTGTTCCTACATATCCCATGAATATGAGAATCAATCCACACATAGTTATTAATATTCCATGCATTTTAATGTCATACCAAGAAGAAGAAGGTCACCTGACATGAATGAAATATAATCCTATGGATGGGCTCAGAATAAAGGGTTTGGGAATCACTACATATCTCATTGAGAATGAGAATAAATCCTCACATAGTTATTGAAATGATGGTGTAGTAGGAGACCAACACCAACGATGGTGTTCCTCTTAGACGAGGTCCATAGGATCATACCGTTTCATGTTGTGTAGGGGACATCAAATATGTTGTTTAATGCCATTAAGTGAGGACTCATGACATCCCCTTTATCTCCCTATATTTAGGATGATAACGGGTTCATCCCAAGCCTTCACACATTGTTTTGTGTGGGGAAACCCTTTTTGGAATTCCTAAGCTCACGTGAGCTATGCTCGATGCGAGAAACAAGGAATGAAAAGGACCCCTCCCACTATCTTGAGGAATGGAGGATAGGATGGGAGTATTTTATGTCATGTTGTGGATTGTCAAAGATATAGGATCAAGAAGTCCCTACATATCTCCTTGAGAATGACAATCAAGATTTACGTAGTTCTAGGGAGACAGTGCAGTTTAACATCATGCGGTGAGGACTTATCTGCACAGTTTATTGTCATGTGTGAGACATTCCATATAGTTTAAAGACATGTGGAAAGGATGAGTATGAGACTTAAACCCATGTTTATTCCCTATTGATGGTAATTATAAAAAGTATTTCTTGAGAAATCTCGCATTGGTGGGTGGTGTGACATGATCCTCATCCCTGATGACCAGCGAATATGATCCCATTATGAGAGACATTATGTATGTCCTAGGGTTCCTCCCAATTGGGATAAAACTTCAAGGGCTTCTTCCCCAGTATCATTGGGGTTCTGAGATCTAGAACCAATTCTCATTTGAGGAATTAATGGAGGAAAACCTTTTTATTGAAGTACCATGCTATCTGGTTCTAGTGGACTTCCAGGTTGTGCAGTGTGTGAAAACTATTATCATCTAGTCACTCCAACTCATCCATCTATTTTTTGGATTGTTCATCATCTGAGAGTTTCCCGCAAATGACTATTCTGAGCGAGGGTAGCTGGACCTCTATGGATAGAAATTATTAGGTCCTGTACACAAATGAATATAACATTGCTTATATAGTAGTACATGTGGGGGTGCGATAAGCCCTAAAGTATAGAAGAGTTTGTATAGCCAGGGATTCTTATCCTTATTCACCATCTTCTAGATTATATTCAATAGAGTCTTATTAAAGGCCTCTATATATCCATTTTTTGCTGCATGATATCACGATGAGTGATTGGATTTGATGTTATGATCCTGATATAACTTCTTCAACTCTATAGAATAGAAGTTGGTGATGTTGTTTGTCAATATCATGTGAGGGAATCCAAACCTGGTGATGATGTGGTACTTTAAAAAGTTGATGATATTATTCATCCCAAATTCCTTGATGGGTATTGCCTTAACCAATTTGGAGAATAATTCAGTAGAAGTAAGGATATACTTGAACTGGTTGGATGTGCCTGGGGGATATGGCCCTACAACATCCATCCCCGAGATAGTGAATGACCAAAAGTATTTATCTATGTGTAGTAATTCCAAGGGATAATAGATGAAGTTTTTATGAATCTAGAACACATGAAATTTTATGGTGAATTCCATAGAGTCTTGTATCATGGTTTTCTAGTAATATCCCAACCTTCTGATCTGGTATGAAATCCTAGTTCTAGATTGGTGGGCGTCGTAGGAGCCTTTATAGACTTCTTCCATGATTGTGATAATTTATCCTTCTACAATGAATTTGAATATAATTCCATCAAATCCATACTTGTATAGGATTTTATGATCATTTGGACCATCCTACAAGGTGAAGTTTTCTGCTCAGCGTTAGGTATGTTCCTTTATAGCTTGATCCGTTGGGAGAGTCCCATCTCAAAGATAGTCGATTATGGGCTTCATGCATCTAGAGGTGGTCTCTGGTTCGTCACACTATGGGGAGGTACTGATATGATTGATTTATTTCATATCCCACACAACAATCGATGAGACCATTCTTCAATGTGTTAGGAAGAAGGTTTCTTCCTCATAATCGGGGTCTTCCAAGATAGTTGTTGAATTAGCCAGTGCATCGGCACAAGCATTCTGTGATTGAGGGATATAATGCAATGTGGGCCAAAGGGGAACTCGACCATTAGTACTCTAACATAGCCATTGATAGGGTCTGGTTATTCCTTTTTGATGACATATTCTCTGTTGATCTTATTTATCACCATCTTTGAATCCCCATTAATGTTCAGTTAGGCTATGTGTAACTGTAACATTGGTTCCAACCCAGCGATGAGGGCTTGGTAATCAAACACATTTTTTGTGCATCCTTTGGATAGTGAGAAAGAATAGGATAAAAATAATTTATCTGGGGAGACAAATATGACCCCTAGTCCAACCCAGTAGAGTTTCAGGTTCTCCATTCTTATGTCGATAGGAATCCAAGAGGTTCTATCAGAATACATCTCCCGTGTATGGGGAGTGTTGTGGGAATAGAAAACCTCTTCAATAGGGAGTTTGGTGTCCTTCATTTCATTTTATGGAGCAGGATATGTTGTGAGGAAGTCAGCTAGGGCTTTCCCTTTAACTGACTTTTGGGATACAAACCAGATTTTGTATTACTGCAAGATGACTACCCACTGAGCCAAACACCTGGTCAATATAGGGTGGGAAATATATACTTGAGAAGTTCAATACGAGAGGCCAGGTGGACCTCATGGTGCTGCAAGTAATTCCTTATCATTTTCACAGTGAAGATGAGTACAAGATAGTTCTTTTCGACATTAGAATATCTGTTCTTGGTACCCAACATAGTCCGGATGAGGTAGTAGATACGATTCTTGCTCCTTGTATCATTATTTTGAGTGAGGAGGGTGCCTAATGAGAATTCTATGGTAGCCACATATAAGATGAGTGGCCTCCCATCCACCGAAGGAATCAGAACCGGTGGGTGAAAAAGATACTGCTTGATATTCTCGAAGGATTTTTGGAAATCATCATCTCATTGGTAGGGGACTCCCTTATTCATTGGACTTGTTAAGGGAAGGTATTTTCCACCCATGTTGGGTATGAATTTATGAATGTAGGTGAGGTGCTCTTGGAGACCCCTAATATATTTGAGGTTCTTGGGGGGAGACATTTCTAAGATAGAACTAGTCTTCTATGGGTCAACCTCAATGCCACAGTGGCATAGCACAAATCCAAATAACTTTCCTGATGTTACCCCAAAAGATAACTTCAGCAAATTCATCTTCAGACTTTGCTATCACAACTTGTCGATGATTTCTTGGATATCCTTGAATTGATCACATCGTTTTCAAGATTTTATGACCTGGTCTTCAACATAACACTCAGCTATCTTCCCCAAGAATGGATTAAATATACGATGCATGGTGTAATGATATGTGGTGTCATCGTTCTTTAATTAGAAGGGCATGAACTAGTAGCAGAAGATCCCCTGGGGCACCCTGAAATCAGTTTCCTCTTCATTATCGAGGGACATTTTGATCTGATTATACCTTGAGTACCCATCCATGATGGAAAGGGATTAGAAGCTAGAAATTTCATTGATCAAGAGTTTTGTGATTTGCAATGAAAAATCATCCTTCATTCAATGTAGATTAAGGTATCTGAAATCAATTAAGACCCTGATCTTCCCATTATTTTTCTTGATAAGGATGATGTTGGAAATCGATTTGGGGTATTTCACCTCTCAGATGATGTTGGATTTGATCAACTTGTCAAACTCTACCTATATATTTGTGTCATGGGAGGGGCACATTATTCTATCTATCTTATTGAAGCCTCGATGATCTTTAGGTAGTCTGAGATGGTGCATAGCTAAATCTGGATTCAATATGATCATTTCTGTATAGTTCTAGGAAATCAAATATTAGTGCTACTTCAGGAATCCTATGTATATCTCCTTCTCCTTAAGAGGCATGTCAGTGCTAATCAAAGTAGGTTTTTTATATTCTTATGTCCCCAGGTTTATCTATCAGATCTCATCTATGGTGGTGGAAACACCTTCCTTGAATGGTGGAGGGGTGTTTCCAAGATCATCCTCATCCTCTTCTATTTCCAAATCCATGGGGAAAACTCTAGGTGGGGATGGTAATTTGGGGGACTCTTCATCACTATTAGGTTGAGGGATATTATTAGGAGAAATGTCATTGTCTCTCATCATCTGGGTTGTGGTAGAGAGATGATGAGGGTGACTGTTGCTGAGGATATGATAGGGTTGGACCTCTAGGAATGGGCCCACTATTTCAACCGTGTTTATAGGGATCACATAATTCCCTTCAAGCTTGCTCCAAGGATTTATAGGGGTGGTCCCCAAGACATTGGGGGTGACAACTTTTATAACATCATCCACTATTGGTTATTTTCCTCCCTTCTTTTAGAAGTATGCTTCATCAAATACAGCTCCAAAAGTTTTGAATGGGGCATTGTCTCCATGGAGTATTCCAACCTTTCCATTTATGTGGTACTGCAAACATTGGTGTATTTTTTATGGGACTGTCGAGTGGCTATGGATCCAGGGCCTTCTGAGCAAGATGGTGTATGCAGTGTCTTGTTGGATAACCATGAAATCTGCATTAGATGTGTGCTCCCCAAATTGGGTCTCTAGCTTAATCTTTTTGAGGGGCCTTTCCCCATGCTTATCATACTCTTGAATGGTCATATTTATAGAATATAGGTCCCCTTCATTATACCCTAAATGTCGGAGGGTCTGAGCTAGGATGAGATTGATCCAGAATCCATTATCTATAAACGCCCTTTGGACGCTGACATTATTGATCCTTCCTGAGACATATAAGGATATGATGTGTCCCTAGATGGCCTCTTCCTAATCTAATGAAATGGTGATCTGACATCCTAAGGAAAAGGTTTCTGATCAATAGACCTCAACTACAATGAATTCTATTTCAAATTCCCATAGTATTTAGAGGGATTCAAAAAGTTACTCCTTGAGTTATTTGAAAATATTAAGTTAATTATGGATTGAGATCTTGGATAGGACCATGACTAGCCATTTTAGAACATCATACTTCTGCGTCGGAGGTCACCACTTACCGGTATGGGGCTTCTCCTAGGCATGTAGCTGAGTAGATGAAGTAGCTGAGGTCAATGGAATTGGGGCCTATGTGAAGTTAGAGGGAATATCCTCTACCAGTGTCATAGGTTTCTATGCTATTTCCATTGTCTTGGATTGATCAAGAAGAACCCCTACTAAATGGTCATGAAAGAAAATCAGGTGCAGGTAGTTATTGGAGGGCTCTGAGGCACCTCCCTACCTCCTTCGATCCTACTGGAGCACTTTCCTATGAGTCTTGGATGCATATGAGTCCTTTGTGGGGATATGAAGAGGATACTGACTCCGTCCATATCTGTGTTGTCCCCGGTATCCTCAGCTTTGGCACATGCGACACCCATTCCCCTATTATATATGAGAAAACCATATTCGGGGGGTGTACTCATCATCAGATAAAGGGTTCGTGAAGTGTATCATGTTTACATAACTGAATATGAGTTCTTCACTTGATGAGGATTCTATTTTGAGGGGTGGTTCCCATGCTGTAGATGTTACAGGGAAGAAATTTGAGAGATTTAGAGCCTTCTTTGGAGAAGAATACGACTCTTCCTTTTATATTTCTTCCTTCTTCTGGTGGACATTCCCACCCATGGGAGGTACATCATACTTCTCCTTTTGGGATGGTGGAGATTTTGTGAGTTTTCAAAACTATTCCTTGAGGGTGCCATGGGATCAATCAACTATTTTACGAGTCATCCAGTTTTCAAACTTTTGTGTTTGAATGGTATGAACTTTTTTCCATCCTTCATCTTCCACTGATCAAGAAATAGTTATGCAAGACACTTGTTCTATAGAATCATCTAATGTCATATATCCAGAGTCGATCATACCTGAGGTACATCCTTAAAGGCATAACATTTTTGGATATTATTACCCATCATTCTGTGGAAAGGGAAGTAATTGGGAAGGTCAGTGAGATTGACTTCATCAGGCTTCCTAGGTTGTGGAAGCATGGGAAGGTTGTTGTACATGGATTCAGAGAAGTATATTGAGATTTTCTCATTTCGGAAGGATTATGTGTTATTCATCCTCTCCTAGAATCCCAAGTGGCCCTAGTTTCTTTATGAATCCGGTTGAGGGTGATTATATGGTTTTCACGAGTCAGTAGGGGGTGATGGGTGGTTTGGAGCTTTCCTGGGTTCTTGGACCATTGTGGGATTAAGGGTGAAATATGTAGCTTCTGATTTTCCTAACTTTTTTCCCTTGTGTTGTGGGCATGAGCTGAGACTTGGATTAGGTTCGCTGGATAACTTCTTCAATATGTTGTTCTATTTCAGTGAATTCTAAAAATCTTCCTAGATATTTCATGGGGATTATGGGTGTTTGCAGATCATCCCTAAGTTTTTTAGCACAAAGTTCTAGCAGTTGTTCCTATGAGAGAGGGGTGCTGAGCAAATAGGTTAGACCCTTCCACCTTGCTATGAAGTAAGACACCTTATCATTCTCATGCATATTATAGTTTATTAGGTCAAATATCATCATCTTTCTCAATATTGAACTTAATTGGTAAAGTAACTAATGATGAAGGTCTTCCCATCCTGTGATAGACCTCACGGGTAGATTTTTTTACCAGACAAAGGTTGTCCCTATGAATGTCTGTAAGAAACGCCTTAGTTTGGTTGCATCCTATTGATCTCGAGGTCCCATTATCAGACCACATTGAGATTCAAAGTGTGTAAGATATTTCTCAGGATCCCCTACACCATTGAAGGTAGAGAAGGTAGGATTTATGAAATTGGAAGGAGGTGGGGTATCATCTACACATTCAGGGTATGGATTCTTCTCAAGTTGAACTGGCACATGTATTCTTTCCATGGCTTCAATCTGAGTAGTCAAGGATTCAATGGAAGTGAGCAGATTCGGGGGCACTACCACTTGAGTCACTTCCCATCTGTAAGGAGAAGGTGGGGCCAATGAGGTGGTCCCACTTTCATCTCTCGCTAATCATATAACTATCCTATGACTAAGGAGTTACCCTGGAAAGGGAGAGGCTACCACAAAAGCAAAAGGAATTCCTGATCTTTTCTGACTTCCTCATTTATATGGATGGGTTTTCTAGAACCGGATCCAATCTGATATCCAGATGACACTCTGGCTAATAGATCATCCATAGGGTGGGGGGGGGTGATATCTGCCTCTGGCTAGAGTCGATACCCAGTAAGAATATTTCCCCTGGGTAGCTTCTCATTGAGTTTTAAAAGAGGTTGTATCTCACTCTCATATTGTGAAAATTTCTCTTCCGAAGATGGAAACCTAGACACGATCAATTATTTCCCTTTATCATTAGATATTTTCGGCTGAGTAGGTGGCAACTCATTATTCGGTGGTTCTAAATTATGGATCCTTCATTGATACTGGGTGTGCGCACCCTCATTTGGTGTGTCCAAATCACCCTCCTCTTAGGATATGTCTTCCCTATTGTGATCCCATGCATTTGGATCTTGATCAATTTATACCACTTTAATAGTGATAATGTTTACAACCTCATATCAAGAAATGGTGGTTCTTCCGTTTCTTACCTCATGGCAAGCCATATCTACAATGCTTTAATTAGGCTTGGTACTCGAACCATTGGCCTTATTGGGCTGTTTTGGCTTGCGACCCCAGTGGGGACAAATTGCTTTCACCGTACACTCCTCTCCTCTTAGTTTATGAATGGTGACCTTGAGGGAATTTTCAGTTGGGGTTGCTAAATGAGTGTTGATCAATAAAGGTTTGTCTTGTGATGAGAGGAATTGGTGGGACACCAACTGTTGGTATTTTCCTCCCAACCTAGAGAATATTGAATCCTTCTATGGTGGTGTTGATGATAAAAATTCCCCCAAACCTGTGGGAAGGGGTTGATCTAGAATCACCTTTGATGAATCCTAGGTCCTTTCATGGGAAGATGAATTTGGAGATAGATATTGAGATGTAAATTCCCCCGGCCCTGTGGGTTGGGGTTTTCTTGTGACTACTTTAAACAAGTCATGAATTTTCTTAGGGATTGATGACCTAAGAGGTGGAGGCAGTGGAAAATTTTCTCCTGTCCTAAGGGGCCAATTCCACTCCTAGACAGCTACCATAGTGGCTACTACTATGGTCTCCATGATGTGGTACAACTATGCTTTTGTGAGACATGGGAGCAATGGAAGCCCATGACAAGGATCGCTCCTTATGAGTAGTTGTATGAGTGATCGAATATTTGATCTCTTTGTCTGAAGAATACTCCTATTATCTTTAGGGGTTCAATTTGAAGTCTTTTTGGATATCCTCTCTCCCCGTCTATGATTTCTGGGCATTGTTGGAGTGGGGGAATTTTGTTGAAGCAACTAACTAGATCGAGAATTCCCCGGTCCTCTGACTTCATCAGAGGCTATAATAATACAGGATGTCATGTTCAAGGGGCTATGCTATTCTAGGGGAGCAGTGAAGTGTAATGCTCCAAATTTTGTCCATCCTAAAATTCATATTCTTGATGTGGATTTGGAGATCACCTGCAGAAGTCTCGTGATGCAATAGAGGCAAGCATGTTGAAAATTTGCACTATGCTTTTCTAGTTTTGGATCCTGTTCCATGGAGATAGTATCTAGGTTGAGTTGGCAATAAATTATCCTAATGGTCTAGAGGTGAAACTCGTATCTTGGATAAGGGAGATGTCGATACTTCATTCATTGATGAGTTTCCCACATATTCTAACGTAGATAAGGAATGCAATCCTTTTCAAGCTCACTGGGGATCTCATAACTGGAAGTAGTTAGGGGCCATAACATGGTGGGGAGGCTATTTCAGGATAACTCTATCCATATTTCAATTTCATTTTCTTCTTCATCAAACTTACATGCCTCCATCTAGCCATACCACAAAAGATGACTCTGATGGCCGCCTACTGATGGGATTGGAGTGCTATTGGATGATGATGGGGAACCATATAATTTTAATTTATGTTTTGAGCACCTATATATACAAACATGTTGGTGTTTGGTCCACCTATCTATACAAAGGTTTCTGGATAGAGGGAGGATTGCCTTACTAATGGGATATATCTCTGTGGGGAGGTTGACCATGGTGGATGTCATGAGTATTTTCCATGTGATACATCTCAACATTACCATGAAGAAGAATATCATGATAATGAATGTATCTTACTTCCACTTCTATAGACATGTTTATGGACCCTTGTGATGTTGAGAGTGTGTCTCGAGCAACATCAAGGACACTAGCATTGAGCAGCTTAGAAATATGAGTCATGTTCTATGTTGTGGTTGGAGTATGTCAGCTTGCCTTTGGTGGTTGTGCAGGGATATGGGCCTTCTATATGTTGGTTTCTGAAATTTTTATATTATCGCCTGATGCTATAGGGATATGATCCCACTACTGAGGAGCTATCGGAATATGTTGGTGTGCGGCCTCATTGTTTATAGGGATATGAGCATATCCTGAGGCGTGTTCCACTCTCACTTAGTTATCCTCATTTGGATAAAGAATATACTTCTGGTTCGAATATGAATTCCCCACCAAAATATGCCGATGGACCTCTAGAATGGGAGAAGGAATGTGAGCCTCCTCTTATATTGCCTTGGAATGATGCTGGCACAGTTGTTTATTGGCAGAACAAGGAATATGCGCCTTGATTTTGTGCCCTGATGGAGTATGCTAGGAAGGTTCACTGATAGGAATATGGTCCTATCCCAAGGCTTGTGCCACTCTCACCTGGTTAGCCACAACCAAAATAGGGATATGGTCCCAATCATGGGCCTTCAGATCATGCCTCAAGACTTCTTCGACATGCATGTGACCCTGTCCCGAGGCATGTGTCATTCTCACATAGTTGGCCCAAGTTGGAATAGGATTATGAGCCTAGTTTGATGCCTATCCCTTCATCAGGATATGCCGATAATCCTCCTGGGCAAGAGTAATAATGTGCACTTTCTCCAGTAAAACAACTTGATCAAAATGACCAAATTGTTGAGTTTTCCTGGATGTAGAGATAAGAGTATGTTCATGTCCCTTAATCTACAACAGTGCCAGAATATGCCAGTAGAGTTATTCAGTTGTTGCTAAAATGTATTGGAACTTTAGGTTAGTGTGTGCAGGAATATAACCATGCACATCCTCAGTCTCCATAACCTATTGACATATGTATTCTATTGAAGCGGGGATATGCACCCACTTTTTTCCTCCACGTTCCATTAGGATATTCCCATGGGCTTCATGTATGGGAGTAGGAGAATGAGCCTCCCCCATGTTCACTATAGGAATATTCCTACAAACTTGTTCAAGGTGAGCAGGGATATGAGAACACTAGCTAGTCCCTACCAGATTATTCTGGATGGAATTATCGATAGGAGTGGGGATATTCACCCTCTCTTGGGTATCCAACATCTTCTTCCATCGATGAGTCTTTCTCAGAAGAACCCATGCATGGGGGTCTAATATTGATATCTGTAAAAAATTTCCCTCAGTAGGCAGTTGATAGGTACCAGTATGATGATACTAGTGATGAAGGTTAGCAGGAACCCTCCTCAGTGGGGCCTGGGCCGCATGAGAGTCGGATTTTATAAAGAACCACACTTATTTCATACATAATCTTGAATTTATTCAAGAAAACACTTCCTTTTACATTGATAATCTTTTCAATTTTAGGGCTTTAGAGAATTAAGACAAAACATTCAGAACATTACACATTGTACATAGTTGATACCATAAAATCAATTTCCATTTTCCTCAGAATATAAAACATTAAAACTTAAAATAAGACTCCTTGACAATTATTCAACATTTAACATGTCTTAATTCCTTGTATTACTCATCCATTAAACTTTGAAAAATCATTTAAAAACTTGGGATGAGTACAAAAACTCAGTAAGGTATGAAAAAGAAGGAAAAATCACATTAGTCCATGAATACTCATGACGTATGAAAACATTTTCTAAAGACATGATTTCCACCCATAAATACTTACTTTGTGTAACATGAGATTTTTAAAATATTCACACAAACATAAATATAATCATAGAGGTATCTTGGGGCATTAAATACATAATCTTGTAACCATCTTGGCTACCTTAAAAATTTGTAACCCTCATGGCTACCATACTTTGTGTAACCATCGCAGTTACACGTGGAGTAACCATACGACCAACCTCCAACTCACTCATACCCAATGCATTGGAGGGAAATATAGGTCCCACCCTTCATCATAAACTGTGCCCAATAACCAAAACATAATCATACAACATAAATAATATCATAAAAACATTACTTTTGATTCTTGTAAAACAGAATTTTAAAAGAGGATTTTTAGAAGAAAAGTCCCTTATAAACATAATATACATGAAGTGAGACTTAATAGAGTGGATGGAATATGTATATCCCAATAAATTAATTTAAATGATGAAAAAATTATCTTTGAGGAGTAACCATATCAAAAATGGAGTGAAAGAGGGAGAACCCGAAAGAAGAAAAAATTGGGTTCGAGATTTCCCCTTACCTTGTACTCGAATGCCTCCTTCTCTTTAATGTCCTGTATAATGACATAATATTATTTAATTAGAAATTATAGATACTTTTATACATTAATAGGGTTCATTCTGGTTTCATTATTTCATATTATGTTCCTTTGGATGACTTATAGAGTTTAAAAACATTGATCGGGGATGTTCGTTTTCATGGTTTTCTTGAGCGGTCCACTTGTATTCTTAAATTCGTGTTTGGGTAGATCATGGGTAAACATCCAGAACTGATATTACATGTTATTAATGATATTAAAGAATCTTGAATGATTTTATAATGAGTTATATTAGATCCATGTGGACGAATCATTAGATAAGAATTAAATGAAGATTATTTGGGTTAATTTGAGCGGTTTTTGGATCACAACGAACTCGTTTTAACATTTCAATTAGTAATATGGCCATAGGTTATTTGCAGGACTTAAAATAGATCATAATACATATAAAATATTCGGGTTCAACCATAAAAATTGTTTCATGACCAAATCTAAAGGTCGAAATGGAAGAATATAGCATGTCGTTTTTGAAGGTGATAAATTAACACCTCATGAACAGCGTTCTCATTAATAAAATAAAAGGAAGAGGGAAAGGGTGTGGGGTGATATTAGAATCATAAAAATTATAGTATATGTATAATAATGGAGTTAAAAAACAATTTGGATTAATATAGGTGGGGAGAGATCAAGAAAGGAACTTGAACTTGGAAGGAAATTAAAGGAGAAGAGAGAGAGAAATTACCTCTAGAATCTTCCTCTTGAGATACTCATTAAGGAAGATAGGCTTGGTATTTTTATTAGACCATAAGCTTTTGGACGTGGGGGAGGTGCTAGGGAAGATGTTTGGGTAGAGTTTAGAGAAGGCTTGGAGCTTGAGAGGTGTGAGGAAAAGAGGGAGTGAAGGGTGGCTTTTATAGTGGAGGGGAGAGGGGTTTCCTTAATATAAAATTGATTAGTTTATTAATTTCACCTAAGACAAGGAATAATGAGTCTTGGATGACTAAGAATAGTAAATAAGACATGTGAGTTCGGGATTTGGGTGCTTACATCACTTGTGATGTCAGGAATAGTGGGTTTTAATTAAAATGTATTTATATGGTAAATTAATGTATTCTACTATTCACCAAAAATTCAAGTTTCTCAGAAAAATCCCAAAAATTTACCCCAACCATTTTTCGACGTGTAGAATCCAAAAATGAATTCCATTTTTCAAAAATAAGTTTCTAAATATTATTAATTTAATATTTAAATAAAATCATAATTTACTTTAAAAAACAGTTTTTAAGATTAAAACTGATTTTATAGTTCTTTCAAAAATTATGTAGGGTCTTATAAAATTATCTAAAACTTTTATACATTGATTCAATAATTTATGAATACATTACAGGAAAATAAATATTCTTTTAAATTAATTAATTAATTATAATTATTTATTTATGACTTATAAAATACCAAAAACGTTTACTAAGGTCAAATTGTCACTTTCTAAGATGTCTAAATTTTATTTTATTATTCATAGGTAATGTTCCTCTTATTTACTATTCATAAGGGTCATATTACTATTCATAAGAGTAGGTTACTATTCATAAGGGTAGGTTAATATTCACCAAAAAAACAAGTTTGTTTCATCAGACTCTAAATAACATACTAAACACAATTGTAGATGACAGTTTCTTGAAATTCAAAACATAGAAGAAATAAAATTTTGTTTAAAGGATACTTATAAATATATACCTTAAACAAAATTTCAAGAATTTTCAATTTATTTTTAGAAAACCTTTGGATGTTACATTATCCCAACCTTCTTGAAATTGCGTCCTCGCAATTTTATTTACTTATTAAATAGCTGAGGGTATTTTTCCCTCATAGAATTTTCAGACTCCCATGTTGCTTCTTCAACCATGTGGTTTCTCCACAAAACCTTTACCTGGTGGATTACCTTATTTCGCAATACCTGTTCTCTTCGATCAAGAATCTGAACCGGTTTTTCTTCATAAGAGAGGTTCTCTGCCAGTTGAACTACTTCCGGCCTCAAGACATGTGATGAATCTGGAACATAATTTCTCAACATCGAAACATGAAAAACATTGTGTACCTGAAATAAGCTCGGAGGAAAAACTACGTGGTATGAAAATGTTCCAACTTTATCCAAGATTTAAAAAGGACCGATGAACCGTGGACTTAGTTTCCCTTTCTTACCGAAACGCATCACACTTTTCCAAGGATAGAATTTAAGGAAAACATGGTCACCTACCTCGAAAGAGAAGTATTTCCTTCTGTTATCTGCATAACTTTTCTGCCTGCTCTGAGCTGTCCTCATGTGTTGCTGGATCATCCTCACTTTCTCAGCCACTTCTTCTACTAATTCTGGCCCCATCAACTTTCTTTCACCGACTTTATCCCAAAACGCAGGAGTCTAACACCGCTTTCCATACAAGGCCTCAAAAGGTGCCATCTGAATACTTGAATGGAAACTGTTATTATAAGAAAACTCAACTAATGAAATATGTTGATCCCAACTTCCCTGATAGTCCATTGAACAAGCTTGAAGCATATCCTCAAAAGTTTGAATCATTCGTTCTGACTGCCCATCTGATTGAGGATGAAAAGATGTACTGAAATTCAACTCTGTGCCCAAAGACTTCTGAAGTCCCTTCCAAAATTTAGAAGTGAACCTGGGATCTCGGTCAGACACAATGGAAAGAGGAACTCCATGTAACCTGACAATCTCCTTGAGGTACAATCGAGAAAGCTGATCTAATGTCATTGTATCTCGAATAGAAAGAAAATGAGTAGACTTTGTTAGCCGATCAACAATAACGCATATCACATTGTTACCTTGAGAAGTCTTTGGTAGTACTACCACAAAATCCATGGATATATTCTGCCATTTCCATTCTGGCACTGGAAAAGGCTGAAGCATCCCCTTCGGTAATTGATGCTCTGCTTTAACCTGCTGACATGTCAAAAATTTCATTGTAAAATCAGCAATATCTCTTATCATTCCATTACACCAATAATACTCTCAAAGGTATCTGTACATCTTAGTACTTCCAGGATGAACATAAAATGGAGAACTATGAGCTTCACACAACAATTCTTTCTTCAACTGGGAATCACAAGGCACACACAACCTTTTTCCAAATCTTAAAACACAATCTTTATCAAGATTAAATTCTGGAAACTTACCCATTTTAACCAATTCTACCTTTTTCTGTAGCTCACAGTCTTCCCTCTACGCTTTCATGATTCTGTCTGACAACGAAGACTACACTGAAACCTGAAGCAAAACAGATATATTCCCTGCACCAACAACTTCTAAGCCAAAATTCATCAAATCAATAATCAAGGGATCATGTTCCAAACGTAGCATGGTTAATGATGCATGATTTTTCCGACTTAAGTCATCCGCTACTTTGTTTTCTTTTCCAGGATGGTAATTGATCGTGCAATCATAATACTTTATCAGTTCTAGCCATCTGCTCTACCTCATGTTTAATTCCTTCTGAGTGAATATATACTTAAGACTTTTATGGTCAGTATATATTTGGCACTTGGTTCCGTATAGATGATGCCACCATATTTTCAAAGCAAAAACCACAGCTGCCAATTCCAAATCATGTGTGGGATAATTTAGCTCATGAGGTTTAAGTTGTCTCGAAGAATAGGCAATTACCTGATCATTCTGCATCAAAACACAACCAATTCCCTTCAAAGAAGCATCACTATAGATGACAAACTCACCATTCCGAGAAGGTAAGGCCAAAACTGGAGCATTCACCAATCTCTTCTTTAGTTCCTAAAAAAAACATCACATTCCTCTATCCAAACAAATTTAACCCCTTTCCGTGTTAACTTAGTTATTGGGCTAGATAACTGTGCAAAGTTCTTAACAAACCGTCGGTAATAACTTGCTAAGCCCAAAAAACTACGAATCTCTGTAACATTTGTGGGTCTTGGCCATTCATCAACTACTTTTGTTTTGGAAGGATCAACTGTTATTCCATCCTTATTTACAATGTGCCCAAGAAAAGAAATCTGTTGCAACCAAATTTCACACTTACTGAATTTTCCATATAGTTTCTTTTATTTTAATGTTTGTAAAACAACCCTTAGATGTTTTTCATGCTCCTATTTATTTTTAGAAAAAACCAGAATGTCATCAATAAATACAACCACAAACTTATCCAAGAACTCATGAAATACTCTATTCATAAGATTCATGAATACAGCAGGTGCATTAGTTAACCCAAATGGCCTAACAACAAATTCATAATGCCCATATCTAGTACGAAAGGCTGTTTTCAGGATGTCATCCTCCTTCACCTTCATCTGATGGTATCCGGATCTCAAGTTAATCTTGGAAAAGTACTGATCTCCCTGGAGATGATCAAAAAAGTCATCAATATGAGGCAAAGGATACTTGTTTTTAACAATGATGTTATTCAAAGCTCTATAATCAATGAAAAGTCTCATGGAACCATCTTTATTTTTAACAAACAAAACTGGGGCTCCCCATGGTGAAGTGCTAGGACGAATGTAGCCCTTGACAATCAAATACTGCAACTGATTTTTCAATTCAAGAAGTTCTATTGGAGCCATACGATATGGGGGTTTTGAAATTGGCTTAGGATTAGGAACTAAATCAATTGTGAATTCGACTTCTTGTTCAGGTATGACACTGGGTAACTCCTTAGGAAAAACATCAAGGTATTCATTTACCACTGCACATCATTAATTTGAATAGTTCCATTGTTTTCAACAATATGAGCAAGATAACTTTTACTTCCATTTTTCAGTAGTTTCTCGGATTCCTGATATGTTATCAATTTTATGGGTTCATTCTTGTATACAAACTAAAACTCTTTCTGAAAAACAACTTCTTTAGCTCTACAGTCAATCTTAGCATGATAATCAGAAAGCCAGTCTATCCCCAGAATAACATCAAACTCGACTAAGGGTAAAATAACAAGGTTTGCAGGTAAAGTCTTTCCACATACCACAATAGAAATATTATTATAATTTCTCTTTTCTATAAAATTTCCCCCCTGGTGTTTTAACAACAAGTTCAGGTCTCATTTGTTGAGATGATATTTCAAAACTACCATAAAATTTCTCAGAGATGAAGGAATGTGTAGACCCCGTATGAAACAAAACTTTAGAAAAATTTGAGTGAACAAAAAAAGTACCTGATACAACTTCATTGGATGGCCCAACACCTGCTGACATAGTCGCAAAGGATCTCACTACACCTTTCTGCTTGTAGTCTGGCTTCTTTGCATCATTTGGATCCCTCTTTGGACAGGCATTTGCATAGTGACCCATGTCACCACATTTAAAACACTTTACAGTTTGCTTATCAGGATTAGTCTTTGGATCATTTTCATTGTAATCTCGGGCCATATGTCCAAACTTACCACATTTAAAACACTTCCCAGT
This sequence comes from Viscum album, assembly GCA_963277665.1. Classification (NCBI taxonomy): domain Eukaryota; kingdom Viridiplantae; phylum Streptophyta; class Magnoliopsida; order Santalales; family Viscaceae; genus Viscum; species Viscum album. The sequence goes on from OY728123.1 coordinate 1,473,500,478, forward strand.
TTTGATAAGACATTCCCCAGGGTGCTTCTTTCCACACTCTTCACAAACTGAAAATTGAATTTTCTTACCATCAGATTTCTTTGGTTGATTCTTACCCATTTCTTGCCAACGAGACCTCTTCTTCTCTTTGTTTACAAAATGCATGTGATCGTCAGCAAATTCCATCTCTACCCTCTCAGCACATCGGACAAGTTTCTCACAACTTTTGAATTCACGGGAGGCCAACGCCCTTCTATACCTTGGCTTCAATCCTGAGTAAAAGCGGTTGATTTTGCTATCGAGATCTAGAATAAGATTTAGAGCATACATCGCCAGTCGGGTGGAGTTCTCTTCAAACAAAGCCACTGAATCTTCCACCTTTTGTTTCAATTCAAGGAATTGCTTCTCTATTCTAATTCTCACCACCTTAGGAAAATATTTTTCAAGAAAAAGACTTTTAAATTCATCCCACACTAAGGCATCAAAATCCTCTCTACCCCTGATATTCCTTACCATTGACCACCACCGATCAGCTTCCCCTTCAAAACGATAAATGGAAAGACTTGCCTTTTGATTGTCCTAACAACCCATAACATCAAATATCTTTTCAAGGGATTTAATCCATCCTTCTACTTCCACTGGGTCAGAAGATCCATTGAATACATGAGGATGTTTTCTCATAAAATGTTCCACCACTATCATGTTCCGTTGGGGTACCTCTATTGGTTCTCTTGCACGGATGCCACCACCATTTATAGCCTGCGTTAGCTGAGCCATTACTATCACAAACTGCTCGGTTCCAATCCCTACCATTCCAGGCTGTAGATCAGGAAGGATGTCATTATGTCGGTGCCACTCCTCTTCAGAATCCATGTTCCTTCTGCGGATAACCATTCTAAACAAACATTTCTTAGATGAAGCAACATGGTAATCATTAAATGCTATAACAAATTAAACATAGAGTGAAAATCATTTATGGTATTCTATTAGCATCACCCTAACCCCTAAATTTATCTAAACCATCCTCTGATACCAACTATAAATACCCACACTTATTTCATACATAATCTTGAATTTATTCAAGAAAACACTTCCTTTTACATTGAGGATCTTTTCAAGTTTATATCTTTAGAGAATTAAGACAAAACATTCATAACATTACACATTGTACATAGTGGATACCATAAAATCAGTTTCCATTTTCCTCAGAATATAAAACATTAAAACTTAAAAAAAGACTCCTTGACAATTATTCAACATTTAACATGTCTTCCTTCTTTGTATTACTCATCCATTAACCTGTGAAAAATAATTTAAAAACTTGGTATGAGCACAAAATCTCAGTAAGGTATGAAAAAGAAGGAAAAATCACATTAGTCCATGAATACTCATGACGTATGAAAACATTTTCAAAAGACATGATTTCCACCCATAAATACTTACTTTGTGTAACATGAGATTTATAAAAGATCCAAATTCACATAAATATAATCATATAGGTATCTTGGGGAATTACTTACATAATCTTATAACCATCTTGTCTACCTTAAAAATTTGTAACCCTCACGGCTACCATACTTTGTGTAACCATCGCAGTTACACGTGGAGTAACCATACGACCGACCTCCAACTTACTCATACCCAATGCATTGGAGGGAAATATAGGTCCCAACCTTCATCATAAACAATTCCCAATAACCAAAACATAATCATAAAACATAAATAATAGCATAAAAACATTGCTTTTGATTCTTGTAAAACAGAATTTTAAAAGAGGATTTTTAGAAGAAAAGTCCCTTATAAACATCATATACTTGAAGTGAGACTTAATAGAGTGGATGGAATATGTATATCCCAAAAAAGTAAAGTAAATTATGAAGAAATTATATTTTAGGAGTAACCATATCAAAAATGGAGTGAAAGAGGGAGAACCCGAAGGAAGAAAAAATTGGGTTCGAGATTTCCCCTTACCTTGTACTCGAATGCATCCTTCTCTTTAATGTCCTGTATAATGACATTATATTCATTAATTAGAAATTCCAGAACCTTTAATACATCAATAGGTTTCATTCTGGTTTCATTATTTCATATTATGTTCCTTTGGATGACTTATAGAGTTTAAAAACATTGACCGGGGATGTTCGTTTTCATGGTTTTCTTAAGCGGTCCACCTGTATTCTTAAATTGATGTTTGGGTAGATCATGGGTAAACATCCAGAACTGATATTACATGTTATTAATGATATTACAGAATCTTTAATGATTTTATAATGAGTTATATTAGATCCATGTGGACGAATCATTAGAGAAGAATTAAATGAAGATTATTTGGGTTAATTTGAGCGGGTTTTGGATCACAACGAACTCGTTTTAACATTTCACTTAGTAATATGTACATAGGTTATTTCCAGGACTAAAAATAGGACATAATACATATAAAATATTCTGGTTCAACCATAAAAATGGTTTCATGATGAGATCTAAAGGTATAAATGGAATAAGAGAGCATGTCGTTTTTGAAGGTGATAAATTAACACCTCATGAACAACATTCTCTTTAATGAAATAAAAGGAAGAGGGAAAGGGTGTGGGGTGATATTAGAATCATAAAAATTATATTATATGTATAATAATGGAGTTACAAAACAATTTGTATTAATATATTTGGGGAGAGATCAAGAAAGGAACTTGAACTTGAAAGGAAATTAAAGGAGAAGAGAGAGAGAAATTACCTCTAGAATCTTCCTCTTGAGATCCTCCTTAAAGAAGATAGGCTTGGTATTTTGATGAGACCAGAAGATTTTGGACGTGGGGGAGGTTCTAGGGAAGATGTTTAGCCAGATTTTAGAGAAGTCTTGGATCTTGAGAGGTGTGAGGAAAAGAGGGAGTGAAGGGTGGCTTTTATAGTGGAGGGGAGAGGGGTTTCCTTAATATAAAATTGATTAGTTTATTAATTTCACCTAAGACAAGTAATAGTGAGTCTTGGATGACTAATAATAGTAAATAAGACATGTGAGTTCGGGATTTGGGTTCTTACATCACTTGTGATGTCAGGAATAGTGGGTTTTAATTAAAATGTATTTATATGGTAAATTAATGTATTCTACTATTCACCAAAAATTCAAGTTTCTCAGAAAAATCCCAAAAATTTACCCCAACCATTTTTCAACGTGTAGAATCAAAAAATGAAGCCCATTTTTCAAAAATAATTTTTTAAATATTATTAATTTAATATTTAAATAAAATCATAATTTACTTAAAAAAACAGTTTTTAAGATTAAAACTGATTTTATAGTTCTTTCAAAAATTACGTAGGGTCTTATAAAATTATATAAAAACTATTATACATTGATTAAATAATTTATGAATACATTACAGGAAAATAAATATTCTTTTAAATTAATTAATTAATTATAATGAATTATTTATGACTTATAGAATACCAAAAATGTTTACTAAGGTCAAATTGTCACTTTTAAGATGTATAAATTTTATTTTATTATTCATAGGTAATGTTCCTCTTATTTACTATTCATAAGGGTCATATTACTATTCATAAGGGTATGTTACTATTCATAAGGGTAGGTTAATATTCATAAAAAACAAGTTTGTTTCATGAGACTCTAAATAACATACTGAACACAATTGTAGATGACATTTTCTTGAAATTAAAAACATAGAAGAAATAAAATTATGTTTAGAGGATACTTATAAATATATACCTTAAACAAAATTTCAAGCATTTTCAATTTATTTTTAGAAAACCTTGGGATGTTACAGATTTGGCCTCCTAATCCACCGTTATTAGGTACAGAAGATGGCGGTTGTCACACTCTGGGGATAAACTCCCAAAGTAATTGGTTGTGATGATGGGGGCCACTAGCCTAGTGGAGACATTCTTCGAGCGATGTGGACTCATCAGCTACCACACTTGCAGAATCTCACAAGCAGCTTCTATAGTCAGGATCATGTCGTATCGATGGTACTCCTGAATTATCGTGTTTGATACCTGCTGCTGGATCCGCTTGGTAGTTCAGACTATTTTACGACTCATGGGGGTCGTGACAGTGGATGAAGTGATAGAAATGGTGCTGGAAGATGAAGAAATTTTCTCAGATTAGGAGTCTAAAAGCATGTAGACAATAAGGAACAAGGTCACTAGTTAGTGTTATATCATAGGCATGATAATGCTCAATCAGATATGCAAGGTTAACACAATTGTATTGTATTCCCTTTCCGGCCATTCTGCTCACATGGACTTGTCAACATGAGGATGGACTTATAGGAATCCCAGTTTATGGTGGTCTTATAGATTTTCTTATATATAAATTACCAAACAAAGTGGACTAAGATATTCATATCGATCCTATCAATGTTGTTTGCATGTGAGGGGAAATCAACATGGATTAAAGGATTATAACCCGGTCATTTTGTTTTTTCAGATATTCACATCGGGTTTACCATTTATGTTTTGGTGGTATTTCATAGTGTGTAATGGGTTTTTTATCATCACGTCACCATTTCACTTTTCCTTGAAACTCCCAATAGTTCCCCCATATGTAGATGAATATGGACCTACTTTCCAAATACCAACGGTGATCTGGGTTTTAAGGCCCAAAGAATCTTAGGGACTCACATTGGTTGAGAGGATGGGAGTTTGGGCTCATCGCACCCTTTTGGGGGGAATTTTTGCCTACTCCAGAACTCTCTTATAGATTTAAGAAATGTTCATGAATCTCTCCCTAATCCCGATATGGTATCGGTTACCCCGAAAAAATATTTGTGGTTCAATTTTATTTTATGTACAATAGACTGAGATTCATCTATATATATCTGAGGTTCTCCATCATTTTATGGTAGTGGGGAATTTCTTATGTGCTGAAGTCACATGACCAAGTGCTTTAGGCTATGCTCCCATGTGTGGAGGTGATTGATATTTTGAGGATGGGATTGAGCCATTATGAGGCATCCTACATATCCTGGTTATTACCAAAATCAAAACCCATGTAGTTCAATTGGAGTTGGTAATTACGCACTGCAACTGCCCTATTTATGATGCCTAATGAGGTTCCTGTTGCATCCCCCTAATCCCACATGATCTATGCTCATTGTGAGAAACAAGAGGGATTTCATGATCAACCTCTTGGAATGTGGATGTGGGATTTGTATATTGGGGAAATCCTTGAGATATTTGATATAGAGATCGATCCTTTAAGGAGGCATCCTGCATATCCCAGTTATGGTGGGAATCAGAGTCCTCATAATCCTTTATGGTTGGGGCTGACACACTGAGTTTTCCCTATTTATGATTCCTAATGAGGTGCATGTGGCATCCCCTTAATACCACATGATCCATGCTCATTGTGAGAAACAAGAGGGAGTTCATGATCAACCTCATGGCATGTGGATATGGCATTTGCATATTGGGGCAGTCCTTGAGATATTTTATATGCAGATCGAGCCCTTAAGGAGGAATCCTATGTATCTCAGTTATAGAGGGAATCTGATTCCTTGTAGTTATTTCAGGATAGGGCTTACACACTGAGGCTTCCATATTTTTTATTCCTAATGAGGTGCTCGTTGCATCCCCCCAAGACTAAGTGATCCATGCTCATTATGAGAAACCAGAGGGAGTGCATGATTAGACTCATGGCATGTGGATATGGGATATGCATATTGGGGTAGTCCTTGAGATATTTGATTTGGATATCGAGCCTTTAAGTAAGCATCCTACATATCCTGGTTATGTTGGGAATTAGAGTCCTCATAGTTCTTTAAGGCTAGGGCTTATAAACCGTGGATACCCTGATGAATGGGCCTTCATATCTAGAAGGTGTATCATGGTCCTTGTCGACATACCCTATGAGTCATCATGTGACCTAGCTCGATACATGTGTGGGGTGTCATGAGATCCATGGTGTTGTGGTCTTGGGGGTGTCGCATGTCTTGTCCAACACCTCAAGGAGACATCACGAGTCTAGGCCAGCATGTCCAGAGGTGTGCCACATGTCTTGGATGACTTGTCCAGAAGACACCATGAGACCAGGCCGACATTTCCAGAGGTTTCTCAGGTCTCAGATGACTCATTTAAGGTGGAAATCTACGAGAGCTAGGTTTTCATGTCCATATTTGTTGACAAGATTTGAATGGCATGAGTAAACACCGTCATATGAGTCAAGTGATGTGTCTTAAGGGAATCACAAGTCTAGGTTGAAAACCCCATAGGGTTCATGGGATCTGAGTAGTGATCATATAAGGTTCAAAAGACCTATCCTTACATTTCTGAAGTGTTCCACATGTCCCAGATTACATGGCGAAGGGATGTCGTGAGATCTAGGTGATGCGACTTGACGATGTCGCATGTCTTCAGATGGAACACGCGAATCCCATAGAGGTTTGTAATTGTGTCCTTCGATTGAGTTTTCCACTTTGAATCCTGGATTTTTTTTCTTGTATTTTAAGTGCCTCATATTGGTTCATTGTTAATTTATTTAGGTCTTGCATGATTTGGAATACATTCGATATGGTATTCACATGTCTCTCTAGGAGTTCTTTTCATGATCTTTGATTGATCACGTGAAGGACTTAATGCTAGGTGCAAGATTTCTATGGAGGTTCATCGGTGTATTACTTAACATAGAGTTAGTCGATTTCATGATCAGATGTAGGAAGAATCCTGGGATCCGTTTGCTGACGTGTGTAGCCTCTAACATCTAATCAATCGACCAATGCACCAACTGAATAGACAACAAACCCTTTTTTTAGAAGGAGTAAATAATTTATAGTCATATCCATCCTGAATACTCACCGGTTTGTGCGAGGAATCTAACATGAGTCCAGGCTAGAGTAGACATGGGGTCTGGCATTACATAGTTTCACAAGTCTCTACAGGGGACCATGTCTGGGGTGCCGCCTTATTTTCAGCGGTCACAGGCCCATCCATCCTTTATTGAATTATTGCCGATTATTGAAGACTCGCGCCTTGAAGGTATTCTGTTCCATCATGTCGACATGTCCAAGGGTCTTCATGAGATCCAAGTGCCTATCAGAGGTCACTCATGAGTCCTTGGATGGCCTATATTAGGGTCTCACGGTCTGTGCCGAGGGTGCGCTAGACGCGTCACGTTCCCTTCAGTGACTATGAACCTTGCTCACCTCCCCCTTTACCATATACTTCGTTTTATGTGATGAAGGTCAGTAATCATTCACAATTGCATGTATGGAACTGAGAGAATTTCCTCTATTTTTCAGAGATGAATCACTTGAATGATAAGGGTCACATGGTGATGTATGAGTATTTCTTGAAAAAACCTATATGTTCATCCTTAGAGCACCATGAGGTTTCTTGGACATGCACTAGGCCTTTTGTGTGGTGAAACTGACAATCCAGAGGGACCTCTCAAGGTGAGGCACTACGAGAAAACTGCCGTTTAGCGGCGGTTTTTTCGCGGCGGTTTTTAAAACCGCCGCCAAAAAACCGCCGTTAAACGGCAAAAAAAAAATTATTTTTTATTTTTTTTTTATTTTATTCGAGGATTAGCGGCGGTTTTTTAAAAAACCGCCGCGAAATAGCGGCGGTTTCGGTAAAACTGCCGCGAAATAAAATGAAAAAAATAAAAAAACGTGAGAAACCCCGAAATCACTAAAACGACCATAACTTTTGATCGGGGCATCCGTTGAAGCGCCAAGACCAATCAAATTGAAGCTCATGAAGAGATCTAGAGGAACATATAATCAAAACCGTGAGACAGTGTAAGGTGTGGAAGATATTAGAGTTATAAAAAAGTTGAAAAAAGCTCTCCAACTTCAAACGGCCATAACGTTTTCTCCGGGTGTCCGTTTGGGCTCTACCACATATCAAATCGAAGCCAGCAAAGATAGCTACACACCAGTTCAATAGAAGCAAGCTTCTGTCGTGTTTTTCGACCCCAAAACCCCTCTGAAGGCCTCCAAAACCTCGTTTCCATCACCG